>JAKSZU010000015.1:112372247-112954644 GCA_026018925.1 Tupaia tana | reverse complement strand
CAGGTCTGCCTTCAGGATCCAAAGCCTTCCAGTTCACATCAAGCTGCTACAACCAGACCTCTAATGCAGAAAGAGTCAGGGTATTACAATGTCCTTGACTAAAGTATGCCACCCAGCGACAACCAGTTCTGCCTAATCACCCAAGTCTTTCCACCCCAAACCAGGTTTCTATTACCTGACCACTGGCGGCAACAGAGGCATTGAGTCCTACCAGACTTCACTGTGTTGTGCATCTCAGTTCCCACCAGGTATGACTTGAGACCTAGAGCCTTCTGGTCCATGCCAGGCTGAGGGGACTGACCTCCACTGCCTACATAGCTAGGGTGTTTGTGCCAGTCTTGACCAGTGTGCATACCACATCTCCCCTCAGGTCTGTCTGTAAACCCAGAGCCTTCCATCCTGACCCTCTAATCACCTAATCCTAAAATCTTACTTGAAATCTCTAATGCTAACCCCAAACCATAATTCCAAACATCAGACCCCAACCCCTAACTCTTAACTCCTAACTGTAATCCTAACTATACCCCAACCCTAAACCAAAACCCAACCACAATCCTTACCTACCATCTCTGGTAGCCTTCAGGCTGCGGCTCAGTACCAGATATCACTATGCAGATGTTCAGCATCCAATACCCAGCAGTGCTCTCTAGTGCACAGTGAGAATCTCCTGTGGTCACTGAGGTACCTACTGGGAAGAATGATAGACACAAAGTTTCACAAGTGAGGAGGGGGTCCACCCACATGACATTCATTAGAGATGGGAAGATAAACTTCTCTGGTCAGCTGATACAGAGCTCCCCCTGGTGGTTATCATGGGTAATACAGGACAAGATGTGGGATTAGCTGAGGCTGACCTCTGCCTGCTGGCCACAGGAGGTGGTAGAAGATAAAATCACACTAACAGAACTTAAAACACCCTCTTGGATGTCCGCTGAAATCGATCAACTTTAGGGTTAATATTTGGTGACTTCTCTGTAATCAGATGGACTCTTAAGACCTAAGGATGCGCTATAATGGTTGTCCTGAGTGTGGTATCTGAGGTCATTATGGAAATAACTGGGAAGTTGCATTACTGGACTAAAAGAAGTTCTCTAGGGCTATAGATGAGAAAACGATGTATTCGTAACACTGCTAAATAAGGTCAGACAATACTGATGATTACATGAAATTGAACAGATTCATAAGTGATGATCGAATTACAATATGTTGAGTGAAAGTTTCCTTACTCACTTACATTACGTTTTTGGGATAGACGCTCCTTTCTAAGAACTGATGCAGCTGGAGTGTGGCACTGGTCTTGACAGGCATGTGTACTCTAGCTTCCCCTTGTTCTGCCTCATGACCCAAAGCATTCCAAATTATGCCATCCTACTTCAATCCAACCTCTGTCAGCAACAGACCTGGTGTCATGGTGACTTTGACTTGGGCGTGCACCACGGCTACCCCCAGCTCCTCCTCAGGACCAAAAGCCTTGCAGTTCCTGCTAGAACACATTGACCTGACAAATGCCACCAACAGAGACAGAGTAGCATGTTGGTCTTGACTAGGATATGCATCCTGGCTCACCCCAGGTCCTCAGCTGAACCAAAAGCCTTCAAACCAACATGGAGCTGCCTTGCCCCTAACAATGACACCAATGGAGCCAGCAAATCATTTGAGTCATGACTGGGGGCACATACCCTGGCTGCCCCCAGGCCCTCCCAGAAATCCCTGGGCCTTCCAACCACCACCAGCTTACCCTGTACCAACTAATTCTGTTGACAAAGGAAGGGTGTTTTATCAGTCTTGACTAGCGCACATATCCCCTTCCGCCAGGCTTTCTTTGGACGTAGCACTTCTAGCCACTGCCAGGACCACCTTTTCCCAAACAGCAACATTGATGGAGTCAGGATGTCATGTCAATCTTGACTGGGAATGCATACCCAGACTTCCCCGAGTCCTCCAAGGGACCCAGAGCATTTCCAGACATCCCCAGACCCACTATCCTGACCAATGCCAATGACAAACCTGGGGTGTCATGCCAGTCTTGGCCTTGGCACAGACCTTGGCTTTTCCAAGTTCCTCCATGAGAGCCAAAGCCTACATCCACTGCCAAGCAGCCTCACCCTGACCAATGCCACCATGCTGGCTTTGACCAAGTTATATTACTGCAGCCCACAGATATACCTCTGGAATAGTCTTCCCACGCCAGGCTGCTTTGACTCAACCCTTGCCACTAAGGAGTCAGGGTGTACCCAAGCTCCCCAAGCTCTTCCCCAGAACACAGAGTCTACCAGCCTTAACTCACCCCCAAAGACTAAAACATGACTACTAAAATACCGCATACACAGACTATGACCTAAAACGCACACAAGACTTTAAAAACCATCTATATCTCCAAAGCCGTATCCCCAACCTCAAGACTAATCAAACCACAGATACATAACACAATCCCAACACTTACATACCACATCCAGCAGCCCACAGACTGTGGCTCAGCACTAGGTAGGGGCCAAGATTTAAGGTAGAGTTCACACTGTAGATGTGAACAATCACCCCAATGCCCAGCAGTGCTCTCTGATGGGCACTGAAGGGAAGCTACTGTGTTTACTGAGGGGACTACTGGGAAGAGTTATCAACGGAAGGTTTCATAAATTGTAAGGGTGTCTGCCCACACTGCTGTTCTCATGGCTGAGGTAGGCTATGCTCACTCACTGGCTGCACCAAAGCCCACCCTGCTGGCTCTTAGGGTGGTGCTGGACAAAGTGACTAAGTGCCACTAAGCTCCCCTACTGACCATAGGCAGTAATGTAGGACCCAGGTCACATTATTATAGCCTAAAAACCCTCCTGGATTTTTAGTCGGGATCAACTGACTTCAGGGTTCACATCTGGAAACTTGTCTGTAATGTATCAACTCTTAAAAACCTATGGAGAAGTATGATGGGTTCTGAGTATAGTGTCTGATGTTTTTACAGAAAATAACTATGAGGTCACATCACAGGACTAAGAAGTGTCCTCAGAAACTCTAGGTGAGTAAAATATGGATTCAAGACACTGCCTAAATAAAGTCAAGTGATATTCATTATAAGTACACAGAACTGAATGAAATCATAAGTGATTGTACAACTTAAGGATTTGTGAGTGAATAAGCTACTTATTCCCTAAGCAATTGTACTTTCGAGATTAGGGACTCCTTCCTCAGTTCCATCCCCCTAATCCCACCACTTGCAGAGTCATCGTAGAAACAGCCTTGCCTGTGGTGTGTGCTCAATTTCCCCTCCAGTCCTCTTGGAACCTGGAGCATTCCCATCCGTGCTGTGTCACTTTGACCCAATCTCCACTACTGATGGTGCCACCTGCTGTGCCAACTCTCAAACAGGGCAAGTTCCTAAACTTCCTCCAGGTCCACCTTGTATCTGGAGAATTTCAACCTGTACCGTGCCACTTTGACTCTAATCTTCACTACCAATGGAGCCACACTGGCATGCTAGCCCTGACTAGGATGTATGCCCTACCTTCTCCCAGGTCCTCCTGGTGACTCATAGTCTTCAAGCCTATGGTAAAGCATTTTAACATAACCTCGACTGGTGACAGAGCTGGGGTGTTATGTCGGCCTTGACAGGTGTACACATCCCAGCCTTTCCCAAGTCTGCCTTGAGTACCAGAGATTTCACTTCAACCTGACCACGTCCAGTGACAGCACTGGGGTATCATGACAGTCTTGACTGAGGTGCACACTGTAGCTCCCTCTGCAGACTAGGAGTCCTCTAGCCTATACCAGGCTGCTTCAACCTAACCTCTGCTGACAAAGGAGTCAGGATGTAACAACAGACTTGACAAGGGCATGTATCCTATCTACTTCCAGTTCCTACTTTTTGACCCTGATCCTTCCATCCTGCACCAGATGACTATAGTACAACATCTGCCATGATGAAGCACTTGTGTGTAGCCAGCCTTTCACTGAGGACATACACCTCAGCGTTCCTGCAAGGTATACCTGAGGATCTGGAGCCTAAAAGCCTTACCCCCCTAAATCCTAAACACTAAAACCTAATTCCTAACCCTAAACACAATCATCAAACCTCAAACATCCATAACCATAGCCTTACTACTAAACCAACCATAACTCCAAAACATAATCTCAAACCTTACTTACAATGGGTAAGCACTTTGGATGAGGTGAGTCACCCAATATGAAGCAGTGCTCTCTGGTGGACACTGAGGAGAAGCTCCTGTCTTTGCAGAGATACCTATGAGGAAGAATTACCAATGAGGGGTTTCATAAGTTGTAAGAGGGTCAACCCACACTGCTGTCTTCAGGAGCAGGGCAGTGTGGAGAGCAGCCAATCTGAGAACATGTGATTAAAACATGTGGCCTGTAGACACATGCAAATATGCACTACTGTAGCAGGGCTATTGAAAAGTATTTACATATGAAAGCAATATGTGCCTGTTGTCAATGGTTGCCTTCCTATGGTTGATACCCAATACCCCATACTGGGCAGTATGAGGCTAAAGAAAGTCACATGCGTTTATAAGATTGTCCCCCAAAAAACAGAGAAATTATATGTTACCAGTGATTTTCACATCTTCAAACAATTTACATCCAAAAACAACTGGCTTTGCATTCTAATTTCTCCTCCCTTATTTTCTTTGCATTCTACTTCCTTCCTCCCCATTCCTTTTGCACCCTATTTTCCCCTTCCCCTATTTTCTGCCCTTTAAAAGAATAAGCCTGAGGGTAATGCAGGTCGCAACATCTCCATCAGAGAAGCTGTGCCCACCCAACCCTCGCTTTTCTATACTTGTGTGTTTGTGTGTTTGTTATTGCATCTATTTCTAATCTGCATCCTTCCCCACTGACAGAAATGTGTTCATGCCGAGCTAGTCCTGGAAAAGCGGCGCCCAAATTCTGGCCTGAGTACGAGGAAAGAGTCAGGCAAGTAGACACTCCTTGCATCCAGCCAGATATTATTAAGGTAAGAATCCTACAACATAAAGTAAGAGTAAAAGATAAAGACATGCTAGAGTAAAAAAAAATACCAGAGTAAAAACAAATACCAAAGTAAAAGAAATACCAGAGTAAAAGAAATACCAGAGTAGAAAAAAGAGAATACCAGAGTAACGAAAAATATCAGTGTAAAATAAGAAAATAAGAAAATAATTTGTGTGCTTGTTATTGTGTCTATTTCTAACCCACAGCCTTTCACACTCAGAGAAATGTGCTCATGCTGAGCTAGACCAGGCAGGGCAGGAAATGACGGAGTCTTGGTATCAAGGCAGTCTTGACTGAGCATGCACCCTAAATTCCCCCAGGTCTGCCTCAGGACAAACACCTGACTAGATTTACCACAGCCACCCCACTACTAAAACCTAACCACCTAACCCCATCATCAGACCTGAAACACCAAGCCCTAACTCCTAAGCCCTAACCATAACCCTACCACTAACCAAACTCTAACTCCATAAACACAACCCCATTACCTACCATATCTGACACCCACACAGGCTATAAGTGAACACTAAATTGGGGGACAGATTGGAATCCCATGCCCAGAAGTGCTTTTTTGGTGGGCACTGAGATGCTCCTGTGATAATTGAGGTGCCTAAATGGAGAAATTATGGATTTTGGTTTTCACAAGTAGCATGAGTCATGACTCATATAATACCTTGGCTCTATGGTGTTTTCAGAAATAAGAAACTCCTTTCTCAGTCACATCCACCTGATGCTGCCACCAAAGGAGACAGGGTGTTGCACCAGTCTTGACCAGGATTCACACCACAGCTTCCCCCAGGTCTACCTTGGGACCTGGAGCCTTCCAGCACATGCCGTGTCACTTTGACCCAAACTTCCACTACTAAAAAAAATTCCAATGTATAATTATACATGGTCCTCGGAGGGGGAAAGATCAACAGTTCTAAACAGAGCTGAAGAAGCTGTTCAACTATAGGCAGGTGTTCAAGCTGGGAGCAGCGACTAAGGCACCCAGAGGTAAGGGCTGTGGTGGACCAAGGACTGATCATGCAGCACCATTTCAAGAAGTGGATAGTGCATGTGCCAACATTCTGCACAAAAACGTGCAGAAAATTCCTCCAGCAGATCCGGCTTGCCCAGAAAGAGAAGGAAGACCTGGAGGTGGAAGCCCCCTCAAAGTCAGCCAGGACTAGTGAACCAGAGCCCAAAGGTTAAAAAAAAAATGCAAAAGCCACCCCTCCTAGGATGTAGACATGGAGGACCTTGAAGATGAGAGCTAAAGTATTACTTTTTCCATGAGAAAATTCATAATTATAGTGAGAAGGACACATCAGCTGATGAAGACAACTTTGGAGAAAGTATTCATGTTTCTTACTCTCACCAGATTTACCTTTTAGAATGGCCTCCAGACCTCCCCTACAGAGGGATGTGAAGAGAGGGAAGAGGCCTAAAAGAAATGTAATACAGGGCCTCTGTAGCAGTCAACTCCATTTCTAATAAAGCCCTAGAGCCCTGGTGAAAAAAATTCCAATGTATAGATACTATAGCCAACATCTTCTCTTACCACATTGGAATTAAACTTGAAATTAACTGCAGAAAGAACCCTCAAAAATACACAAACACATGAAAATGAAATAACCTACTCCTGAATGACTGTAAACACTAAAGAAAACAAGGCTGAAATCTAAAGAGTCACTGAAATCAATGATAGTAAAAACATGAATTTTTCATTTTATAGGTTTTTCACATAGAGTCTGTACACTCACTGGAGAGAGATAGGCAGAGAGTTACAGTGAGAAAGCATACCCAAGGGGATGGTCACACCACAATTCCTTCTTCTCTTGGAATTTTGAGAACAGCATAGAAAAGCTTGAAATGATACCTGAGATCTTCCTTTGAAAAAGGAATCTTCCTTTGAAGAAGATCTCAGGGCCATAAATGTGAACTGACCTTTAATAAATTCTTATTATATTTAAAATGGTCAAGGTAAAAAAAAAATGCTCTTGATTATATCCACCCCTGGGTCTAAGTCAAAATATATAATAATCTCCACTGCAAATAACTGAGAGTAGAAAAGTGTTGTGGTGTTTAGTATAATGTGAAGGAATATTACTATTTTACTTTTGCTGTATACTGCATTTGCTGGGGCAATTTTATACAGTGAAAGCAACAGTTCTGCAGCAAAATACAAAACAAGTAATAAACATTCAATTTCTTTATTAAAAAAGATAAATGGTCTATCACAAGCTGCACTAGCACACAGATAGTGCCACCACTTGGAAAAATAGAGGACGGAAGGAGATGGAGATTCAGGTCCTGGGCCGACATGAATACACCAAGTACAGCAGTGTGCACCTATAATCCCAGGTCATTGGAAATCTGGGGCAGTTGATTACAACACAGAGAGACCATGTCAAAAATACCTATCTATGTCACATCCTTTCCTTCTCTCTCATCTGTCTCATCTAAAACTAAAGTTTAGCACTAAGTATGGAAACACACACTGAACAGTGTTAGTTGCAGGCAGAGATCACATGGGAAGCCTGAGTTCAGTGTCTGGTCCATCCTAAAAGGCAAGATGTAGTGTTGTACACCTGTGTACTCAGCTACTCAGGAAGCCGAGGTGAGAGGATCACAACCCAGTGACACCGTTTAAAACACTGCACATGACACCAAAACAATGTCTTAAATGGTAAAATTATCTCATGTATATTTAATCACAAACATAAAAAAAGAAGCCCTCATTCATGTCACAACAGTGGTGAATCATAGAAATGGTCAGAGTGAGCAAGGCGGGACACAAAAGGCCATGCAGTGAGTGACTCTGTTTATGTGGAACATCAGGAACAGGAAGCACTCCAGAGACAGAAAGTGGATCCCTGGTAGCTGTGTATGATGGTTTTGTTTCTTTTCAGGTAACTAAAATGCTCTAAACAAGCTAGATTATTGCAACACTGGTAATGCAGTAAATATAATGGACTGTATAGTTACCAAAATTTAAAATGGTGAAATTTTTATCCAGGGAGGGAATTTACAAAAAATCCTCAGCACTTACAGTATTATTTTCTGAATGGAGAATTTGTCCTGAAAAGGACTATGGAGCTATGTTACCTCTTCCTGAAACTGTGGCTACTCCACTAACACTTGGAGCCACTGTTCAAGGTCATAGGAGAAACAACGGTTTATTGTAAACCAGTATCTTCCAATCCACAGACAGCAAAGTATGTGATGCCTCCAGATGGACCTCGGAAAACTGCCATAGGCTACATGTGCTTTGGTGCCTGATGCCCCTTCTTTCATTATAGAGGATGTTCAAACACGACAAGCATATTCTGGCCTCTGTGTTTGCCACTGAGGAGACCTCTAGTCACCCCTATACCTGCACAGCACACCCTAAGGACATTGTCTCTACACTGCCTACCATGTGGGCAAAGTGCCTGGGCACATTCCCTGGAGTGTCTACCAGGACAGGGACAGAAAAGCCCAATTCAAACCAGGAGGGGAAGAGCAAGGTTATGTCCTCCCCTCACTCTGACGGTGAACCCCACACACACAGACTCATGGCTTCCAGGGCTGAGACCCCCAGAGAGCTGGTCCTCCAACAGTGCAGCAATGGGGACATGTCCAGTTTTGAACCTCCCAACTGCTGCTGCTGCACCCCGCCTGGCTCAAGCTCAGGAGGAAATAGATGGAACAGCCTTTCTGTGGATGATTCTTCTCCCCATTCTCCTGCCACCTTTGGCAGGCTTCTGGCTGCTAAAAAGCAGCCCCAGTCATTGAACCATCCAGGAGCCATCACAGCAGCCATTACTTCATTGCAGTCCAGACACAAGTGGCAGCAGAGGAAGGGGCATCAGCTACCACAAAGTTCAGAGCCGTTTCCATCCTCCAGAAAAAGCCCCACGACCACCAGCCTCTGCCATCTCTCCTTTGTCTTCAGCCACATACTCCCAGGCATGACAGCCTAATACTCCCATACACATTCTCTAAAGAAAAATCTCTCTTAAAAAATGAAAACCAGCTATTCACGTTTTGAAGGTAGTTATTAATATTTTTGTGACAGTTTTGGGCACAGTATATTAAAATAGAACTTATATTGTTATAATATATAACGTGGAGGGCCAGGCCATAAATAACGACAATATATATAGTGGGCTTTTGTAGTGCTTTTATTTTGGAATGTGAAGGGATGAATGAGGGTTTTAATTTTGAATGTTTCAGTGTTTCTGAGACACTTTGCTTGTATTTTATGGTATTTTAATTGGAAATGGAAAAATGGCATTTTATATAAATATATATAAATATATGTGTGTAATATAATATAAATACACATTATGCATACCTCCTTTATTTCAATTATCATTCATATAGAATATGACAAGATTTGCTGAAAATAAAATGCTTTTGATTCCTAATTAAAATTTTATTTATGGAAGCATTTATAATTAGCCTGAAATGCATTCGGAGTTTCTAGACTGTTTCCTTAGACTTTTTTGATGTGCAGCAGCTAACATGTCTGAAGTTACTTAAAGGCTTATGAGTGGGCCCTATGCCATCCCAAGTCTTCGGTATCTTTTGAACATTTCTGTCATAATTATAAAAAGATAATTTAATAAAGAACTTCATTATTCTTCCTGTGGCACAGGTTATGAACAAGTGCAGTTTACCAACAGTATCAAATTTTTCAGCTTTAAAAAATAAAAGATACAAGTTACATGTTTATAACAAGAAAACGTGTGCAATATGTTCATAGCAATGTGGTTGTCACAAGTATCTCATTTACTTTTAAGCACTGTTAACATGTAATGCATGAAGGTGGAAGGGGTGGAACTGTGCACTAAAGTGGGTGCTTTAACTCTAGTGTTTGACAGAGTTGTCGTCTTCTTTCCAGTTTAAATTTTCAACATTTTGGGACCAGCAGATGGTGTAATGGTTACATTACTAGACTCCCATGTGGTCGCGCGTGGTTTGAGTCCCAGACCTTGACAATCATACTGGGTGTGAGCCCAGAATGTGTGTGTGTGCCTAAATGCCAATAGGAGAATGGAGGAGAAGGAATTGCATTGTGGTCATCCTCCGAGGGTGTGGTTTCTCGCTTTCTGTTTTTCTGCTTTTCCCTTTCTGGTGAGCACTTGTTCCTGTAGCTAAAATCCTTCTCTCTTAAAAAAAAACCCTGTTTTCTTTAAGAATTACTTTCATTTTATTCATTTATTTTAATGTGAACAGAGAGAAAGAGAGGAGAAAAGTGAGAAAGCAAGCCACCAGGTCTGGGACTCAAACTGCAGTAGGCCATGTGGGAGTCCAGCACCCTTAACCACCACAGGCCCCTCAACCTGTTTTCTTATAGAATATATAATATATATTAATAGATTTCATTCCATTAAACAACCTTACTTGGATTGAGCATATTCAGATACCCTGTGCTGTACAACTAGTCCTGTGTGTAGATATTATGCCCCGAGGGGACGCACACACACACACACACACACACACACACACACACACACAAAAGTATGATGTGACAGGATAATGCCTCATACTAATCAGAAGTAGATTTGTTATTTGCTTGTTTTTAAGAGATATTTTTTCTGATAGGCACAAGTGCTCACCAGAGAGACAGATAAAAGGAAGAAATTACCCCACAAGGGAGACAACCAAGCTGCAATCCCTTCTTCTACATTCTTCCTCTTGGAATCTTGGAAAGGCACGCGCACACACCCAGTATGAGTCTTAAGCCACCCAGTCCAGGATTTAAAATGTGGTCAACTACATGAGAGTCCAGCAACATAAGCACTATAACATCCGCTGTTCCCACAGTCCCATTTGTTATCAACCCTTTATTAGTGTTGTAAACTCCACTGAAAACTGATTTAAAATCTCATTTTTGCCAAAAATAAATTTTTAAAAATGTCTATTCCATTGCTGTCTTCTAAAAATAATTCTCAAATTTTACTTAGATCAATCTCATCCAAATCGCAAAGAAATCTTCTGCTGTGTGTGAATATAAACTTCTTAATACAGTATCATTGACAGTGGGTTCCTCTCAAAGAGGTTTTATTAAGCATAAATTAATCTTTAAATATTTAATATTGTCATTGGGTAATGAGAAATTATCAATCATGACAATTATCTCAAAAACAAGATAAGAAAAGAAATATATTGTGAAAATAGCAATGATAAGAAAATACAAGTACATAGGATAAAAAAAAAACTGTGGAAAAGTAGAAAGAGAGAAAATTTAAGTTAAATAAAAGAAAATTATTACACCCAATTAGAAACCAAGAGAAAATGAATGATATAGTAGTAAAATATACAGTAACAAAAGAGACTCTAAAATAAATAGAACAATCAGCATAGAAAAGCTTGAAATGATGATTGAGATCTCCCATTGGAAAATATCACAGGGCCATACATTTTCGAGGCTGAGTGTTAACTGACCTTGAACACTTTTTTTTTAATTAAATGAGTTTATTCTCTTTTTTTAGAGGTTTTTGCTATAGGGAGTGTGCGTTCACCAGAGAGACAGAGACAGAGAGAAACAGAGAGACAGAAAGTGAGAAATCACCCCACAGGGGGGATGGTCACAACACAATCCATTCTCTTCCATTCTCCTCTGGGGATCTTGGGCACAGACACACACATGCCCAGCGTTAGTTTAAGCCACAGGGTCAAAACTCAACCACGGACTACTACATGGGAGTTCAGCGACAAAGCCATTAGGCTAACTGCTGTTCCCGAGTTTATTCTTTAAAAAAAAAAACTATATTATTTAATTTTATTCATTCATTAATTTTAATTTGATGACAGGGAGAGAGAAAAATTGAGAAAGCAAACCACCAGTTCCAATATTAAAACCCTGTCAGCCATGCAGAAGTATCCAGCACCTTAACCACCACACCACCTGCTGGTCCCTGACCTTGAACAAATCCTTATTTTATTTAAACAGATCTAGGTCCAGGAAAAAAAAGTGAGATGATGTCCTCAGTTCATTTTAGAGTGTATCTGAACTAATGTATAATGTCAGTGTCTGAAATTTGGACATTATTTCCTGTACTATTGACCACACATTGCCAACTAAAATGACTTCCTCAACAAGAGAAAAAATATTGGTAAGTTCCTTTTATTTTTTAAAGGTTTTTTACTATAGGGCATATGGGCTCAGTGCAGAGACAGAGAGACAGGGAGAAGGAAAATGAGAAATCGCCTCCCCAGTGGAATGGCAACATAAACATCCATTCTCTTCCTGGAATTTTGAGCATTCATGAACACACACCTGGTGAGTTTCAAGCCACTTGATCCAGGACTAAAACAATGGTTGACCTACTGGAAGCTCAGTACCCCACCACCATACCACCTGCTGGCCCCCAAAAAAACTTAAAGTAAAAAAATAAAAATTTTAATAAAGTCTGGTTTGGGCATTGTTTTGGTGAGCCCCAACTTTGGGGTGCCTGCCCATCATGTTTACCTACTCCAAAGAACACACTTGGAGTTCCAGCAAAGAATGACATGAGTTTACTCATTTAATAGAAAAGCTCCACTGACAGCCAGGTGGAGAATGGATCATACCATCAGCAAATACATGCACAGGTTTTATATGGCAAGAACAAAGCATGCATAAATCAAGTAAAGACATACATTATTTAGGGGTTTTGATACCAGATCAGCTTTTCAATTAATAGAATCAGCAGGATATATCTGGGTTAGTGTCTGGGGTCTAGTACTTCTAGTCTGGCCATATTTGCCATGGGAAAGGAATGAGATATATGTCAGGAACATCCCTGGCTATGGACCAATTCCATGAGATAAGGTAATGGTTGTGAAGGGCTCATGATGTCCAGCTGAATCTGCAGCCATATCTCAGAGAAATAAGGTGAAGAGGAAAGGGGAAGGAGAGCTCAGTGTATGGAGTTTACCCTGAGACTTAAATAGTACCTTTAAATTAAATGACGTTGCAGGGTTGGATACACGTACTTTTCAATTTCCCAATACTCTGTCAAATGCTTTGGCAGTAAGAAAAAGAAACGGAAACCACAGACATCAGAAAGAACAGATTCCTCTCTGCCCCAGGGCAAACCATGGCTACCTGGGGAGAATCTCCACCTTTCTCCTTTCTGGGAAAGTCCCTCGGAAACAAAACTGAATCTGTGAAAACTATTTGGACAGCTAAAACAGTGAGCAGTCAATGAAGAAATACTTCTGTAAAAGACTCATGCAAAATCTACCTGAGAATATGAGAGCTCTGGAGCAGGAAACTTTCTCCTCACTTCTCTTCACACTGCCAGGTGTGTCAAAGCTGCACTAAAATTTCTCTGAGGTTGTTACTGAGAAGGGAGCTCTTGCCCTGTGGACAAGGACCAAAAGCAATGTAATTGTGTCTCCCCACAGGTTATTCTTTTTTAAGAGAGTTTTGTTATAGGGTGCGTGCACTCATCAGAGAGAGAGATAGACAGGGAAACAGAAAGTCTGTTCTCCATTCACCTCTCAGAATTTTGGGCACATAGGCACATGCACCCAACATGAGTTTTAAGCCGCCAAGTCCAGGACTCAAACTCAGTTGACTGTATGGGAGTCCTGCAAGGAAACAATTACATCATCTGCTCGTCCCATCCCGAGTTGATTCCTATTTTTTTTTCCGCAGGTGCATGCACTTGCAGGAGAGACATGAAGAGAGAGAACATGAAAAATAATCCTCTATGGGGGGCCATCTCATACCCTCTCTACCATTCTCCTCTTGGGACTTTGGCCCTACCCTTTGTGACTTTTGAGCCATTGGGCCTGGGGATTGAACTGCAGTTGGTAAGATGGGAATGCATGCCTTAGCCACTATGCCATCTACTGGCCTCCAAAGCTGATTTCTGAGAAGGATGCTAAGGAACTGGCTGTATGCTGCCAAGAAGAGGCCAGGGTTGGGGGACACCAGGACTTCATGTGGTGGAAAAGATAGTTTTCACACCCACTTTTGGGTCATGTGGGGCATCCAGGACACTCCATACTCATTGTCCAGCAGTCACCCTAACTTACCCAACACATGAATATGTAAAATTCATTTATCATCATTTAATGTCATAAATGTGGAGATTCAAACCAAAATAAAGCCCATCATTTCCTGGATTGACTAATTACATAGAGATAGAAAGAAGCAATGTGGATGCTCAACAAACAAAAAGAATTAATTTCCTACATATCAGCAATATAAAAATATAACAAATATAAAATACAGAGAAATTTCTTACTAAAGAACAGTGCATGTATAATTGATATGATTCTTGATCTACTCAGTGGTGTGGTGGTTAAGGTGGCTAAATACAACATGACTGATAATGCAGCTTGAATCTTAGACCTAGCTGCTAAAGAAAGATGCTAGCCCATGTGTGTTTGTGATCAAAATCTCAAGTGAAAAATAAAAAATAAGGGATACAGAATGACCATTACCCTTGAAAAGGGGTATCTTACTTTCCCTGTCTATTTCTGTCTCACTCTGGAGAGCACATGCACCTTATAGTTAAAAAAAAAAAAGACAACGCAGGGACCAGCAGATGGTACAATGGTTATGTTGCTAGACTCCCACGTAGTTGACTGCGATTTGATTCCTGGACCCAGTGGCTTAAAGTCATGCTGGATGCATGTGCAAGAGTGCCCAAGATCCCAACAGAATGAAGGAGAAGGGATTGTGGCATGGACATCCACCCTGGGGGGTGATTTCTTGCTTCTCTCTCTGTATTTCTGGCATGTACACACACCCTTTAGCCAAAACCTCTCTCAAAAAAAAAAAAAGATATCATGGGACCAGCAGTTAGCGTAATGGCTATGTCGCTGGACTCCCATGTAGTCGACCACAGTTCGAGTCCCAGACTAGTGGCTTAAATTCACGCCAGGCATGTGTGTGTGCGTGCCCAAGATCCTGAGAGGAGAATGGAGGATAAGGGATTGCAACGTGGCCATCCTCCCTGGGGGGGGGGGGGGGGGGGTGATTTCTCGCTTTCTGTCTCTCTGTCTCTCTCTGTCTTTCTGGCGAATGCATGTGCCCTATAGCAAAAAAAAAAAAAAAAAAAAAAAAAATTTCCAAAAAAAGAAAAAAAAGATATCATTAACAAATAGAAAACAATAGCACTGAAATTAAAAAAGCTCCACGCAAGAGATCTGATAATGAACAAGAAAAAGTAATGAAAGGGAAAAATCCACATAATATATCCTTGCCCACACTAGTGAAACTAAAGCTGGGGGCACCCTGTGGTCTGAAGGCTAAGGCAGCTCTATTCTATAACTTGAATCATGAAGTTCGTCACAGGTGTAGCAGAATGAAAACCATGTCAGGTGTGTAAATGGGTATGCCCCACATAATGGCAGGACAGCTAAATAGAAGAAACATGATTTCACCATGGGAGTACATTCTCTCTCCCTCTCTCTCTTTCTATTTCTTTCTTCCTTCCTAAGTGCCATGTTGCACAAAAAAAAAAAGAAAGAAGAAAGAAGGAAGGAAGGAAGGGAGGGAGGGAGGGAGGGAGGGAGGGAGGGAGGAAGGAAGGAAGGAAGGAAGGAAAGAAAGAAAGAAAGAAAGAAAGAAAGAAAGAGAAAGAAAAAGAAAGAAAGAAATCACCTTAATTTGTAACATGAAACCTCTATGTGTGCACTGACCAGAGAACAGAGGAAGAATTATAAACAATAATCCCCTTACCCAGGGGAAATGGCCCTGCAATAATTCCTTCTCTTCTGCTCTGCTCTCAAGATGCTGAGCGCGTGACTTTCAGGTCAAGGGTCTGAGACTCAAACCATACAGCTGCCCATGGGGATGCAGAGCCTTAAGCTCCATGCCACCTGCTAGCCCAGCAACATAGATTTCAAAAATGGTGGGTGAAGCCTTGGCACCTCACCTACTGTAAAAGGAGAACAGCTTGCTGCTCAGAAGAACTCCAAGTCCCTGGGCGCTGTGGGCACCCTAGCGGCACTCTAGCAGAGCACTGTAAGGCATAGGAGAAGTGTGTGATATGTCACTATAGCCAGAAGTCTTCCTCCCAGAGGCCTGTAAATATCACAGTTAGAAGCTATTGCCAAAAGTCTTTTTCCCAAAGGCCTGTGGGTAATGTAGTTTGATGCTAAGTCCAGAAGTCTTCCTCCCATTGGCCTGTGGGTAATATAGTCTGAAGCTATAACCAGAAGAATTCCTTTTGAGGCCTCTCCAAAACCAACACAGTCTCTCTAAAACCAACACCCAAGTGAAATCAGTGGATCCCATTTGGTCAACCACACAGTTTTAGTCCCGATCCTGATCACCAGAGAAACGCTCTGAGCATGTGTGCGCTCTGAGCATCCAGAATCGATAAGTCAAACAGAACTCACACAAACATACATTCACCAAACCTTGAACCAGTTGAAAGAAATCTGAAGAGGTATAAATACACGCAGAGAAATTCACCGTGCGAGATAAGGATGCTCATTATTGTTCAAAGACGATCTCTCTAACCCAATCTACAGACTCAGCAGCGTCCCAGTCTAGTTTCCAGCAAAGCTATCAACAGATCGTATTGTGGAGAGGTTTTTGCCTTAGGGTGTGTGTTTGTGTGTGCGTGTGTTTGCTGGGGGTGGCGGGGGAAGAGTGCGAGAGAGAGAGAGAGGCAGGTGAGAGGGAAAGTGAGAAAATACCACCCCACCAGGGGGGAGATGGCCACACTAAAATCCCTTCCCCTCTGTTCTCCTGCTGGATCTTGGGCATGCATGCATACTGCCCAGTATGATTTTGAAGCCACCAGGTTTGGGACTCGAACCAAAGCTTGCATGTGGGAGTGGAGCCATGTATCCACTGCTCCACATGCTGGCCTCCAGGCAGGGCTGATCGTTTCTTAAAGTTTACTCATTTCTTCCATGAGGCACAGAGACATAGATAGGCAAGCATCTCGGCAACGTCCTCACGCCCTATCCGCCTCCAGCCTCAGCCAGGCCCTCATCCCAGGCTCACGTGCAGGATGTGCTCAGGAAGTGAACCCAGAACCTCCCCGGGTGGGTCAGACAAACCAAAACCGTTCTACCGGCAGGTCCCCCTTGGTGCCAACGTTATCCTACCTCCTGAACTTCAGTACCCCAAACCAGAACATGCCGCATGACCCACAGACCTCCTGGAGGAAGCTTCTGGGTGTCGTGCCAGACTGCGCTGCCCCATGTCCTCTGGGAGGAGGAAGGACCTCCAGCATCGTGCCAGATGGCACGACATGGCGGCCTGCATCAAGAAATGCTTTCAGACAGAAAGCCAGACTACCCAAAGGCCTCCGGAAGAAAGGCTTCTACACAGAGTCAAGAAGGCACCACCCAGAGATCTCGAGGAGGAAAGCTTCTGGGCAGAGCATTGAGCCATACTTCTCAGAGGTCCTGAGACGTAGGGGAGAATAGACTAGCCAGGCACAGGCATCCCTGCTTACATAATGGGAAGGTCACTCCAAGCCTCGAGAAAGGGTCTCCAAGACTCTAACTGAGAAGCTGATGCCTTCAGAGCGCCAATCAACTAGGACGAGCAAGGCCATTGTGGAACACGTGGGACTGGGTGGACTCTGCAGAGACTTTTTCAACTACTTGTCAGACGCTCTCGAAATGGTGGCTTTGTCAAAGAAACTAAGTCATGAGATAAATGTGCCAAAGACAGACTCACTCGAGGTGCTAGAGTGGATTGTGGCAAATCGCTTTCGGATCCCATACGTTCCCCTTGCAGCAGTCACATCACTCGGCCTCTGACACCGTGGAGATAATCTAGAAAGAAAAAAAAGCAGAACATGAAAAGAGTCTCTGACAGGCAGGATTCTTCCTAACACATTCGAACGTCAAGACAGTTGTAAAAGATGTTCGGACGATCTCCTCGGGCATGCTTTGCAGAAAGCAATCCAACCAAAAACACACAGACGTCAGAATCTTCCAGGGGTGATCCTAGATGTGGTCATTGTTGGAGAGGGGGAGGAAATAGTTTACTTTCACAGAATCACAAAGAATTCTTGGTAACGAGAATCTGGAATTTTCCCAAACGGTTTTGAACTCTCAAGGACGGTCCCTATGTGGGAAGGTGGCGTGGAAAAGGGAAGGTGGTGGATTAGCACGTGGTTGCCATCAGCATCCCAAAACTGGTAGACTGAAAATCACACCAGTGCCTTGGCCCGGGAGCCCCGGATCTCAAGAGGAGAATAGAGAAAACCTGACAGCAGCATGTCCGTCCGCCCGGTGGGTGTGTGGGTGGGGGTGTGTGCTTTCTGACTCTACCCTCGCCATTTCTCCCCAGTGGGGTCGAGCACCCTAAATGGATGAACGAGTAATCGAAACGGTACAGAACTTACAGTGCTGACAGAGGCGGTCACAGAGTGAATGATTAGGAGAAGATCTGTGCCTCATGTGGGGACTAAACTAGGAAATCCTATTACCGACGCGCCTAAGGATAAAACCAAGAAAAGGAAAATCCGAACGGGCTTGCCCGCGTCTGTCTCTCTCTCTCTCACACACACACACACACACACACACACACACACCGCCCACCGCATCCCAAAATTGTTCCCTGTAATACACCACCATAACCACAGGAGGGAGCTCCAGGGCAACCTATGAAAGAGCAATAGGGAAAGGAATGCAACAGAGCGAGCGAGGGTGGGATACCGGTCGAGGATGGGGACCGCCTGCAGGGCACTGACAGGGGCACAGTCCTGGCCAGACACCCAACAGAGGGATGACGGCAACAGCTGCAAGAAGGGGAGCGAGCGGGCCGGCCGGCTGCGTCCAACAGACCGAAAGCGTCCCCAGACGTATTCCATGGTGTACACACTGCAGGAGTTTCACCTCGTCTGTTTCCCACGCAGTTTCTGCCGTGGGATTTGTGCACTAAACAGACACAGTCGCGGGGAGGGCTAGAACGAAAAACCATGCCCTTACCCCGGGAGAAATGGCTTCCTCATAACTGACTCCTCCTCCTCCTCATTCTCTTCTTCCTCTGTTCCTCTCTTAGGGAATGCCGAGCACATGATCTCCAAGCTGGAGGTCTGAGACAGACCACGAGCCTGAACCTCCAAGCAACCGCTGGCCCAGGGCAGCGGATTCTCAAAAGGACAGCCCCTGAGGCCTTAGGGCATCCCCCGCCCACGAGGGACTAAAGCTCGTGGCTCAGAAGAGGGGCCGACAGGTGGTGGGCATGGTGGTGAAGGGCACGGGACTCCCGCTTGGGAGAACACGGTCCACACCCGGGACCTGGCGGCTTGCTTTCTCATTAGCTCGCTCTCGCTCTCTTGATCTGTCCCTCTCTGGTCAAATGGAAAGAAATCCATGAAGTTAAATAAGCCCTAGATCATTCTAAAAATCCACCAACCAACAAAACGAGGGCGAGGGGAGGAAAAAGGAACCCCATGTCCCCAGGTACCGTGGGCACTCCCCTGGGGAACTGTAGGAGGGAACACCGAGGCGTCGGGAACGCTGTATTCCGGCCACATGGCCGGAAGTCTTCCTCTCGGGGGACTATGGGTAATGGAGTCCAACGGACCACCAGAAGTCCCCCTCACAGAGAGGCCTGTGGGTGATGTAGTAGGATGCCAGGACCAGAAGTCCCGCCAGCCCCCTCCAAGATCTATGAGTAATGGAGTCTGATGCTGCGACCGTAAGTCGCCTGGCGGCCTGCTATTCCCGGATGCCTTCCACCTAGAGGACTGTGGGAAATGTAGTCCGGCTCTCCACTGTCACTCTAAGGGCGGGGAAGGAGGGAAGCAGGCCCTGCAATCCCGTCTTGTACTCAGACGCTAGGACCCAAGAACTGCCATATCCCGGAGGCCCGGGGTGCAGGGCTGGGAGGGGAAGGTGATGTGGTCCGGCGCTCACCTGGGAGTCGCCCGACCACCCAGTGGCCACTGGGCAATGGAGTCTGGCGCCAGGCCCGGAGGCCTTCTTCCCTGAAGCCTCTGAGCTGGCTGTTCCCCTGCCACGCCCTGACCCACCCCACTGCCCCCCCACACACCCCCTCGCAGGCCTGGCCTCTCTGAGACCTCTGGGAACTCCAGACCAGACCGTTACCGAGTGGAGCCCAGCCAGGCCAAGCGGAGCACCATCGAGCCGTGCCGGGACCCCTGGGGGACCTCTAGGGGGGACCCACACCTGCTGGTCATCCGGAGCCCGGTCACAAAATGAATGATTAGGAGTAGATCTGTGCCTCATGTGTGTACTAAAGTAGGAAATCCTATCACCGATGGGCCTAAGGATAAAATCGAGAAAAGGAGAATCCGAACGGGCTTGCCTGCGTCTCTCTCTATCTCTCTCTCTCTCTCTATCACACACACACACACACACGCACCCGCACGCGCGCGTGCACACACACAAATCCACATCTCAAAACGCTCCACTGCAATATACCACCGTGACAACAGGAGGGAGCTCCCGCACACCCTATGGAAAATGGTCCCCTGCAATACACCACTGTGACCACAAGAGGGAGCTCCAGGACATCCAATGGAAGAGAGATAGGGAAAGGAGGGCAGCCAGAGCATGGGATCCCATTCATGGATGGGGACCCAAGGCAGGGCACCAAGAGGAGCATGCTCCTGGCCAGACACCCGACGGACAAGGGCAGCAGCTGAAGGAAGGGGAGCGGGCCAGTCAGCCAGCCACTGGGCCGGCCACATCCGACTGACCAAATGCCACCCCAGACGTATTCCATGGTGTTCTGCCTGCAGGCATTTTACCTCGCCTGTTTCCCACCCAGTTTCTGCCCTGGGATTTGTGCACTAAACAGAGAGTTGTGGGGAGTGCTGGAATGAAAAACCATCCCCTTCCCCGGGAGAAGTTGCTTTGTCAGGACTCCTCCTCCTCCTTTTCCTCCTCCGTTCCTCTCTCCTCTCTCGGGGATGCAGAGCACATGATCTCCAAGCTGGAGGTCTGAGACAGACCGCATGCCTGAACCTCTAAGTGACCACTGCCCAGGGCCGTGAATTCTCAAAAGGACAGCCCCTGAGGCCTTGGGGCCTCCCCTGCCCACGAGGGACTAAAGCTCGTGGCTCAGAAGAGGGGCTGGCAGGTGGTGGGCGTGGTGGTGAAGGGCACCGGACTCCCTCTTGGGAGAATACAGTCACACCCAGGACCTGGCGGCTTGCTTTCTCATTGGCTCGCTCTCGCTCTCTTGCTCTGGCCCTCTCTGGTCGAATGGAAAGAAATCCATGAAGTTAATTAAGCCCTAGATCATTCTGAAAAAAATAGCAACAGACAAAACGAGGGCGAGGTGAGGAAAGAGGAACCCCATGTCTCCGGGTACTGTGGACACTCCCCCGGACACTGTAGGAGGGAACACTGAGGCGACGGGGAACACTGTGTTCCAGCCCCACAGCGGGAAGTCTTCCTCCGGGGGACTGGGTATTGGAGTCCGATGGACTGCTGGAAGTCCCCCTCCCAGAGAGGCCTGTGGGTGATGTAGTAGGCTGCCACGACCGGAAGTCCCGACCGCCCCCGCCGAGATCTATGGGTAGTGGAGTCTGATGCCACAAGTACCCCGCTGGCCGCTATTCCTGGACGCCTTCCGCCTAGAGGACTGTGGGAAATGTAGTCCGGCTCTACCCTGTGGGAGGAAGCTCGCAGGTCAGCTGAGATCCAGCACCGCCTCCTGGCCGACAGGGCGATGTGGGAGGTGGCCTGAGGGCCAGCTGGAGTCTAGTGCCCTCTGCTGGCCTTCTCAGAAATTGCACACGCCCTATAGCAAAAACCTCTCCAAAATTAAATAAATAAATAAATAAATAAATATGGGACCAGCAGTTAGTGTAATGGCTAGGTCACTGGACTCTCACGTGTTCGACCGCGGTTCAAGTCCCGGACCCAGTGGCTTAAAACTCACGCCAGATTGCAGTGTGGCCATCCCCTCTGGGGGGATGATTTCTCACTTTCTATCTCTATGTCTCTGTCTGTCTGTTGAGCGCGTGCACCCTATAGTAAAAACATCTCCAAAAATAAAGAAAGAAAGTGAGTAACCTGAGTCATTCATGCTCCTAGTAGTATAGCTGTGGATATCAGAATCCAACTAGGTTTAATGGTATAAGGGAAGTAGCTCATCATCAAGAAATGTATTACACCAGACAGCACGTTACCATGAAGTACAGCATGAGAGCAACGGAATACAGGCTCCTGTCTTTGTTGAAGAAAAGTAGATACAGTCTAACTTTGGAAATTTTTTTTGAGAATCTTTTTTATTGTTGTTGTTGCTATAGGGCACATGCCCTTACCAGAGAGACAGAGACAGAAAGCGAGAAATACCCCCCCAGGGGGGATGGCCACGCTGCAACCCCTTCTCCTCCTTTCTGCTCTTAGGATCTTGGGCACACACGCACACGCGCCTGGTGTGAGTTTAAGCTGCCAGGTCCGGGACTCAAATGGCGATCGACTACATGGGAGTCCAGTGACATAACCATTATGATAACTGCTGCGCCCCATGCCAGGCTTCTTTAACACTACCTCTGTCTCCAAAAGAGCTAGAGTGTGGTGGCCTTGATCTGTGCATGCACACTATCTCCCCTGAGGTCTACCTCAGGACCCAAAGCCTTCCAGTTCACATAAGGCCACTTCAGTCAGACCTCTGATTCTGAAAGAATCAGGGTATTACAATGCCCTTGACTGGAGTGTGCAACCCAGCTCCACCCCGGTCTGCCTAATGAGCCAGGTCTTTCCACCCCAAACCAGGTTGCTATGACCTGACCATTGCCAGTAACAGAGCCAGGGAGACCTACCAGATTTCACAGCTCAGTACCAGGTTTCCACTATAGATGTGCTCGGTACCCAATGTAAAATCTCACGTCTAATCTGTAATGCCAACGCCAAACCATAATTCCACACATCAAACCCCAACTCCTACTCTTAACTCCTAACTATAATCATAACACAACACCCCTAGCCCAAACCCAACCACAACCCTTACCTACTATCTCTGGGAGCCATCAGGCTGCAGCCCAGTACCAGGTTTCCACTATAGATGTGCTCGGCATCCGATGTCCAGTAGTGCCCTCTAGTGCACAGTGAGAATCCCCTGGGTTCACTGAGGTGCTACTGGGAGGAATTACAGACACAAAATTTCACGAGTGAGAAGGGGGTCCACCCACATGACATTCATTAAAGATGGGAAGGCAAAGCTCTCTGGTTAGTTGGTCCAAAGCTCCCCTGATGGTTATCATGGGTAATACAGGACAAGGTGTGGGATTAGCTGAGGATGACCTCTGTGGCCAAAGGAGGTTGAAGAAGATAAAATCACACTAACAGAACTTAAAATACCCTCCTGGATGTCCACTGGATTCAATCACCTTTATGGTTAAGATCTGGTGACTTGTCTGTGATCAGATCAACTCTTAAGACCGAAGGATGAACTACAATGGGTATTCTGGTATGGTGTCTGAGGTCATTATGGGAATAACTGGGAAGTCACATTATTAGACTAAAAAAAAAATCCTCTAAGAATATAACTGAGAAAAAGATGTATTCATGACACTACTAAACAATGTCAAACAACACTGGTGATGATTACATGGAACTGAACAGATTCAAAACTGATGATCAAATCACAAAATTTTGAGTACAACTTTCCTTATTCACTTACATTATGTTCTTGGGATTAAGATGCTCCTTTCTAAGAACCGATGCAGCTGGAGTGTGGCACTGTCTTGACAGACATGTATACTCTAGCTTCCCCTGGTTCCTCCTCATGACTCAAAGCATTCCAAACTATGCCATGCTACTTCAACCCAACCTGTGTCAGCAACAGACGTGGTCATGGTGACTTTGACTGGGGCATGCACCACGGCTCCCCCCAGCTCCTCCTCAGGATCCAAATCCTTGCAGTTAATGCCAGGACACACTGACCTGACAAATGCCACCAAAAGACTATCATGCTGGCCTTGACTAAGGTGTGCATCCTGGCTCACCACAGGTCCTCACCTGAACCCAAAGCCTTCAAACTGACACAGAGCTGCCTCGCCCCTAACAATGCCACCAATGGAGCCAGGAAATCATTTGAGTCATGACTGGGGAACATCCTCTGGCTTCCCCCAGGTCATCCCAGAAATCCCTGAGCCTTCCAGCCACCACCAGTTTACCCTGTACTAACCAATTCTGTTGACAAAGCCAGGGTGTTATATCAGTCTTGGCTAGTGTAAACATCCCCTTCTGCCAGGCTTTCTTTGGGATGTAGCACCTTCTAGCCACTGCCAGGACCCCTTTCCCTAAACAGCACCATTGATGGAGCCAGGATGTCATGTCGGTCTTGACTAGGAGGCATACCCAGTCTTCCCCAGGTCCTCCCTGGGACCCACACACTGCCAGGCCCACTATCCTAACCAATGCCACTGACAAAGGTGGGGTGTCATGCCAATCTTGGCGTGGGCACATACCTTGGCTTTCCTCAAGTTATTCCATGAGACCCAAGGCCTACATCTGCTGCCGAGCAGACACACCCTGACTACACCACCATGCTGGCTTTGACCAGGTTATATACTGCAAAGCCCCAAATACGCCTCTAGACTAGAGGCTTCCCCATGCCAGGCTGCTTTGATTCAACCCTTGCCACTAACAAGTCAGGGTACACCCAAGCTCCCCCAAGCTCTTCCCCAAAACACAGAACCCACAGCCTTAACCCTTAATCTCCGAATACTAAACATGATCTAAAACGCATCACAAAACCTTAATAAAGAATCCATATCTCCAAACCCAAACCCTAGCCTTATGACTAACCTAACCATAGCTCCATAATACAACTCCAACCCTTACCTACCACATCCAGCAGCCCAGACTGTGGCTCAGCTTTCTATCCTCCATAAAGAATTAACAGGTCCATCTGCATTTCACTATGAAAAGTTAAAGGACAGAAAGCCTAAAATAACCTACGTGCTCAGGCAAGTCAATGGCGTAATGGTAAAAGTGGATACTTCCCACATAGCCTACTGTGTGATTCAAGTCCCAGAGGGCTTGAAAAACACATGAGTACATGTATATGCAAAATCCTAAGAGGTAAAATGAAGGGTAAAGACTTGTGGAGTGGCAATCTCCCAGAGGAATGCTTTCTCACTTTCTCTCTCCATTCATCTTTCACTCTATCTTTCCAGAAAATGCATGCAACTTATAACAATTTTTTAATTAATAAGTGATCAATATATGATTACTTTTAATTCTTACACTTATGTAAATAATCAGACAAAATCTATTGAAACTAAATCTATTTTCTAGACAATACATGTATTATCCTGAATAAAAAGTGAGAGTGACTATAGACATAAATCATGTATTTCAATGAAAAAGCATAATGTAACTGCTATGTTTGAATATCCCTGGCAAAAACTCATGTAAAAATTTAATTACTACTTATGATATTAAGAGATAAGGCCTTAAGAGTTGGTTGGGGGGGGGGGGGGTCAGCACATGGTGTGGTGGTTAAAGAGCTGGACTCACATGGCCAACCATGGTTTGAGTCCAGGACCTGGTAGCTTAAAAATCAGACTGGCCATGTGTGTGTCCATGCCCAAAATCTCAGAATGAGAATGGAAGTTAGCTATTGTGGCATAGCTAACTGCCTGAGGGTGATTTATCACTTTCTCTGTCTCTCTCCAGCAAGCACATGTGCCCTATGGAGAGAAACCGAAGGAAAAAAAGAAGTGGCTAGGTCATGGAGTACCATCCTCCTACGTGTATCTAAGTCATTATCAGAGGAGTAGGTTAGTTATCCTGAGAACAGGATGTTGTAAAATAGTAGGTTAAGCCCCTCTAACTTGTTTTCAATGATAGAAGGTTTTCAATGAGTGTAGTTTACCAACAGTAGCAAATATTTCAGCTTTAAAAAATTGAAAGTAGGATATAAGTTACATGTTTACTACAAGAAAATTTGTGTAATATGTTCATAGCAATGTGGTTGTCACAAGTATCTCATTTACCTTTAAGTATTGTTAACATGCCATGCACGAAGGTGGAAGGGGTGGAACTGTGCACTAAAGTGGGTGCTATTAACTAGTGTTTGGCAGAGTTGTCATCTACTTCGCAGTTTAAAATATCAATCTTTTGGGATCAGCAGATGGTGTAATGGTTACATTACTGGACTCCCGTGTGGCTGAGTGTGGTTTGAGTCCCAGACCTGGTCACTTGAAACTCATGCTGGGTGTGAGCCCAGAATTTGTGTGTGCCCAAATGCCAATAGGAGGATGGAGGAGAACAGACTGCAGTGTGGTCATCCTCCCAGGGTGTGATTTCTCACTTTGTTTTTCTTCCTCTCCCTGTCTCTCTAGTGAGCACTTGTGCCCTGTAACAAAAATCTTTCTCTCTTTAAAAAAAAAAAATTCAACCTGTTTTCTCTTTTTAGACTTATTTAACTTTATTTATTTATTTATTTATTTTAATTTGAACAGAGAGGAACACAGAAAGAGAAGAGGAAAGTGAGAAAGCAAGCCACCCAGTCTGGGACTCAAACTGCAGTGGGCCAAGTGGGAGTCCAACACCCTTAATCACCACAGGCCCCTAGACTTATTTTCTTGTAGAATATATAATATATACTAAAAAATTTCATTCCGTTGAACAGCCTTACTCAGATTCAGCATCTTCAGATTCCCTGTGTTGTGCAACTGGTCCTGTGTGTAGATATTAAGCAATGAGGACACACACACAAACACAAAGATAAAAAAGTATGATGTGACAAGATAATGCCTCATACCAATCAGAAGATCATTTGGGTCTCTTGTTGGTTTTTGAGAGATATTTTTTGCTATAAGGCACAAGTGCTCACCAGAGTGACAGAGACAGAACGTAAGAAATCACCCCCAGAAGGGAGATATCCAAGCTGCAATCCCTTCTCCCCCATTCTTCCTGTTGGGATCTTGGACAGGCACGCACACACACCTGGCATGAGTCTTAAGTCACGGGGTCCAGGATTTAAAATGTGGTCAAGTACATGAGAATCCACTACACCATCTGCTGGTCCCAAAGGTTCATTTGCTAAAAACCCTTTATTAGTGTTAGAAACTCCACTGAAGACTGATTTAAAGTCTCATTCTTGCCAAAAATAAATTAAAAAATAAAAAATATTTCTATTCCATTTCTGTCTTCTAAAACCAGTTCTCAAATTTTACTGAGAAAAATCTCATCCAAATCTCAAAGAGATTTTCAGCCGTGTGTGAATATAAACGTTTTAATACAGTACCATTGACAGTGGGTTACTTTCAAAGAGGTCTTATTAAGCATAAATTAATTTTAAAATGTTTGAGATTGTCCTTGGGTCTTGAGAAATTGTCAGTTATGACAATTCTCTCAAAAACAAGATGAGCTAAAAAATATATTATGAAAATATTGATGATGAAAAATAATACAAGTATATAATATTAAGAAAAGTGTGGAAAAGTAAAAAGAGAGGAAAATTAAGTTAAATAAGACAAAATTATTACACTTGATTAGAAAACTAGAGAAAATGGGTGATTTACTAGTGAGATATATAGTAACAAAATTAGCCTCTAAAATAAAAATAGAACAATCAGGGGACCAGCAGGTGGCATGGTGGTTAAGGTGCTGGACACTCCCACGTGGCTAACCATGGTTCATGTGGTTCATCTCCCAGGCCTGGTGGCTTGCTCTCTCTCTCTCTCTCTCTCTGCCTCAAATGAAAAATAAATGAATGAATAAATAAAATTGAATAAATAATTTTTAAAAAAGGACAATCAGCACAGAAAAGCTTGAAATGATGCTTGAGGTCTCACATTGGAAAATACCCTGGGGCCATACATTTTCTAGGCTGAGCATTAACTGACCTGGAACAAATTCTTTTCATTAAATGAGTTGATTCTTTTTTAAAAGAATTATTTTATTTAATTTTATTCATTCATTTATTTTAATTTGATGAGAGAGAGAAAGTGAGAAAGGAAACCACCAAGTCCAGGACTCAAACCATGGTCAGCCATGAAGGAATGTCTAGCACCTTAACCACCACACCACCTGCTGGTCCCTGACCTTGAACAAATTCTGATTTTATTTAAAATTATCTAGGTCTTAAAAAAAAGTGAGATGATTCATTTTAGAGTGTATCTGAGCGCATGTAGAATGTCTGTGTGCATGTAGAATGTCTGTGTCTGAAATATGGACATTATTTCCTGTACCACTGACCACACACTATCAACTAACATGATTCCCTCAAGAGATAAAATATTGGTAAGCTTATTTTATTTTTAAAAGATTTTTGCTGGGTATCAGCAGGTGGCATAGTGCTTAAAGCGCTGGATACTCCCACTGAGCCAACCATGGTTTGAGTCTGGATCTGGTGGCTTGCTTTCTCACTTTCTCTATCTCTCTCTGTGTGTCTCTCTCTGGTCAAATTAAAAGAAATTAATTAATAAATAAAATTAAATAAAAATTCTTTAAGAAATCAAAAAAGATTTTTGCTATAGGACACATGGGCTCAAAGTGAGAGAGAAAGTGAGAAATCACCTCCCCAGGGTGATGGCCACACCAACATCCATTCTCTTCCTAGGATTTTTGGCATTTACACATGCACACCTGGTGAGTTTCAAGCCACTTGATCCAGGACTAGAGCAATGGTTGACCTAGTTGGAGTCCAGTATCTTAACCACCATGCCACCCACTGGCCCATGGTAAGCTTAAAGTAACAAAATAAATTTTTAATGAGGTCTGGTTTGGACATTGTTTTGGTGAGCCCCAACTTTGGGGGTGCCTGCCCATCACGTTTAACGATTCCAAAGAACACACTTGGAGGTCCAGCTAAGAAAGACATGAATTTGCTTATTTAATAGAGAAGCTCCACTGACAGCCAGGTGGAGAATGGCTCATGCCATCAGCAAATACACACACATGTCTGGTTTTAGATGCCAAGAACAAAGCATGCATAAATCATGTAAAGACATACACTGTTTAATGGTTTTGATACAAGATCAGCTTTTCAAATAATAGCATCAGCAAGGTATGTCTGGATTAGTGTCTGGGGTCTACTACCTCTAGTCTGGCAATGTTTGCCATGGGAAAGGAACGAGACATATGTCAGGAACATCCCTAGCCATGAGCCAATTCCATGAGATAAGGGAACGGTTGTGAGGGGCTCATGATGTCCAGCTAAATCTGCACCCAGATCTCAGAGGAATAAGATGAAGAGGAGGGGGAAAGGAGAGTTCATTGTATGGAATTTACCATCAGACTTAAATGGTACATTTAAATTAAATGGTGTTGCAGGTTTTGATACACCCAGTTTTCAATTTTCCAATACTGTGTCAATTGCTGTGGCTGTAAGAAAAATGAACAGAAAACAAGAACAGCAGAAAGAATAACACAAATTATCCTACGCCCCAGGGCAACCCATGGCTACCTAAGCATAATCTCCACCTTTCCCCTTTCTGGGTTGAGAGTTCCTCAGAAACAAACCTGAATCTGTGAAAGCTATTTGTACAATTACAACAGTGAGCAGTCAATGAATAAATACTTCTGTAAGTGTCATGCAAAATCTACCTGAGAAATTGAAAGCCATGGAGCTTGGCAGCAGGAAACTGTCTCCTCATATCCTCACACTGCCAGGTGTCTGAAAGCTGCAACAACATTTCTCTGGGGTTGTTACTGAGAAGGGAGCTCTTGCCCTGTGGACAAGGACCAAAAGCATCCTGAAGTACTAGTGTCTCCCCAGAGGTAATTATTTTTTTTTAAGAGAGATTTTTGCTATAGGGGGTGTGCACTCAAAGATACAGAGAAAGACAGGGACAAAAAAAGCAAGAAATCACCCCCTGTGGGGAGGGATGGCCACACCAAAGTACCTTCTCCATTCTCCTCTCAGAATTTTGGGCACACAGGCATATGCACCTGCCATGAGTTTTAAGCCGCCAAGTCCAGGACTCAAACCATGGTCGACTGTATGAGAGTCCAGCAATGAAACAATTACACCATCTGCTAGTCCCATCCCCAGAGTTAATTCCTTTTCTTTCTTTTTTTTCTTGTGTTTGCCATAGGGTACATGCACTTGCAGGAGAGACACGAAGAGAGGGAACATGAGAAATCATCCTCCAGGGGTCATGCCACGTTCCCTGTCTATCATTCTCCTCTTGGGATTTTGGCTCTAACTTGTGTGACTTTTGAGCCTTTGGGTCTGGGGCTTGAACTGCAGTTGGCAAGATGGGAGTCCTCCAAAGGTGATTCTGAGAAGGATGCTAAGAGGCTCGCTATATGCTGCCAAGAAGTGGCTGGGGTTGGAGGACACCAGCATTTCATGTGGTGGAAAAGGAAGTTTTCACACCTCCTGTTGGCCACATCGGGCAGCCAGGAAACCCCATGCTCACTGTCCAGCTGTCACCCTAACTCACCCAACACATGAATCTGTGAAATTCATTCATCATCATTTAATGCCACAAATTTGTAGATTCAAACCAAAATAAAGTCCATCATCTCCTGAACTGACTAGATAAGAGATAATAAGAAGCAATGTGAATGTTCAAAAAACAAATAGAACTGATTTCCTACATATCAGCAATATAAAAATTATATATATATACATAGGCAGAGAAATTCTTTACTCAAGAGCAGTACATTTATGGGTCCAGGAGTTAGTGTAATGGCTACGTCACTGGACTCCCATGTAGTTGAACGCAGTTCAAGTCCTGGACCCGGCAGCTTAAACTCACGCCAGGCACATGTGCGTGCATGCCCAAGACCCGGAGAAGGGGAATGGAGGAGAAGGGATTGTGATGTGGCCATCCCCCCTGGGGGGTGATTTCTCACTTTCTGTCTCTCTGTCTCTCTCTGTCTTTGTGGCGAGTGCACGCGCCCTATAGCAAAAAACTTCTCCAAAAAAAGGAATAAAAAAGAACAATACATTTATAATTGTTATGATTCTTGGTCTACTCAGTGGTGTGGTTAATGTGGCTGAATCCAACATGACTTATTACGCAGTTTGAATCTTGGACCTAGCTGCTTGAGAAAGATGCTAGCCCATGTGTGTTTATGCTCAAAATCCCAAGAGAAGAATAAAAGACAAGGGATTACAGAATGGCCATTCCCCTTGAAGGGAGATGTCTTATTTTCCCTGTCTATTTCTGTCTCACTCTGGCGAGTACATGCACCTTATAGTAAAAATAAATAAATAAATAAATAAATAAATAAATAAATAAATAAATAAAAGAAAATGCAGGGACCAGCAGATGGTATAATGGTTATGTTGCTGGATTCAGGATCCATTTTTTAGAGTTTTTTTTCACAGGGCACATGTGCTCACTAGAGAGAAAGAAACAGAGACATTGAAAGGGAAAATGAGAAATCACCCCCTAGAGATGATAGACATGTTACAATCCCTTCTCCTCCATCCTCCTCCTGGTATCTTGGGCAGGCACACACACAGACAGGGCCCAAGGACAATTTTCAAGATACCAGGTCCAGGACTCAAACTATGGTCAGTCACTTGAGGGTCCAGTAACATAACCGCTATGCCACCTGGGCCCATTTTTTGTTAGAGTTTATTTATATATATCTTCCATGAGCAACAAAGACACACAGAGAGACAGAAAGATAGGTGTCCCCAACAAGGTCCTCACACCCTATCCACTATCCACCTCCAGCTCCAGCCAGGCCCAGGTCATGGGCACACACATTGAATGTGCTCAGGAAGGTCTCCTGGTATGAACCCAGAAACACCCCCTACATGGGTCAGACACACAGAAGCCATTGTACCAACAGGTCCCCTGGGTGCCCATTTTATCCTACCTAGTAAACTTAGTACCCACAAACCTGAACATTCTGCAGTATCTAGAGGCCTCCAGGAGGAAAGCTTCTGGGATAAGCCTTGGAGGCTGCTGGCCCCAGGAACAACATAAACTGTGCCATGGGTAGTCATTCAGCACAGGATGTGGGGTGTCGGTAGCACCACACCTGGTCCCACTGAACAATTTGGGGACCTGAGATATCAGTGAGAGGCTCTCAGGGCCTGGCCACACCCCTGGCCCAGTAGTGTCTGCCAAATGGCCAGAGCTGAGTGTGGGGATTAGAATCTTTGTCAAAGCAGGCACCCACCCATCTGGACTACCAAGTGAGCTCCATGCACACAGCTGGTGTGGGTCATCAACTTTCTCCCTAAAACAGCACAGTGGGAAATCAGGTGGCAGCTGGGGGTCCATGCGCGGTGGAAAGGGATCCAGTATCCTGACTTGGGAGGCCATCTGTCATGCCAGCAGAGGGTGCATGTGAGCCCAACATCCCTGGAGGAGACTAGAGAAGTGAGTACAGAAAGTCCATTCCCCACTGGAGGGGTATGATTTCTCACTTTCCCCCTCACCTTCTCTCTGGTGAGCATGAGCACCCTGAATAAATAAATATATAACTGAAGAAATCCAGGATTTATGATGCAAATAGAGCTGATCACAAAGTGAATCATTAAAAGGAATATCTGTGCCCTATGCACATACTACAATACAAAATGAAATCATTCTTGCTCCTTGGAATAGAACCAAGAATATCAGAATCCAAACAGGCTTGCCCGTATAATGGTAGTGACACACAAGCTCATCGCATTCCTAAATGTTCCCATAGAATACACCATCATGACCCCAGACGGAGCCCCATGAAACCCTTTTGAAGAAAAAAAGAAAAGTGAAAAGTGTCTGGTGTGGGATATTGTTAACAAATAAGAGATGATGGCACTGAAATAAAAATGCTCCTTGTTAGAGATCTGATAGCAGACAACTAAAACAAGTGCAGAAAGGGAGAAAAGCCATATAGACTTGCCCACAACAGGTGAAACTGAGGCTGGGGGCTGCCGGTGACAGGTGGTTAAGGCAGCTCTATGCCATAAGATCAACTGAACAATTCCAGTCCTAGATTCCACCTCTTGAGAAACATGCTAGGTATAAGAATGGGCATCCCCAAAGTCATGAAAGAGCTGCTACATGGAGGAGCCAAGATTTCCCCAAGGGGGTGCTTTCTCTCTCTCTTGCTCTCGCTCGCTCTATCGTTTCTCTCCCCCTCTCTATGTGCTATGTGGCAAAACAAACCAACCCAGTCTGCTCAACTCAAACTTCATTTGCTGCATCAAACTTCTGCATCCACACATTCAAATGTGGTAACCATTTAAAATATGACCCCCAAAACACTCCTTTCTCTTTGTGAGCTCAACAGGCATGAGGCAGTCTGATCTCTGTTCTAAAATCCACCTAATGAACACACCAAGAGTGGTCCACTGGGCATCACAATAAAATGCAACCTAAAAGGCACTGCTGACCCAAAATAAGACTAACTGAATACTAATTTGGAGAAATAAAATCTCTAAAGAAAGATCCCACAATACTGAAAACAAAAGTATTCAGTGCTTTTGACACAGTATTTTGAACAAACTGGAAATAGAACTTGAGTCTCCAGAAAGAAATAACTGCAATATCTGAAGCAGCACATGAATTGCAAGGCCCATCCCCTGGCTTCCAATGAAGAAAAGTACATTTTGGATGATTGTAAGACATATGTAAACCACATATGTATGCTTTCAAAATCTGAGCAAAGAAAAAAGAACGAAACCAGACAGGTATGAATCATCAGATTGAAGTTTCAGCTACTGTGGTCGTAAAAATATTAAGATGACAGTCACGATCGTTTCTCCAAAGAGATGGAGACTAACATGCCTTACAATTGTCCGCTCAACTACTGGAAATGTATTTCTTTTTAACAATTACTTCCTTAGTTTTACTTATTATTATGGTGATTTATTATTCTTTAATAGTTATTTTATTTCTTTTTCTTTCTTTTTACCAGAAAGGGACAGAATAAGTTAGAGAGATAGATGGAAAACAAGAAGGCAAGCTGCCAGGTTTGGGACTTGAACTGTAGTCAGCCATATGGGAATCCAGTGACCCTAACCAACATGCCACTTGCTAGCCCAATTATGGTGATCATTTAATTTGATCTATGAGAGGCAGAGAGAGAGAGAGAGAGAGAAAAAAAAAAGAAAGAGAAAGTGAGTGAGCAAGCTGCTTGCTTGCAATTTTTTTTAAGACTTGGGACTCAAACCCCGGGCGGTCACGTGGAAGTCTAACACCTTAGCCACAAAGCCACCTGCTGGGTCCCAGAAAACCTATTTCAAGGGACTGTATCTGACTTACAGAAATCAGCCACTGACTTTGCTCCTAAATATTCCAAGGATTTACATCCCACAGTTATGACATCTTTCCTTTGTGTGTGTGTGTGTTAGCCATAGGATTGGTGCACTCACCAGAGACACAAAAGTAGGGAGAAGTGGAATAAAAAAACATCCCTTTACGGGGTGGGAGAGTGGGTGGGGGAGGGGTGTAAGGGGAGGTGGGGGTGGGGGGTGACCCTGCTTCAATGCCTCCCCCTCCTTCCTGCTCTCAGAATGTTGAGTGGGCGTTTTCAAGCCAAGGGTCCGACTCAGACTGTGCGGTTGGCCATGGAAGATGTGGAGCCTTAATCTCTACACCAACTGATAAACAACGGGGATTTTCAAAAGGGTAAGTGAGGCCTTGGCGACTCACCTACTGTCAAAGGAGAAAATTCTCCGGCTCTGAACTGAAACGACATATCCCTTGGGTGCAGTCAAGGGGCACTCTAACGGGGTACACCACGGTGTTGGGGAAGGTGTGTTACTGCGCTATACCAGGAAGTCTTCTTCCACAAGGACCTATGGGTATCATAGTCTTGTACACTGCCAGAAGTCTCGCTCCCAGAGGCCTCTGGGTGATGTAGTCTTGCTCCCAGTTTTTAGGTAATGTAGTCTGACCGTATGGCCAGAAGTCTTACTCCCGGAGGTCTGTGGGTAATAACACTACAGACCACATGTCCTCCTAGGAGGCCCTAGGATAATGTAGTCCTAAGATATGGCCGAAAGCCCTCCTCCGGAGGTCTATGTCACATAACTGAAGCTCCTACCAGAAGCCTTTCCCCGCGAAACATGTGGGCGAGGTAGTCCGGTGTTTGTACTGGGCGTGTACCTCCTGGTGTCCTCTGGGTAACTTAGTCTGACACTAGGACTGGAAGTCTTCCCAGAAACTGTGGATATGTGTTCTGCCATCCCTGAACTCAGTCTTCCTCCTCCAGACCTCTGGGTTTTAAGCCACCGAGTCCGGGATGCGAACCAAGGTCGACTACGTGGTAGTCCAGCAACATAGCCATTATGCTAACTGCTGGTCCCAGAAGCAGAAGATATTAAGGATATGATGTGAAAAGAATGTCTTTCTTCATCCCTCAAAGAAAACAGTGACAATCAGAAACTTTTTTAAGAGGTTTTTGCTATAGGGTGCATACGCTCGCCAGACAGAGACAGACAGAGAGACACAAAGCGAGAAATCACCCCCCAGGGGGGATGGCCACGCCACAATCCCTCCTCCTCCGTTCTCCTCTCGGGATCTTGGGCACGCACACACACGCACCTGGCGTGAGTTTTAAGCCACCGGGTCTGGGACACGAACCACGGTCAACTACGTGGGAGTCCAGCAACATAGCCATTACGCTAACTGCTGGTTCCGACAATCAGAAACTTTTGAGGAGAAAAAGAAAAAAGATAAATATCCTGCAAATACCAAACATAAAATGATGCAAGATTTTGAGCCAACGCTGGGGGTGTAAGAAAATGGACTATATTTTAGTGAGCACCAGGTGGATCAAGACTTTGGAGCAAAAAAAGGGAATGCCAGCCCTACCACAAAATGTGGCTATTCCATGAATAATGTTTAATTAATCATAATATGAATGCTGTTTATGGCGTTCATCTTTTAAGGTGATATTTAATTATGGTTACAAAATAAACTGCATATGCTATCAAAAATAAATAAATAAAAAATAAATAAATAAAAAGGCGCCAGCAGGTGGCATGGTTAAGGTGCTGGATTCCAATGCAGCTGACAATGGTTTGAGTCCTGGGCCCACCAGCTTGAAACTCACGGCCGGCATGGGTGCATGCATGTCGAAAATCCCAAGAGGCTGGAAGAGAAAGGATTACGAAGAGGCCACTGTCCCGGGGGTGATATCTCACATAGCGACATAGCCATTACGACGTCTGCTGGTCCAAATATCTTTCTAAAAAATAATTAATATAAATGTACTTTCCAAATCTGAAAAAACAGCAAAACAACTGGTAAGTATGAACCACCAGATTAAAGTTGCAATTGCTATGGTCAAAGCCATAAAAAGTTAAGATTATAGTCAGGCTAGTTTCAACTTTGACATGGAGATTGTTGGGGGATGGTAAAAAGGCCATGCTTCCAGAGCACCTTGGGTTTATGAACTCAGTGAATAACTGCAGAGAAGATGGTGAGAACACCTGCCCTCACGCGTCCTGCTAGAGAAGGACAGGCAGCACGGGACGTGTCTCCAATCACAGTGCGACGGACCACCTCTGGCATCATTCAGCCAGACTCGCCTGTGAAAATTAAAGCCACCCTGCCCCAGGAATTACCACTACCTTTTACTCTTACCTGTCTAATCCTCCAAGAAGCAACTTTCCTTCCTGTTTGACCCAATAAATATGGAGGACTGGGCTTAGTTGGCACATCCCTGGTGCGGCCGCTCCTGCCCCTACTCACAGTCCCTCCAGATCAAGATCTGTGTCTCAAGTAGCACTTCATGCACGCTTCTGGTGACTCTGCTGGATAGAAGAGTCACAGTTCATGGTCTTCAAAGTTTCTCTCTTTAATAAGAGAAAATGTATTTTGAGGAAATATGTCAGATTTACAAAAAGCAGCCACTGAATTTACTTTACACAGCCTAATGAGTTACACTGTAGAAATTTCATCTTAAATGTCTTTAGGCATCCTGAAATACCAATAGTTGGCATTTTTTGAAATCACAGTTCTGGGACCAGCAGATGGCACAGCAGTTACATCACTGGACTCACTATGACCAGCTCTGGTTCAAGTCCTGGAGCCAGTGGGTTGAGAATCACACCGGGGACTGTGCGGGCATGCCAATGATCCTGGGAGAAGAATGGAGCAGGGACTGTGGCTTGGTCATCACCCCTGGGGGTTGATTTCTCACTTTCCCTCTCAGTGTCTCTGTATCTGTCTCTCTCTTTAGTGAGCAAAAACCTCAAAAAATTCACAGTTCCATCTTTTAAAACTGGTTCTCAAATTTTGCTTAAAGCAATCTAATCCAAATTTCAAAATGGTCTTGGCTATGTGTCTGCAAACATAACCTTTTTCCTTTTTTGCTATAGGGCACATGCAATCACCAGAGAGAAGGGGGTAGTGAGAAATCTCACCCTGGGAGTGGCTACACTGAGAAGGGGGTAGTGAGAAATCTCACCCAGAGAGTGGCTACACTGAAATCCCCTCTCCTACATTCTCCTCCTAATTCTCCTTTTGGGAGTTTAAGCATGCACACATGCACACATGACTAGCATGTTTTTCAAGCTGCCAGGTCCACGACTCAATCATGCTAATGGCTATGTGGAACCAGCCCCTAAACTACCACGCCACCAGCTGGCCCAATATAATTTTTTTTTTTTTTTTGGAAAGGTTTTCGCTATAGGGCGCAAGCGCTCACGATACAGATAGAGAGACAGAAAGCGAGAAATCACCCCCCAGGGGGGATGGCCATGTCGCAATCCCTTCTCCATTCTCCTCTGGGGATCGTAGGCATCGTAGGCACGCACGTACACGCAACCGGTGTGAGTTTAAGCCACCGGGTCCGGGAATCGAACTGCAGTCAACTACATGGGAGTCCAGCGACATAGCCATTACACTAACTGCTGGTCCCGGCACAATATAATCTTTATAATACATTTGAGAGTGGGGTTGTCTCTAAAGAAGGCTTAGTAAGCAGAAATTATTTTTTTATGATTTATTCTTAATTTTATTTATTCATACATTTTTATTTTAATTTGACCAGAGAGAGATACAGAGAGAAAGAGGGAAGGTGAGAAAGCAAGCCACCAGATCCGGGAATCAAACTGCAGTCAGCCATGTGGGAGTGTCCAGCACCTTAACCACCACACCAACTGCTGGTCCTAGCAGAAAATAATTTTTTAAATTTAAGATCATTGATTGATGAGAAATTCTCAAGGAGGGCATTTCTCTCCATCAAAACAAAGATAAGCTAAGAATTGTATTAAAATATCAGTGGAGGTGCCGGCAGGTGGCATGGTGGTTGAGGGCGCTGGACTCCCACATGGCGGACAATGGTTCAAGTCCCAGACCTGGTGGCGTGCTTTCTTGCTCTTTCTTTCTCTGCCCCTCTCTGGTCAAATTAGAATAAATAAATAAATACAGCTAAAATAATTCTTTACGTATATATTATCAGTGCAAACATGCCAGAAGTACACAGGATTAAAAATGCTGTGGAAAATTAAGTTAAATAAGAGAAATCTATTGCACCCACCTAGAAGCTGAGAGGAAATGGGTGATTTTCTTGTGAAATGCACATTAACAAAGTGGACTCTAAAATGAAATAGACTGATCACATAAAAAGCTGGAACTAACGCTCGAGATCCCCACGGGTTCGCATCTAGTGCCACGGACACTTCCCACATCCACAGTCACTCCCGAAGAACAAGGTCCACGAAGAGCGGCCGCGGTCTCGAACCGTCCGGATGCCCCCGACGCGGCGCCGTCCACAAAAGGAAAACGTTCTTCACACATTATTTGAGGACACAAAGAACATTTCTAGTGAAGTCTGGTTGGACATAAATAATGAATTTCGACTTACGTGGGGTCGTGCTCTGAAGGCGCGTTTCCGTGCGCGGGACTCGCCATGCGCGGGAGGAGGAAGCGCAGACACCGACGCAGGTGGCGCCGGCACCTCCCTTCGCGGGACCCGACCACAGGTCCCCGCGCTCCTGCTCCCAGACGCGAGCCCCAGGCCGGGTGGAACCGCGGGCGCCCCAGGGAGCGGCGAGGCCTCCAGGCGATGCGTGGACGAGGCTGCAGAGCTCTTCCGAGGAGGAGCAGAGCGGCCCGCGGGCGCACGGCGCGCTTCCAGCCCGCGCTGTCGCTGTCCCCAAGCTCCGGGCCGTCCTACGAGGACGCGCCCCAAGGCGTCCTGCAGCCAGGGCACCTCGGCAGAGGGCGTAGAAGAAGGACGCTCGCGCGCTGGCTCTGTGCGGCCCAGACTGTGGGAGGCCTGGCACTCGGCGTGCATAGGCTTCCCAAGGCGCCCGCAGGCACCCTGTGGCACCCAGGGTGGGGACAGTCTGACTGCTTTGTCCTGTTTTCAAAATCCTTTCCCGAGGGCCTGGGAAGGAGTCACGCCCACAGGCAGTAACAGGCCCTACTGATCCCTGATAACGCTGTTCCTGCATCCTGTCCCAGGGCCGCATCCTTGTGATATACACTAAGTCTCTAACCTGGTTTAAAAAAAAAAAAAAACACTCCTTTCTGATCTGAGCGATCTTTCTTTTCAATCACCAACCTGAAAACTGTAAAAGCCCCCTGCTTCCTCTTGTCCTGCCTTGTTCGGCAAGACCAAGGGAAAAACTCTTCACTAAATTCCAAACTGTGTCTCTCACTCTCAAAATCAAATAAAAGCAACCCCTGTACCTGATCACCCTGAGAAAGGCATGTTGTGCCTCCTCTCCAGGCTTAAGTCACTAAAATTCTAGCTTAAATTTTGTAGACGGAAAATAACCAATTCTAAAAATTAATAATTAATGCGATTTATTTCCAAGCAAACTATGAATGACCTAGGCACAGAGAGGAGGCACACCATGCCTTTCCCAGGGTGATCAGCTACAGGGTTCCTTTTACTTGGTTTTTTTGAGACTGGCAAACAAAATTAGTGGAGAGATTTCCATTGGTCTGGCCCAAAGAGGCGGGACATGTGGACCCGGGACTTGTAGGCTGGTGGTTTCACATTTCCAATATTAGTGATTGGAAGGGGAGGTCTGTGTCCTGGGAAGAGATTCCTGAAGAAATACTTAATCTACATCTCAAGGAAAGGGAAGTCCTGTGTCTCCGGAAGAGGTTAGCAAGAGAATACACTGTAATCGGTTAACAATAGACAGCTCAGACACTGTGCCAGGGGCAGGCTGAGGAAAGAAGGGAAAATGGCCTGTTAATGGTTGTGGGTGTGACTCCCCCCAGTCCCTTTGAAACAATTTTGGAAAACAGGAAAAAACAGTCAGACGTTTTGTCCTCAATATAAACCGCGTTCATTATTATTTTGCAGAGTTGGCTATTTCCATGGTCCTCACCAGCCGGCAATCACCCAGACCCTCCCCACCCCGCCCGTCCGCCATGGTCCTGGACAATCTCTCAGACTCAGTGTCCTGGTGATTCGATGCCATCAACGTAGAGATCCAAGCTGAAACAAGGCCAGTCTCCTGCCCTGATTAACTGGATGGAGATAAGACGCAACATGGCAGCCCGAGGACAGAGGGCACGGTGTCCTTCGTGTCAGTGAGGCAGGAGTCCAGCAGAAGTGGGAAGGGGTGGGAGCACCTGACGAGGGACTAGACAGAAAACCCCGCCGAGGTCACGCAGGCAGGAGCTTCGGCGGTGCGCCCGCGGGGTCTGCGCGGCCTGACTCCGAGCTCCGCTGCCCCGGCTGATAGAGCCGGAAGGTCAGTGTCCCCGGGGACAGCTCTGCCCACGTGCTCGCGCCTGAGCTAAAACCCGAAACCGCGGAGGGGCGGACAGGAGGGCGCGCTCTCTCCCAGCCCCGCGGCTGCGCCGAGCGCGGTCCCCGGAGCTCAGGGCCTCTCCCCGCCTCGCCCGCCTCGGCCACCGCGGGCGGCGCCGTGGAAAGCGGCGGGTGGTGACGGTGCCCGAGGGACTCGGGACGCAGGGAGGAAAAGCAGCACCCGTCCCCCCATAAAGTGGAGAGGCCCTGACTGCCTCGCCAGGGCCAGTTTCAGAGGCCGAGGACAGTGCCAGTGCAGACCAGCTGTGGGAGCTGCTGGTGGAGCCACTGAGCGGAGGCCCGAGTGAGGCCACTGCAATCGGCCTCAGAGTGTGTTTGTATCCATTTCTCCCTGTGCACCCTCTGCACATCTCAACCCACTCGTACATAATCCGGCACCCAGCAGAGGAAAACAAAGTGTTGCAGACTGTACCCCTGCTAGTAGCATGCCTCTCCCAGGGTAAATGTAAAGTAAAGATTGGCCGTTGCTTCAGTGAAGAAAGAGATCCTGAACTTGCAACTATTTGCCAGAAGTCTGGTACATTAATATTATATCCAAGGGCCGAAGCTGCTAATTTGAAAGAATTTCTGTTAGATTTTTCTGGTTATCCTTCCACAATGATCATCATTGATGGACCTGGAGCCAGGCTAAGGACATTTTCTATAAGAGTTCCTTGTTCCGACTTCCCAAACAGATCTAGCCAGGAGCCAGGACAAGCCAATCAGCAGCCATCTATGTCAGAGTTCTGAGCGGCCCCATTCTTCACTGAAGACCTCTGCCCAGACTTCACCCTGCTGCCCCCCAGATCGAGCCAGGAGCCAAAATTTAAAATATTCATAGTGACAAAGCTAACAGAGATGCAAGAGAAGAGAGACAATGAACTCCAGGAAATGCAGGAGAAAAGAGACAATGAGTTCCAGGAGTTGAGGAAGTTCTTGCATCATCTAAAAGAGGAGATACACATCATAAAAAAGAATTAAATGGAATTATTAGAGATGGAGGCTGAAATACAGGAAATAAAAATCTCCCTTGAAAATATCAAAGGCAGATTAGATCATGCAGAAGATCGAATCTCAGGTGTAGAAGATAGAACCTCTGACCTAGAAAAATTCACTAAAAAGACTAAGAAAATAACCCCCTGAATAAGAATAACATACAATAATACTAGATACCCTTAAATGCCCAAACATTTGGATCATCAGTACCCTAGAAGATGAAGAAACTAATAAGAGCATTGACAATCTACTCCATGAATATCCTGGAAGAAAACTTTCCAAACCTAGAGAGGCATTCAAATATCCAGACCCAGGAAATACAAAGGAACCCACGTAGAATCAACCCAAGATCTTCCCCAAGGCACATCATAGCCAGATTGACCAAAACCACAGACAGAGACAAGATACTAAAATTGGCAAGAGAGAAACGTCAAGTTACTTTCGAAGGATATCCCATCAGGCTAACATTAGACTTCTCATCGGACACAATGCAAGCAAGGAAAAAATGGGAAAATATATTCAACATGTTAAGTGAAAACCAATTTCAACCAAGAATACTATACCCAGCAAGATTATGTTTCATATGGGAAAAAAGACAAAAATATTCTCAGATAAACAAAGCCTGAAAGAATTTACCAACACGGGACCAGCAGTTAGCGTAATGGCTATGTCACTGGACTCCCACATAGTCGACCGCAGTTCGTGTCCCAGACCCAGTGGCTTAAAACTCATGCCGGGCATGTGTGTGTGCATGCCCAAGATCCCAAGAGGAGAATGGAGAAGGGATTGCAGTGTGGCCATCCCCTCTGGGGGGTGATTTCTCACTTTCTGTCTCTCTGTCTCTCTCTGTCTGTCTGGCGAGCACACGCGCCCTATAGCAAACAAAAACCTAAAAAAAAAAAAACAATTTACCAACACCATACCAGCTCTCCAAAAAAGTGCTGAAGAGAGTGCTATACTAGGAAAACTAAAGTCAGCCACACAGACATAAGAGCACAAGAAACAACCAAGAGAATGGCCAGCCTGATTGTAGGGACAAGTCCAGAGCTGAATGTTAACTTCCAGAGTTTAAACGGAAAGATCAGACCATAGTAACACTGCAAATTCAATAGAAGAATGATTAAATACATGAGACTGAATTAGTGAAATAGAATTGTTTGACTTTAGAATAAAACACTGATTTTCTTCGATGCTTTGGATTTTTAAGGATTTGGATATTTAAGGATTTTTGTCTTAAACTGTTGATAGGTTTATCCACCTACTATTTGAATTGAATCCTAACCATTTTCCTGGCTTTAAGTTTTAAGCAGATATCTTGTACCATTTTTTTTTTTTTCTTTTTTTGGAGAGGTTTTTGCTATAGGGCGCGTGCGCTTGCCAGACAGACAGAGAGAGACAGAGAGATAGAAAGCAGGAAATCACCCCCCAGGGGGGATGGCCACGCCGCAATCCCTTCTCCTCCATTCTCCTCTTGGGATCTTGGGCACGCACGCACACGCGCCCGGCGTGAGTTTAAGCCGCCGGGTCCGGGACTCGAACCGCGGTCGACTACGTGGGACTCCAGCGACATAGCCATTACGCTAACTGCTGGTCCCAACTTTAAGTTAGTTGGATTCTGTCTCAATAAAAAATAAATAAATCTGACTCCAACAAGAAAAGAACAATGAGGGCAGGGACTCCAGACCCAGTACCATGTGCTCACAGAACCTGGGCTTATGCAGGCCACAGGCCTGTACTCTCACACCTGCAGAGAGGGTCCCACAGGGAGGGTCCCACAGGGAGGGTCCCACTCTGAAACCCAGGAGAGAAAAAAGTCCCATCTTGATTGCACACTCCATTCTTCGAGGAGCCAGCTGGTCTCACCATCTCCATTTTGCTGATTTCTCAGTAGAGAACCACACAATTACCTGCCAAGCCCAGGATGGTCTACTGCGAGCAGGGGTGCAATAGGAAGCTGGCATGCCACAAGCCACAGTGTGACCTGCACTGACACAAGGAGTGTGGTGGCAACTCACCTTAAACCCACCTCTGACTTCCCCGAGGACATTATCGATGGGCACCCTGGTGTTTCCAAAATGGACTTCACAAGCTGAAACACACAAAATGTAGGACCTTGTGTGACAAGTGCGAGGTGTTGTGCACCTGACCCACAAACACACAATTCACTCACCCACCACCTGGCAGACAGGGCAGGAGGACAAGCCCCTGCCTTGTGACATCACACTTTAGTTAGGGAAACAAACTACAAATAAGAACTGATAATTATGTGGTCAGTGCTGCAGATTAGCTGAACAGTGCATGGGAACAGAAAGAAATGGAGGTGGGGGATGAATAGCAACTTTACATTAAGGCTAAGTCCCAGCTCTTAAGGTGACACTTAACAGAAGTCTGAAGGATGAGAAAGAGCCTGTCACAGAATCAGACACAGACAAGCAAGCAGGTGGAACAGCATTTCCTAAGGCCTCAGGGTGGATGGGATTATTGGTTCAATAATTCCCTTTGTCTTTTTGTTCGTTTCTTTTTTAGAGATTTTTGCTATAGGGTGCATGCACTTGCTATAGAGACAGAGAGAGAGAGAGAAAGTGAGAAATAACCCTCCAGAGGGGATGGCCACACCATAATCCATTCTCATTCATGATTTTGGGCATGCACACACACATGCCTGTGTTAGTTTCAAGCTGCCAGGTTTGGGACTCAAACCAGAGTTGGCCATGTGGGAGTCCAGTGCCTTAACACTACAGTACCTACTTATCCCAAAATTCATCATTTCAAATGGACACTTTAGAGATTTTCAGTATATTCACTGTGTTGTACCATCACCTCTGTCTAACTTCAGAACGTTCCTATCATTCCCCAAAGAAATGTCATAGTTTTCAGTCCCCCTTATTCCAACCCCTGGCCACCTCAGTTTCACTTTGTGTCTCTGCAGATTTGTGTTTTCTGGATATTCATATAAATGGAGTCCTGTATAATAGGAGGTCTTTTGTACCTGGATTCTTAACATAGCATAATTTTTTAAAAGTTTATACATTTAATCACTATACATCACTTAGCTTGTAAATCGAATTTTCCAACATGAATATTCTTCACACCGTCCAGTTGAGGATACTATACACGTTATCATCAACAAATAATAATCCATTTCTGTGCCCCATAAATGTCTGCCTCTTTATTTTTGTCCTTAATATCTTTCCTCAGACTAGTATTTTCAAAACCCGTATATATTGTGGCACATATCGAAACTCTATTACTTTTTAATTTAGGTTTTTGTAATAGGGTGCATTCACTTGCTGTAGAGAGACAGTGAGAAGGAAAGTGAAAAATCACCCCCTAGGGAGGATGGCCATGCTGCAACCACTTCTCCATTCTACTCCTGGGATTTTGGGCGTGCATGCACACACACCCAGCATGGTTTTCAAACCACCAGGTCTGACACCTGAACTGCAGTGGACCAAGTGGAAGTTCAGTGCCTTAACCACCATGCCACTTGCTGGTTCCAAATATTGATTACTTTAGAGGCTGAATAATGCTCCATCATGTGGATCCACCGCAGTTTATTTGCCCATTCATCTGCTAATGGGCAATTGGGTTGTTTGCAATTTCTGGCTATTATCAGTAATGCTGATATGGTCATTACCATTCAGGTTTTTGTGTGGGAAATATATATATATATATATATATATATATATATATATATATATGTATATAATTGTATCTTATATTTAGGTTTTTGCCATAGGGTGTATGTGCTTAACAGAGAGACCAAGAGAGGGCAAGTGAGAAACTCCCACAGGGGATGGCCACACTGCAATCTCTTCTCCTCCACTCTCCCTGGGACTTCGGGCATGCATGCACATGCACATGCGTGTTTTTCAAGCTGCCAGGTGTCAGAAAAACTGTGCAGTTGGCCATATGGGATCTAGTCACTTTAATCACCATATCACCTGCTGGCTCTAGAAAATGTTTAATTCTTTTGGTATATACCTAAAAGCAGAATTGCTGGGTCATATGGTAACTCTTAAGGTTTTTGTTTATTTCTCCTATGAGAGAGAGATACAGAGACAGGCACACCCAGCAGGGTCTCCATGCCACATCATCCCTGCATAGTCAGCCCATCCGGGTTATAGTCACATGTGCATGCCTAGTGTACACAGGGAGACCTTGGGACACAAACCTGGGACCTTCTCATGTGGCTTCAGCATGGGAGTGTTGTGCTATACTGTGTGCTGCACTAGCCTCCTTGGTGGGCTTTTCGAAGAACTGCTGAGTTGCTCGGCATAGTGGCTGCACCCATGACTAAGCTGCCTGTTCTGACGTATCAGGGCTGAGCTTTCTACTAGCCATAAGAAAGGCTGAGATGCTGGCATGAATTTCTCTGGAGTCTTGCCTCTAGTTTCAAGAAACCCTCTGACACAGACAGGCCACTGCTGGGTAGCCTTCCCCTGGCACCTTTATGCCTGTGGCTTTCTCTGCTCTCCCTGCAGTTGGCCATGAACATCCCTAACAGTGGGTGGGTCCAAAAGGGCAGCCCATGGCTGGGTTGCTTAAGAAACTTATTGGTAGGTCTGGACATGACTTCCCCACCCCAACCCAGGAAGCTCTATTGCTTCCCCATGGGCAAGCTGGCACCCTGCAAGAGCACCTGGACAGACAGTTCAGCTAAAATTCAGCTTCTGGGGTTTGGTTTATACCAAGCCTGCACTCAGACTGACCCCAAGGACTGGCTTCCTACTCAGCACGCTCGTCCTACATGCACACAGGATGTGAGATGGGACGGGCTTCCTGCCTGTAGTCAAGGGGTTGCTGCCCTGCCCATTAAGGTAAGAGCTAATGAGTGGACCTTACACTGTGCTGGGGATCCAGTAGGGTTAGCTCTCATCCCCACAGGTCCCCATCCTGTAAGTGACTGCACATGAGTGAGGGCAGATCCCACAGAAATACACACTCATGTAAACATATGTGCACATGGGAGAATAATACACACATGTACAGTATAAAAATACTACATCCTTCTAGAAAACACAACTCCAATGGAGCCCTCTGCAAATACTTCTGTAAGATATACATTCCTTTTCTACTGTAAGAGAATCACACAACTCAGCATGGACACACATACACAAATACACATCCAGGTTCACATAGGTACACGTGAAGAAATAATACACACACTCTAAAAAGTTACTACATCTCTCTAGAAAACACAACTCCACAGGAGTATTTGCCAAATCTTTCTAAAAGATCAAAACTCCTTTTTTACTGAAAAGAAATTGTACTTATGAACAATAGACATGCACACAAAAACACACACCCACATTCACATATGCATATAGGAGTGAAAAATGGACACATATAGAGTAAAAAGGAAGTACATCTTTCTAAAGAATACAATTCCAGCAGTATTGGTCTAACCATTTATAAGTCCTAAAATTTATTTTGTGCTGAAAATAAATTGCACTCCTAATCCTTGGACACACATGTAAATACACACCAACATTCACAAAAGCACACAGATATGATACACACAGGTACGGTACAAAGTACTGCATTTCCATTTTTAAAAAACTTCAATGAGGCCTTTGGTCAACCTTCTGTAAGTTCTGAAATCTTTTTTTTTAATTTATTTATTTTTTCATTTCATTTTCTTGCATACATTCAATCACATTATAATTTGTCTTACAAAATGGATATTTCAACAGGTGAACATTTCTCCCTAGTACTGTTGATAAAACTACAAAATATCTTCAACAGATAATACCACACCTCTTTGTGCCATTAATGCTTTTCCTCCCTGTCCCTCCCCCAAATGTCCTTCCTCAGACCCTCCTCTTTCACACACACTATATCTGGTATTTACATCTATATACTGCGTTTCTATATCCTTTAGACAATTAGGTTCAGTCATAGAGTGCAGACACTCGGTATATATTAAGTGGGGACACACAATGCCTCTCCTTCATAGCATGCCTTGCTTCACTCAGCAGTAAGTCTTCCATATTCATCCACACAAACACACAACACATACGCAACATATCACACACACACACACCACACACATACATCATATACACACACACCACACGCACACATACACCAAACACACACCATACACACATGCACCACACACACACCACACACACATACATCATATACACACACATGCACCACACACACCCACCACCCCCACACATACATCATACACACACACACACACACACACACCACATATACATACATCATATACACCCACTATGCATATACCACACACACACGCAACCAGAAGATGATTCAGGGCTGTTACAGTGGCTTATAACAGGCACCAGTTCCTTTAAGCCATCCTGCAGGTTACAACAGGTATAGCTTCCATCCTTGCTCGCAGATCATAGCTTCAGAGCGGTCTTCATCTCCACAGTCCAGCCATCAAAGAGAAGCAAAGGAAGGAGTAGGGAATGTCTCCTAAGTCAATCTACTACTGGCAGACCTCAGAAGTGGGAGACCTCACCTAACCTGTGTCTCTCTGGGAAGGACTTAGTCCTCTGTTCAGAGGTAGCTATAGGAGGAATTGAGAAATGCCATGGTTATCTACAGTGTACGGCATGGACCCAACTAAGATATAGGAACTTATTGAGGAAGAAAGTGATGATATTAGGAATAGCAGAGTTTCTTCCATACTTTCCAATATCTGCATTAAGTCCTAGATGATGCTATATAATTTAACATTTGGATTTAGCCTTGTGTATACAAAGTATAATTATGTTAATAATTATGTTATGATTTTTAAAACTGTGTGATGGATAAACTGATATTTTCACACTTATTAGATTTGTTGGAAAGGCAAATGTCATGCTGGGTGGAGCGGTCCCTGTAGCATACAGCGCTATGCTGGGTGGAGCGGTCCCTGTAGCATACAGCGCTATGCTGGGTGGAGCGGTCCCTGTAGCATACAGCGCTATGCTGGGTGGAGCGGTCCCTGTAGCATACAGCGCTATGCTGGGTGGAGCGGTCCCTGTAGCATACAGCGCTATGCTGGGTGGAGCGGTCCCTGTAGCATACAGCGCTATGCTGGGTGGAGCGGTCCCTGTAGCATACAGCGCTATGCTGGGTGGAGCGGTCCCTGTAGCATACAGCGCTATGCTGGGTGGAGCGGTCCCTGTAGCATACAGCGCTATGCTGGGTGGAGCGGTCCCTGTAGCATACAGCGCTATGCTGGGTGGAGCGGTCCCTGTAGCATACAGCGCTATGCTGGGTGGAGCGGTCCCTGTAGCATACAGCGCTATGCTGGGTGGAGCGGTCCCTGTAGCATACAGCGCTATGCTGGGTGGAGCGGTCCCTGTAGCATACAGCGCTATGCTGGGTGGAGCGGTCCCTGTAGCATACAGCGCTATGCTGGGTGGAGCGGTCCCTGTAGCATACAGCGCTATGCTGGGTGGAGCGGTCCCTGTAGCATACAGCGCTATGCTGGGTGGAGCGGTCCCTGTAGCATACAGCGCTATGCTGGGTGGAGCGGTCCCTGTAGCATACAGCGCTATGCTGGGTGGAGCGGTCCCTGTAGCATACAGCGCTATGCTGGGTGGAGCGGTCCCTGTAGCATACAGCGCTATGCTGGGTGGAGCGGTCCCTGTAGCATACAGCGCTATGCTGGGTGGAGCGGTCCCTGTAGCATACAGCGCTATGCTGGGTGGAGCGGTCCCTGTAGCATACAGCGCTATGCTGGGTGGAGCGGTCCCTGTAGCATACAGCGCTATGCTGGGTGGATCCCTGTAGTCCCTATGCTGTAGCATACAGCGCTATGCTGGGTGGAGCGGTCCCTGTAGCATACAGCGCTATGCTGGGTGGATCGGTCCCTGTAGCATACAGCACTATGCTCGGTGGAGCAGTCCATGTAGTATACAGCGCTATGCTGGGTTTATTCCCATGGCTTTGTGCTCATCCATGCTGTTTCCCTATCCTGAAATGCCTTCTTGACTACACTCTGCTTTCCTAATTTTACACACTTACAACATTTTTTTTGCCAGAGGGTGCATGCACTTGGAGAGAGAAAGCAAGAAAACACCCCCCATAAGGCATGGTCATGCCGCAATCCCTTCTCCATCTCCACCCCATCTTACTGGGGTATGGAGCATGCATGCACATGCTCTTGATGTGACTTTCAAGCCTCCAGGTCTGAGACTCGAACCACACAGTCAGTCACGTGGCATCCAACTGCCTTAACTACTGGGTGGTAGGCTGTCAATGTCAAATGCAAGTGTTCAATTCTCGTCATTGCAGGTTCTAATCAGACACACCTCAATAACGGCATGTAGGAACCAGCAGTTAGCGTAATGGCTATGTCGCTGGACTCCCACATAGTCGACCGCGGTTCGCATCCCGGACCTGGTGGCTTAAAACTCACGCCGGGCACGAGTGCATGCGTGCCCAAGATCCCGAGAGGAGAATGGAGGAGAAGGGATTGCGGCGTGACCATCCCCCTGGGGGGTGATTTCTCGCTTTCTGTCTCTCTGTCTCTCTCTATCTGGTGAGCGCACGCACCCTATGGCAAAAACCTCTCCAAAATAAAAAAATAAAATAAAATAAACGGCATCTACAATAATGGTATCTACAATATCTTCTCTTGTGTTTTTTGTCACTGAATACTTGTGGCTATGATATCCATCAATATCATCAAATTCCTGAGAATGAAGTTTTTTCTGGCATTGTAGGTGGTTCTAGTTGTAAGGGGCACAGTAAGAGAGAGAGAGAGAGAGATCATTTTGTTTTTGAGAAGTTTTTGCTATAGGGTGTGTGCGCTCACCAGAAAGAAAGAGAGACAGAGAGACAGAAAGTGAGAAATCACCCCCTAACGGGGATGGCCATGCCACAATCCCTTCTCCTCCATTCTCCTCTTGGGATTTTGGGCACGCGTGCACATGCACCCAGCATGAGTTTAAGCCATTGAGTCTGGGACTCAAACTACGGTCGACTACGTGGGAGTCCAGCCACATAGCCATTACACCAACTGCTGGTCCTGAGAGATAAATATTGATGAGCAGCATTTTCACAGAGTTTATTATTGTTACTAGGCTTTTATCCTTCTCACAAAAATTCACACACACACAAAACTGTAAAAACCAGATCAAAGTGATCGTGTAGTGGTGCAGCAGGGCTCACAGGGGTCCGCGAGGAACGGTCCTGCGTCTCCATCCTGGGGCCTCACTGTGCACTTGGGGCGCACACATGTGTGTGCCATGGCCCAGCTGCAGACTGAAGGAGAAGGGATTGTGGTGTGGCCAGTCCCCTGAGAGGCGATTTCTCACCTTCCCTCTCTCTCTCCTCCTCTCTCTCTCTCTTTTTCGGGTATATGCCCTATGGCAAAAACAAACAAAAAAGATGACAGTGCCACATCTAACAATAATATTTTTTATTTATTTTTATTTACATTTAATCAATGTATGTCTTTACGGTGTACAACATTTTTCCCAGCATGAATACAGTGCATAGTAGTCAAGTCGAAGGCATTACATTTAACGATAATTTACAGCATTCCAAAGTAAATTTAATTAAGAATATTTTTTCAATTTTTATCTCCAACTAGATATAACAATTAGTATAGAATTAAAACAGTAAACATAATTTAATTTACAAACAAATAATTTTAATGTAATATAAAAACAATTTTAAGGACCAGTAGATGGCGTAACGGTTATGGCACTGGACTCCCACAGAGTGGATAGTGGTCGAATCCCGGACTTAGCAGCTTAAAACTCACACAGGGCACGTGTGCGAGCATGCCCACAATCCCAAGAGAAGAATGGAAGAGAAGGGATTGTCGCGTGGCATCTGTCCTGGGGGGTTATTTCTTGCTTTTTGTCTCTGTCTCTCCAGCAAGTGCAAATGCCCTATAGCAAAATCTCTTTAAAAAATAATAATTTCTATAACTCATATACTTTCATTTCAACATTTTTACTTTAAGAAGAAAAATTAGGGAACCAGCAGTTAGCGTAATGGCTATGTCACTGGACTCCCACGTAGTCGACTGTGGTTCGCGTCCCAGACCCGGTGGCTTAAAACTCAGGCCAGGCACATGTGCGTGCATGCCCAAGATCCCGAGAGGAGAATGGAGGAGAAGGGATTGAGGCGTGGCCATCCCCCCGGGGGGTGATTTCTCGCTTTCTGTCTCTATGTCTCTCTCTCTCTATCTCTCTGGCGAGCGCACGCGCCCTATGGCAAAAACCTCTCAAAAAAAAAGAAGAAAAATTATAAAATTACATATATGGTAATATGTTAGTTTTTTATATTTTAAAATAGTTTTCATATTTTTATACAGCCAACCACTGTATATTATTACAGTATACAAAATGAATTTTCCCAGCATGAATACACTGTATTTAAAAAAAAAACTCTCCAAAGGAAAAAATGTTTTCTTTATTTTTCCCTTGATTCTCTAACTCTATCCTCTTTTCCAGCCTCCCACACCATCTCCAGTGTCCAAAGACTTGATTGACTTGCACTGTATGCTGTGAAAGGGTTAGTGTACACATAGAGTTGTATAATGACTAAGTGTAAATTTTTTAAATAATTAATAAGTTAATAAAAGAAGAAGTTATCGCTCCTCCCTTTTAAGCTTGTTAGGAAGTCCACACGGGTCATTGGCAATATCTACGTATTTCCGATTGGGGCTGCTTTTGTCCCGCCCCAAGTTAAATGTCCCATGCTTTACTGTTTTATGAATTAGTCATAGTGCCTAACCTAGAGGTCAGCACTGGAGGTCAAGGAAGGCAAAAACTAAAATCTTACTGACATCGATTGCTCTTTCTGGTTTTCCATTATTCCCCATGTAGGAAAGCACTTTGGACAATTTTTTGAGTGCATGTCTGAAAAACTTCCTAAAATTTTGAATTTTTAAATGCTTTGGCATGAAACTCACAATGTCTAACAATACCTCTCACATCCTGGTTCCAATTTATACTCTAACAAGAACAGTAAATCTCACTTACACAAAAAGATTAAGTACGGGACCATCCGGTGGTGTAATGGGTATGTCACTGGACTCCCATGTAGTCAACCACGGTTCGAGACCTGGACCCGGTGGCTTAAACTCACACTGGGCTCATGTGGGTGTGCCCAAGATCCCGAGAGGAGAATGGAGAAGGGATTGCAAAGTGGCCATCCCCCCTGGGGGGTGATTTCTTGCTTTCTGTCTCTCTGTCTCTCTCTGTCTTTCTGGCGAGCGCACGTGCCCTACAGCAAAAACCTCTCAAAAAAAAAAAAAAAAAAAAAAAAAAAACAAGAAAGAAAAGAAAAAGAAAAAGATTAAGCACTTGAGAATAAATGGGGAGAAGGGGAAATTCTAATTGTTTCTTTTCCCAAGAGTTGACATTGGTGGGATAAGAGTCTAGTGGGAGCTCATTATTATTGCTGTTCCTAATCAGGCTCTTACTATGTACACTGAGCATAAAGCCATCGTAGTAGCCACACGTGCAGAGGACCCAGTGGTCTTGGGCACAAGCATCATCAGAGAGAAGGTCGCACTCAGTGACTTGACTGCTGCCAAGGAGACATTGAGCTCTGACCACCTCCCATCACCTGAACCAGTTTCTCCTTCAGAGCGACAGAGAAGGAGCACGCTCGGGACTGAGCTCTCGGGCAAGGAGGAGGGTATGTCTGACTCGCAGTCTCTGCTTTTAGATCTGAGACTCTTCAACTCTAACCTCTCTGGGAAGGAGGAGGGTGTGTCTGACTCGCAGTCCCTGCTTTTAGGCCTGAGACTCTTCAACTCTACCTCCCTGGCAAATAGATACACGAGCTTTTACCTATTTGTTGTCTCCTCGTTCTAGGGTCACATCCATGTCGAGCATAGGTTCACTCATCACCTCCCTGTGGCCTGCAGTATAAAATAATGACAAGCACTTCTGTTTACTCATTTTAGCTTGGATGACGTGGGGTCTCTGTTTAGAAATTTTAAACCTGTGTTAACTTTAACACTTCTATAGGACACATATATTATGAGACTTGCTGTATACAGGGCACTGTGCTAAACAGTATATTGAATTTACAGTACAGAATTAGTACAGAATTAAGTAAATGCTTAAAGAAAATATTAGAAACACACTTATGGGAAAGTAAGGTTTTGTTAGCTAGGTTTTCACCCATTAAAGCCCTTAATGAAAGAATCTTTATTAAACAGGATTTCATAGGATAGAGGTAATAGAAGAAGAGAAAAAGTAGAGGAATAGTATGAGTTGAAACTGAAACCCTACCAAATACCCTTCTGTGGAATGGCCAAACAATATCATCTTTGCCGGGGAATAAAAGATGAAAACTTTCCTTTTTGTTGCTAGATGATACCAGTTTTTGAATGACACAGATAGATACCAGTTTGAACTTTATTTTAGACAATGAAAAATTTTGTTGTTTTTGTTTTGTTTTGTTTTTGACATAGGGCACACGTGATCACCAGTGAGAGAGAGAGAAGGAAAGTGAGAAATCACTCCCCAGGGGGATGCCACACTGCAGTCCTTCTTCTCCATTCTCCTCCTGGGATTTTGGCCGTGCATGCACACACTCCGGCATGAGTTCCAAGCTGCCAGGTCCAAGACTTGAACCACAGTGAGCCATGTGGGATCTAGCCCTGACCATCACACTACGTGCCCCGGCCATTCTCTTCTCTGCAGGTTTTCACCATATTGAACATGCCATTCACCAGAGACAGAGAGAGGGAAAGTGAGAAAACATCCCCTGGGGGGTGCTCATCCCACAATCTCTTCTCCATTCTCTTTTCATGATTTTCAGCACACGTGCACATACACCCTGCCTGATTTTCAAGCCACTGGGTCCAAGACTGGAACCATGTGGGAGTCCAGTGCATTAACCACATCACCTGCTGGTCCCCAATACTGTTATTTTTAGGGGCCTAATATTTAGTAACAAATATCTCGAATCTTTGTATTACATGTGTGCTAATGTAGGAGGGAGTCATAACAAGATATGCAGAGAAAAACAAAAATTAAAGCTTCGGCCATTATTACAGGAATGAAAGCGCTGGAGAGACTCAGCAGATGGCCATGAAAAACACACCAATGTTTGTTAATTCCCACCATGAACTAGGAACAATGGATCATTTAATTTAAATTTCACACAAGAAAGATGTTGACATTTCTGCATTGCAGATGTTTGGAGAGTGGCAGTAATTTTCCCAAGATCGCACAGCAAGTATGGGGTTGAGATGATATTTGAACACAGAAAATGCCTAATTTAACATCAAGGTCTATTAGAATGACAGTGTCATGGGATATGAGAATTAGAAGTGGTGTTAAAGGTGACATAATCTAACTACCCTCAGGGCTGTGTCCTGGGACAGTATCTGCTCTAACATGCCTGGCTACAAATGAGCCACAGTATGGGGCGACTTCCAAAACTTCAAGGAAAGTAAAATTGAAGTATAACTTTATTTGTTGCAAAAAATTTTAAAATATATGCAGCTTTTTCAAAGTTTATATATTCCATGAATGTGAAAACAGAGAGATACAGAGAGACAAGAGATTCAGAGACGCAGTACTCCTGACAGAGTCTTGACGAGATGATGCAGCCCCAGGGTCTGCCATCCTGGTCACAGGCCCAGGGGCAGCTGGTGTACCCGGGCAGGTCTCTGGATGTGAACCAGCAACCCTCCTGTGGGGCCTGCCTTGTGGAGAATTGTGTTTTGTCGCTGCACCACCATTAACCCCACGATTTCTTACAATATGCATTTCCATGCATCTTTTGAACTTCATGTGTCTGACTGCTGAATGTTCTTTGTTGTGAAATCAAATATTTCTCCTCATAGTTTCAAGGAGTTAGTTTTATTTCACTTTTTTTGAGATATATACAATGAGTCCAAAACCTTCATAAGTACAGAAAAAAGTGTATGGAAAATGCATATTTTAAAAGATGTATGCATGAATTTCAAAAATTTTTTGTAGGAAAATCAACCTGTACTTTAATTCCATTCCCCACAGAGCCTTTAAAATCTCCTCATACGTTGGATGTTTCTACGTAAATGCCATGTGTTGCATGTGATTTTAAGGTGAAATTTTTTTAAAGAATTATTTCATTTAACTTTATTTATTTTTAATTTGACCAGAAAGGGACAGAGAGAGAGAGAGAGATAAAGTGAGAAAGCAAGCCACCAGGTCCAGGACTTGAACCACGGTCGGCCATGTGGGAGTTCCACACCATTAACCACCACACCACCTGCCAGCTCCCGTTGCATGTGATTTTGGCCATCCTTTAAATTACAAGATTCTAGATAATTTATCTGAAGTTTTCTAGTTTTTCTATATGCTACATAAAATATTGTACCCCAAGCTGAGGACACCGATCAAACCATTGCTTGATTATTTACTATAAATTTCCTTTTTCTAAAATATATTTTGTTGAAACTAAACAAAAGATGTATTAGTCCTTTGGAAAAACCACATCACACTGTTGACTAAAACTGAACTGAGAATAAAATTTCCTTTTTTAAATTTTTTTATTTATTCATTTATTTTAATTTGACCAGAGAAAGAGACACACAGATAGAGGGGGAGGGGGGAGTGAGAGAGCAAGCCACCAGGTCCAGGACTAGAACCACAGTCAGCCACGTGGGGGTGTCCGGCGCCTTAACCACCATGCCACCTGCTGGTCCCCTGAGAATAAAATCTCTAATTGCATTTTGCGTGAGCTCTACTAAGCCATACATATATCATCTTTAAATCCGATAGAGATAACATCCAAAATACATCGTGAAAAGTGACAGGGATACGAGACATCTAGAGCTCTCTGTCCAGCACCCTTCGTGTTGGGAAATACGTGGTTTTCCGACCTCCACCAGTTCAACCATGAAGTCCAGTCGTGACCCACTACTCCCTAACCAGCATGGTGTGGTACGTGACCTAGATTCAGGCCATTGTATTACGCCATTGGAGTAATACAGTTACTGCTAGTATCTGACTCTCCTTTCTCTCCCATATTCCGTAGAATGCATTAATACATTTCAAATGGCAGGACTTGAACTGCAATCAACCATGTGGGAGTCCAGCGCCTTGACCACCACGCCACCTGCTGGCCTCTAGCAGTGACCTTTCTTCTAACAGGTAAAAATCTAAAAAATGGCATTTTTCTCCTAAGAGGTTATGAATTATCTCAGGGTTAAGGTCCTGACACATGCAATTCCTCTATTGAGCACCCAAGTTACGTGTGAGCCCAGGGTAGCCAAGGAGGCTCGCAAGACTTGTGTTGTGTATCCCTCTGATGAGGGATAAAATGATCTCCTCAGGATTTCTCTCTACACGCGCACACACACACACACACAACATGCATACACACACACTGCTACATTCATTTTATTTTTTTCAAACTTAGAACCTGCTGACAGCACAATGGACCCAGGAAACTGCTCCATGGTGACCGAGTTCCTCCTGGCCGGGCTAACAGAGAGCCCATTGCTCCAACTGCCCCTCTTCCTCCTCTTTCTGGGAGTCTATGTGGTCACAGTGGTGGGGAACCTGGGCATGGTCACGCTGGTTGGGCTCAGTCCTCACCTGCACAACCCCATGTACTATCTCCTCAGCAGTCTGTCCTTCATTGATCTCTGTCATTCCACCGTCATTACTCCCAAGATGCTGGTGAACTTTGTGACAGAGAAGAACATCATCTCCTACCCAGCGTGCATGACCCAGCTCTACTTCTTCCTGGTGCTTGCCATCTCGGAGTGTCACATGCTGGCCGTGATGGCGTATGACCGCTATGTTGCCATCTGCAGCCCCTTGTTGTACCACGCCATCATGTCTCACCGCCTCTGCTTCTGGCTGACACTGGGAGTTTATATTTTGGGTATTACGGGGGCTACCGTTCACACAGGCTTTATGTCAAGACTTGTTTTGTGTAAGACCGACGTGATCAACCATTATTTCTGTGATCTCTTTCCTCTCTTGGAGCTATCCTGCTCCAGCACCTATATCAATGAGTTATTGGTTTTGATCTTCAGTGCATTTAATATCCTGACTCCTGTCTTAACCATCCTTGGCTCCTACATCTTCATCATTGCCAGCATCCTCTGCATCCGCTCCACCAAGGGCAGGTCCAAGGCCTTCAGCACCTGCAGCTCCCACATCTCCGCTGTCACTGTCTTCTTTGGCTCTGCAGCATTCATGTACCTGCAGCCATTGTCAGTCAGCTCCATGGACCACGGCAAAGTGTCCTCTGTGTTTTATACCACTGTTGTGCCCATGCTGAACCCCCTGATCTACAGCCTGAGGAATAAGGATGTCAATGTTGCCCTGAAAAAAATGCTAGAGAGAAGAACACCCTTGTGAAGAGAAATGATGTGAATATTTACTTTTTTTTTATTTTTATTTATTTATTTTTTCAAGAGGTTTCTGCTATAGGGCACGTGCACTTGCCAGAAAGACAGAAACAGAGAGATAGAAAGCGAGAAATCACCCCCCAGGGGGGATGGTCACGCCGCAATCCCTTCTCCTCCATTCTCCTCTCGGGATCTTGGGCACGCACACACACGAGCCCGGCGTGAGTTTTAAGCCACCAGGTCCGGGACGCGAACCGCGGTTGACTATGTGGGAGTCCAGCAACATAGCCATTACACTAACTGCTGGTTGCCATGAATATTTTCTACTACCTAAGTCTTTGGCTACTGCAATTGTATTTTGTTTTAGTCCATCTATCAACACTTTTCTTTATTTGATGAGATTCTATTGATATATTTTTTATTCCTGTGGCCTTTTTTTTAAATTTTCCAGAGGGCACATGTACTCTCAGGATAGAGACACAGAGAAAGAAATAGAAGGTGAGAAAGTCCCCAAGAAATGGTTCCTTCACAATCTCCCTTGTCCACCACTCCCTCCTCTGGTAGTTCAGGCACACACACTCAGGCATGCAGCCTGTTTCTCAAGCCACTGGTCAGGGACTGAAACTGCACAGCTTGTTGGGTGGCCCCTCCAGAGTCCTCTGTGATGGCAGTGTGACAAGACCCTATCAAGGATGTTGTTCTCTTTCTCTCTCTCAAGAAATAAAACTAATTTTTAAAAAATGTTTATAGTTGGGAGCAGCAGGTGACGTAGTGGTTAAGGTACTGGACTCCCACATGGCTGACCACAGTTTGAGTCCTGGACCTGGTGGCTTACTTTCCCATTTTCCCTCTCTCTCTCCCTCGCTCTCTCCTATCATGTGCACATGCCCTATAGCAAAATTTAAAAATAATAGTAATACATAAAATTAAATAAATAATTCTTTTAAAAAGGCTCCACCCCCAGAGTTCCAAACTTAGAAGTACTGGGTTGGGGCCTGAAATTTTTCATTTCATCCAAGTTTCTAGGTGGTATTAAGGGTGCTGGTCCCAGGATGGGACCTCCTACAGAGGCCATCTACTGAGACTGCCTAACTCTGCACCTAGTACATGTTATCTGTTTTATACATTTACTTAAAGAATTATTAAATTAAATTAAATTAATTAGTTATTACTATTATTCAATTTGAGCAGAGAGAGAGAGAGAGAAAGCAAGCTGCCAGGTCTGGGACTCAAACTGTGGTCAACCATGTGAGAGTCCAGCACCCCAATCATCATGTCACTTGCTGGCCCCTATTCCTTTTGTATTTTAACACAAGTTGATCATTTTGTTTACTCACTTACTGTCATCTTTTCTTCAAGAATGTAAGAGGTGACCACCACTATGAAAACAATGTGACGGAAGCAAAGCGTGTGCTTGTTGTAGTCCCAGTTGTCTTTATTGGGGGTTACTGCCTGTGCTTTTAGGGGTCTTACTTAAGAAATCTTTGCCTACTCAAATGACTTCAAAGTTTCCCTTATGGTTTTTACTAGTAGTTTTGTAGTTCAAGGTGTATATTTCTATCTTTGACCCATTTTGTGTTGATTCTTGTTAATAGTAAGAGATGGGATCCAGTTTCATTTTTTTTGTTTGTTTGTTTTGCAGGTGGATATCCAACTTCTCTAGCACCATTTGCTGAAGACCTTCTTTTCTCCACTGCATTATCTTGTACCCTTTGTCAAAGATTATTTGGTTGTATTGTTTGGAGTTTATTTCTGGAATTTCTATTCCATTCCATTGGCTTATGTGTCTATTTTTGTGCTGGTATCATGCTATTTTGATTACCACTGCATTGTAATATGTTTTGAAGTCAGGTAGTGAGCGGCTTCCTATCTTATTCTTTCGGCACACTATTGCCTTGGCAATACAGGGTCCTCTTATGATTCCAGACAGATTTTATATATTTTTTTTCTATTTCTGTAAATAATGTCACAAGTAATTGGATCAGAATTGCACTGAATATGTAAATGTATCTGGGCAGAATTGACACTTTGATTATATTTATTCTGCCAATCCAAGAACATGGGATATCTTTTTTTTTTTTTTGGTATCACACTCAACTACTTTTTTCAGTTTTTCATAATTTTCTTTGTAGAGGTGTTTCACCTCTAAGTAAACTTCTCTTCTTGAAAAAAAAAGGAAGAGTAAAAACATATTTAAGAGGGAGATGACTCTTTCCATCTACTTCTAATATGCTTATTCACTGTTCCAGGAGAATAAATCTTTTTTTTTTTTTGAGAGGTTTTTGCTATAGGGCACGTGCACTTGCCAGAAAGACAGAAACAGAGAGATAGAAAGCGAGAAATCACCCCCCAGGGGGGGATGGCCATGCCGCAATCTCTTCTCCACCATTCTCCTCTCAGTGGGATCTTGGGTACACACACACATGTTCCTGGCATGAGTTTAAGCCACCAGGTCCAGGACTCGAACCATGGTCAGCTACATGGGAGCTCAGCGACATAGTCATTACGCTAACTGCTGGTCCCCAGGATAATAAATCCTAATTGACCTTAACTATTGCACAAAAAGTTTAAAATCTAAAAACAAAAGCAAGAGTTATCGTGCTCTATTTTGGGGGTACAGAAAGGAGGATACAAGACCTCCACTCACTGAAGTTATTGGAAACACCCTCACCACACTGTTTCACATCTGTTATGGTAATCCAGCAATCATTTCAGATGGAGACCAGGCCTATCTGCTGCACACACTGTTCTTCCTAGAAGTAAGATAGAAATGTAATTCTATGCATTGAAAATCCCGGTGTTCTATGTGGGCCATAATTTTAGGTGCAAATATAATTTATTTATTGTATTTGTTCTTGTGAGAATGTCACCTCTGAGAGTCTGACGGATCTTGTGGTCCTAAGAGAATATTTTAGTCATCTAAAATATTTAGACTTCTTAGAGGTCAAAAACCGACAAACATCAAGTCAAAGTATTCTCTTGCTTAGAAGGGACTACTCAGGGTGTGGGAGAGGTAGGAGGTGTTCTGATGGTTACCCAGTCCCATTCAGTTTTAGAGCTGTAACAGACCTTGAAGATCATCAGTACAGCTCCATCCTCTTATAGTAGGGTTAAGATTAAGTGGTCTGAGGAGTATTTCATGATGGGTAAAGTCTTTTTACAAGCAAAATGAGAAATAGTAATTGACTGTTTTAAAAAATAATTAGAATAATAATAATGATGATTGGGAAAGACATAGAAAAGTTATTGAATGATGAAGTGGGGAGATTAATGTCTCTGTATTGACTGACATGCATGGCATTCCCTTTTGAAAAAGCAATGTAATACACTGTAAAGTTATATGTAATCCAATGTAATATAAAGAAGATTATGATAATAATAAAAATAAAAATTAAAAAAGTCTTATTAAGAATGAAAACATAGAAACTTGAAGTTGATGAAAAATCATATATAGCCATTTAGAAAATATAAAATGTGAAGTTTGACAGTGAAAAATGATTTTATTTTATTGGATTATACTTAAACCATAAAATATGTGATTTCCTCTCTTTTGCTTTAATAAGACTTATAGAAGAAAGAGTTCAAAGACATTCAGAGAATAGGCTTAAGTTGACTAAGTTATAGGGATACTTACATACAAAGATGAAAGGTGTCTAGGTATTCCAAGTGGGAAGGTAACTCCTTTTAGTGATTTAATCATGCTCCTCAAGTTTGATTAAAAGTTATTTTCTGTCTGCACATGGAAGTTTGAAGTAGGCTCATAAGTGACGTCCCATGATTAACCAGTATGATATTGTGTTTATAAAATCAATTGTTATTGGGCTATTGTTATTGCATCCTATTGTGTTAGTATCATTAAAATATGTGTGATATTTAAAAAAAAAAAGATTAAGTGACTTTTCCAAAGCCATTCAATGAATTACTGACTCAGCCAGAGCAAGAATAAAGCCACACAGTGAATTAGTGAAGTAACCAGAGCAAGAGCAAAGCTTTAGAAACAGTAGGAAGGGGGATTATTTTTTCTTCATATCCAGTAGCTTCTATTTGATGTTCAACATTAACAAATTGTATTCTAGAATAGATCAACCAAGTATTAAATGAGTAATATTTGCCGCAAAGCTGATAGTGCGTGTTTATCTCATGTTCCATGAGAGACCACGTCATTGAGCAGAGCAGCCCCACATCCACATGAGTGCACAGGTTCTGAGCGCCATTCATGAAAGCATTTGCTGTAAAGCGAAATTACTTAGGGAGAATTACAAATTATATTTTTTAAAAAACACACAAATATGCAACTCAAAAATATGTGGGTATCACCTAGCCCAGTGTAACTGCGGCTGGACAAGAGTGTCCTGTTTCTAGTGGTGTGCGGCGAGGGAAGTGATGGGGAAAAGTCACTTCTGTTCCCCCTTATCTCATTGACTTCCCAAGATGCATCTACGATGTACCCGGAAGCTCCTCCCTGAAATAACAATGCGTGCAGCGGGGAAGGCACTTCTCAGCCCTCCCCCCATGCCTGCTCCTCTGTCTTCCATCTCTGGCATCTTTAAGAGAGAAGCGACCACTCATTGATCAGAGGCTGCTTGACAAATGAGCAAACTCACTTCCCTTACAGACCAGCAAACCCAACTGGTGTTATCTCCCCTCTGGTTTCCCATATCCTCTCACAAAGCAGGCTGACACCCACCCTGCTCCGGGCTACTTACTCCTCTGCCTGTCTCCCCAAGCACACAGTTTCACAGCCAAGTCCGACCAGGACAGCTTGTTTCTGGTAGCTCACACCATATTTTAAGGTCTGCAGGAAATAGTCAGTGCTATTTCTTAGTGTGGTCATCCTGTAATTTCAGCCTGAATATGCCATTGTTTCCAGACACAGATTTACCTGCACCAAGCGTGGAGCGACCTGACGACCAGCTGCAACAGAGCAGACGAAGCAAGAGCCGACTGGCTCCTCTCTCTGAGCTGTCTGCACATCCAGCTTCTCCCATCCACTTGCCTCTGGGCTATCTGTGAGGCCTTGGACTGGGGAGCAGAGGAGATACCGTCAGATGTACTTTTCACCCTTTATCAGTCCAGGACTAGTTCATCACAGCTGGTCCTCAGCACTCTCCGCGTTCCTCTGTCCCACCATAGCCCTTCCCAGTCCCCAGATACTGACAACCTCAGTCAGACCAGTGTGTGAGCCAACTCAACTTATATCCCTATTTTTAAAATGTGGTCATTATATATTTTTACCATGTGTGCCATGGTTTCTTCCAGCATGCCTGCTTTTCCCCCAAAACTGCTCACTCCTCCCCGACTCCTCATGCCGTCCTGTACCGTCTCTGGTACCTCGGCTTGCTCTCCTTGCTGCTATACCTTCCAGTCTGTCTGCGAGTGCAGACCTTCAGTGAGTGTTAGGTGGAGACATACAATGTTTATCTTTCACAGTCTGGCTTGCTTCATTTACCATTAAGTCTACATATGTTCACTTTGTATCAAATGACAGGTTCTCACTGATTTTTATGGTTGAATAGTACTCCATAGTGTACACGTGCCACATGTTTTCAATCCAGTTTTCCATTCCTGGGCATTTAGGTTAAATCCATATCTGAGCAATTGTAAATAATGCTGTAATAAACATGGATGTGCAAGCATCTTTATGACTGCTTCCTATCCGTTAGCAAGCTTACTGGGCCACAGGGGACCATTACTCTATGTCATCCCAGCCTCTCCAGTGTGCTGTTGTTGGTGACAAAGATTTTGTATTTTGTATCCATCTTCACTGCTGCAATTCACAGAAGCTTTATATAGATTGTTGCCCTCCAGAGTCAACATTACTAACCAGGACTTCCAGACAGTTTTCCCTACTGGGGTTCTTCTGTTAGTAAATCATCCATTCCATGCTTTACTGCTTTGAGCCCTGAAACGTGTGTGTGTGTGTGTGTGTGTGTGTGTGTGTGTGTGTGTAGTTTTGCTGAAAAAAAAAAGTGAGAAATCATCCCCAGAGGGATGGCCATGACGCAATACTTTCTTCTCCATTCTCCTCTGGAGATTTAGGCATGCACACACCTACACCTGGCATGATTTCCAGGCCCTCTGGTCTGGGACTTGAACTGCACAGCTGACCTCATGTGATTCAGTACCCTAACTTCCATGTCACATGGTGGCCCACACTTGAAATACGTACGCTGACCCTCACTGAACTATTCCTAACCCTTACCACCACCAGCATATCTCCATATAATCTGGGATGGCAGCTTTGAAGATGTGGGTGTCTGTGTTCTGATGCAGCTACAACCCAGGGTGCTAGGGAAGTGCACCAATACATGCATGATGAACTACCAGCTTATAGACAAAGAGGGTAGAATGTTCTAATGAAATTGTTTTACTGATACTAGTGTGTAGCATATGATAAAAAATTACATTTTTCATTAATAATTTTTGGCTTAACAGTCAATATTGCCCAGAACTCTGAATCAATGCCTAGTCTGAAAACTTACTTTAAAAATATGGAAGGCGGGACCAGCAGTTAGCATAATGGCTATGTCACTGAACTCTCACTTAGTCGACCATGGTTCGAGTCCTGGACCCAGTGGCTTAAACTCACGCCAGGCGTTGTGTGTGCATCTCCAAGATCCCAAGAGGAGAATGAAGGAGAAGGGATTGCGGCATGGCCATCCCCTTGGGGAGTGATTTCTCACTTTCTGTCTCTCTTGTCTTTCTGGCGAGCACACGCGCTCTATAGCAAAAACCTCTCCAAAAAAAAAAAAAAAAAAAAAAAAATGGAAGGCAATATTGTACTATATATTTCTACGGAGATAAAATATTAGAAAATGTTATCATTGATTGTAGAGTTTGGCCACTCCTGGAATATCTCCCCATCTTGGAGTGGAACATGGGAGGGATAGGAAGACGAAGCTAGAGGGACTGGGGAAGGCAGAGGCGGCCCTGGAAAGCTTATAACGGGGTTGAGATTGGGTCTTTTCAGACACTGAATGAATTAGGGGGAGGTAAATGCATGTCTCTATCAATTAAATGTCCTTCCTCTTTGAAGTCACAGCAAGTCTTGGCTTTTGAATACGAAGCATTTAGTTCACTCCTACAGCTTCAAGATGATCCTGAGGGTGCCTGAGTGCAGGGTTGTGGCAATCATTTACAAGGTGAAAGAAACCAGGAAGAACATGTCCGATTGACATGACTCAGAGGATACTCAATTCAGTTTCTCATGAAAAAATACCTCTTAATTACACTCCAGGGTTCTCTTTTCCCAAAGCAGAAATTCTTAGCTCGTAGCATACTAAGCCTCAGCATGTGTGATTCATGAGGTCTGACCACGCCCACGTGTGGGGTTGGTTACGGTTTGTCCTGAGGAGATGCTGGTCACCAACACTGATCTGCCAAACGAGGGTCTAAGCGGAGAGGACTGGCAATAATCTGGTTCGCTCACCTTGTGTAAGCAGGGTTATGGCAGCGAAGCGCCAAGACACACGTGTACCTCGAGGTGCAGTCATGGGCTCAGCGACTTTAAGTAAAGATGCCCAGGGTACGCAACTAAAATCTCAGTCCCAGTGACATTCAACAAAATCTCATTTAAGAGCAAAATTGACCGCCAGACTACGAGGGCAAAGTGACCTATAGCAGCTTGTATAAAAGAAGAGAAGAGAAATAAAAATAAAAGAACAGAGATGAAAGGAAAGAAGGGGAGGCATAGTCTACAGTGGGAAGGAGACAAAGAAGACAGGGAAAACCAGAATGTGCTGGAACAAATGCGCAAGGGTCAGGAAGCCTTTGGACCCTCGGCCCTGTCTTCAGACAGTATTGACCTGAGAATGCCCCAGACAGGACTGTTAGCCTGTATTTAAGTTTCTGGGGCTGAATGGCTCCCAAATCCCTAAGATGGCTAATTATTTTGTGGACAGCTCTGATTTTTAGAGCAGTCCCTTAACTGAGGAAAAGTGGCTTCTGTGTAACTTTCTCTTATTCGGCCTAGCTTGTGCTCAGTGGCAAAAACTACTGCAACTTTAATAGCTAACCCCAGCCCTTCCGCGTATAAGGTAATTATTTGCCAATAACTGCTATAGATATCTTTTATCTTTTTTTTAGATTCTCGCTATGTATGCAGTTTCTGGAGAGAAACAGAGAAAGACAGTAAGAGGGAAAGTGAGAAATCACCCCCTAGGGGATGGCCACGCTATAATCCCTTCTCCTCCATTTTCCTCCTGAGATTTTGGGTAACACGCACATGTTCCTGCATGATATCTTTTATCTTGCTTTATTTTTCCTAAAACATGTTACAATGTGAAGATGTATTGTACATTTATGTCTTGCTTATAGCCTCTATTTGAGACTAAAACCTAAACCAGATGAAGGTGAAGACTGTGTTTTTGTTTGACTCTTTCTCCCTGTGACAAGGAGTCCAGTCTCTGGTGGGTCCTCACTGGAGAGTGTGAGGAGTCCCATCTGTGTAGGCACCTGTGTGAGGAGTGTGAGGAGTTCAGTCCATGGGGGCCACCCCTGGGAGGAGCGTGAGGAGTCCAGTCCATGGGGGCACCAGTGTGAGGAGTGTGAGGAGTTCACTCCATGGAGGGACCAGTGTGAGGAGCGTGAGGAGTCCGGTCCATGGGGGGCACCCCTGGGAGGAGCGTGAGGAGTCCCGTCAAGCCCTTACTGGGCATTCAGTAAGTGTTTGTTAAATGAATGATCTAGACAATGAGCAAACCAAGTTGTGCATGATTTCAGTCCCTTTATCATGGGCACCTGCCTTGGAGTGTACTTTAAAGTGCTGACGGCCCCTGGAGAAATGGTTGATATCCACTAAATAAATTACATTGGAGCTAGAACAGTCTGATTAGTACAGTGCGAGTGATGACTGGATTCTTTCTTGTTGTTGTTTTTGTTTTGTTTTGTTTTTGGAGAGGTTTTTGCTATAGGGCGCTTGAGCTTGCCAGAAAGACAGAGAGACAGAAAGCGAGAAATCACCCCCCACGGGGAATGGTCACGCCACAATCCCTTCTCCTCCATTCTCCTCTCGGGATCTTGGGGACACACACACACGTGCCCAGCGTGACTTTAAGCCCCCAGGTCTGGGACTCAAACTGTGGTTGACTACATGGGAGTCCAGCGACAGAGCCATTATGCCAACTGCTGGTCTCATGACTGGATTATTTCTCATTCTAAATACTAAAATGTAGCTAATGCAGACAAGGTAACCTTAACTTTTTAGGTCACTGTGCTGTTTACTTCTGTTGACCCTATTGTCATCAAAAAGCCCAAATTAACCAGTGTCTTTTCCACTTTCTTAATTTGTGTAGAAGTATAGAATTTTAGATTGCCACATATATCTTAATCTCATTAAATGTGACCCTCACTCCAGCCTCTAGAAGTCTCTATAAATCATGATTCTGTCATGCATTAAATTAGCTGTTCTTATAATTTCACATCATCTGCAAATTCGATTAAAGTTTGCTTTGTCAAATCATTGACAAAACCCAGAAATGCTAAGTTGTACAGGTAGCTACCCCTCACCTAGCTCTCCGGAGGTGTGCTGTGGTTAGGGGCAGCAGGACTGGGGTTACGCACTGATGCTGTGATGATATGCTAGCACCCAAAACCACTGTAAGACTGGGTTTACTTGAGATGACCGGGTTCCTAAAAGGGAAGTGGTGGGTATGGGGAAATGCGAGGTGTTCACAACTGGGATTCATATAGAGGGTAGGAAAGAGACATAGAATTCCAGAGAAAAGAACACCACTGACATCATCCATGGTTGCTATAGGATGAGATGAAAAACAAGTTCCGCTCCCCAAGCTGGAGTGAGGCTCCTCTAGACAGCATGCTGGAAAGCCATAGCCCAGGTCAAACTGTCCAAAGAGAGGCCATGTGGGGCCTCAGTGGGACTAAAGATCTTACTGGGAGCGCAAAAGGTGTTGGTAACCTATGCATCTGTCTTCCCTGATCAGCAGCCTCAACAGCCTGGTGTGAGCGCGCGCTCTCTCTCTCTCATACACACACACCATGATCTTCATCATGAACAATATACCCATCACAGTCCATCTCAATATCCTCAATATCTCAATATAAAGACTTGGGATTGGGACCAGCAGTTAGCGTAATGGCTATGTCACTGAACTCCCATGTAGCCGATCGTGGTTTGAGTCCCGGAATTGGTGGCTTAAACTCACGCTGGGCACATGTGCATGTGTGCCAAAGATCCTGAGAGGAGAATGGAGGAGAAGGGATTTCTCGCTTTCTAGCTCTCTGTTTCTCTCTGTCTTTCTGGCAAGCGCACCTGCCCTATAGCAAAAACCTCTCCAAAATAAAAAAAGACTTTGGGATTGAAAATTAACGCCTCCTCTCAAAAATTTAGATAGCTTTTCCCACCCTCCAGAAATTTTGACTTTCCTGTTAACATCATCCCTCCTCAAATACAACCCTAAATTCACTTCGTAGTTCACAGCATTGTCAAAATTGATATGTTTAATATATATTTTTAAACGTTCATTTATCTTACCTTTTCTGTCAACTCCTATTTCTCTAATATATTTCCAAAAGTTATATTGACTACCAGAAAATTATATTATTTAATAACATCCAACAATATCTCCATCATTCTCAAGTATTAAACATATATCTCATAAACAATGGTGACTTTCTATCTAGAAGACAGAAAGAAAATTAGATCTCACGACATTTCACCTCATTCTCCATTTCCTGCTCCCTATGAGAATTCACTTAATCCAGAGGATTGCGTCCTCCCACCACTGCCTTCACCGCCTTCTTCACATCCTTGTTCCTCAGGCTGTAGATCAGGGGGTTCAGCATGGGGATCGCTGTGGTGTAGAACACGGAGGACACCTTCTCTTGTTCCATAGTATTGCTAGAAGGGGGTTTGAAGTACATGAATGTTATAGACCCAAAAAATATGCCCACAGCAGTGAGATGGGAGCTACAAGTGCCAAAGGCTTTTGACCGTCCCCCAGTGGAGCTAATGCGGAGGATGCTAGCAAGGATGACAGCGTAAGAGAGGAGGACGGCCAGTGTGGGCGCCAAGGTATTAACTCCGCCAATAACAAACAGCAGCGTCTCGTTGATGTGGGTGCTGGAGCAAGACAGGGTCAACAAGGGGAGGATATCACAGAAGTAATGGCTGACAGTGTGAGACCCACAGAAGGACAGAACCGACATGCGGGCAGTGTGGACTGTGGCCCCAAACAGACCCAGCGAGTACACCACAGCCATCATGACGGAGCAGACCCTCTGGGACATGACGTTGTGGTAAAGCAGCGGACTACAGATGGCAACGTAGCGGTCATATGCCATGGCCGTCAGAAGGTAGCCTTCTGCGATTACAAACACCAGGAAGAAGTAGAGCTGGACCATGCACTCCAGGAAGGAGATGACATTCTTCTCTGACACAAAGTTCACCAGCATCTTAGGAGTAATGACCGAGGAGTAGCAGAGATCGATGAAGGACAAGTGACTGAGAAAATAATACATGGGAGAGTGGAGGTGAGGACTGACAGCAATTAAGAGGATCATGCCAATGTTCCCCACCACAGTGACCACATACACTCCGAGGAACAGCAGGAAGAGTGGCAGCTGAAGCTCTGGGCGTTTTGTTAACCCTTCAAGGATAAAATCATCCCCTGAAGAGGAGTTCGAAGTAGCCATTTTTTACCAGATATTATCTGTAGGGATAAATAAAGAAAAGAGAGACATCGGATGCGTTTTCTGATTTCCAATGTGTCCTACATTGGTCATTTGCATCCCTGAGGGCTGCCTCTGTCCCATGTCACAGTCCTTTCCAGGAACCTGCTGAAAGGCCAGGTATAAGGACTTCTAATGTAATCCATAGACGGTTTCACTCAATCTTGTTGAATGCTCCTATTAAAATCAGAACCCTTGTGTTTTGTTCTCAGGATTAAGCTCCTAACTACCTCCTTTTCAGAGAAAGCACAAACTTTCCAGACCTAGTTTGGCTTTTTACTGATACCACTGAGCACAAAGACCATGAGCACAAAGTGTACGGAAACTGCTCTAAGCAATGCAGTTCCTCATTCTCTCACTTTTGTTCAACCACATAATTGACTGCAGTTCGAGTCCCAGACCTGGCAACTTGAACCTCATGCCAGGCACGTGTGCATGTGTCCCTAAGATCCTGAGAGAATGGAGGAGAGGGGATTGCAACGTGGCCATCCCCCTTGGTGGGTGGTTTTACACTTTCTGTCTCTCCGATGAGTGCACGCCCTATAGCAAAAATCTCTCTAAAACAAGAAGAAGAAAATTTAAAAGAAAATGTGGTGACAAATGATGTTCTTAAACTGTAGTTTAGACCTTTTCTGTCCCAGAATAAACAGAGCAAGCTGACTTCAGGTGTAATACCAGAACCGTCAGCAAATCAGAGCCCTTCTGTGGTCCTTTCCTGCTGTCCATCATTGGAGGCCAAACTTCCTCTTCCTCAAAGATGTTGGGGCAGACCTGGAGCACTTCCCATTCATTGATTTAGTTTCCCAAAAAGTTCAAGAGGAGAATTCAGAGTTTTTTGCTTTCAGGTGAAGCATGATATATATTAGCTAACAAATCAAGGTTGATCATTTTTCATTGGGCTGTTTGAATACCATAATGTGTCCTTTTGATTTATGATTCTCAAGAAAGCAACATGCAATATCTGGAATTTGGTTTGGTTTTAAATTCTGTTTTACCAAAATGAGAAAAAATACCAGTGAAGGGAAAAGTCCATATGCAGAGCAATACGGTTTGTTTTTACTTTGCGTGAAAACCATCCTTCATGATCATGAGCCAGGGCTGGACCACGTCGTGAAGACCCTGTTTAGGGTGACTTTTTCTCTCTCCCCAACTCTCATGGGAAAAACTAGACTTAAAAATAATAAGATGATGATAATGGCCATGAAAGTGGACCATCTTCAGACAGCTGCCCGAATTTGTTCAACGAACTACATGAAGCAGACTGATGACTGGCATGCTTGTCTCTCATGCGGAAGTCAAACACTACTGAAGTCAGCAGGGACAGAGGTGGGATATTTTCAGTGGAGACCCACTTACTGCGTGCTGCAGTTTTTGAGGAGGTTCACACAGAGCTCACTTAGTTTCCTTTCATGATACCAAATAATTTAGAAATCATTGCCACTAAAGATTGTCAGAGGTCAGACCAAATTGTATCTCTCAGTGATGCAGACACCTTCCTGCTGATGCTAAGCCTGGGACAGCTCACCTGCAAGTGGGCCAAGCCAGCATCCCTGCTTTCCAGAGCCCAGCGGATGGAAGGACACGATGCATAGGTAGTCAGACCTTGCCTATCTGGAGATAGGAGTCTTCTCATTTATTTTTTTTTACTTTTCACACTTATAAAATACTTTTTTGAGCTTGCTATCTGGTTTACTCAAAGCCTGCCAAAGCTATAGGGACCCTTACCAGGGGCATGAATGTATGCACTGCTTGAGATCACTGAGAGAGAAGCAGTGTCTGTTTTTCAAGTGGAAAGGAGAGCCCAGGAGCTCAGAACACTGAAGTGCTTGGCTCTGCAAGACTCGTGTGGCTCATTAGAGGTTCTGACAGAAACACTGAAACTGAAATGAACACAACGGACCTCAGATCAAGGACATTAAGTCATCCAGGGGACATACGAACAGAAAATAAGTAAATAAATATATATAAATTTCAGGTTACATTTTTCCAGGCAGTGTTCAGAGCAGTCTGCAGTCATTTAAAAAAACAGGTAAATACCATACCAAAAAAAGCAATGCCTGCAGCTGCAGAGTGATATGAGTCTGGGCCACTTGGTTTTTGTCACTTGCTATTTGTGTGACATGGACAAATCCTACTACCGATGACTTAATGACCTTATCGGTAAGACCTAGCTCGTAGACATTGTTTTAGATAATTAAATTTGTCACTACCGGCTTTAAAACTTAAAAGCCTGATACACATCAAAGTTAATATAACTTATATTGTTAACCTAATTTTTTACAAACTTAATTATTAACTAGAACATTGAAATAGAAACAATCCAAACGCCATGCAGGACTTAAACAGCCTGCTGAGAGACTGATGCCCACTCACCTCTAGACACTTATGTTTACCAGGAATTGAGATGGGGCTTAGAAATACACACCTAATTCCCATGGCCTTAGGTCCCTAAAGATCTGGCTTCAAGCGCAATGCACAGTGGAAAATAGCGGAGCACCACAAGCTGCGAAAGATTGCATCACTGCAGGGGCTATCAGCACAGAGCACAAATGAAGTGTCTTGTCTCTTCTGTGACACTAGAATTTGCTAAGTACTCTGCCAAGCTCTGCTCAAAGTTTCTGCATGAATTTCTACACTAGCTCTCTCAGACACCCCCACCAAGATTTCCTGTCTGGGAAGGCCCTGCTTGAATTCTTCCTCCTTAATAGCCTATCTGTATCTGTCATACAAATTAGTAAGGAGACATAGGGTCTCAAATACAGTCATTTCTGTAATAATGTAATTAAAATATGTCTTCCTATAAAGAATGATTTCCATATTTTAGTCTAGGCCACCCTGCTAAATCTCAACCTTCTACCTTGTAACATAACCCTGCATAATTAAATATTTCTGTAGCACAAATATGGGAAGAAATTGCTGACCTTTCTAAATACATGAAATTGCCCTATTATTACTCTTTTTCTCATATTCTACTTATGTTGGCATATAAATGGCTTTTAACAATTTGTGAGAGCTTACCCCTTTGTCTCTTAACAGTCTGCACATAAATTAATCTGTTTTAGCAGTTCAGTTAGAATTTACATGTAAATTTACATCTCAGTCATCTAGGGAGTACAGATTTCAAACTACTAGTTTGAGTTCTTTATTAATTACTACAGATTTATTCAGACCTCTTTTTATTTATTTGCTGGAGGTTGCATGTGTTCATTAGTGAAAGAGACAGAGAGACAGAGAGAGAGAGAGAGCACGTGACGGGCAGGTCCTGCGTGGCTCCTTCTGTTGCCCCATCCTGTTGGGATTGGGGGCATGCATGTACAATCGCCTGGTGTAGTTTTCAGGTCACTAGAGCTGGGGTTCGAGCTGTGGTCAGCCATGCTGAATCCAGCTCCTTTGACCACTAGGTTGTGGTGCTGGTTCAGACCACTTTTTAAACCAGTTTTTGATAAACTATGGCTTGTTCCCTTCATACTCTATGGTAGTCTTTTGTATTTAGGATTTCTCCAACAGAGATTGTTGAGGTCTTGGTCCTCCTATTAGTTGTATATAGTGGATTCCCATTCATAAGAAATCGTTTTTTCCTGAGGAAAGTCTCTGCAGCCTCAGGGAAAAATAAAAAATCTCAATGAGAGATTTTTGCATGTTCTTTTCCAGCACCCAAGGTTCTTACTCCAAAAAAGAAACAAGAGAGTTTCAAAGACAGGGAAGACACAGGCAGAGACACAAAGGTAAGAGACATTGGGACTATTTGGGGGAAAGTTTTCAGGGGCAAGGAGGTTACGACTGTGGACAGAAGTCTGGCAGCTTTTTCTTTTTTTCTTTTTTTCAAAGTTCTTTCCAGAGGGCCTAGGGGGAATCACACCCTCGGATGCTGACAGACCATTTTGGCCCATAGTAACAGGATTCTTCCACATCCTGCCCTTGACATAGTACTGGTGTACATTCCTTTCTGATCTCAGCAACCTCCCTTTTCTAATCACCACCCTAAAAGCTGTAAAACCCACCTAGAACCTACAACACCCCCACCTCTCACATCCCACCTTTTTGGGACAGAACAATGGAAAAACTTTTCACTTACTTCCAAACTCTTGTCTCTCACTCTCAAAATCAGATAAAAGGAACCCCTGTACCTGATCACCCAGAGAAAAGCATGTTTTGTATCCTGTCTGGGCCTTGGTCACTCATATTCTGCTTGGAAATAAACCTCATTAATTATTAATTTTTCAGAGTTGGTTATTTTCTGTCAACAATACCAGGAGAAACTGCTAAGATTTGTAGAGTCTTATTATTAACACGGTATTCATTGTGACATCCCTCACACACGCGTGCCCTGGCGGCCATTTATAGGGGTTCCACGTTATCTTATTCTGTCAACCTAATGTAACTGTGCATCTCTACATAGCATATTTTTTTATTTGCTTTTGAGCAAATATGAGATTTAGATTACTAAAAATAAATAAAGTGGGGACTGGCAGGTGGTGTGGTGGTTAAGGGGTCTGGACTTTCACATGGCCAACAGAGGTTCTAGACCAAGACTTGGCAATCTGCTTTCTCACTTCCCCCATCCTCCTCCCCCACCTCTGTCTGTCCCTCTCTGGTCAAATTAAAATAAATAAAGTGAAATAAAATAATTCTTTGGAAGATTTACTGCTGAGTGAAGCAAGCCAGGCTATGAAAGAGAAACACTGTATGTCCCCACTTAATATATACCGAATGTCCGCACTCTATAACTGAAACGGATGAGCTATAGGATGTACAAACACAAGAGATGGATGTGAATGCCAGATGTGGTGTGTGTGGAGGAGTGGGGCCTGGGGAAAAACATTTGGACGAGGGATACGAAGACAGCATTGTTGAGGCAGGGAGGTAGTGTTGTTATATTTTGATCAACTCGACCGGGGAGAAATGTTCACATATTGGAATGATCACCTTACAAGCTAAATAATGTGATTGAATGTATTTAAAAAATGTAAAAAAAAATTTTTTCTTAAAAATAAATAAATAAATAAATAATCAATATCCTGGATGATGAATTTATAAGTGTTGGGATTTCTGGGATGGGTTTTCAAAATAATTCTCTTGTACTCAATGACATATATGTTTTAAAGCAAGCAGCTAACCTTTACCTTACAGAGAGATCTACAAATTTCTACCAGTGTTAATAGAACATCTAACACTATTCTAACACTCTTTATTTCTTTCCACTTTTTCATTTACTCTCAGCAAAGTTCCTTGCTCTATTTCTCTGTACAATTTCTCTTGGGAACGAGAAAATCAATATGCTCACTATAGAGTGATATTTGAAAATCCATTTTTTATTAAAAACAAAATATTCATATTGTAAAGAATGGGCTGACCACATGAGAAATTAGAAATGTAGAGCCTTTACTGGGAACACTCCCAGGAGAGGTTTGCTGGTCCAACGGGGGAGGGGGCAGAGAAGTCGCACCCTATGGAGGGGTTTAGCGATTTTTATAAGGGTATAAGGTGGGAGAGTGTCTCAGAAGTAGAACCGTCCATGCATGGTAAAGGTTTAGAGGGAGTGCAGACTACTGTGTCACGTAAGGTCTGGTGCCATGTGCAGAGTAGAACCCTGTTTGCAGAGTGGAGCCCCATGTGCAGAGTAGAGCCCTGTGTGCAGAGTAGAGCTCTGTGTGCAGAGTAGAGCCCCGTGTGCAGAGTAGAGCCCCGTGTGCAGGGTAGAGTGTGTGTGCAGAGTAGAGCCCTGTGTGCAGAGTAGAGCTCTGTGTGCAGAATAGAACCCCATGTGCAGAGTAGAGCCCCATGTGCAGAGTAGAGTGTGTGTACAGAGTAGAATGTGTGTGCAGAGTAGAGCATGTGTACAGAGTAGAATGTGTGTGCAGAGTAGAGCGCGTGTACAGAGTAGAATGTGTGTGCAGAGTAGAGCGTGTGTACAGAGTAGAATGTGTGCACAGAGTAGAATGTGTGTACAGAGTAGAATGTGTGTGCAGAGTAGAGTGCATGTACAGAGTAGAATGTGTGTGCAGAGTAGAGTGTGTGTGCAGAGTAGAGCATGTTGCAGAGTGGAGCCCCGTGTGCAGAGTAGAGCGCGTGTACAGAGTAGAATGTGTGTGCAGAGTAGAATGTGTGCGCAGAGTAGAGCGTGTGTGCAGAGTAGAATGTGTGCACAGAGTAGAATGTGTGTATAGAGTAGAATGTGTGTGCAGAGTAGAGCGCATGTACAGAGTAGAATGTGTGTGCAGAGTAGAATGTGTGTGCAGAGTAGAATGTGTGTGCAGAGTAGAATGTGTGTGCAGAGTAGAATGTGTGTGCAGAGTAGAGCGCGTGTACAGAGTAGAATGTGTTTGCAGAGTAGAGCGTGTGTACAGAGTAGAATGTGTGTGCAGAGTAGAGCACGTGTACAGAGTAGAATGTGTGTGCAGAGTAGAATGAGTATGCAGAGTAGAGCGCGAATGTACAGAGTAGAATGTGTGTGCAGAGTAGAATGTATATGCAGAGTAGAGAGCGTGTACAGAGTAGAATGTGTGTGCAGAGTAGAATGTGTATGCAGAGTAGAGAGCGTGTACAGAGTAGAATGTGTGGGCAGAGTAGAGCGCAGAGTAGCACAGAGTAGAATGTGTGTGCAGAGTAGAGTGCATGTACAGAGTAGAATGTGTGTGCAGAGTAGAATGTGTGTGCAGAGTAGAATGTGTGTGCAGAGTAGAATGTGTGTGCAGAGTAGAGCGCGTGTACAGAGTAGAATGTGTGTGCAGAGTAGAATGTGTGTGCAGAGTAGAGCACGTGTAGAGTAGAATGTGTGTGCAGAGTAGAATGTGTGTGTAGAGTAGAGCGTGTGTACAGAGTAGAATGTGTGTGCAGAGTAGAATGTGTATGCAGAGTAGAGAGCATGTACAGAGTAGAATGTGTGTGCAGAGTAGAGCGCATGTGCTACATGTGGGTTAGATCCAGGCGCAGCGTAGATCTGATGACAGACTAGATCTGGGTTGCATCAGCCGACTGTGGCATGGAATCCAATCCTACATCCAAGCTGCCCAGGCCTCCGGCCTAACACATATGCTGCCAAAGCTCAATGGAGCCAGCTGTTTATCACTGGAAGTGACAAAAACTGTCATAATATATCTACTTGTGCCTTAAGACAAGCAACCGAAGCTACTCTAAAATGATTTCTAATAAACCATGCTCTAAATATACAAAACAAAATACATACTCATGACATACGCCGACTTTCTGAAAATTTAAAATAAAAGAAAACATATTAAGAGCCAACAGATGGCATGGTGATTACATTGCTGGACTCCCACATGGCCGTCTGTGGTTCGAGTCCCAGACCCAGTGGCTTCAAACTCATACCAGACATGTGTGTGTGCATGCCCAAGATCCCAGGAGGAGGATGGAGAAGAAGGGGCTGTGGTGTGGCTGTCTCCCCCAGGGGCTGATTTTTCACTTTCTCTCTCACTGTCTTTGTCTCCTCTCTCTCTCTGGTGAGCACATGCACCCTAAGGGAAAAACCTCTAGGGGAAAAAACAAGCAGATGCAAGGAGAGACACTGTAGGAATTTTATAAGCATTTAAATTAAGGCATTGTAGCCCCCCCCCCCCAATATATACGAAATGTCGGCACTGTATAGCAGAAACTGAAAAATGGGAAGGTATAAAAGCGTGGAGAGCGATGGATACTGGAGACAGTGTGGGAGGAGGGTGGGGCATGGGGGAGGGGATCAACAGCAAAAAGGAAGAAGCAACATTTTAGGGACACAGGTGACTTCTGGGAGGGGCGCATACACCTGGTGTGGGGACTACGGGACTCAGATTGTATTTGGAAGTAGTGGATGCGCCGACACGACCCGTGGCTCCAGCGCTGGTTCTGACCACCACATTACCATTTTTTCACCCGAGGGCCGGCTCTACCAAGTAGAATATGCTTTCAGGGCTGTTACCCAGGCTGGCCTTACCGCAGCAGCTGTGAGAGGGAAAGACTGGGCAGTAATTGTCACACAGAGAAAAGCTGCTGATGAATGACTGGATTCCAGCACAGCGACTCACTTATTCGAGATAACTGAAAACAAAGCCTTGGCTGTGTGATGACAGGAATGACAGCTGACAGCCGACCCAGGTTCAGAGGGCACGCTCTAAAGCAGCTTCTTGGAAATACAAGTATGGCTATGAGATTCCTGTGGGCGTGCTGTGGGAAAGAAGTGCTGATATTTCTCAGGTCTACACACAGAATGCCGAGATGAGGCCTCTTGGTTGTCGTAGGATTTTAATTGGTGTAGGTGAAGAACAAGTCCTCAGGTGTGCAAGTGTGAACCTGCAGGATACTACTGTGGGTTTAAATCCACTACAGCAGGAGTTAAACAAACTGAGTCAACCAGCTTCCTTGAAAAAAAGCGAAGAAGAAATTTGATTGGATGTTTAACAGACCGTGGAAACTGCAATTACATGCTGTCTACTGTTCTGTCGATTGAATTCAAACCTTCAGAAATAGAAGTTGGAGTAGTTACAGCTGAAAATCCTAAATTCAGGATTCTTACAGAAGCAGAGATCAACACTCACCTTGTTGCTCTAGCAGAGACTAAACACTGTCATTAGTTTACCAAATTCACAATGCCACTTGCCTGTGTGTCTGGTAACGACAGACCAACCCTGGCTTGCAAAGGAACCTCTTCCCCTCCTCCTACTGCTGAAGTGGTTAGGACTCTGTATACATAAAAACAGTGCTTTTTAAAAATAAAATAAATAAATAACATTTTGGGGACACAAAAATGAAAAATTATCTGTTGATGATAATATGTATGGTAATGTCTGCAATATACAGAGTACTCATGATTGGAAAATCCATTTGGTATGTTGTAATGATACACAGTAATTAAAGGTAAAGAAGAAAGAAAGAAAAGGAAATTATTTCTTAAAATTGTGTATTAAGGGGACTGGCAGATGGTGTAATGCTTATGTCGTTCCCATGTGGTCAACTATAGTTTGAGTCCCACACATGGTGGCTTAAAATGCACGTCAGGTGCATGTGCATGCATGCCCAAATTCCCAAGAGGAGAATGGAGGAGAAGGGATTGTAGTGTAGCAATCCCCCTAGGGAGTGATTTCTTGCATTCTGTCTCTCTGGTGAGTACATGCACCCTATAGCAAAAATCTCTCTATATAAACCATGTATATTAAGCAATTTACACAACTTTATCATATTACATTTTGAAAAAAAAAAATCCAACCTTTATGTTTTTAAATATACCAAAAAGGAAGCCTAAGGGTAGGGAGATGGAAATAAAGGGATTGTTTTATAGTTATAAACCTTCTACCTGTATATTAAACTTAGTCCTAATTTCTGGAAAAAATAACACAGCCTGCTTTGGACTACAATATTCAGAACATCAAATATTGAATGACTTCAAAATAAAAACAACGTTAAACACCAGGAACAAAAAAGACGGAAAGATGAAGCCTGTGATCTGCAAGGGCTCACAGACCAGCTGCCCCTGTGTTACAGCAGAGAGGACAGCGGTGCTCAGACTGTTAGTGAGAACACACGTCGAAGCTACCGGAGCTGGCTTAGGGCACCTCGTGAGGGCAGTCCGCAGCGTGCCTCGGACCTGCACGCCTCTGCTGCCTTTGCAGGGCCTAAAGGCTGGCAGTACGTGCAGATTTTCTGGCTGTTCTCGAAACCTGTAAGGAGTGGCAGAAGACAATCACACAAAAAGAATCTATGTTCAGTCCTTACTTTTGTGAACTAATCTTGAACCATGTCTGTGTCACGTGAATTCTACTGACATGGAAAATACACCTAGCATCTGCTGTTCTGCACACTTCTCATAGACGTGTCACTGTGCTGTGTAGATGTTTTGTGATGTTATTCAAACAGTCTGTTTGAATTTGTATCTATATATGTATCTATTCATATGTAGCTGTATCTATTTGCCCAAGAGACAGATGTCATTCCACATAGCAAAGGACAGATTAATAATTTCTCTTTTCCCTTAACGCTGCATTTACATAATTACTCTTGTAAAAGCTAGGGCGAAATGAAGAAGGAAGAGTTGAGAAATCCCTTAAATAAGTAGCTAGAAGAAAAGCATTTCCAGGCCAGCAAGTAGCATGGTGGTGGTGGTGCCAGACTCTCACTTGTTCTACCATGGTTTGAGTCCCAGACCTGGGAGCTTGCTTTCTCACTTTCCCTCTCTCTCTCCCCATGTGTGTCTCTCTCTGGTCAGATTTTACAATAATAATAATAAGAAGTAAATTTTAATAAATATTTATTTTAAAAAAAGAAAGAAAAGCATTTTAATGTTCTCGCCACAAAGAAATGATAAATGTCTAAGACAGTGAATATGCTAATTGCCTTAATTTGATCATTACACATTGTACATGTGTATTAAAACTACACTGCAGCCCTGCGATGGCCCCTGTGAGGACTTCCATGGGACCTGTGACAGTGCCCAGGCTATTCATGGACTCTCCAGTCTAACAGCTTATCAATTGAGAAGAGTGTGTGTGTGTGTCAGTTTTTGACAAGAATTGCAGCAGGAGAAACCCTAAACACACTATTGGAAAGTGATGAATTAAATACACCCTTAGAAACTGCCCTGATGGTTTGGGATTCAATTGAAAAGGAACATAACAAACTTCATGAAGATATACAAAATTTAATGAAAATTCAGGCTACCACTGTTTGTATGGAAAATGGCAATTTTAAGGAAGCAGAAGTCTTTGAAATGATATTTGGTGAACCGAATTCTGACACAACTTTAAAAAGGAAATTGATGAAGATAATCTCTCAGAAAGATACATTTCATTCCTTTTTTCAACACTTCAGCTAAGTCACATGATGGAGAAAATAAATACTCATATGAATTCTGTACTAAATGACAAATCATCGACCTTTCTGATGAAGGCAGCAACGAGTGTGGAAAGTAAAAGAGCAAGAGCAGCTTCTCCAGATAAACTTAGCAGGATGCTGCTGCGTGGAAACCGAAGCTAACTTAGATACGGACAGGTGGTCGTCACAACCAGCCTGTGGTAACTGAATCTCCAGGGGGTGTTGTGTGCTTCTCCAGGTTTCACACAAGTCTCTGGTCTAAGTTGAAATGTGGAAGCCAGCAACAATACCTTAATAAGAATGAGGGAACTCTTCAGAGTGGGAAAAGGACAACTAAATGAGAAGATCCACTGAAAGCAAAAAGATAGATCCTTCCAAGAGCCAGTCAGCAACTCCTGAAAAACATCGATACAGAAAGACAGGCATGGCTTTGGGAAGAGGACAAGAATTTGAGATCTGGTGTGAAAAAATATGGAGAGGGAAACTGGTCTAAAATACTATTACATTATAAATTCAACAATCAAACAAGTGTCATGTTAAAAGACAGATGGCGGACTATGAAGAAACAAAAACTCCTGTGCTCAGAGAGTGAAGACTGGATGTGCTTGGAAAGGCTCGGCAAACCGGCGGTCCGATGTTTCAGTTACTACATTTCATTGAGCCTGGCTGGTCATTCATGTACCTTAGAGTTTCTGTTTAGAGCATTACAATATTTTTCTGTGAGAGTTAACATGAGAATTTGTTTTAAAAAGGTAAAATTATATACCATTATTGTATCCTTTAAGAATCTTTTATTTTGATGAAATGTGTATTTGTTGAACACTGCCACATTCAATACCCCTGCCCTCAAATTGTATTTCAATAAAAATGTAAAACCTTATATTTCTGTTAACATATTCTGTGTCTATAGGCTAATAACCTCAACCCAACCCTTTTAACTTACACATAAAATTTTTTAAATCATTTAATCCTTTGATCAATAATGACTTAGTGTATGGCCTTCATATACAATGTAATTACTAAGATGTTTTTAATAGAATGATAAATGTACAGAATCATTTATAAGTTTAGCATACTTAAGTTTTCATTTCACTGGTTTCATATAAAGCAACAAGCTTGAATATAATCCCATAGGAAAAAAAATTGTATTATTAGTAAGAATAGTTTTGTGTGTCATTTAGGAACAATTTGATTTCTGTTCTACTATTAAAACTTGAACAGGGGCTGGCAAGTGGCATGGTGGTTAAGGTGGCTGGACTCCCACATGGCTGACCACAGTTCAAGTCCTGGACCTGGAAGCTTGCTTTCTCACTTTTCTTCTCTCTCTCTCTCTCTCTGTCTCTCTCTGGTCAACTTCAAAAAAAATGGCAATGAATAAAATTAAATAAAAAATAATTCTTAAAAAAAAAACTTGAACAAAGATAGTTTTGAATGAAGCTTCTTTATAGCCTTATGCTATAAATTTCACATTCTCTGATGCTTTCATTTAATATATCAGTATTGAGTCTAAATAGTATTCTGTAAAGGCTTAAATTGATACTAACCACGATCACCTTGACAACTTTGATAAAGAATAAGACCATACATAGCTTACTAAACAATTTTGGGTTTTCACCACTTTACTCTTCAGAAGATTTAGTCAAAGACTAACCATTTTTTAGCATTTTTGAGTTGCATGTGCTTTATTTAGCAAGTAAGTGAGAGTGATGAAATACCAATGTATTTGCATAAGGAATCAAATGTGTGGTATTCTGTAATCTGTATTCTGTTTCCTATTAAAGTTTAATACGTTAAGAAATTACACTGTACCCCATAAATATCTGTAATTATTACGTGTCAAAATTAAAATAAATCTTAAAGAAAGAAAGAAAAGACTTTGAAATAAAGAGACGATGTACTTCCTTGAAGGTCAGGATCTAGCATGGAGAAATCCCAGCAGAACCAGCAGAATAATCTTGTCTGAAAAGTCCCTCCTGCACACTCCGGCTGCTCGAGAAAATACTTTGTTTCAGGGTTTCCTTCAGAGTAAGCTTGACACCCTTATTTCTCAAGCCGTAGGTCAAGGGGTTCAACATGGGCCCAACATTTGTGTGAAAGACCGAGGCCACTTCCCCGTGGTTCAAGTCCTGGACCCTGTGGTTTAAATTCAGGCCAGGCACATGTGCGTGTATGCCCAGGATCCCAAGAGGAGAATGGAGGAGAAGGGATAGAAGCATGGCCATCCCCCCTGGAGGGTGATTTCTCACTTTTCTGTCTCTGTCTCTCTCTGTCTTTCTGGCAAGCGCATGTGCCCTATAGCAAAAACCTCTCCAAACACACACACACACACACACACACACACATATATATATATATAGTCATAGAATTCCAGCACTAACTAGCATGCAACCTTGCTTCATTTGGTTCTAGTTCAGGTCCACTAGGTAAGATCATTTTTAACAATAAAACATACCAGCAATGACAAGATTCAACCATGGGATGGAGATATGGCCAAAGAAGAGGAGTGCTCTAATTCCCAGCCTTTAGTGCTTGCCTTTGGGTTAGAATTCACCCAGAGGGTGCAGTTAGTCTAACGAGTCTCAGTGCTTATTCCCAATCCCCTCATGTACAAAGTGAGAGCCATAATTCCACAATTAAAAAATAAAGTGAACTCCACAAACTGTTTGTGTCCTGAAGGAGATGAACACCTAATTGGTTTATTAAAAAGTGTTTTCTTTGGAAACATTTATGGGCTCATCTCCAGATGATGCAACTCACGTGATGAGCTGGGGCACTCACTTTCCATCAACTTCCAAAGGGATTTCCTCTCAGAGGGCCATAGTGAAACCGTAGACAGCGGCTAAGCCTGATACCCTGTGGCGTGAATGTGAGGGCTCCTCCACGTCCTGCCCCCTGATGCAAAATCGATCTCGAAACGACTGTCTTCTTCGGTGAATTCTGTCTCCATCTCTTTCCTTTTTCCTCTCCAAAAGGACTGCCTGTTAAGATAGGGTGAAAGCTGTGGAGGTGAAATGAACCCTCCCATCTTCAAGAGGCTTCACTGGAATACTCTCAGGGTGAGTAGGAGCTCAGGGCTGCCCCTCAATGCTCAGAGCCAATATATCAGCACACACGCACATGCGCCCAGCGTGAGTTCCAAGCCACCAGATATGGGGCTCGAACTGCAGTCTACCACATGGAAGTCCAGCAACATAACCACTACGCCGTCTACTGATCTCAAAGACTTCATTTCTATGAATACCTTGTTAGAAAAAATACTGGAAGCCATGTCTGAGAGTGTGTGTGTGTGTGTGTGAGTGAGTGTGTGTGTGTATGAGAGAGAGAAAAGTGAGTCAGAGGCCATTCGACCTCGTGGTTGAAGTTGTAAAGTGTTAAGGTGAATAAAAAGGATTTGATATAAACAGTTTGCCATTTGACCAATAATTCAGTCACACTCAATGCCAACCAGTCACACAAACATATAAATTTATATAAAAGATCCTCAAAAAGTTTATAAAAATGTATATTATAAAAACAAAAACTATGTGTGGGTTTCAATTTTTTCACAAAAATGTTGAACCCCCTTCATAACAGTAAAATAACAGCAAATCTAAGCACTACTTCATGAAAAATGTCCAAAACTTCCCCGAGTTGTATTATTGGCACGTGAAGGGGACCCAGGCGGAACTCCCGGCTGCTCTGCGGAGGCAGCGCGGTCTCCTCGTCCTGGGCCACCGGCCTGGTCCTGGCCCTCGCTCTCCTCTCTGCTCTCTCCTCTCCGCTCGCGGCTCTTTGGGCTCCAGTCGCTTGCGCTGCTGCTGGCCCTGCAGCCGGTGCCCCTGAGGCTTTGGCTCGACCAGAATCAGCGCCTACGAACTCGGTGGTCATTCCAGCCTTCCCCGCTGTCCTGGAGTCCAGAAAGGCTACCTGACCGTTGGCACTCACAGAACTAGCAAAGGAGAGTCTGACAGCAGGGACCGGGCGCTGCCCTCCCTCCCCTGCTTCTAGCTCACAGAGGGCCGAATACACACAAACAACCAGGTAACAGTAACGCTTCGTCTTCTGTCACTGTGCTTTGAGAGGATAGAAAAGAAAATCCAGATAAAAATAAATTATTATAGAAACCATTTCATGGTGGAGAAGTGGTGACAATTCTGATTACTCCTCTCTCCCCAAATACACCCCTTTTCAAGTCAAAAACTAAATCCATAGCAAGCTGCATAAATGTAGGTCTATAAATAAATAAATAATAATAAATATATAAATAATAATAATGATAACGTAGGTGGTGTAAGTAGTAAATGCATTGTCCACTAATGTTCACTGAACCCCGACTGAGTGCTCGAAGCCGCTGAGCGTGGCGTACAGTGCGTAGGAGACAGGCAGGCGAGGACCCCGGGGCCTGTCAGGAAGGCACCACTGATGAAGCACTTCGAAGGGAAGTGCAGACGCTCCCAAAGCCCCGCTCCTGGCCTGAAGAGCCTGGGCCCTTGCAGATGAGTTAGGCTGGGTATCTCCGGCTGGCATCTGGGTTAACCTGAGTGCTCTGAGGACGGAAAGGCACATGCACGGTGGAGGAGGAGGCAGCCCTGCCCTGAGGTCAGTCGAGGAAACCAGGGAGCTCCCTTCAGCTCTACCGGCAACCTTCCAGCAAGTCTCACTGTGTCTCAAAAGCCAAACTGTGTACATCTCTCCTGTAAAATATAGTCCCTGTACTAAACTAACAGTTTTGAAAATGTTGGAGTGTTCTTGTAGTGAAGTCCACAAAATCTCACTCTGCACGGTTACCAGTCACCCCGGTGAGCGAGGCGCAGCTTGCCCTCTGGGCACTGGGAGAGAAGGAATGTCAATGTAACAGGTCAGAACCACGTAGGGTGTGCCCAGAACGCCCTAAGAACATACCCTGAGGTCCAACCTTGCCTTTCCAGTGGAAAAGACTTCCCGGAGGTTCTGGGGAGCTGGGAGCGAAAGACGGACAGCCGAGCAAGGCGAAGAAAGACGTGCAGGAGGGTCCCCAGGCTGAGGAGGGCGGAGGCGTTCGGGGCAGGGGGACTGCATCTGGAAGAGCACAGGAGTGTCCGGCCGGCTCCGGCTCTGCTTGTACAGAGGATGGGAGCCACCGCCATCACGTTGGGAATTGGGAGAGACAGGTCAAGGTGGGGTGCTCCGGGTTCTTTGTAACCACAGCCCTGAGAACCAGGGAGGAGGGGCGAGTAGTGCAGAGTGAAAGGAGGGGAGCCAGGGAAATGCCCACTTGGGTTCAGCGGCCAGGCAGGTGACAGGGATGGCAGTGTTAGGGTGGCTGCCAGGCTGAGTCAGATGCCCGTGGGAATACCAGGTGACAAAATGGACAGTCTGGAGTTAGGGCATGAACTCTGCGAAAGTCCCCTACAGAGTGACTATTTCCATAGCCGGCCTTAATCTATGAGGAGCTAGTAAACCTACTTGAAGAGAGTTTAAAATTTTCCTCTAAGATAAAACAGAAAGTACAGGAAGAGGAAGGAGAGAGGGAAGGAGAGAGCGGGGGGGGGGGGGGGGGGCGTCCCCACAGCCACAGGCCCCACACTGACTCCCGCCCCATGAAAGAATGGGGAGCCCTTGTTTTTCAGACCTTCTAGCCCAGGCTTTTGGATTCCAAACCCAATGCTCTTCCTGTGACACCTCACTTCCTTCTGTGTGAAGGAGACTTGGCTGGGGTTGGGGAAGGGCATTTCCAGGGAAATCTGCATTCTTTTGTAATAATTAATATAATGCTGTGGAGCTCAGGAGAATGTTCTCATACTCAGGGTCACCTACACCTCCTTGTTCCGGAAGCTGTAGACAGAGGGTTGAGCATGGGCACCACGATGGTTAGAGCACCGTAGACACCTCCTCCTGGCCCATGGACAGCACAGGAGAAGGATGGAGGTACATGAATACTCAGACCCGAAGACAATGGAAACCACAACGATATGTGAGCTGCAGGTGCTGAAGGTTGGGACCTTCCTTCAGTGGAATGGATGCGGGGGTTGCTGGAGAGGATGAAGGCGTAAGAAACGATGATGGTGAGGCTGGGCACACCGACATCGAAGCCCACCAGCTGGTTGATGTGTGTACTGATGCAGGAGAGCTCCAGGAGGGGAGGACGTCACACGTCGTGGTTGATGATGCGGGCCCCACAGGTCAGCCTCAGGATGCACCCCGTGTGGGCAGGCACCACCCAATGCCCCGCACACACTCACAGCCAGCAGAGCAAGACCCGTGGGACATGGTGGCCGTGTACACCAGGGGCTCGCAGATGGCCACGTAGCAGCCGTAGGCCATGGCTGTCAGCACGTAGCACTCTGCGCTGACAAAGAAGCAGGAGAGCTGACTCACGCACCCCGTGGGAGATGGTGCTCACCCCGACACAGCTCACCAGCAGCTTTGGGTAGTGACGGAGAGTAGCAGAGATCAATGAAGGGTAAATTAAAGAGGAAGTCGTACATGGGAGAGTGGAGACGAGAACTCAGTCCACCAAGAGTGGCCAAGCCCAGGCTTCCTGCCCCTGTGAGGATGTAGAGCCCTAGGAGAGGAGGAAGGCGGGGAGCTGCATGCCTGAATGTTCAGTTACACAACAAGGACAAACTCAGAGACACGGGAACTGTTTCCAAGGTCCATTCTCGTCCAGTGAGATCTGAAACACAGGAGCGCAGGGTTGTATTTGAGGCAGAACCCAAATTTACCAGGCATGCACGCCTGAACCCTTCTGGAGCCCAAAGCCCAGAGGCCTACAAGTTCCATTGTTCTGCAGAAAGCCGGGTCTGGTGCTGCTTGTCTGAGACGGCAGACACACGGGGGCAGCAGCACAGCTAAAGCACACGGGAAATGTGCGAGTGTGACCCACTAGAGCTCTCACACGGTGGAACTGCAAACCCAGGCCTGAGGAGGGGCCAGAAGCAAAGCAGTTCAGGGAAGTTCAGAGATTTCTCCTTTGTGTGCCTCCACAGGCCGCGGAGACGGTCCACTTTGTGCTCGTTAATCTTTCTCGTCACACCCGGCCACCCTGTGCTGGCCAGCACTCAGACCGCGTGCTGCCCAGGGTGGGAACCACACGCACCGCGGCAGCAGCACCTGGGAAACAGGCTCACAGAAGCCCTGGGGTTCTTGAGCAAGCGCAGGGGAAGAGCCAGCAACGGAACCTCGGTCTCCTTCCCAGGACACGTGCAGGGGCAGGGAGACCACCGGCACTGCAAACCCGGCCCTCCCGGAGCAACCTGGGCTGGCGACTGTGCTCCCACACAGACCCTCAGTCACCTGCACCTCAGGTCAGAGCTGAGGACAGCAGAAGGGCCAAGAAAGGCATGAAACACAAAGGTTCAATACCCGCCTGCCGAGAGGCTGCAGGAGTGCCTGTGGCTCCCCTCCTCCAGGGCCCTCCAAAGACAATAGCCTTCCTGCTGCATAGCGGCGGCTCTGCGCTCAGTCTACAGTGGGGATTAATAAAGCACCTCGAGCCCTAAAAGTAAAACCTCCTCTTCCTGTTGGGTGAAGGGGCATTTACGAAGTCTCAGCTTTTGCCCTGCTCTGAGTGTCGGTCAAATAAAGAGCGTGATTTTAACTATGGCTCTGCCCGGTCCATCATGAGACGGACCGAGGATGCAGACAGTGCTCCTTCCCTGCAGCCTAACCGCTCCTGTCATGAAGCTGCTCATGCTGAGCTTCCAGATCTCAGGGGCTTCCCAGGAGCCCCTCCATGATTCAGACCCCTTAGGAAAGGTAGACTCAGGGAACTGCTAACACAGGGATGAAATGTTTTTATTCTGTGTTTCGGAGACAATTTTCAATCCATAATTTCACATGAGGGATTGTACCTCCACAGGGCAGACGTGGTAGGAAACTTTCCCTTCTCTTATCATTCTGCTAGTGCGTCTTCGATTTTTAGATAAACTTGCTAACGCATAGCTAATGACATTTAAGATACCGCTCAAGAATATCCATACCCGTACACACCCTCCCTCGTTGCTATCCTGTCCCGGCAGACCTGCTATAAGACGTGCACGATTTAGAGCGTTCACGGTGAGTCAGCACTTCTGCCTTCTCAGTGCCCCTCCCTCCTCCGGGCCCCTAGCAGCTTTTTTGCACCCACGTTTTTATGTTGGCGCCTAGCACACGTGTGCCCAGCCTTCCCACCTGCTCAGACCCTGCATGCGTGTGTGGGGTTTTCCCTGATTGTCAAAGCACGCCTTTCTTACTCTGGCTTGGTCCTCTAACGGTCCTTCCTGAGCCGTCCAGGACTCCTCATTGTGCCACACCACAACTTCCCCTGCACGTTCACAGTAAATCGCTATTTTTTTTAACCATTGAACCAATGCCAAAATAATCATTGTGCCTACATCTTGATATAAAAGTTCTTTTTTTTTTTAAGATGGGGTGTGTGTGCTCCCAGGAGAGATAGAGATAGGGAAAGTGAGAATCACTGCCCGGCGGGGACGGCTGTGCAGCAATCCATTCTCCGCTCGAGATCTCGGGCACAAACGCACACATGCCCAGGGTGTTCTTCAAGATGCTGGGTCCATCATCAGCCTGCTGATTGCTTAAGACACAGATCCCCAAGGCCGGGCATGGACTGGTACTGGTCCTGGTCTGTGGCCGGTTAGGAACTGGGCTGCACAGCAGAAGGTGGGCGGCAGTGAGAAGAGCTTCATCTGTATTTGCAGTCGCCCCCACAGCTTGTTACTGCCCGAGCTCCACCTCTGGTCAGCTCAGCTGCGGCCTCGGGTCCTCAGGGGAGCGTGACCCAGTGTGAGCCACACACGTGAGGGGTCCAGGTTGCACACCCTCACAAACCATGAAAACATTGATCCCTGTTGCCAGAAAGGCTGGGGCCGCTACCCTAGCCCAGGCCACAGGACTCCACACGGGGTCACTTCCTGCTCAGCCGCCTCTGGACGCGAGTCCCACTGTGAGTGTCGGACTCCGTCACTGTGGCTCTGACAGTTCTGGGATGGAAGAGCTATCTTTTCTCTGTGCCTAAATATTTCATCTCCTCAAACTTTCTTCATCATAAAACTATCAAAAACAATGCCTAAAAACATCATTAAGGAAAGACTTTATCAAGAATGTAGAAAGGTTTGGGAACCAGCAGTTAGCGTAATGGCTATGTCGCTGGACTCCCACGTAGTCGACCGTGGTTCGTGTCCCGGACCCCGTGGCTTAAAATTCACGCCGGGCGCGTGTGCATGCATGCCCAAGATCCCGAGAGGAGAATGGAGGAGAAGGGATTGCAGCGTGACCATCCTCCCTGGGGGGTGACTTCTTGCTTTCTGTCTCTATGTCTCTCTCTGTCTGTCTGGCGAGCACACGCGCCCTATAGCGAAAAACCTCTCGAAAAAAAAAAAAGAAGAATGTAGAAAGGTTTGAGAAAATGGAATTACATAATTTGGGCTGAGGTCTGAGTTCTCTTTACTATACATTACCCAGCGTGTAAGGTCATAACATACCCCCACGGGGGCCAAACATGGACGCCCCACACACACGCACACGCACTGGCAGGAGCCCTGCCGGCTATGGCGAAGGGCCTTGTCCCTGCTGCAGGTGGGCTGACTGTCCCCAGGTCTTGCCCAGCCTCTGCGGGTCCTCCCCTGCGTGTGGTGCTTCCTGGCCAGTGTGTGGGCTGAGAGGAGCCGCAGCAGTGGCCGGCAGCACTGGGGAGGTGAGGAAGCAGGGAGCGTGCTCGCAGCCCACCCTGCGGCTGTGGAAGCACCAGGCACTGCTTGCTGCTCCAGGTCACCCTGTGTGCGTCCTTTCATGTGTAGGCTAGAATAAAATAGCAATTAACATATTCCCAGATTCCAGGCTGAGCAGTGGAGCTATCAGACGTAAAGGTGGAAGAAACCCTGGACGTTTCTCACCCGAGCATTTTGCTTTGACTTGTGATTTGAAGCATTTTTACTCACTCTTTCACTGCGTTTTGTTGTCGTTTTTGTTTGTTTGTTTGTTTGTTTGTTTGTTTTTAGAGAGAGAGATTTTTGCTATAGGGTGCTTGTGGTCACCAGAGAAAGAGACAGAGAGGTAAAAAGCCAGAAATCACTGCCCCCCCTGCCCGGAGGGGATGGCCATGCCACAGTCCCTTCTCCATCCTCTTCTCAGGATCTTGGGCACGTGCACACACACACCCGGTATGAGTTTCGGTCTCCAGGTCAGGTACTCATACCACAGCAGGCTATGTGGGAGCCCAGTGAGTCACCATTATGCCACCTGCTGGCCCCAATTCACTGAGATTTTAAAGCAGGTAAGTTAGCATAATTTTAATAGTAACAAATTCTGATAGGTCAAGAATCAAAACACCTATGCCCCAATCCCAGCTCTGCCACTTGTGGCTGCAATTTGGACCAAGCTGAGAGTGTCCCTGAGCAGCAGGCCATGTCTTCTCAGGGGGCATTAGAGTCCCCTCCTCTGCTGAGCCCGGTCCTACCTGGGGAGCCCAGAGGAGGAAGTCGGGGCAGCAGAGGAGACTCCACAGCCCTCCTGTCTCCATGTTGATGTCCGAAGTGAGTCATTCCCTCTTCATGGCAGAGACTTCACACAGTGCAGGGAGTCCTCCAGCCTCCCACTCACGGAGGCAGACAGAGATGCGCAGTGCAAAGCTTCCCCACACTCAGAGAGTTCAACGTTTACAGGTACCGACTTTGCACAGCGCCCCGCAGACGCATCACTCGCTTAGTCTGGTGCCGTTTCGTTACCAGTGAAACGTCTTGGTGCTGGAGAGACAGCAAGCATGCAGATCCGCACCCACGAGGACACCGGCGATCGGCCGTGTTCAGCACGTGTGACCCCGGAGTCTGCGTGGTGCCTCTGCGCCACTGCTGGGCTGCTTGCGCCGTGGCATTCGGCTCATGGCCACGCGTTGCCACGCACTTGCTGAGAAGGCGGATTTTAAATGTCTTTACACAGAAAGGTAATTATGTTAGGCAATAAACTTGTTAATTAGTGTGATTTAATCATTCCTCATTCTAAGCATGTGTCAAAACATCACACTTTCATCAATTAAAAAGAAAGTAAGTTTGGTTTTTGTGTTGGTATATACTTGTGTGTGTGTGTGTGTGTACATAAACAACTTGCAATAATCATCCCCTCCCACACCTCTCCAGGGCTGGAACCAGAAATCTACCTGAGAGTGTGTCAGACTTCAGAGATGGGACCTCACCATGCAGTTCAGCCTAGGCGGAGAGCTCGTCACGTAGACTTGAACACGGTGTGTGTGTCTTGGCAGGCAGTGCAGAGTGCAGAGTAGCTTCAGCAGAGACTGGGGTCGAGCACTGAAGACGTAGAACTCGGAACCACTGCATGTCTGGTTTTCATCAGCTGGAACCAGAGTGCACTGGTCACACTCAGCCCAAACGAATCCCGGCCAGCAGTGGCCGTTCACTGAGAGAAAGCTGACCGCAGGCAACATTAGCATGTAATCATTAACTTCCTTTCTGAATCTCAACTAGAAAGACCATTTTCAGCTATTGCCCAGAAAGTCCAGGCTTCTACCCTTGAAAACAAATTCTTCTGGATGGTGGGAGAGAGGGGGAGTTCAGGGAAGGGTTAGGGGGAGGTGGAGAGGCAGGACATTGTGGGACACAGAGATGGTAGCTGCCCACTGGTGGTCTCCTGTACCGTGCTCTCAGTGGGGCTAGTCTGAAGGGTATTTCACGTTGGGTAAATTCTCTTTGCAAGCCAAATAATGTATAGCTATTGAATGTATAAAAATTAATAAGAATAATAATAATTAAGTTAAAAATAAAATAATTTCTGTTTAAAAAAAGAAAAGAAAACTAATCTTTCCTATTACACAAGCTTACGTGAACTTTCTTATCAAACCCTCAGTTGGGACAACTTTGAAGAGTCCTACTTTCACAGGTAACTTCTTTAACATCATTCACATTCAGACATTCAGACACTAAAAATGGGTAATTTGTCATTTGCTGAAGCATAGTTGAGTCTGGAGGAAATTATGCTAAATTAAATAAGCTAGGCAATAAAAGACAAAATACTATGTGCCCTCACTCATTTGTGGAAGCTGAAAGATTTGACGGCATGCAGAAGTGGACAGTGGTGGAGGGGTGTCAGAATCTGGGGAGGGGCCAGCAGGCAGGACAGCTTGGGTGAGATGCACAGTCACAGATAAGGGGAAGGAGCTCTGGTGTACTAAAGCCCAGTAGAGTCGCCGCAGTTCAGAACAATTTAATACATATTTCAAAATAGCTAGGAGAAAGGCTCTGGAATGTTCACAACACAAAGTCGTAATTACTGTTAGAGGTTAGGGATATGCCTGTTACCCTGACGGGGCCATTTCATGTTGTCTGCATATACGGGGGGGAGATCACACTTATCTCATAAGTACACTAAAAGGAAAACAATTTCAGCCAAGAATACTGTCCCCGGCAAGATTATCTTTCAAATGGGAAGAACAAATAAAATAATTCTCAGATAAACAAAAATTGAAAGAATTCACCAACACTAGACCAGCTCTTCAAGAAGGTACTGAAAGGAGCACTATATTGGGAAAACCAACGAGAGACAAACAGAAACAAGAAAAAAACAACCAAGAAAATGGCTAAAAAAATGGCAGTTAAGTCTGCAAACTTTGATAATAATGTTGAATGCTAATGGATTAAATTCTTCAATCAAAAGACGCAGACCGATTGAAAGGATTGGAGAAAAAGAAAAAAAAAAAAAAAAAAAAAAAAAAAAAACAGAAGCCCTCTGTATGCTGCCTACAAATGTACCTCACGGATAAAGACAAATATAGATTGAAAGTAAAGGGCTGGAAAAGCATATTCCATGCAAGCAGAAATCAAAAAAAATGCTGGAGTTGTTGTAATACTGATCAGACAAAATAGACTCCAAGACAAAACTTCTAGAAGAGGCAAAGAAGGACAGTATACAGAAGAACAGGTGAATTCGCCAGGAAGATTTAACACTTACAGATACCTACACACCCACTTGGGAGCCTAAAAAGAAAGGCTGCTCGATATACAGGGGAGAGCGACTGCAACACATTCGTTGTTGGGGAACTAAAAATACCACAGTCTCCTTCGGACAGTAACCTCAACAAAAAATAAGTGAAGAGATACAGGACCTAAATGATATAATAAACTGGATGGACTTAGACATCTATAGGCCTTTCTACCCAACAACCACTAAATATACATTTTTCTTACCCACACATAGAACATATTCAAACCACATGATAGGGCATAAAACAAGTCTTTACAAATCCGAAGGTATAGAAACTATACCTAGTATCTTCTCTGACCACAATGGAATTAAACTTGAAATTAACTGCGGGGGAAAAAAAACCTTGCAAATACACATGGAAACTAAACAGTTATCTACTCCAGAATGACTCCAAGATCACTGAAGAAATTAAGAATTAAATCAAAAGATTCATTAAGACCAATGATAATGAGCACATGAGTTTTTATAACCCTTGGGACACAGCAAAAGCAGTCATAAGAGGGAAGTCCATAGCTATTAGTATTCACAAGAAATAAAACTGAAATTATGTACATTATAAGACAACTAAAAACTATTCATTTTTAATTCACAAATAAGCTCTGTTTTAACATCGGCAGGTTTCACAGTATTTTTTTTCTCCTTGAATTTATGTAGCGATTCTTACATCGCATCAACAAATATGGTAATATCTTTGCTGTAGCAGATATGCACTGTGTTTACACTGGGGAAACAATTTTGTATGCTGTAAAGACGTTCAGTGATCAAATGTAAAATTTTTTAAAGTAATAAAGATAAATAACTACAAATAAATTTGAACTGCAAAAATATCTAAGAAAGCAGAAATTTCAAGGCGTAAGTCTTGTGCATGTAAAACACCCAACTTGGTTTAAGCCCAAAGAGACACATTCTGCTTTGCTTGTCAACTAAAACTGGGACGCTAACTAGCCTTTTACACTCAACCACCCTCAAATTTTACAGATCGTATTTATTCTTTAATTAATGTTTTCAAAAATAATCTAAAAGATGGCACCTAATTTAAAGTTTATCTTGCCCTGGAATTGAGCTGACTTTTTGTATTTTGAGGCTCCTCTAGTGAAAGACCAGGGAATGGTCTCTCTTGCTCTGGGGCCACTCCGGATAGTCAAGGACACAGCGGCTGACACTTCTCTCCAGAGCCAGCAGAGGGCCCTGAGGGCAGAGGCATTTTTTTATTTATCAGATGCACTTCGCTTTCAATAAGAAAAACAATTTCGTCAAAAAGGGAAAGTAAATAAAGGCAACCGATATCAATTCTTTCATATAAACAGAAACTACGAAGTGGAGCCAAGCAGGTTGACACTGGAGTCCAGGGGGGGAATGAACGGTAATCTGAAATCACCCATCAAGGCTCAAGCACTGGCAGACATCTGAAAAACATCAAATGGGCTCCGAACCAGCTGTTCTAATTTCAAAATACCTAAGTGTTTAGTGGGATTTAGAAAAATAGTAAAATAATATATTTACAGTTAGAAAATGTGGGACCAGCAGTTAGCGTAATGGCTATGTCGCTGGACTTCCATGTAGTCGACTGCGGTTTGAGTCCCGGACCCGGTGGCTTAAACTCACGCTGGGTACGTGTGTGTGTGCCCAAGATCCCGAGAGGAGAATGGAGGAGAAGGGATTGCGGTGTGGCCATCCCCCCTGGGGGATGATTTCTCGCTTTCTGTCTCTCTGTCTTTCTCTCTCTTTCTGGAAAGTGCTCATGCCCTATAGCAAAAACCTCTCAAAAAAAAAAAAAAAATGAATATCTTAGAAAATGTTTAGACTGTCATTGGTGATATATCAGATTGAGTATTTTAAAAGTAGTCATTTTCTGCCTGGTTCTCCAAACATTATTAAAAAATAACAATAATCCAATATTCCAAAAGAGACTCACAATTGGATTTATTCACCATTTTTTTTCCCAAAATTAAACTCCCAATTTGACAAAAATAATCTCCTACATACCCCGGCCCAACATGCCCCCTGTTTCCAACCAAATCAAAAAGCAAAGCAGAGACCATCCCACCTGAACAGACAGCAGCGGCGACAGCCAGGCGCCTCCACGCTGAGACGGGCAGTACGGCCTCGCACAAAGCAAATCCTGCTATCATATTCTGTTCACTAAAACAAACAAAGGTATTAGAAAGAGGGTTCAACTTGAAGCAAAAGATGCTTCTGCTTTCTAAGCAGGGCGACTTGAAGAAAACCATGAACCACTTGGGGTTTCACGTTCCCAGCCATGCGCTGCTTCACTTCACAAATTAAATGAGAGAACTTGATCAAAAGACACTTAGTGCAAAGTGGGTTATACTTGATCGTCTTTAAGGAACTTTCCACCTCAGGGTTTTTCTGAGACTGTTACTATAGGGCATGTGCACTCACTAGAGAGACCCAGAGAGACAGAAAGACAGAAAATGAGGAATCACCCCCAGGGAGGACGGCCACGCCACAGTCCCTTCTCCACTCTCCTGTCAAGACTAAGGGCAAGCACGTACACGCACCCAACATGTTTTAAGCTGCCAGGTCTGGGACTTGAACTGCAGCTGATTATGTGGGCGTCCAGCAACGTAACCATTATGCCATCTGCTCGTCCCTTTCTTTTTTTCTGTTTTTGGTAATGTTTGCTATAGGATATGTGTACTTACTGGAAACGGGGAGGACAAATCACGCTCCAGGAGAATGGCACACTCAACCCCTCCTCCACCTTCCACTCAGGACTGTGGGCATGCATGGACATTTGCCCAACACGTTTTTCAAACGGCAGCATTTGGGTTTCTTTTTTTTTTCTCCCACTTCTATTTTTTAAAAAATTTTTATTAATTAATTTATTTACAGTCATTCACTGTACATCAATATGGTATACAAAATGAGATTTTCCATCTAGTATACATTGAATATTGGCTTAATCAAGGATATTGCCGTACATGTTATTATTAACAGATAATTTTCTATTTCTTGTTTCTTACACATTTCACCTCCCCCCCCACCCCGACTCCCTACCTCTCACCCTCTGCAAACTCTCCCCCTTCTCCCACAGTCTCCGGTATGTACAGTTGTTTTCCATGTCTTTTTTTTTTTTTTTTTACATTTTCTTGATTCACTAAAGATCTTAATTAATTTAAAGACTTTCTTTTTTTAACAATTATTTATTTGTTATCATTATTATTAATTTGACCAGAGAGAGACAGAAAGAGAGATAAAGGGAAAATGAGAAAGCAAGCCACCAGGTCCTGGACTCAAACCTGTGGTCGGCCATGTAGGATTCCAGCACCCAACCACTGTGCCACCTGCTGGCCCCAATTTAATGACTTTCAATAGCAAGTACAGCTGCTATGTACATATTTATGAATGCATGTCTGACTGTAGACATAAACCTCGTGAGTAAAGTAAATATACTATAAAGCAACACCTCGGTGGGGCTATATAGCTTACTGCAGTCATTATATAGGTATTAATAGGTATTTTAATGCATTTTTTAATTTCAAAAAGAAAAGTTTTAGTTTTAATAGGTCAAAATAATCAAAAAATGTTAAGAGAAATTTACTTAAAAATTAAAGCCAGGAGAAAGGTTAGGATTCAGTTCAAATAGTAGGTAGATGAACCTATCAACAGTACACAAGAAAACAAAACTCCTTAAATATGGAAATCAAAGCATCAAAGAAAATCAGCGATGTTTTAGTCTAAAGTAAAAAAAATTCTATTTCACTAGTTCAGACTCATGTAATTAATCTCTCTTCTATTGAATTTGCAGTGTTGCTGTGGTCTGATCTTTCCATTTAAACTCTGGAAGTTAACACTCCCCTCTGGACTCGTCCCTACCATGAGGCTGGCCATTCTCCTGGTTGTTTCTTGTGCTCTTATTTCTGTGTGTCCGACTTTAGTTTTCCTGGTATAGCACTCCCTTCAGCACTTCTTGGAGAGCTGGTCTGGTGTTGGTAAAGTCTTTCAGGTTTTGTTTATTTGAGAATGTTTTAGTCTTTTTTTCCCATAGAAAAGATAATCTTGTTGGGTATAGTATTCTTGGTTGAAATTGGTTTTCACTTAACACTTTGAATATATTTTCCCATTCTTTCCTTGATTGCAATGTTTCCGGTGAGAGGTCCAATGTTAGCTTTATGAGATATCCTTTGAAAGTAACTTGGTGTTTCTCTCTTGCCAATGTTAGTATTTTGTCTCTGTGGTTTTGGTCAATCTGGCTATGATGTGCCTCAGGGAGGATCTTCCTGAGTAGATTCTATGTGGGGTCCTTTGTATTTCTTGGGTCTGGATACTTGAGTGCCTCTCTAGGTTTGGAAAGTTTTCTTCCATTTCATGGAATAGATTGTCTGTTAATAATATTAGTTTCTTCACCTTCTGGGATACAGATGATTTGGATGTTTGGGTGTTTAATGGTATCTAGTATTACTCGTATGTTATCCTCATTTTGGGGGGTTATTTTCTGTCTTTTTGGTGAATTTTTCTAGATCAGAGGTTCTGTCTTCTACATCTGAGATTCAACCTTCTGCATGATCTAATCTGCCTTTGATACTTTGAATGGAAGTTTTGATTTCCTGTATTACAGCCTTCATCTCTAACAATTTGATTATTTTTATGATGTATATATCCTCTTTTAGATCATGCAAGAACTTCCTCTTAATTACTACAGTCATTAAATAGGTATTAACAGGTATTTTTAATGCTTAATCAAGGATATTACCATACATATTATTATTAACAGATAATTTTCTATTTCTTGTTTCTTACATATTTTACCTTCCCTGAACTGGAACTCGGTGTCTCTTTTCTCCTGAATTTTCTGGAGTTTGTTATCTTTCTTCTCTTGCATCTCTATTAGCTTTGTCACTATGAATATTGTAAATTCTTTATCTGACATTTCCATGAGTTCCCTTGTATTCTCTGTGGAGGAAGAGGAGTTATTCTCTTCCATTAGAGGAGAGATTTTATTTTTCATTTCTCATATTTCTTGTGCCTCTATGGTGGTTTCTGGCCACCTGATGGATTATACGTTTTGTCTTATTTTTTGGAGTTAAGTCTGAACAATCAGAGGAATGCAGGAGGTGACTTGCAGTCTGTAAACAGTGCCGTTTTTCTCCCTTTGCACAATTGATTCAATGAAAATTAAGGATTAATCTGACCCTAAAAGTATTCATATATTTAGATACTGAGTACCTAGACCTGTCTAGAAAATCAGTGTATGGAGTCTGAGTAGAAAAGTGAGAAAGGTAAATAGAAAAGGAAAAGAAATAGAAGAAGAAGGAGAAGGAGAAGGAGAAAGAGAAGGAAAGGAGAAGGAGAAAAAAAAAAAGGAGAAGGAGAAGGAGAAGGAAAAAAAAAACAATAAGAAAAAGAGAAGAAAAAAACTTTTGTCAAAAAATGAATGGGGCTGCTTGGGACTCAAATAAAGATGGCTGCTGATTGGCTTAACCTATGGGGGCATGGGGAAAGGTAAGAATTAGAAAGACAAAAGAGCAGCTGAAAGCTAAGTTTAAAATTAAAAAAATAATAAAAGAGAGAGAGATGGAAGGAGACAGAGAGAATAAGTGGGGTTCTCTAGCCAGCTCTGGCTCCTGGCTAGACTGGAGCAAGAGGGAGAAGTCTGGGCAGAGGGTCTTCAGAGGTTGAGATCCCTGAATGAGGCTGCTTGGAACTCAAACACAGATGGCTGCTTACAGCACTTGGGTTTTGAACCACATAGCTGGCCACGTAGGCTCCACTGCCTTAACCACTATGACACCGGCTGGTTCTCACCACCTCAGGCATTTCAGGGAGACATATTTCCAACAGTGAGGTACAGAATGATAGGAATAAAACACCTTGTCTAATCTATGTTCTGATAGCAAGAGCAGATACGTCCTCTCGCCTCACTGTAACCCTCGTGCTACTTTATTCAACTATTAGCAGAGCGTTCTTTTTCCAGAGAAAAATAAAGTTAAAATTAAATTTAAAAAAGCATATATTTCTTTCCCAATGTTACTACTATAAGGAAAAGAGTGAAGGAAAGGAATTATGAAAATAGTGAGTAAAGAAAGAACACATACTCAATAAAAAATGGAAATACATTGAGAGAAGATTCACATTTGCTTTACCATAGTAAGAAAGAAAGACCATAAAAGGGCTACTACTCAAAATATTGTAATTAAACCCACAGAATCTCCATGTCCTAAATATTACTACATGCTCAAAAATATACTGTTTGTGATCAAAGCTTTATCTTACTCAGGGTTTTTCTCAGGGCAAGTTTAACCTCTTTGTTCCTCAAGCTGTAGATTAAGGGATTTATCATGGGAACCACATTGGTATAAAAGACAGAAGATATTTTCCCCTCATCCATGGATCCAGGAGAAGAGGGTTTGAGATACATGAATGCCCCCGACCCAAAGAACAGAGCCACCGCAGCGAGGTGGGAGCTGCAGGTGCTGAATGCCTTGGCCCTGCCCTCGGCGCAGCGCATGCGGAGGATGGCGGAGAGGATGAGGGCGTAGGAGATGAAGATGGTGACCGTGGGCACAGTGACATTGATGCCCACCACGACAAAGACCACCAGCTCGTTGACGTAGGTGCTGGTGCAGGAGAGCTGGAGTAGAGGGAGGATGTCACAGAGATAGTGGTTGATGGCATTTGCATCACAGAAGGTCAGTCTCAGCATGCATCCGGTGTGGGCCATGGCACCCGAAAATGCCACCATGTAAGAACCAAGCACAAGGTGGGAACACGCCCGAGGGGACAGGGCAGTGCTGTACAACAGCGGGTTACAGATGGCCATGAAGCGGTCATAGGCCATTGACGTTAGCACATAGATTTCAGAAATACAAAAGAAACAGAAAAAGAAAAGCTGGTTCAGACAGCCCACGTAGGAGATGGTGTTCTTCTGTGATATGAAGCTCATCAACATTTTGGGTGTGAACACAGAAGAGTAACAGAGGTCTACAAAGGACAAGTGAGAGAGGAAAAAGTACATTGGGGTGTGCAGCTGTGAGTGGAGCCCGATCAGAGTTAGCAAGCCCAAGTTCCCCAGCACAGTGACCACGTACATTCCTAGGAACAGGAAGAACAGGGGGACTTGTAGAAGGGGCTGCTCTGTCAACCCCTTTAGGATAAACTCAGTCACAAAAGAGCCATTCTCTGCAGCCATTCTTCTCTCAGGGATCTGTGGACACAAAGAAAGGTATGCATCAGGGCACCCAGCTCTGCCTGCGGTGCAAGGTGTGCGGGGATTGTCCGAGTCCAGCCCAACCCGAACCAGGAGTCTGCCGTCACGGAGCACCAGTTGCTTGGCCTACGGAGCGGACGTCTGGCACCCAAGGGATCAGGATGGGTAGAGCAGGCAGAGTCCTCCTCCTGTCGCGCACCGTCGCCCACCAGGAAGAGCGAAGGTGGGACCCTAGCTCCCTGGCACTGGCTGCGGTGCAGGTTAAGGTCGCTGTTCCCATCTGAAGCTCAGGAGCCAGGTCTAGAGAGGCTGTCACTATTCTGTGTCACAGGTTATAAATCTAGAACAGGGAGGGTTTGCCCACGGAGAGGAACTTACTCACAGATACTCAAGCCTCGGCCCGCTCATGCCTCAAACGTTCTCTGCTGCACCCTCAAACACATTGTCCAGCCAGTGCCGCAGAGTTTCCAAATCGGGAAACGACATATCTTAAAGACCTAAGATTTCACCTCAAAAAGGAAAGACTTCAATAGAAATGGAACCCAGGAACTCACTGTTCCTAGCCTGGGAGCTTTGGTGCTCTCTCGTCCTAGTCACTTATGCCAGGTTTCTGGAAAATTAATCCCAGGCCCCGTGGCTCGGTTTCCTTTGACTCTAAGAGGATGCAGTCCAGCCCTGACTTCTGATAGGCCCTGGAAACACTTCTGAGTTCAGATGCCACTTTGTGACTGTGCCTCAGCAGCAGGGATCTAAACGTTCATCACTGTCCCATGTGCCCCTTGCTGAGACCCTGCAGAGTGAACGAGAGTCGAATGACCCTGTGCTCTTGGTTATAAGCAGGTTGAAGGTGCTCAGTCTCCCCCAGGGGACAGATTCCACGTCAGAGGGAAGTGGGGTATTTACACTCGGGACCGTGGTCCCTCTGGGTGCTTAGGGACTCAGTGTTTCACTCAAGTTTGTCCTTGGGTCTAGGGATTGCTCTTCTCTCAACGCAGAGGCACGAATCACTCGTCTCTGCGTCACCTCAGCTTCTTTGGGGAATTCTGTCAGGTTTCTCGCCCTTTGCTCCCCATGTGCTGAGTGGAAATTTCCCGTGGGGTCTAACCAGGACTTCTCATTTCTGCTGGAAATCTCCAGAGGCTGCAGACACTCGCTTCAGGTGACATCTCTCCCAGGAAATCACCAAAATAACCTTCAGTGTCTTTCATTCCTTCTAAAGAGTCCCCTTAAATATCTACTGGAATTTTTCCCTGAGTATCCTGCTCACTACCTTTTTTTCTTCTTCAAGTTTTTGTTTTTTGTTTTTTGGGGTTTTTTTGTAAAGAGATTTTTGCTATAGGACATGTGTGCTCACTGGAAAGACAGAGAGAGACAAGAGACAGAAAGTGAGAAATCACCTCTCGGGGGGATGGCTACACTACAATTCCTTCTCTTCTATTCCCCTTTCGGGATTTTGGCACACATGCACACATCCGGCATGAGTTTTAAGCCACCAGGTCCGGAACTCGAATGGCAGTTGACTATGTGGGAGTCCAGCGATGTAGCCATTATGCTAACTGCTGGTCCCTCTTCTCATTTTATAGTTTATGAACTCAACAGAGAGAGGGACAGAGACACAGAGGGGGATGGAGAAAGGCCTCCCCACTGGGGCACAGCACTGAGAGTCGACCAAAACGCAGGAAAAACCAACGAGGTCGTGTATCTACAAGGGAGGCAATGGCTCTCTCTGAAATAAAACTCAGCAACATTTTGGGGGTGAGGACACAAAGTAATGGAGGTTAATGAAGGATAAATCGAGGAAGATACACGTGGATGTGTGAAAGCTTGAATTCAGACAAAGTAGGTTAACACAGCTAGGTCCCCACGCAGTGACCATGGAGTTCGCCCAGAACAGTGGAGTGCAGGCTGGCCTGGACTCCCATGAGGGTAGGACTCCATTCCTGAAGATCCATTCTCCACAGCCATTTACTTCCTAGCTGGGGTCTGTAGGGACGGGGTAGATGGGGTAACAATAGACTCTCGGGCTAGTAGGTGGTGTGGTGGTTAAAGGCATTGGACTCCCACATGGCTGACGCTGGCTCAAGTCCTAGACCCAGCAGCCTGAAATGCTGAACATTTATAAATACCTTTAAGTGTTCAAGTCTTAAAGAAAACAAAACATGGAGGTATTTTGTTCTTCTCTCTGGGAGATCACAGTACACTTTAAAAAAAGAGAGAGAGAGAAAGGAAGGAAGGAAAAAAGAGAGAAGTAGAGAAAAACACAACGGACTGTCATCTCTGTCCCCGTGCAGGTGCTGGCACAGCTGGCTCGCCAGCTCAGGGCTGTCCACACAGCAGGCCTCAGGGCACAGCCTGGCTGTGGGGTCTCCTGAAGACACACCATTCTCCCCCACCCAGCTGTGCCTCTCCAGGAAGATGCTGGGGCGAGGCCAGTGGTTTCTCCTTTCTCCTTGATCTGGTCTCCTGTTCGCAAAACCTTTGATTTACATAGTTTAGGGTGTGAGAGAAAATGAAGATTGCAGTGATTCAGTCGGCACCTCTCACCCCGCAGGCCTCAGTGCTGCTGGCGCCCAGGGCCCTTCTCCCCATCTCCTCCCAGTCCTGAGAGGGAAGCGACTGCGGCCCTCAGCAGAGCTGACCAACGTCGTGGGAGACATTCTGCAGAATGTGCACGATGTCTGAGGGTTTTCTGGAAAGGTTCTTTCCTTTTGCAAGCAGGAAACAACCTGCTGTGAGCCCCCAGTGCAATCCTCCTTTCTCCAGGAAGTGAGAACCCTGTAGTTCTGGGAAAGCTGATAAGACGCTCAGAACGTGACCCTGTCCTTTGTGATGTCCCCTCCTACTGGACAAACCACTGCAGGTGTGGGTGCTGTGCCTGAGTTCGAACCCTCCGTCAGACACCTAGCACTGGACCTCCTGGGGCTCACAGGGCTGTCGTTTCTGAGTTCCCACCAGGAGTCCCTGATCCCTGTGCAGAGCGGTGGGGCCCCTCTGTCACCCTCTGCCCTGTCCCCTGCACAGCTCTACAGAGGAAAGTCGGGGGAGAACTCCCCTACGGCCCCTGGGGTTGCATGGAGGAAGCCTTAGACCGTGGCCTCAATGCTGTACGTGTGGTTTCACCCCAGGAAAAGGCACCACAGCAGGAGAGCAGGGCTGGCACCCAAGTCAGGCTGAGTTTAAATCCGAATTCCTCAACTTCCTGCCTGTGACGCTGTGACAGTGACCTCTGTCTGTCTGTACGTATACCACATGCATCTCTAAAAGGAGAGTAACAAGAGACCTATCTCAGTGGGTTCTTGTGCAAATGAACTCAGTTCATTCACATGAAGTCGTAGAACTGTGCCCACCTTGCCGGAAGTGCCTGCTGGGTGTTAGTAGAGCTCTCTGTCCACACCTTTTTGCACACACCGGGGTGCTCAGCGCAGCCCCACACCCACCTTCGCACACACCAGGGTGCTCAGCCCAGCCAAGTGTCCTTGGGAGGAGGAGATAGCTGTGCGGCTGCCCCGAGTAGCACAGGGGCAGAGAACTGGCTCCACCTGCCCCACACAGGCCAGCAGCTACCATCAACACCCACCCCACTTGTCAGACGTCCCTTGGGGGCAAGATCACCAGTTTCAGAACCAGGGCAGATCTGTGTGCACTTGTGCTGCATCGGCCTCCCAGACTGCCCCATTTAGATGTTCGTCTCTGTGCCTCAGGCTCGGAGTGCCCCCGACCGACTTCGGCATTTTCTGGCGGTTCCCAGCCTGCTCCTCCCAGGTCGTTTTCTCAGCCGTTCACCACCGTCCAGGCTCCTGGTTCACAGCCTAGCTTCAGCACCTCCTTGTCCTCGCTGCCATCTGCAGTCTAGGGAGCCCATCTTCCTCAGAGGTCTGACTGTCGTCACTCACACAGCTCTTGTCGTCTTTCCATCTCAGATCTGAACAACTAACCGTCTGACTCGGACTCCTGTGGCAGATGGCAGATGAGGATTTGGATGTTTTCATGCCCGTGACCATCCCTTGGGACACACGCCCTTCTCTTCCTGCCCCTACCCCATCCCTTCAGTTAGGGTAAAAGTCACAGCCCTCATTATATCAGCATTCCTGTTTGACAGTATTAAGAGTATTTTAAAACATTATTTGCAGCTAATCTATTGTATACTACCAATAATTTCATTTTCATGACTCCTTTTTTGCTTTTGTTATTATTCCACATATTTTCTCTGATTTCTTCCCCAGTTTTTTGAAAACCTTGTTTCAGTATATTCAGTCATGGGTGCTCAGTCATGAGTGCTCTGTCATGAGTGCTCTGTCAGCTCAGTCCTGGGTACTCAGCTTCACTCTCAGTGTGTTCAGTCATGGGTACTCAGTCGTGGGTGCTCAGTCATGGTACTCAGTCGTGGGTGCTCAGTCGTATGGGTGCTCAGTCATGGGTTCTCAGTCGTGGGTGCTCAGTCATGGGTTAGTCGTGGATACTCAGTCGTGGGTGCTCAGTCATGGGTTCTCAGTCGTGGGTACTCAGTCGTGGGTGCTCAGTTATGGGTGCTCAGTCATGGGTTCTCAGTCGTGGGTTCTCAGTCGTGGGTACTCAGTCGTGGGTACTCAGTCGTGGGTACTCAGTCATGGGTGCTCAGTCATGAGTGCTCTGTCATGAGTGCTCTGTCATGAGTGCTCTGTCATGGGAGCTCAGTCCTGGGTGCTCAGTCATGGGTGCTCAGTTATGGGTGCTCAGTCATGAGTTCTCAGTCGTGGGTACTCAGTCGTCAGTCATGAGTTAGTCGTGGGTACTCAGTCATGGGTGCTCAGTCATGAGTGCTCTGTCATGGGAGCTCAGTCCTGGGTACTCAGTCGTGGGTGCTCAGTCATGAGTTAGTCGTGGGTGCTCAGTCATGGGTGCTCAGTCATGGGTGCTCTGTCATGAGTGCTCTGTCATGGGAGCTCAGTCCTGGGTACTCAGCTTCACTCTCAGTGTGCTCAGTCATGGGTACTCAGTCGTGGGTGCTCAGTCATGGGTGCTCAGTCCTGGGTACTCAGTCATGGGTGCTCAGTCGTGGGTGCTCAGTCATGGGTGCTCAGTCATGGGCACTTGGCTTCACGTTCTTAAATTAACTTTCCAGAAACTTTCAACTCACTCCCTTCTTAATTCTGATACAGAGTTTGAAATCCTGAGCTCTCCCACTGTCACCACAGGCCTGCCTGAAGGGTGTGACTTTCAGGTCATTTGTCCAGTTATTACATTGTCTTTTTACTTTACTTTTTACTTTTATTGACATGTCTTCTAATTGCTGAGTTGTCAGACGTCCTGGACGCACTGCCATTATCTGATATGTGTATTGCAAATGTTCTTCCAGCCTGTGACTGGCCTGTGGCACAGTGGCTCACTCCTGTGCACTGGGTCCTGGGTCCCACAAGGCCAGCCGTGGTTTGAACCCTGGCCCTTGGTGACTTGAAAGTATTCCAGGTGTGTGAGCGTGCACATCCTGAATCCTGACAGAACGGACAAATGGAGGAAACAGGATTGCAGCATGACCACACCTCACTGGGGCTATCTCTGCCTCTCTGTCTCTCTCTAGTGCACATATTCTCTGGGGGGGGGGAATTAAAAGCAAAAGAAAAGAGTCAGCTCTCAACAGAAGGGTTTATAGAAAGAAAAAGTAAAAATATAGCTACCATATGAGGAAGCAATCCCCTGTCAGGTGTGATTCCCAAAGACCAGGAAAGCCCCCCCCCCCCCGGGAGTCACTTGCACACTCACGTTTATTGCAGCACTATTCATAGCAACAGAGTCATGGAATCAGGCTAAGTGCCCCCAAACGACGAGCGGATTGAGAAAACATGGTACACACACACGCCCTAAAGAACAACAACATCCTGTCATTACAGTGGCCAAGCCTAGAAGACACCACGTTCAGAGAAATAGAGCAGACTACAGGAAGCAGATACTATAGCCCCACCCTACATGTACCAAAAGTCTGCACTCCACGGTGGGAAAGAAGGACTTGCAATTGTATAAACAGAGTCATGGAAATACCAGGGTGGCAGGGGAGTGGGCGACGGGTCTGTGAGAGCATTTCTACTGGAGACATGAGGAGGAGGCTATGTGATGTTCAGTGCTGAAGACGATGAAGGCTACATATTCTCAACTTGATTATTAGATACTAAGTGCATGCTTTGAAAACCATACTGTACCGCACACAGATAAACATCAAATACATGTAAGCCTGGCATCAAAACTAAAAAAACGGAATCTTAACTAACTAAATAAATATGTCTAATTGGTGAGATTAAATTTAAGTAAGCTCACAAAATAGTTGTAGAAAATAGCTTATTATTGCTGGAGTACTCTTATTTTTATGATAAATCTGACTGGATAAGTAAAACATTGGCTAAAATATTTCTACTAAATAGGCAAAGCTTTTCTTTTCTTTCTTTTTTTTTTTTTTTTTTTTTTTTTTTTTGAGAGGTTTTTGCTATAGGGCGCGTGCACTCGCCAGATAGACAGAGAGAGACATAGAGACAGAAAGCGAGAAATCACCCCCCAGGGGGGATGGTCACGCCACAATCCCTTCTCCTCCATTCTCCTCTCGGGATCTTGGGCATGCACACGCACCCGGCGTGAGTTTTAAGCCACCGGGTCCAGGACGCGAACCGCAGTCGACTACGTGGGAGTCCAGCGACATAGCCATGACGCTAACTGCTGGTCCCGAGGCAAAACTTTTCTATGAACAAGCAAACAAACAAACAAAAAGCTACTTACCATAAGAACTACATGCCTCGTGCTCTTTTCAAAAATATCCGATGTCATTGTCGCTAGAATGAACTCAAGTGTACCCTGTAACCACTCTCCTCGCTGCAGTACAGAGATGCGTGTGCACTGGTACTTTAATCATCCTCTGTAAATGTTGTCTTTGACAATTAAAGGTGGAGGTACACATATTAAATTGGTATTTAATTATTAAATGCCCTGGGCTGATAGAGGTTCTCAGAAGCATGTGCCCTATGAGGCAGATTTGCCATTCTCAAAGGGAACAAGATGCCAGAGCCTTAAAGGGAAAGGTGATGAGAAAAGGCGTGATGAGGTCAAGTGGGTCGGACTCTACTTCGAGCTCTAAACGCTTATAATGATCCTGCACCAAGATCTGCGGCCTAACCCGCTAACAATATTGATAAAAAAGAGAACGTTTCCATTGCATTCAGCACGTTTGTGTTTACGTAAGCAAGGACAACTTTAACTTTTCGTAATTCTTGAAATGTACCGTATCTGTCCAGATTAGGAGTAGCCCAGGAGGCAATGGGGCATAGAACAACGGTGACAGAGCTGGCGCATGCTCCTTTCACAGACCTGTGGACAGGCAGGGACGCAGAGACAAGAAGAGGTGAGGCTGGCTGTACGGGAAGTCCACACCCATGTAGCACTACCTGTAAGCCAAAATGTTTTCATAAAAAATGTTAAAAATTGAGGTCCCTCGACTTCTTTACATTATTACCGTCTCTAGTTACAATAGGTTTCCCCTCTGAATTTTAACCAGGACTCTCCTCAGTGCAACTTTGACATCCTTATTCCTCAGACTGTAGATCAGGGGATTGAGCATAGGCACTACATTCGTATAGAAAACTGAAGAAACTTTCCCCTGGTCCGTAGAGCCAGGGGAAGAATATTTAAGATACATAAATGCTGCTGATCCAAAGAAAAGACAAAGGGCAACGATGTGAGAGCTGCACGTCCTGAAGGCTTTTGACCGTCCTTGTGTGGATTGTATATGGAGAATAGCAGTGAGGATGAAAATGTAAGAAACTAGAATGGTAAAACTGGGCAGCGTGATATTAACACCGACGACAACAAAAACTACTACCTCGTTGACAAAAGTGCTAGTGCAAGAAAGTTGGAGAAGGGGCAGAATGTCACACAAGTAGTGGTTGATGGTGTTGGCACGGCAGAAGGTCAGTCTCAGCATGCACCCTGTGTGGACAGTGGCTCCAGCAAGTCCCATCACATACGAAGCGGAGGACAACACAGTGCAGGCCCGAGGGGACATGGTGACCTTATACAGTAACGGGCTGCAGATGGCCACGTAGCGGTCATAGGCCATTGAGGTCAGCACATAGCATTCAGAGATGACAAAAAAGAGAAAGAAAAACAGCTGTGTCATGCACCCAGCATAGGAGATGACACCCTTCCTTGACACAAAGGTCATCAGCATTGTTGGAGTGAAAACAGAGGAGTAGCAGAGGTCGATGAAGGACAAGTTGAAAACGAAATAGTACATAGGGGTGTGGAGGTGAGCATTTAGACCAATGAGAACGATCAAGCCAAGGTTGCCCACCAGGGTGACGATGTAGATGAGCAGGAACAGGTAGAAGAGGGTTTGCTGGAGCTCTGGGCGGTCTGTTAGTCCAGCAAGAATGAACTCAGTCACGAAGGAGTCATTTCTAGCCAGCAGTCTCATCCTCAAAACCTAAGGAGACAGGAGTTGTTAGTAAACCCAGCTCTCTCCTTAACTCGTTCAAACAAGCAGACTTCAGGTAAATTCGCCTTTGTTTTCTGGAGTCTAAATGTCTTCCACATCCCTCTCCTCGACATCTGCCTGCCCTGAATGTCACCAACAACTGCTCCTGTGCTTAGCAGAAGACAGCGATGTGGGAGCCGAGTTCGACTCTCCCTGCTGATGAGCTCAGAGGTTAGCCCAGGTCTCGTTAATCTGGCCCTCCCTTTTCAGTCTCTACCCGGGCTTCCGTATTTCACCAGACGCTCTGTTTCTCTGTGATGGCTGGCGAGTTAGAAAGCTAGTCCTTCAGGGAAGAGACCCTGACAATACTGGCTCCCCAGAAGGGAGCTCCTCATAGTCTGGGGTGCACAAGTGCCTCACTACAAGAACCCACGTGTGCTGGGGAGACCCTGGGTAGCTGAGATGTACCCATCCCACCCTCTCAGTCTGCTCGGTCCCAGACAGAGGATGAAGAAACGGCGTGTCCCTCCCAGGTACGGGTAGGACGACATGAAAGAGAAACGGATTTTTTTGGATGTTGGTTATATTTGTTGTTTTTAAAAATCTTCCAGACTGTATTCCTATGACACGTGAACTGTGTACATACAGCAGGTAGTGATCATGTGACACAACCCACCTCTCTCCAATGTGCCCTGTTCTGAGCGTGTCGTATGGGGCGCTAAAGCCGTTAAGCCACTGGACTGAAGATGACACTGGGACAGAAAGGGGCCGGTGGGGGCGACGCAGGCCGTAGTCAGACCCCACGCCGTGACTTTCTGTCACTTCTCAGCAGCGCACAGAGTGAGAGCGAGGCACAGAAACGCCATCAGCTCACCCTCCTGCTCAGAGAATGCGGCGCGGGCCCGTATCTGCCTGGCTCCCGCCGTCCTGAGGAAGAACTGGCTGTGGAGGGCAGCGAGGACGGACGCATGGACCCTTCTCCCTGGACTGGCAGAAGGCACAGCACGGACCTCACAGTCAGAACACCCCGGCAGCCGTTCTGAGCCGTCAGTCGGACTCTGGCTGCTCACCTGCCGTGAGAGCGAGCACCAGACCACCCGGTCATGCAGTGTGAGGCTTTTGCTTACAGCTTATAACCCTGTTGGACCCAAGAGGCATGCAGGAGTGGGTCTCCCTGGGCCTTTCCCACCAGGGCAAGATCCCCAAGGAGGGACTGAGGCGTCTGTGTCTACCCCTGATTCGTGGGGGCAGGAGCCAGCCTCCACCAGGGACGCCACAGTCTCCAGGGCTCAGGAGAAAGGCGCCCGCTCTCCTCCTCGGGGCGCTGACAGCGTGGGGCCACGGAGGGCTGGCGATTGTAATTTAGGCAGTACGCCAACTGGAGCAAGAATTTACGTGTCACTTAGAAATGCTTGCTATGCTTATACTTTATGTTTTATTATTATATGTTATTAATATCTACAACTTACTATTTTATTATTTGATTGTATTCTGTAGATGTAAAGAATGTTAAAGGTGCTTTGAGATGACTTTGGATATTTTTATTAAGAACTGTGATATAGCAACGGTCCTTCATTTCAGAAAGACTGAGTACCTGGGGTCCTACTGACTCAGTACTTTTGTCTCTAGCATTAAATGCCAATCTGTAGGAAAATCGCTGTTAACTGGCTGCATTTCAGGAAAGCAGGACTTTAGATTCCTTCCCTCTCTACGTGTGAACTTGTGCTTGTGAGGAGGCATCTACTGCTTCCACTTTTTCTTTTACGTGAGTGCGGATCCCCAGGGAGCTGGAGTCGACCTCTGAGACCGGCTCATGCCGGCCACTCGGGCTGCCTCGTGCAGCAGCGCTTCACTCCTTTACTGCTGAGTGTGCTCAGTCCACAGACCCAAGGCTACTCAGCTTCTGCAGTAATTTAAATATTGCTCAGATTCTGGTTTGGACACAAACCAGATTTAAACCAAATCTGGTTTATTTATGAGAGTGCAGGGAGGAGGACCGTGTGGTGGACACTGACCAGGGCACCAGGAGAGGACAGGGACGTGGGAGGAGGACCGTGTGGTGGCACCGACTAGGGCACCAGGGGAGGACAGGGACGTGGGGGGAGGACCGTGTGGGCACCCACTAGGGCACCAGGACTGCAGTGAGGACTCACCCTATCGAAGCAGCTTCAAGATGCCCTGGAGGGTTAAAGGCATCCACTCTGCAGAGCGTCTTTTAGAAGCAGGAGACACAACTACACTCATAAAAATGAAGCCAAAGGGCTCCAGGTGGTTAGGGACCTCGTGCAACATCACACCCACAGAGGGCGGAGGAGTTGGGTTGGTTGGTCTGACTCCACGACCCTCCTCTTACCACTCCTGTGTACAGAAACAACACTGTCAACTGCGGGACAGGTGAGCACCTCTCGGAAGTGGCAGGACTGTTCCTGATCATCCATCTTTGGGAACTGAGCATGAGTTCAATAACAGGAACACAGGCTCAGAACTGCAGGGATGGGTCACGGCAGGTTCAGATCCCCCGGATGCCTTGAAAACACGTTGCGTATGTGCACACACCTGAGATCCTGAGGAGCTACAGGGCTGAGGGAGGGGTCCAATAAGAGGAGACCCTGTCAGGTAAAGTAATAAATCAAAACAAAAAGACTTAGGAACACAACGGTTGCTACTCCCTGCACAGAAGACTCTAAATCCCTAATGTGAACTGATGGTGGGGAAGGACCCCCGAGTTCCAGAGGGAGCCGTATTAACTACCGACAGGGCATGTAACACGGTGTGGGAAGGAGTCCCGAGTCCCAGAAAGAGAGACAGTATTAAGGAGCTACCATATTTACTACCGACAGAGCACGTGTGGGAACACGAGTATTAACTACCGACAGGGCATGTAACACGGTGTGGGAAGGAGCCCCCCAGAAGTCCCGAGAGAGCCATATTTACTACCGACAGAGCATTAACACGGTGTGGGAAGGACCCCCGAGTTCCAGAGGGAGCCGTATTAACTACCGACAGGGCATGAAACACGGTGTGGGAAGGAGCCCCGAGTTCCAGAAAGAGCCATATTAACTACCGACAGAGCACGTAACACGGTGTGGGAAGGAGCCCCGAGTCCCAGGAGCCATATTTACTACCGACAGGGCATGAAACACGGTGTGGCAAGGAGCCCCGAGTTCCAGAGGGAGCCGTATTAACTACCGACAGGGCATGAAACGCGGTGTGGGAAGGAGCCCCGAGTCCCAGAAAGAGCCATATTAACTACCGACAGAGCACGTAACACGGTGTGGGAAGGAGCCCCGAGTCCCAGAAGGAGCAGTATTAACTATGACAGAGGATGTAACACGGTGTGGGAAGGAGCCCCGAGTCCCAGAAGGAGCAGTATTAGCTATGACAGGGCATGTAACACGGTGTGGGAAGGAGCCCCGAGTCCCAGAAGGAGCAGTATTAGCTATGACGGCATGTAGCACGGTGTGGGAAGGAGCCCCGAGTCCCAGAAGGAGCAGTGTTAACTATGACAGGGCATGTAAGAACAGTGTGGGAATTTCTTCCTTGCATAAAACCCTAAGGGCAGGCCCGCTGCTCAGAACAGCACCCGAGGTCCAGGTGCAACTCTACGCCGGCAGTAGACAGCCGGAAGATCTGATGGAGAAGCGAGTGCTCAGTGCTGACATCGCAGTCCAGCAGACAGGAGACGGCCTCGTCCACGTCAGAACTTCCGTCTCCTTACAGACAGAGGCAAGAAAAGGCACTTACACCCGGGTAGCGTGAGGTCTCCAGGTACGAGGGAACTAGCGACAGAATCTCCTCTGTCCTAACGCTCACTCCCCGCTGCGCCGAAGGAGAGGCTGGGAAGGCCATGGCCTATACTGAACAGTTCGGCGTGGCTTCAAGGTAGGACTGGACGAGGGGGCTGAGGGGGTGCGGGACACCAGGCAGTAAGAGTCTGAGAGGTCAGAGGAAGAGGTCGGCTGAGCAAGGGCGCAGTCAGACTCAGCGGTAGCCCCGCCATCCCCGCCACCCCTGCTCCTCTGCTCTCTTGCTCTCTGACCTCCACCCACCTGAGCATCTCGTCAAGAGGTTGTGGCCAGTCTCTTGAATATGGGCATCACTTTTGATGCCCACACTGAGACTCCATCCTGGATGGGCCAGCCCCTGGAAAGTGAGGAGTGACAGCTAAAATTTGGAAACGTGGAAAGGACAATGAGAGGAGGAAGGGAAACAAGGGGGCTCTGGTCTTCCTGGCTCTGGTTCCAGCGTGTGGGAGCTCGGCAGGACGAGACAGCACCCTCAGGACGCGAGGCCCTGTCTAAGGTGAGCACACCCTGCACGAGATGGCCACACAGAATGGCTCCCCGCTGACTGTCTCCATCCTGGCGAGGTTTGCAGGGCGGCCTCAGCTCCACTTACCTTCCTTCTTCCTCTTCTTGTTGGATTCTGCAGCCACCGTGGTGGGAAATTTGAGCCTAATCAACCTGATCTGCTGAATTTAGCTTGGTTATTTGCATTTCGTATGTTTTGATCCTCTCCAACACCTTCCACATCTCTTCAGTAAAGGGTTGGTCCAAGCCTTGGACACCTGCAGCTCCCACGTAATAACCATCGCCCTCTTCTATGGTTCTGGGCTGGCCACACATCTCAAGACCCCTGCTGCTGGCTCTGGGAGCCAGAGCACGTTTCTCTCAGTGTTTTACACCAACGTGGTGCCCATGGTGAACCCGCTTGTCTACAGCCTGAGGAATAAGGACGTCAAACCTGCCCTGAAGAAAACGCTGTGGAGATTTACAAGATAAACAGAACCAACATCTCTGCGTCTGGGTGGGGGTGTTTGTTGTGAAGACTTTTTCTCCCAGAGCATGTTACATGAACCTGAAGAGCCTCGAGCCTCAGGTCTTCCTGGCCCTGCTTGTTCCCTGAGCCCAGTCTCTTTCTGAACCGCTGGTTCCTCTTCGAGGGGCTTCCCACCGACACATGATCTGAAGAGACCACCCCTTCTCGCTTTTCCGAAAGCAATCACATGTGGGCCTATATGTTTTTAAGCATTTAGGAATGTCTATGTTACAAGAGGTTCTGTCATCTAGCTAGAGACATGGCTTCCACTCTGTTTGCTTGAGAAGTTTTTGCTATAGGGCGTGTGTGCTCACCAGAAAGACAGAGACGGAAGACAGAAAGCAAGAAATCACCCCCCCCAGGGGGGATGGCCACATCGCAATCCCATCTCCATTCTCCTCTTGGGATCTTGGGCACACATGCACACATGCCTGGCGTGAGTTTAAGCCACCGAGTCAGGATTTAAACCTCAGTCAACTACATAGGAGTCCAGTGACATAGCCATCATGCCAACTGCTGGTCCCATGGCTTCTACTCTGAACTGCCTGCCTCACGGAGGAGATGCAGATACTGTGCTGACTCTGCAGGAGGGCCGGTGAGCAGAGCGATGCTCCCCCACCTGCCCACCCTCTGCAAACCCGCCAGTACTGAGAACGACTGCAGCTTCTCGGAGCAGGCAGAGTCAGGCTTACTGAGTCCACACCAGGGACTACACTGTGTCAGCACTGCAGCGAGTGCACGCCAGGGCTGCACTGTGTCGGCACTGCAGCGAGTGCACGCCAGGGCTGCACTGTGTCGGCACTGCAGCGAGTCCATGCCGGGGCTGCACTCTGGGCAATGCGGCGAGTCCCTGCCGGGGCTGCACTGTGTCGGCACTGCGGCGAGTCCCTGCCGGGGCTGCACTGTGTCAGCACTGCAGCGAGTCCCTGCCGGGGCTGCACTGTGTCGGCACTGTGGTGATGTGAGTCTCGATGCCCTGCCTCATTGCCGGCTCTGACTCAGACTCACTCCAGGTCGCCCAGTGGTTCACAGCACTGCCTCGCCGCACATCTGCAGCACCTAGCCCCACAGCCTGCTTCTTCCCTCAACACCATTCTGCGCCTCAGGATGGAGAAGAAGAAACTAGGAAATTGAAGGGAGATTTTTTAAACCTGGGGAAATGCTCTGAAATCAGCCTGGAAGTGAGGATAGGGAGGGCATCCTCTGTCCAAAGCCCCCGTAGTGGAAGGACAGCCAGGAGAGCCACCTCTGCTGCCAGGAATATCCGCCTTAACTATCTACAGTACATGATGAAAGTCTCCATGAATATTAAAGAGGCACAGCTAGTTAAGACATTTTACATCTAGAAAAAAGATGAGTTTTCTTGATGAGAACTCGAAGGCAGAGCATCGCTCGATCTCCTATTTTATGTGTACACAAATATAACCCCAGTTTCTTCACATCCTTGATCTCAGTGCAAAGAAAGCACGCCCTTAGGAAAGTCTTGACAAAGACTTGGTGGTTTCTGTGACATAATTAAGTTTATTCAGAAAGTCATGGTTTTGTAACCACCTCTGCACCTTGCTTCCCAAGAAAAGAAACTCTAGCTTCCTCACTTGGTAAGCAATGTCATTATTGGCTTTACTGATAGTAAGTCTTCTTTCATGTAACTTCAAAGCCACCTGCTACAATTTTGTTTTTGTTTTGTTTTCTTCTGTTTTGGTCACCAAAATGTGTTACAGGTAAGCTACATACAGATTTTGCATCTACTAGGGATCTTCAAAAAGTTCATATAAAATGTGTATTGTGAAAAAACTATGCTTGGATGTCAACAATGTTTGCATCAAAATCATCTCGCACTAACTGGCTATGGCTTCTCTAAATGGGGTCTTGTCTGAGGCACGAGGAAGGACAAGCGGTTCGTCAGTCTGAAATGGGCTGCCGTGGAACAGTGTGAACTCTGAAAAATGAACCAAAAGAAGGTCGCAGTTGTGGTGAGGTGTGGGTGTGAGAAGGGCGGGATGGCGGATATCTGTGATGACGGCGTGCGGACAGGCCCCAGAGCAGTCCCCAGTCTGCAGATGCAGCACTCATTTTAAAAGGGATGAGATGATGTGGAAGATGATGCCTACAGCAGCAGACCATCGATTTGCGAGGACTTAGTCTTGCCCAGGCCTACTTGAAGGGAATTAACGTTTAATAGGAGAACAACAGCCAACACTACAGCAGTCTCAACTGTGCCTAACTCACATGATTCTGAGAAGTTACAGTGGCACAGACTTCTGCTCCTCGGGTGTCGGGACTGTCGTCCTGGATCAGCGCAGGTGAGCAGAGCCTTGGGCAGAAATTCTAATCAAGAGGGTCAAGATCCTGGAGCGTTTCTTTGTGGAACCCTGACAGGACACGTGGCCTCACTGCCCATCTGGGAGTGTCCAGTGGCGGAAGCGTGGGCCAGCGAGGGCAAGTGGCCCGGGCGGGTCTGCTTGACTCCCTGGAGGCCGGACGCTGACAGCGGTCATGGGACAGTTTTAGAGGAGTCAGCAGGGGCCGTGGCAGAAAACCTCCTGGAAAACCTTCGCCACCACACCCTGCCCGTCCCTCTCCTCACGCGGAGGTGGCTCTGAGAGTCCAAGGGCAGCCTGCCAGGGCAACCTCAGCCTCAGTTGGCTCTCCTGGACATTTTTTTGTTTCCTAACCTTTTATTTATTTATTTATTTTATGTTTGGGGGTTTTGCCATAGTGTGTGTGTGCTCTCCAGAGAGAGAGAAGGAGACAGAGACAGTGAGAGGGAGGACGCCACACCACAATCTCTTCTCCTCCAGTCTCACTCCAAGACCTTAGGCACGCACACACACACCCCCAGTGTGACCCTCAAACTCCTGGTCCAGGACTCCAACCACGGTGGAGCGCCTCGACCCCACACCACCTGCTGGTCCCTTGTTCCCTAACCCTGACAGACCTTTAAAGGGCATCTACTTTCTTCTTTTTTTGGAGAGGTTTTTGCTATAGGACGCCAGAAAGACAGACAGAGTCAGAGACAGAAAGCGAGAAATCACCCCCCAGGGGGGTAGCCACGCCGCAATCCCTTCTCCTCCATTCTCCTCTCAGGATCTTGGGAACGAACGCACACGTGCCCAGTGTGAGTTTAAGCCACGGGGTCTGGCACTCGAACCGCGGTCGACTACGTGGGAGTCCAGCGACATAGCCATTATGCCAACTGCTGGTCTCAACGGGCATCTACTTTCTTCAGACAATAATTCACATCAGGTGGTGTGGTGCTTAAGGTGCTGGACACTCCCACATGGCTTACCAGGGTTCGAGTCCCAGACAGGGTGGCTTGCTTTCTTACTTTCCCTAACTCTGTGTGTGTGTGTGTGTGTGTGTGTGTGTGTGTGTGTGTCTGGTCAAATTAAAATAAATAAATGAGGGACCAGCAGTTAGTGCAATGGCTATGTTGCTGGACTCCCATGCAGTAGACCATGGTTCGAGCCCTGGACCTGGTGGCTTAAACTCACGCTGGGTGCGTGTGCGTGCGTGCCCAAGATCCTGAGAGGAGAATGGAGGAGAAGGGACTGTGGCATGGCCATCCCCCTGGGGGGTGATCTCTCGCTTTCTGTCTCTCTGTCTCTCTCTGTCTTTCTGGCGAGCGCACGTGCCCTATAGCAAAAGCCGCTCAAAAAAAAAAAAAAGAAGAAAAATAATAATAATAAATGAATAAGTAAATAAATAAATCCAAAAATAAACAAATAAAATATGTACAAAGGCTGCACAGGTGCGACCACACCCCAGGGACTCTCAGTTCCTCGGGGACAGACTAGATGGTAGGTATCACACCTTCCATACCTGGAGTGTGGCCGAGCTTATGTTTTTGTTTTTAGCTCTTGGTTCCACTTTTCTGTGAACTTCCCAGTCTCCTCATATGAAAATCATAGGGAAGACAAGACATGAGGGCCCCGCTGACCTGCACCGTCTGATCTAGGCCCCACTCTGACCGCCATCTGGGTGGCTGATGGTGATACACAGCATCTGGTGGCCAGCTGGGTTCCATACAGTGTGGGCATCGCCCAGTGGTCTCTGGGCCCCACTGGTCACTGCGGACTACGGTGGGCTAGGACGCACAGCGAGGCATGCCCAACCGATCATGCGCGCTGACCCCTGATCTCTGCACCCTCCTGTGCACTTCAGGGCTAGAGACCCGCTCCCGCCCCATCAAATCACCCTGCCTGCTTGGGACAGCACAGGTGAAACACGTCCTTGGGACGAAGTGACAAGCGAGTGCGTGCTCGCAGTGGGAGCAACAGTGTGTGGACTCCTACCCAAGGAATGTAGGGACCAGGCGGCTCCCCAGAAAACATCCTCTATACAGAGCAGGAGACCGAGCAGGAGAGGACCGTGCTGTCAGATGGGGCGTGTGGGAGAGACCAGAGGGCATTTGGGAAGGAATACAAGAAAAGCATCAAAAATGGGAGTGCATGAAGCCTTCCAGGGAGGGCATGTGAACGCAGGCATGTTCTGGCAGGGCCGGGTGCAGCAGGGCGAGCACCGCGGTCTGAGGTGGAGCCCAGGGTGTCAGCTCCATCAGAGCCCAGGTCCTGCTGTGGTGAAGGCTACACTGGGCATCGCCAGGGGAGGAGGGGCTGCGGCAGGCCATGGAGGGTGCGGGTTCCGAGAGCTCTGCGGCGTGCTCCCAGCACTGGGCTCAGAACGGCAGGCTGTGGTCCTGGTGGCGGGCACTCAGGGCCCACCCTGTCCAGCGGGGTTGTTTTCAGCTCAGAGATGGGTGTGAAGGAACCCACAGAGCACAGACCCGTACAGCTAGGGAGCGCGGAGGTGCCTCCCTGCCCCCAAGTAACGAGCCTGTGGGATTCTGCTCGCGGGTGCCGTTATTTAGAAGTATGCAGTGAAAGGGGGCCCAGGCATGAAGGCACTGTGGTCTAACACAGGCCCCGCCATGCGACGAGCCAGGGAAGGCCGGGCTCCGTCCACAGGCCGACCTCATGTGCAGTACCCGCCCCAACCTGCTGGCAGGGGAGGCTGATGGAGTCACGGCCTGAGGCCCGCTGAGGGTGCTGGTCTTTCCGTTCTCACTCCCTGAGGAAAGGAAGAAGCAGATACACGTTGTAAAAACAACACACAGTAAAGATCACTGCTGTGATCTCCTTAGGGGATGTCTCTCCTAAACCACCTAAGAAAATAGCAGAATTTAACCACTCGTTCATCCTTCCCCAGGGAGTCTGAGCATCCATGCGGCAGGCGCTCGTGGGGACTGGGACGAAGCAAACAAGTCCCCACGCGAAGGGGACTCACGCCAGTAAGAAACTGCAGCTATAGCTGGGTGCGGAAATGCCCCCGCCCCTGACTTTTGTGATAGAATCTCAAGCACAACAGGCTGAAGAATGTGGGTAAGAAATCAGACCAGGAGGGGAGTCTGTGTGTGGAGCTGTGTATCTGGGACACCAGAGGAAAATGGCTCCGGTCTGTCTGTCACATAAGGACAGAGGCAGAGACAGAGAGAGAGGGGAAAGTGAGAAATCACCCCCCAAGGAGGATAGCCATGCCGCAAACCCTTCTCCTCCAGTCTCCTCCTAGGACTTTGGACACAAACACACACGCGCACACACACACACACATGCCCGCATGATTTTCAAGCCGTCAGGTCTGGGACTTGAACTGTGGTTGGCCAAGTGTGAGTCCAGTGCCTCAACTACCACACCAGCTGCTGGCCCCAGTACTCTTCCTTTTTACTGGAGAGAATTTTCTGTATTAGCCAGTCCTTCCCAAGCGCTGCCAGGCTCACAGTCACAATTAGAAAAGCAAACGACAGCGACCGATTTCACTCTGTGCTGATCACAGGCATGCACCGAGGGCAGTCTTCTCTGACTCAGATGCTCTAAGGTTCACGGATGAAGAAACTTAGCTAAGGACCAGCAGGTAGCGTCATGGCTATATCATTGGATTCCTACTTAGTCAACTGCGGTTCAAGTCCTGGATCTGGTGACTTAAACTCACACCGGGCACGTGTGCGTGTGTGCCCAAAATCCTGAGAGGAGAATGGAGGAGAAGGGAATTGCAGTGTGGCCATCCACCCTGGGGGTGATTTCTCACTTTCTGTCTCTGTCTCTCCAGCAAGCGAGTGCATGCACCCTATAGCAAAACTCTCTCCAAACAAACATACAAAAACACTTAGCAAAGGCCACTGAGAAAACCTGCCTGGTTTTGAGCTTCTAGCCCCTGTTTCTAGAACATCTCCTCCTGAGTTTGGGAGACAAGTTTGGAGGTCAAACCAAAAGCCGATAATGTCAAACTCCTCCACTTGGTTAAATGAATGTGGGTTTTGAGGGGATCTTCCAGATCTAGGGCAAGGCAAAGCCCTCAAAGAACTGATGTCAAAAGCACAGTTTATAGCAAGAAAAATGTATAAATTTCACCTCCTCAAAATTAAAGAATTTTATTCTGACAAAGGCCCTGTCAAGAGGAGAGAAGGACAAGCTACAAGGGGAACTACCTGCAGCTCTGTAGCCGTGCAGTGACTGGAGTCGAGAGTATACAAGGCGTTCTCGAAATTCACCAGTCAAAAAATCCAACTAGCAAATGATCAAAGAAATGAACACATAGTGGTTTGTTGGAAAAATCATGACGTGTTTTTCTACGCAAAAATGTGTCATGACTTTCCAGCGACCTAATATATCACCAAAGAGGACATGCAGGTGGCGAGTAAGCACAAAGAAAGAGGTTCAACATCATTTAAGCAAACAATTCAAAACACAGCAAGAGCGGTCGGCAGGTGGCGTGTGGTTAAGGGCACTGGACTCCCACATGGTCAACTGCAGTTTGAGTCCCGCCTGGCCCAGGTGGGTTGCTTTCTCTCTTTCCCTCTGTCTCCCTCTCTGTCTCTCAAATTAAATAATAATAATAAAACTAAATAAAAATAACTGTTATAAAAGCACAGTAAAATATTACTAAGAACCTAAGATATTACCAAGAACCTATTACTAATTACCAAGATATTACTAAGAACAAAATAGCTAAATAAAAAATCAGTGATGATGTGGAGAAACTGGACCACTCACATATGCTGGTGGGAATGCAAAATGTTAGTCATTCTGGAAAACAGCTTGGTAGTTTCTTATAAAACTAACATGCAATTATTATGCAGCCCTGCAATCACTCTGGCATACATACAGGAGCAATAAACATGTTCACGCAAAAACACTCATGCCCTCCGCACCTCCAGGTGCCTTAACCCAAACTAGACACAACAGTGTCTTTCGATTGGTGGCGGGATACACAAATTGTTCTGTTGGGCTGTTGGGAAAGTCATGATGCATTTTTGCATAGAAAAACAGAAAAATTTCATGACTTTGCTGATGACCTAAGACATCCATTCCCGACACGGTAAACTATTCATTACTAGAAGAAGTGAACTGTGCTGATACATGTAACAACCAACATGAACCCCAGGTGAGTGACGATGAGTGGAAAAGTCAATTCCAAAATGTTGCAGCCTGCATAGCTCTATTTACACAATACTATGAAATGACAAAATTATGAAGACAAAGAGCATATTAGTTGTTATCGGAGTTTAAGGATGGGAGTAACTAAAGGGAGATGAGTATAAAGAAACAACAACAGGGATCTTTGTGATGATAAAACTGTGCTGTTCATTGACTTTGGTGGTGAATACCCAAACCGACACGTGTGGACACGTGGTTGAATTGTATAGAGCACATGCACACACACACACACACACACACACACACGCATGTGAATGTGTCGGGTGACAGGAACATCTAAACACAGTCAGTACATGTCCCGTCAGTGCCCTGGTCTCAGGATGTTACCAGCTGGGGAAAACTCAGTGGAGGTTTCAGGAGTCACGCTGTGCGATTTCTTACAACTGCATGTGGCTCTGTAATTACAACCGAAAGTCTGGTTAAATAAAGGTTTTAAGCTCCTTCTGTGAAATGACAACAACATGGAAGGCAATTTTAAAGAGGTTATTCTCCTTGAGGGAGATCTTAAGATCGCCTGTTAGGTTGACTTCATTATTCTGAATTTAATCTGAGCAGAACAGTTTCAGTGTAACCCACAGGAAAGCTTCCTAAGCATCGGGTGTCCATAGTATGAGCTGTGACGGGGCCACCTGTGCACCTGTGGCTCCCACCAGAGTTAATCCCCACCAGCAGTGCCACCCAGAAGTGTGTGCACTGCCTTCAGTTCTTGTTCTGCTCAACATCAGTTCAGGCTAATGGAAACGAAAGCACATTCCAGCCACGCGGGCGGAGTCGATCATATTTCCCTCCACCCGTGCCGTGGTCTAACTCTTACTCCTGCACACAAGGTCGCTGGGCTGGACAGCCCAGCCTCCGTACTTCCCTCCTTGCCACCGTCCCTGCACCCAGGTACCTTCTTCAGTTGTCCTACCTCTTAACTACTCTTTCAGTTCAAGAGAAACTTCTCTGCAGTTCTCTCTACTCACCAAACAGCTATGCTCCTTTCTCAGGGAACATCTGCCTGATTGAGCCTTCTGCCAGCTCCCTACCAACCAAAGCTTCAGGTAACCCTTAGCCTAAGGAAGAAAAGAAAGACCCAGACTTTGCCATAGTCACCTTGGGGGCTCGCCAGAGGTCCAGTAACTGCGATGTACGTTATCTGTCTGTCTACCTAGCTGCACATCCACACATGCATCCACACATCCCCCATCCATCTATCATCACCTGCCTATCCTCCCAACTGTACCGGCCATCTGTACATGTGTGCCCAAAATCCCGCGAGGAGGATGTCCACCTGCCTACCGCCTTGTCCATGCATCTACCTATCCACCCACGACCTACCTCTACCAACTACCTGCTTTCTTCCTACCCACCACCCACCCGCCCGCCACCTCCCTATCTATTCCAGGGGTGCCGGTGAGCCCAGGGGAGTTTTACAGTCTGAAGAAGTGCTGGCTTCTTCAGTCATGGTGAGAGGTCGCTGGAACCGACACTCTGAGAGGTCTGAGCATGTCTGCACAGTTCACGGCCATATTCCAGCAGCACATGCAGAACCTGGCTTGCTGGCGGTGCTCATTCGAACGCTCCTTACTCGAGTAAGTGAAAAGAAGAAAAGGGATGAAGGCGGCCAGAATTCAGAAGCAGCAGATGTGTGTGGGAGGTGGGAACCGAGGAGGCCAAGGAGGTGGAATTCTGTACAGGGAGCTGGGCTCAAGCCCCAGAGCACAGGTTCGAGTCCCAAACTGCCCCTGAGTACTGGAGGAAGGGCAGCAGGCCAAGATGGCAGACCTGGGGCCAAGCAGGTGCTCTCCCTGCAGAGGGAGTATACACAGCCCCAGCTTGGGGAGGGGCGTCAGGAGGCTGCAGAGAAGGTCAAGGAAGAGGGTGTGTGTGGCCAGGGAGACAGGCTCCGGAGCACAACATGAGCAGGTGCATATTATCAACTTAACAGAGCTTCTATTTTATTTATTTATTTATTCATTTATTTTGCCATAGGGTATAGGTGTTCTCTGGAAAGTAAGAGAAACAGAAAGAGAGAACTCATTCTCCAGGGGTGATGGCCATACTGCAATCCCTTCTCCATCCTCCTCATGGGACTTTGGGCATACATGTACATGCACCCAACATGAGTTTTACACCACTGGGTGCGGGACTCAAACCGCAGTCGACTACATGAGAGTCCAGCAATGTAACCATTATGCCATCTGCTGGCCTCTATTTTATGGTTTCAAAATCTCAGGATTAAAAATCTTCTAGAACCCGCCCCTCCCCCTTGTCCGTGATGGTATCCCTTTTAAGGTAATTCTGTCAGGTAATTACTCAGTTTCTGTCTGAATTTTCCTGGCCCTGGTCACTGAAGAAAGAGCCTCCTCCACGCCCTCTGGTTACAGACCCCAGCGGGACAGGTTCTTTTCCCATACTCTGCAAACTGGCATCAGTTGCCTGAAAACCCTTTAAAATGCTGCACATCAGCAAGGCTGCTCTGGTAGAACAGGAGTTAAGGGAGCCAGGTCTCACATGGGCAGTATCTCCCCGGCAGCTCGAAACACACCAGGCACGCCTGTGCCCAAACGCCAGCGGAAGTGCAGAAGGGACAGCGGTGTGACCGTGCCCACGGGGCGATGTTTTCTCTCTCTCTCTCCTCTCTCTGTCTCTCCACCTCTCTCTGGCAAGCACATACACATTCTGGCAATTAAAAAAAAAGTTGAGATTCGAGAAAAACAATACTTGGTTTAAATTCACAACTATTTGTTAAATTCCTATGAGGAACCAGAACTATAATTTTAAAAGTACATTGACATAGGAGACGAGGGCCCTAAAAATATAGTTAGGGTACAGGCCAAAATGGAATCACTGCGGGCCAAGTCTGGAGATGGAGACAGAGCAGCTCCCGCTGGGAGAGCTGAGTGAACTCTCGCAGGGTGACTGACCTCGGCAGGACGAGGCAGACCTAAGACGAAGGCTGCTTCCAGGCCCCGCCACCACGTTCTGGGAAGAAGATAAGGTCATGGCTTTTATGGCCCACAGCCGCTAGACAAAGAATCCCTGCCCTTTCAGGGAAGAATTACTGGGCCGGTCCAGCTTGTGCGCCCAGCAGGGGAATACACAGCGAGCCCCACCTGAAAACAAGCCGGAAGAGCCCCTCTGCCCCAGATACAAACCCCTCGCCCCAGTCCTCCTCGGCAGCCCATTTTCCGGGACCTTCATGTCCTGCGCCTCTTGCTTGGTGAGGCCTTAGGTAATCAAATTTCTGCTCAGGTGTCTGGAGCCATTCAGCCTGGGGTCTCTGAGCTCACGCAGCAGTTTCTGTACGTCTTACAGATGGAAATGAAAACCTTACCTTTCCTTTAAGTGAGAGTTCTAGAGGTCAAATGGCCCTCATTCATGGTCAATGTTGCTTCATTATCATAACCGAAGTCTGAAGTCTTACCCCTTACTCTGGGCCATTACAATGTGAATGGATCTTTTAATCCAAGAACCTTAGAAAATACACTCTAAACAGGACTTACCGCTCTGGAGCTCCCTGCTCAGTCTCACCTCTAATTTTTCTGAGCGTGGAACCAGACCCTTTGTCCTGCTGTGAGCGCTGGGCTCGCCTGCACCCCGTGTTCCTGCATCAACATGACAGTCTTCTTGCTATCAGATTAATCAGCTTTGGGGAGGTGACAAATCTCCAATCACATTGTTATTAGAAGACCAGCAGATGGCATTATGGTTATGTCGCTGGACTCCCACGCGGCCGACCACAGTTGGAGTACCGACAGGCAGCTTGAAACTCACGCCACATCCATGTGCATGTGCGCCAAAATCCTGGTAAGAGAATGGAGGAGGGATTGCAGTGTGGCCATCCCCCCTGGGGAGTGATTTCTTGCTTTCTGTCTCTCTGGCAAGCATCCGTGCCCTATAGCAAAAATCTTATTTAAAAAAAAAAAAAAAAAAAAAAAAAAAGACCAGTTCATACAATATTTTTTAAATAGCTATGTTCATTTACAAAAAGCCGTATAATTTTCATTTGAATACTTATGAAGTTATAATGTGGATGTGTGTGTGTGTGTGTAAATATGTATAATGCCTGACCAGTTTAAAAATGGAGACACCACTCAGAGAGACTCAGGTGCTGAGCCAGACAGTTCACTGACATAGTCACCAGGTGCTGAGCCGGACACCTTACTGAAGTAGCCACCAGGAGCTGAGCCGGACACCTTACTGAAGTAGCCACCAGGTGATGAGCTGGACACCTTACTGAAGTAGCCACCAGGTGATGAGCCGGACACCTTACTGAAGTAGTCGCCAGGTGATGAGCCGGACACCTTACTGAAGTAGCCGCCAGGTGATGAGCCGGACACCTTACTGAAGTAGCCACCAGGAGCTGAGCCGGACACCTTACTGAAGTAGCCACCAGGTGATGAGCCGGACACCTTACTGAAGTAGCCACCAGGTGATGAGCCGGACACCTTACTGAAGTAGCCACCAGGTGCTGAGCCGGACACCTTACTGAAGTAGCCGCCAGGTGATGAGCCGGACACCTTACTGAAGTAGTCGCCAGGTGATGAGCCGGACACCTTACTGAAGTAGCCGCCAGGTGATGAGCCGGACACCTTACTGAAGTAGCCACCAGGAGCTGAGCCGGACACCTTACTGAAGTAGCCACCAGGTGATGAGCCGGACACCTTACTGAAGTAGCCACCAGGTGATGAGCCGGACACCTTACTGAAGTAGCCACCAGGTGCTGAGCCGGACACCTTACTGAAGTAGCCGCCAGGTGATGAGCCGGACACCTTACTGAAGTAGCCACCAGGTGCTGAGCTGGACACCTTACTGAAGTAGCCGCCAGGAGCTGAGCCGGACACCTTACTGAAGTAGCCACCAGGAGCTGAGCCGGACACCTTACTGAAGTAGCCACCAGGTGCTGAGCCGGACACCTTACTGAAGTAGCCACCAGGTGCTGAGCCGGACACCTTACTGAAGTAGCCACCAGGTGCTGAGCCGGACACCTTACTGAAGTAGCCACCAGGTGCTGAGCCGGACACCTTACTGAAGTAGCCACCAGGCTGCGCTGCTGACGCAGGAATGCCATTTAAATCAGGGAAAGGGGAATTTTGCTTGAGATTCATATCTTGCGATTTCTCAGGCCGGTGAAATATATAGCTCTGATTTTACATAACTCCTTATATAAAAAGTTAAACTCCTTATTAAAATACATAAACTTTAAAAAAAGATGTTCTGTAGAACCAAATTTAAATTAAAGAGGTTGAATATATTCAAATTGTAAAACTTGCTGAGTACTTCTTACATTGTGTGTGGAAAAGAAGGGATGGTTAAGACATGCCAATCACAATATAAATAATGTGTAGAAGTATAACCAGGTAATTTCAAGATGATCGATCACGAAGCTGCCGGTCAGGTATTTTTGCCGTTTGGCTTTGATCTGATCCAGCCCCTAGAACACATCAGGCACACGATAAATATTTGCCAAAGGATGAGTGATGTGATGGAGCTGTGATTACACAACAGATGTGGTGATTACTATGCTGTCTAGTTTAAATACTCACTGATATAACCTATGATCTAAATGTATTCCTACGAAACAGTGTTTGCAACCTCCTTAGAACCACTTGATGAAAACTGAACTGTACAGACTCCCTGAGACTGCCTTACCCCGGGGAACACCCTTACTCTCTGGTCCTCAGAGTACATGGTGTCGAAGAGGTAGATCCTGCCTTCTGCTTACCTCCACCAGAATGTTTTGTACTACTGGGTTTATCATGAACATTTTGGTACTTATTTCTCAACATGCAAAGTTATATGCAATACCTCCTGCTTTTAACCACACGCACCGTCCCTGGAGGGCCTCTGGACCCCTGGAGCAAAGCTAGCCCATTCCCCGACTTGTGAGAGCTGTTGCAGGAGCCCACGTGTGATGAAATGCTTCTCTGCACCAACGTGGTTGCCCTGGGGACAGACTGCTTGGGCCATGTGCAGGGTCCTCGTTGGCATGGAAAGCAGTGTGGTTAGTTCTCGAGCACAGGGACTGAGGACACCGTTCTCCAACCACCCCTTCTGCCAGGTGATAGTCATCTGTCCAGATTAACACTCTTCCCTCCCATTTCTCTAACGCATGTCCCTACTTCCATTCCTCCCAGGAATGTGAGTGTATTCGTGCAATAAGAACCCAGCCGCTGGGGCGAGATAACAAGGAGCTTACAAGTGGGTCCAGGCTTGACTGCGGCACAAGGTCAGGGTTAGGGCAACACTCCGTGAGGGTTAGGATTAGGGTTAGGGCGACACTCCATGAGGGCTAGGGTTAGGGTTAGGGCAACACTCCATGAGGGCTAGGGTTAGGGTTAGGGTTAGAGCGACACTCCATGAGGGTTAGGGTTAGGGCGACACTCCGTGAGGGTTAGGATTAGGGTTAGGGCGACACTCCGTGAGGGTTAGGATTAGGGTTAGGGCGACACTCCGTGAGGGCTAGGGTTAGGGTTAGGGCGACACTCCATGAGGGCTAGGGTTAGGGTTAGGGTTAGAGCGACACTCCATGAGGGTTAGGGTTAGGGCGACACTCCGTGAGGGCTAGGGTTAGGGTTAGGGCGACACTCCATGAGGGCTAGGGTTAGGGTTAGGGTTAGAGCGACACTCCATGAGGGTTAGGGTTAGGGTTAGGGTTAGAGCGACACTCCATGAGGGTTAGGGTTAGGGCGACACTCCGTGAGGGCTAGGGTTAGGGTTAGGGCGACACTCCATGAGGGCTAGGGTTAGGGTTAGGGTTAGAGCGACACTCCATGAGGGTTAGGGTTAGGGCGACACTCCGTGAGGGTTAGGGTTAGGGTTAGGGCGACACTCCGTGAGGGTTAGGGTTAGGGTTAGGGCGACACTCTGTGAGGGTTAGAGTTAGGGCGACACTCCATGAGGGTTAGGGCTAGGGTTAGGGTTATGGTTAGGGTGACACTCTGTGATGGTTAGGTTTAGGGTTAGGGTTACGGTTAGGGCAACACTCCATGAGGGTTAGGTTTAGGGTTAGGGTTAGAGCGACACTCCATGAGGGTTAGGGTTAGGGACACTCCGTGACACTCCGTGAGGGTTAGGGTTAGGGCGACACTCCGTGAGGGTTAGGGTTAGAGCGACACTCCATGAGGGTTAGGGTTAGGGTTAGGGTTATGGTTAGGGCGACACTGTGATGGTTAGGTTTAGGGTTAGGGTTACGGTTAGGGCGACACTCCATGAGGAAACCTAACTCCATGAGGGTTAGGTTTAGGGTTAGGGTTAGAGCGACACTCCGTGAGGGTTAGGGCTAGGGTTAGGGTTATGGTTAGGGCGACACTGTGATGGTTAGGTTTAGGGTTAGGGTTACGGTTAGGGCGACACTCCATGAGGGTTAGGTTTAGGGTTAGGGTTAGGGACACTCCGTGAGGGTTAGGGTTAGGGCACTCCATGAGGGTTAGGTTTAGGGTTAGGGTTAGAGCGACACTCCGTGAGGGTTAGGGTTAGGGCGACACTCCGTGAGGTTTAGGTTTAGGGTTAGGGTTAGAGCCACTCCGTGAGGGTTAGGGTTAGGGCGACACTCCGTGATTAGGTTTAGGGTTAGGGTTAGAGCGACACTCCGTGAGGGTTAGGGTTAGGGCGACACTCCGTGAGGCCCAGCCACATGGGGAGACCTGGATTCACCCGCCCCTCTTTTCTGTCTCTGTCACTCATGGAAGAAAGAAAATATAAAGAGTGAGAAATAAAATAAATGACATAGAAGTGGGATCTGCGTGTTCTGTGACCAGCAGACCTAGCTGCGGACCGCAGTCACCCCTCTGCAGGAGAGGGCCGCCGGCAGGATGCGCTGGGAAGCCGGCCTTCCACGAGGCCTTCCACGAAGCCCCATGAGTGGGAGTCGCATGGCAAGGTTTCCAATCCACTCCACACAGTTTCAGAAATAAGAGATCTTTTTTTAGTCATTTGCACTAGGAAGCTATATTTGCAGTTAAGAAAAGAAAAATCTCTCTGTAGATAGTCTTTGGCCCTCAGCTAAGGACAGTATGCTGTGCTTTTTGTTCGATTTTGAAGCTTGGACTATTTGGCCAAGACCTGGAAACAGCTAGAAGATAAAAGAAGCTGGCAATGAACAAGACAGTAATAATGTCATTTAATGTAGCATGATTATATTTGTAATATAAAAAATAACATTATGCAACTTTTGTTCAAAAACAGGGTAGTTTAATGATCATCACAGACTTTTAGACATAGAAATGGAGGCCTCGCCTGGGAGGTCCGAGCAGCAAACAGCAGCCGCGCTGGGAGCCACAGGGCTGACTTCAGGGCAGCGGGCAGCGGGCAGATGGGGACGGCCAAGACCCTGCTGAGCTGAAGGGCGGGGACGGAGCCACTGCTCGGAGGAAGTGGCCTCCCCACTCCATCTCTCTCTATCCTGCACACATACGTGCTATCGTAAGACAGACAGACTTTAAATAAATGAATAAATAAAAGTAGGTAGAAAAAGGGCCAAGAGGATGTTTAGTTTTAGCTTCAAAGAGGGAAAGAAAAAACCGCAAACCTCAACCTAGTTCTGTTGGAGTAAGTTCAGTCAAGAGCAGACGCTGGATTCTCATGGCTGCTCCCGACCTTTCACACCCTGTGCTAGTGGTCGCTGAATTTTTAAAATCCGTCTCAAAGTAGATCTCCTCTTTAATCTGACTCGTTCCTAATATCCCAGGACCCTGATGGGCCTGGACGCAGCCGTGGAGAAGGCCCTGCCAAGAAACGGCTCGTCTGTGGAAGGCTCCGCACCAGCTCAGGGACAGTGTGCTCAGCAGTGCCTCACGTCACTGTAACCCAGGCAGGATCCACCCTCACAGACTTCCTCCTCCAAAGACCCCGACCCTCAGCACATTTGGAGACAAGGCAGTTCGTCCCACGCCCTGTGGGTCAGCCCAGGCTGCGCCGACGCGGATGCTCTGGGCCCCTGTGGGACGTCTCACCTCTGGCCACACCCTGGACCTGGACTCTCGCTGACCTCTCCTCGTGCCGTGTGCCTGCTCCAGGTGCCATCAGCAGAAGGCTGCACCTGAGGAAGGCCCCGCCTACCTTTGCCGCCAGTTTCTCCACCAACACATGCAGGAGATTGGAGGAACAGAAGCAAGAGGGAAGGTCCAGACCAAGGACCTGGTACGACACCCACCTCAGGAAGAAGAGCACGCATAGGCCACCCTCGGCGCACCCACAGCTCACCTGCCCAGGGCGCCCCTCCGGCCAACGGAGGCTCCACCCTCCCACCGGTCCCCACGTGGTCTGACCTCACCTCTCTCCTCCGTAGCCTTAGGGTAGTTCAAGGGTGTATTTCTCCAAATCCGAGCTACCCGATGGAGAACAGTGGGATCTTAGAAGAGCAGTACAGACGGGTCTGTGGCCCTCAAAACCCAAACCTCTCGTCTGGCTGAGAGTGAGACGTTCCAAATGACACACCTTCTCCCGGACTCTCTAATGGTGACCCTGACGATCCTCCCTCTCCCTTTCTCTCCGGGACAGTAGACTCTAAGCCCACTTCAAAAAAGGAAAGAATGTTCCTAAAAGCTCCATAATGGCACAGTGTCTCCAGGACAGCACAGAAGTGGCACTGGACACAATTGTGCGGATTCATGGAAGTTCTTTTCTAGAGCCCCCAGAGTCGAAGGAATTAGGCCAATTCCAGGGCCTGCGCCTCGTTACTGTCCCAAGGCCCAGGAGTTTTAAAACTTTGAAATCAAGAGTTGGGTTTTGGTCATCTTTGAACATCAGGGGCGAGGCCTTCTCTGGTATGCAGAAAGCTGCAGAAAGGCAGGGCATGGCTGTCTCACCTGTGGGGCCGAGCTCCACCTCTGGTCTTGGGTAAGGCTGTTCACGTTAGTGAAGAAAACTTCTCCCTGGCCCTGCGGCCATCACCGGCCCCTCTGCACACCGGGAAGTCCTTGCTTGGACAAATCCATGTAGCTACTGAGAAAGAGCGAGCGAGGTGCCTCGTCTCATCCCTCTTGGGTCTAACGTTGATTCCAATAAGCGACAGCGACCTGGCCGATGCCAGTGACAGCAGCGAGGCGGTTCAGGGATACAAAGCGGTGTGGCCCTCCAGAGGCAGGTGGGCGAAGGGGCTGTTTCTAAAAGTGGAGAGAAGACACTGTCTGAGGGAAAAGGTCCTCATTTCCCTACCACAGGTGAAAAGGTGCTGAGTACGAACTAGCCGTCAACGACACACACACAGACCCGTCCACGGGCACTCCCCTCAGTGTCTGACCCAGCGCACGTTCACACCCTAACCCATACACTGTAGGTCAAGGGGTTCATGGGGACCACGTTGGTGTAAAAGACCGAGGCAAACTTGCTCTGGCTCTTAGATCCGGGGAGAGAGGTTGTCAAATAGGAGAACGCCCCGACCCAAAAGACACAGCAACTGTGGTCCCGGGGGCCACGGGGGCCAGAGGCTTTGGACCTGCCTCAGCTGAAGGGATGCGGAGGCCGCCGGAGAGAACCAGCACGTAAGGGCTGGAGATGCCGACGCAGAGTGGGGATGACCACCCCAACAGCAACGGAGAACACCAGCTCGCTGGCTCGGGGGCAGTGTGGGACGGGCCAGGAGGGGGTGACACAGGGACTGCTACGGGACAGTCCAGGAGGTCGTGACTCGGGGGTTGGTGCGGACAGCCCAGGGGGGGTGACGCGGGGCCTGGTGCGGACAGCCCAGGGGGGAGCACCTCACACAGGTAGTTCTTGACGCTGGAATGGCAGAAGGTCAGCCTCAGCCTGCTCCCGGTGGGGCCATGGCCCCAGCAAGCCCCACCACGTAGGAGGCGGCCGTCAGCAGAGTGCAGGCCCGCAGGGACATGGTGACCACGACAGCCGGGGCCTGCAGATGGCCACGTAGTGGTCGTAGGCCATCAGTACCCACACAGCACTCAGAATTGACCAAAAACAGAAGAAAAAGAGCAGAGTCATGCATCCCACATAAGGAGATGTTGCTTTCTGACACGGTCGTTCAGCATTTGGGGTAAACACACAGGAATAACGGAGACCTATAAAGGACAGGTTGAAGAGGAAAAGGTCCACTGGGGTGTGAGGCCTGAGCGTAACCGGCTGCCACCACAGTGAGCAGGACGACCCCAGGACAGCGGGAGGGAGCTGCGGCTCTGCTGCCCCGGTAGGAGCCGTTCTCTCAGACAAGTCTGGGAGAGGGCACAAAACACAGGTGACGGCAGGCGCAGGTGTGGGTGCGGGAAGACGGCTCTGTGCTCCCAACCCCACATGCGTGCACACACACATGCACACAACTCTACATGCTTGCGCATGCACGCACACACAACCCCACATGCTCACACACACGCACATGCACAACCCCACAGGCACACACATGCACGCACACACACAACCCTACACGCTCACACACATATGCACACACACAACCCCACACGCTTGCATATGCACACACAACCCCACGTGCACACGCACGCACGCACACTGAGCTGTGGACAGTGCATCTGTGGCAGGCTGGGCCCCTGGGCTGACCACAGTCCAGAGAGCTGCTGGCGGAGGTGCAGGAACGCTGTCCCCACCTGAGACGGCACACTTCAACTGCTGCCCCTGGACACCGGAAAGACACCCTGAGCACAGGAACAGTCTGGGCCTGCTGCCTCCCACACAGTCCTGGCCTGGGAGAAAGCCCGGTGTCCCCTCCCTGCGCTGCACAGGCTGCCTCCTCTCTGAGCCCCTCAGGGCCGTGAGCAGGGAAGGAACCGATTCTCCCCCGAGCCCTGGTTGTGAGTTTAAGCAAAGCCACCAGGAGAGACGCCCAGACCCTCCCGCAGTCTTGGTGTCCGAGGCATGGCGGCATGGACAGCGCAGAGCCGGGCCGCAGCAGCCTTCCGGATGCTCTTGCAGACCACACGCGGCTCCGAGCTCTCTCAGAAGAGGGGGCAGGCTGTCTGCATGTTGTCCCAGAAGGCCTCCTTCAATTTCGGGGGAACTCAGCAGACTTCATTGCCACTGGTACCCTGCTGACACATCCCTGAGAACTTTAAGCTGCCTGACCACCTCAGGGACCTGGCAGAGTTTCCGGAGGAAGTGTCCAAGGTCAGCAGGAGGAGGGCGTGTCGTCTTTGCTACAGCCTGGACTGGAAGCTGGCCTGGCCCGGGCAGGTGCTGACTCCGACTCCCGCTTTACTGCGGGTTTCACGTCCTCTGTGCTGAGGTTGGGGGCTCGCTTTTTGTCTCATCTTAACACTTGGAGTCTAAACTCGACTTCAGGGGAAAATGGCTTCAAACACATCTTAGCCACCGCTTCCAAATTTCACGGAGAGCTTGAGAACCGGGCCAGGAAGTCAGGTCAAGGCTGCAGAGAACTCCTTCGGAGCCTGTGAGGACCCAGCTGCTCAGAGCGGCCGGCCTCCAGTGCCCCTGCTCTCGGCTCTGTGGAGGGCACGGGCAGCACCACTGACAGGGTGAGAGGACCACAGCACGCGTGCAAGGACGCACACATGCCCCGCGTGGAGAGACGCCTCCACGGCTTAAGGTGCACTGGGAAAGGTGCTTGAGGTGTGGCTCCGCTGCTCTCCATGCTGGGTGAGCCTTCTAGAAACTCACCATGTGGACATCCACCTTCGTAAATTTTCACTGGAGCTGCCTAAAATTGCCCGTGTACCTGGGACAGTCCTGACTTGCGTTGCTGTCATCCCAAGGTAGTTACTAAATAGCACACCGGACACTCCCACAGGGCCGACCACAGCTCCAGTCCCAGATCTGTTGGCTTGCTGTCTCGCTTTCTCTTTCTCTCTCTCTCTCTCTGGTCAAATTAAAATAAATGAATAAATAAATAAAATTAAGTAAATAATTCTTTAAAAAAAATGACTGTATTTGAAACAAATTTGTGGCTACTCTACCAAAAAGAGCATAGGCCTAGCCTGGTCCTCTGAACCCTGTGGTCTCCCGGAACCCGATACCCATCCCCTTTCTGGCAGGGTCTCCACCCTTCACCCTCCCGGCCCTCAAAGCCTCCCTTGTTGCACCTGCCCTTCCTGAACACTTTCTCTGGTAGACCTCGGCTTCTAACATGGGAAGGGCGGTAGCTGCAAGGTGCTTCTGATTGTACCTGGCCCAAACCCTGAAGCAAAGTGCCTTGCTATCTGCGAGAGACAGCGTACACTGGCACGGAGCAAACACTAGTGGGTACATCACTGAGCATCTTCTATGTGGGTGCAAGGAGCGGGATGGCAGGGTTTAACAAATTTGGACATATACATTTTGAGCCAGCTGCACATCCAGTAAAAATAAGTATGCTCACTTACACACAGAATGCCAGAAACACTCAGGTGGGTTCACATCAGCCGAAACCTGAAGCAACCCACATGCCAAGTGTAGACCAGAGAATAGATCGTCAGCTATTAGCAAATAGAATTCCACACAACCTTGAAAGTAAGGGCACAGATAAATGTCTCAAACCAATTATGAAGCCAAGCATAAAAGAAAGTGTACTTTACAGTCCCGTTGACATAGACTTTAGAAACAAGGAAACTAACCTATGGTCTTAGAAGTCAACTAGCCTCTTCTTTTAGTTAGACAGACAGGGCGAGAGACACAGAGACCTACAGGGTGTTCAGGGCTGTGGAATCTCAATAAACTATACCCTGATGGTACACATAAATTAAACGCTTATTTAAAACTGGTACCAGCAGTTAGTGTAATGGCTATGTCACTGGAATTCCCATGTAGTTGACCACGGTTCAGGTCCCAGACCTGGTGGTTTAAACTCACGCTGGGTGCGTGTGCATGTGGGTGCCCAAGATCCCAAGAGGAGAATGGAGGAGAGGGGATTGTGGTGTGGCCATTCCCCCTTGGGGGTGATTTCTTGCCTTCTGTCTCTCTGTCTCTCTCTGTCTTTCTGGTGAGCACACAGGCCCTATAGCAAAAACCTCTCAAAAAAAAAAAAAGTTTAAAACTTAAGTGGAGAGCGAGGCTGCAGGCCCGACCTTTCTGAATCTCCACGCATCCCCACCGTTTCTCCTCCTTGGACCCCAGGTTGGTTGTCTGGGACTTTAAGACGAACTCCCACCCCACCCCGCCCGCAATCCGGATCGAGCCGGCCAGCAGTTCCGGGCTCCAGGCGGACTCAGGCTGCAGGCCCGACCAACCTCGTCCTGTCACTCATCTTCTGACCCTTTCCCACTATCCTTTGGACTGTTAGAATTCTGGTGATTTGAATAGCGCGCGGCACGCATTGCACGCCACGCGATTTCCTTTTTTCATTCTGTATTTCTTTGCTCTTGGGGTGTTGCTTATTCAGTCAATTGAAGGCTCATCTCTCCTTAGAGACAGTGAGGACTTTGGGCCATCCAGGGTAGTGGCAACAGGTAATGGTAATTGTGAGCAACAGGTAGGCCAACCATAAGGGAAATCATCAACTTTCTAAGCCTGTACAACTTTTAACAATCAGTTAGGAAGAAACATATAGATTACCTGATGACTAGGAACAATCGCAGAGGCTCAAGAAATATGAGCAACCAAGAAAAGGCCTCTCCCCCAAAGGAAATCATCAAGCCTACATCACCCACAGCCAATACAATGGACGTCGTGGACATGTCTGATAAGGAATTCAGATTATTTGTAGTGACCAAACTAACTGAGATGGAAGAGAAAAGAGACAAGGAGTTCCAGGAGATGAGGAAGTCCTTTAATGACTTGAAAGAAGAAATGGATACCTTAAACAAGAACCAGATGGAACTTTTAGGATTAAATAATGTGATACAGGAAATCAAAACCTCCCTTGAAAGTATTAAAAGTAGGTTAGACCAGGCAAAGGATCGAATCTCTAACGTAGAAGACAAAACATCTGACCTAGAAAAAAGTATCAAGAAGATTGAGAAAACAACCATGAAAAATGAGGATAATATACGAGGAATACTGGATACTATTAAGTGCCCCAACATCCGGATAATTGGTATTCCAGAAGAGGAAGAAAATAATAAGGGCCTAGATAATTTATTCCACGAGATCCTGGAAGAAAACTTTCCAAATCTAGAAAGGCATTCAAGTATCCAGACCCAGGAAATACATAGGACCCCAGGTAGAATCAACCCAAGAAGATCTTCTCCAAGGCACATCATAGCCAGACTGGCAAAAACAACAGACAAAGACAAGATACTAAAGTTGGGAAGAGGGAAACGCCAGGTTACTTACAAAGGTCACCCCATCAGGCTAACATCAGATCTCTCGGCCGAAACAATGCAGGAAAGGAAGGAATGGGGAAGCATAGTAAAAGTGTTGAGTGAAAAACAATTTCAACCAAGAATACTATACCCGGCAAAATTATCTTTCATATGGGAAAATAAGATAAAATCATTCTCAAATAAACAAAATTTGAAGGAATTTACCAACTCCAAACCAGCTCTTCAAGAGGTTCTGAAGGGAGTATTATACCAGGAAAACTAAAAAATCAGAGACAGTTATACGAGAACAAAAAGCAACCAAGAAAATGGCTCACTTAATGATAGGATCAGGTACGGAAATATCGATAATTACATTGAATGTCAATGGATTAAATTCTCCAGTTAAGAGACATAGACTGGCTGAATGGATAAGAAAACAGAAACCCTCTATCTGTTGCCTACAAGAAACTCACCTTATGGATAAAGACATACATAGACTAAAAGTCAAGGGCTGGAAAAAGATACTCCATGCAAATGGAAATCAAAAAAAGGCTGGAGTAGCGATATTGATCTCAGACAAAATAGATTTCAAGACAAAGACTGTAAGAAGAGACAGAGAAGGACATTATATAATAGTAAATGGGGTAATCCAGCAAGAAGACATAACCCTTATAAATATCTACGCACCCAACTCAGGTGCACCTAAATATGTGAAGGAAAGACTGCTGGAGCTAAAAGGAGAGATAGGGAGAAATACTATAATTGTTGGAGATCTCAACACCCCATTATCTCCTATAGACAGATCTTCTAGACAGAAAATAAATAGAGAGATACAGGACTTAAATGATACTATAAATGGAATGGGCTTGACAGATATCTATAGAACTTTCCACCCTACATCCACAACTTATACATTTTTCTCATCCCGACATGGAACCTTTTCAAAGATAGATCATATATTAGGACACAAATCAAGCCTTTATAGATTCAAAGGCATAGAAACTGTACCCAGCATCTTCTCTGACCATGATGGAATTAAACTCAAGATTAATTTCAAGACACAACCCCGAAAATACACGAACACATGGAAACTGAACAACCTACTTCTGAATGACTTCTTCACTACTGAAGAAATTAAGGCTGAAATAAAAAAATTTATGGAAACAAATGATAATGAGTACACAAGTGTCCAGAATCTATGGGACACAGCAAAAGCAGTCATAAGAGGGAAATTCATAGCAATTAGTGTGCATAAGAAAAGGATAGAAAGATGGCAAGTAGATAACTTATCATCATGCCTCAGAGAATTGGAAAAACAACAACAAACAAACCCCCAAAATGCCAGGCAAAAAGAAATAATGAAGGTTCGAGCAGAAATAAATGAAATAGAAAATAAACGAACCATACAGAAAATAAATGAAAGCAAAAGCTGGTTCTTTGAAAAGATTAACAAGATTGACACACCATTGGCTAGACTGATCAAGAAGAAGAAAGAAAGAAACCAGATTAATCAAATATGTGATGAAACAGGCAATATTACCACAGACATAGCAGAAATACAAAATATCATTAGAGGATACTATGAACAACTTTTCGCCAACAAACAAGATAACCTGGAGGAGATGGACAAATTCCTGGATGCATATAATCTACCAAGATTGGATCAGGAAGACATAGAGAACCTGAATAGACCCATAACAAGCCAGGAGATTGAATCAGTAATAAATAACCTCCCAACAAAGAAAAGCCCAGGCCCAGATGGCTTCACTTGTGAATTCTACAAAACTTTTAAGGAAGAGTTAACCCCTATCCTACTAAAATTATTTCTAAAGATTCAAAAGGAAGGAAACCTTCCAAATTCATTTTATGAAGCCTCCATCATCCTCATCCCCAAAACAGATAAAGATATGACAAAAAAGGAAAACTACAGACCAATATCATTGATGAATATAGACGCAAAAATTCTCAACAAGATACTCGCAAATCGTATCCAACAACATATAACAAAGATCATTCATCACGATCAGGTAGGCTTTATACCAGGGATGCAAGGGTGGTTCAATATACGCAAGACCATAAATGTAATACACCACATCGGGACCAGCAGTTAGCGTAATGGCTATGTCGCTGGACTCCCACGTAGTCGACCGCGGTTCGAGTCCTGGATCCGGCGGCTTAAACTCACGCCGGGCGCGTGTGCGTGCGTGCCCAAGATCCCGAGAGGAGAATGGAGGAGAAGGGATTGCGGCGTGGCCATCCCCCCTGGGGGGTGATTTCCTGCTTTCTATCTCTCTGTCTCTCTCTGTCTGTCTGGCGAGCGCATGCGCCCTATAGCAAAAACCTCTCCAAAAAAAAAAAAAAAAATGTAATACACCACATTAACAGAAAGAAAGATAAAAACCATATGATCATCTCAATTGATGCGGAGAAAGCATTTGATAAAATACAGCATCCTTTCATGATTAAGACTCTCAGTAAGATTGGTATAGAAGGGTCATTTCTGAACACAATAAAAGCAATCTATGAAAAACCTACAGCTAACATTATACTGAATGGGGAAAAGCTGAAAGCTTTTCCTCTGAAAACAGGTACTAGGCAAGGCTGCCCACTTTCTCCACTGCTCTTTAATATAGTACTGGAAGTCTTAGCTATTGCAATCAGAGAAGAGAACTATATTAAAGGCATTCGAATAGGCAAAGAAGAATTGAAAATATCTTTATTTGCAGATGACATGATGGTATACTTAGAAGACCCAAAGGTATCCATGAAAAAACTGCTTGAAGTAATAAGTGAATACAGTAAGGTGGCAGGATACAAAATTAATATCCAAAAATCTATAGCATTTCTATTTATGAACAACAAGTTGAACGAAGCAGAGCTGAAGAAAGGAATCCCTTTCACCGTAGCCACAAGGTGTATAAGATACCTAGGGATAAACCTAACTAAGAAAGTCAAAGACCTTTATAAAGAAAACTACGAAAATCTTAAAAGAGACATTGAAAGTGACATAAAAATGTGGAAGGACATCCCATGCTCCTGGCTTGGAAGAATTAACATAATCAAAATGGTAATTCTACCCAAATTAATCTACATGTTTAATGCAATTCCAATCAAAATACCAGAGATATTCTTCAGAGATCTAGAAAAGGCAATCATAGAATTTGTTTGGAACCATAAAAGACCTCGTATTGCAAAAGCAATCCTGCGCAAGAAGAATGGAGTAGGAGGCATATCACTCCCTGATCCCAAGATATACTATAAAGCTGTGGTCATCAAAACAGCATGGTTTTGGCATAAAAACAGACATGTGGACCAATGGAAGAGAATAGAGACCCCAGAAATAACCCCCAAAGCTTATAGCCAACTGATCTTTGACAAAGAATATCAGTCAATCCATTGGGAAAAGGAAAACCTCTTTAGTAAATGGTGCTGGAAAAACTGGGTATCCACCTGCAGAAAGATGAAATTGAACCCCCATCTTTCACCATTGACAACAGTCAACTCAAAATGGATCAAAGATCTGAACCTAAGACCTCAAACAATAAAACTACTGGTGGAAAATGCTGGGGAAACTCTGGGGGACATTGGAGTAGGCAAAGACTTCTTAAATAAGACTCCCAAAGCACAGGCAATAATCCCTAAAATAGACAAGTGGGACTATATTAGACTAAGAAGTTTCTGCACAGCAAAGGACACAGTAACAAGTGTGAACCGACAACCCTCAGAATGGAAAATATTTTTGCGAAATATGCCTCAGACAAGGGACTGATAACCAGAATACATAGGGAACTCAAGTGCCTTATGCGAAAAAAAAATGATGAACCCAATTAAAAGATGGGAAAATGAGCTGAACAAAAGTCTCTCTAAGGAAGACATACGAACAGCCAAAAAGCATATGAGGAAATGCTCAACATCCTTCATCATAAGGGAGATGCAGATAAAAACTACAATGAGATACCACCTAACCCCTGTCAGAATGGCAAAGATTAAGAATATAAAAAGTGATAAGTGTTGGCGGGGATGTGGTGAAAAGGGAACCCTCCTACACTGTTGGTGGGAATGTAAACTAGTTCAACCACTGTGGAGAACAATATGGAGGTTCCTCAAAGATCTACAAATAGAACTACCATTTGATCTAGCAATCCCACTTCTGGGTATTTACCCAAAAGACAGGAGAACGCTCACTCAGAAAAGTGCTTGCACATCAATGTTTATTGCAGCATTATTCACAATTGCCAAAACATGGAACCAACCTAAATGTCCACAAACTGATGAATGGATTGGAAAAGTGTGGTATATATACTCTATGGAATACTACTCAGCCATAAAAAATAACAAGACCCTGGAATTTGATAGAAAGTGGTCAGATACAGAGGATATATTGCTGAGTGAAGTAAGCCAGGATATGAAAGAAAGATATTGTATGTATCCACTCAATATATACCGACTATCCACACTCTATGGTAGAGAGCAAAAAATTGGAGGACATAAAAGCAGTGAAGGTACTTAATGAGAATAGGACAGTGTGGAATAGGGGAAGTGAAGAGAAGAGGATAGAGAAAGATAACAAGTGAACAACAGAGAGGCAGGACGTTAGTGAGAAACAGATATGGCTTATTAACTGTCGATGTTGACATGTATAGTATTCTCAACTGGATTTGTCTGAGAAGTATTTCATGATGGGCAAAGTATTTGTACAAGCAAAATGAGAAATAACAATTGAATGTTTTAAAAAAATAATTAGAATAATAATAATGATGATTGGGGAAAACATAGAAAAGATATTGAATGTTGAAGCGGGGAGATTAATGTCTCTGTACTGACTGACATGCATGGCATTCCCTTTTGAAAAAGCAATGTAATACACTGTAAAGTTATATGTAATTCAATGTAATATAAAGAAGAATATGATGATAATAAAAAATTTTTTAAAAAAAATGAAGTGGGCCAGCCATTGACATGGTGATTAAGATGGCTGGATCCCATGTGGCCAACTGCACAGTTCAAGTCTCTGACCTGGTGACCTGAAAAAAGTTATGCCAAGTGTGTGTGTGTGCCCAAAATCTGAAAAGGAGAGAGAGATGGAAAAGGGTGACCATCCCCCATGGGGGGGCACATTCTTACTTTCCCTTGCTCTTCCTCTGTCTCTGTTTCTCTCTGGCAAGCATATAACAGTTAAAAATAAAATAATGTATATTACAAAAAAAAAAAAAAAAAAACTTAAGTGGAGAGCAAATTATGTTATCCTACCAAAGTAGTTTACAACTGAAATTACTAAAAAGATTTGAGCTGTTATTCCCCCGTTTGTATTTACTGACCTGATAATAGCATAGAAGGATATGCAAGAAAAATAACAGTTTTAATTCCCATCTATCTTGTATCTCTTAGAATAAAAACCTATTGTATTTTTATTATTATACAAAGGGAGAAAATCGAAGTAAAAGAGAACTCATGCAAACAGAGCAAGTTTGGAGGGCCTGGCTTTGTCCCGTGTGTTTTCTGATGGACCCTGTGTTTCCAGCAGTGCAGTGTGCATGTGCGTGGCAGATTGAACCTGCCAAAGATGGCCATGCCAACACACACATTCACACGTCTCCCTCGGGTCCCTCTCGTTTTAGGGTAGAACCGATATTCCTCCAGAAGGGCAGGCCTGAGTCCCTGCTGCTGCCTCTAGGCAGGGACTTGGGGACTTCTTCAGTCAACAGAGCACCATGGAAGTGACGCCAGGTGCCATGTGCAAGGTTAGGTCACGAGCGGACACAGCTTCAGGGGCAGCCACAGCGCAGTGGTGGCATGTCACTGCACCTGGACGGTCTGGAACATTCCAGGTGCACACGGTGCCCAGGGTCTGGCCTGGCTGAGGCTAAGGGTCCCCCACATGCAGGCTCTGCTGTCACCGCCGTCTCCCAGCCTTCGGGTCAGTCGCATCGGAACCTCTGGCCTCGCCTCAGGCTGCACTTCAGGGCAGCACATTTGTGGTTGTTTCCCAGAAGCCCTTAGGGCCTGCGTGCCGGGTAGATGTAGAGAGGTACCCCAGGGACATGGCGGGGTGCCCGGAGCGGTCTGGTCCCTTACTCCAACTCTCCCTCATTACTACCAAGAACGTCTCCTAGTTTCATGTTCGGGGGTGTTTCGGAGGTCTGCTTCTGAACAAGATGCACATTTCTTCGTAGTACGTGTAATTGCTTACCTTCTGCATTTTCTACCTTGAATGACAGTTTAGCAGAGGTGGTGCGATGACCAGCCATGGGAGAGAGAGAAGGAAGTGTCTCTGTTCGTTAGAGCAGAAGCCGGCCTGTTTACCACCCACCAGCATCCATTGAGGCCGGTGTCTTCAGCAATGCAGCACATTTCGTGCTCACAAAGATTTCTCCTGACTGAAAAATGAGGATTCTGGATGGAAAAAAAAAATTCCTACTTCTTTATGTTTGGATTGACAGAAACTAAGTGAAAATCTATGAGAGTAAAAGAGAAATGACAGAAAAGTAAGAACCCAAGGGTCATACCTACAAGGTACCTGGCAATTTTCTTTGGGAAACTGTGGTTTCCTGGGGCTGAGTTGGGGCAAAGGAGTTGCCCATGTAGGACATGGGGCAAACAGGCTGGGAGTGTGGACCCTAAGTCCCGAAGGACACATCTCTGTGTCTACATGAGAGAGCAAGAAAGCCTGCAGGGAGGACAGGTGTCGGACTTAGCCCGCCTGGAATGAAGCATCCTGAGATTTCTAACATCTCTGTACCGAGTAGAAGTCCGTGGTCATACCTGACAGCAACAAGTCTCCAGAGAATGCAGTTCAAATCCAGATAGCAAAGACTGTCCCCAGATAAAGATCCAGGCACAAGAGTTCATGATAAAAAGTGACTAAGTGTAAAACGAGCCGCCATCAGTGATGAATACCGTGAATGGCAGAGCACCAACCACGTACCTAGTCAGAACTGCAGAATTCTTCAGTCTGTCAGGGAGAGGACAAAATTAATGTACTTAGTGTACTTAGAGAAATGTGGGGCCAGCAGGTGGCATCGTAAAGGCGCTGGACTCCTACATGGTCGACGGCTGTCTGAGTCCCACACTTGGCGGCTTGAAGCCCAACGCCGGACACATGTGCGTGGGGCCCAAAATCTCGAAAGGAGATGGAGGAGAAGGGACTGCAGTGTGGCCATCCCCCCAGGGGTGATTTCTCACTTTCTGTCTCTCTGAACTCCGTCTCTCTGGCGAGCGCATGAAAAAAGAAAACTGAAAGTATAATGAAGGAGCAATCAAAAGTGAATGGAGCACCAACATTTTTAATAATAAAATAGAACCTTTAGAAATGAACACATGACCACTGAACTCAGAAACGCTGTGGCTGACACGGCGTGGCCGGCCTGAGCTAGCACTCGCTCTGCTGTACCGGGGAAGCGGCAGACCCCAGGAGACGGAGCTGGGGCTGCCTCCATTTCCAACAGACTCATGTCAGCTTTCACTCACAAAACAAGAAGCCAGAAACATTTTACTAGCCTTTAAAAACTAAAAGGTAATATAAGATTATAGCAAAATAAATAAATAAATAAATAAATAGGTAAATAAAGGAAGCTGAACTTGAGTAACACAGCTGGAACAATCCGCAGCAGTGGTGGGAGAAGAGATTTAATTTAGTTGATTTTCTGTGGTTGTGTTCACTAGTTTGCGGTGATGGAAACTGCACATTTTTTCTAAGGAACCGAGAAGCTGCTGGAGGTTTGGGCCTCCCAGCAGCAACCCTTGGCAAACCAAGGATCTGGGATCTTCGCAGTACCCTAAGATCTGAGGGGGACATACTTTTGAAGGGTGTGCTATGTTCAATCATAAGTGTGACAAAAACAGACAAGCAGGAAGCTTAGCGGCGTTTCGTGTGGAAGACATTTCATGTCACCCTCTTCCTGAAAGCACTGGTCCCCTGTTGACACTTGCTAGGGGTTACAGTGGGTTTGACTCAGTTCAGACTCCTTTCATTCTCGTAAGAATTTCATGAAGCCTTCTCACCAGGGCACCCACACGGGAACTTCCAGGAAGAGATAGTGCTTCTCGATGCAATTTTCCCAAGTGGAGCAGCATGTTGTCTGGGGGGTATGAACTGAGCGTCGGTACTGGACGTTCTGACGAGTGAGCGTGGCCGAGCAGCTAGGGACCAGCTCCACGTGACAGTGTCTCTGCACAGGGTGTCACCCGTCAGAGGGCTCACAGGAACCTAGAGGAGAAACCTGGACTAGACAGACACACAGAACTAGTTAGAGACACGTGAAGGTGCCAAGGACAGGTCATGGCTGTATGGAACATGACAAGGGCCAACGGAGTCTTTTTTTATTTCTGTCTTCTAGGAGAGAGAGGGACACCCACAACAGGGTCCTCAGGGTCCCCAGCCCTCCAGCCCAAGACACGCACACCCGGCCCTTCTGGGGGTCTCTGACGTGGCCTGTAGCTGCCCTGAGAGGCGTCCTCGCAGAGTGCTGTGTTGTCACGGCACCAGCCACTGCGCCACCGTACGGCCTTCATGGCCAACTGAGTCCTGGCTCCCGCAGGAGGTGAGACTCAGTTATAAAACTAAGAAGGAAGTGTGGACAAGATCAGCTGTTTGTGACCGTCCAGCACTGGATCAGTGGACCACTGGGATCACTGGGATCCCTTTCAAGTTTCAGCCATGGGAGAGCCAGGGCTCCGCCTCCCTCTGTGGCCCCTCTGAGAATGATGGCTGTGCGGGACTCTGAGTCTGGGGAAAGTGACACAAAGACACAGGAACCATTTCTATTTCATTCGGTGAAAGCCAAAGGAACAAAGCGCACCTCAGCGATAAATGGCGGTGCCGGTGACGCCCGTGCAGTACCCAGAGGTGTGACATGGCTGCACCCCCTGCCCGGCTTCTGGTGCCGCCAGCCCCACCCTGACTGCCCCACCTGTTCTGAGATTCTGTGACCCCCCCCATTTCTTTCCAGTTAGATTGTTTTCTGCCAAAGTCAGTCAGAATCGACTTCGGTTTGCAGCTCAGATCCCTGGCTGGTGTGACAGCGCTGGGGGACCGGCGGCCATGGCAGGGAGCGGCGGGGGAGTACCCCCACATCACCTTCTGTGAGCAGGCAGTGACCCCTACAAAGTTTTGCTCTATTCTGGATGATTTTCATGTTTGGGGGATAAAATAAACTCACGTCCCAGATTCTAAGACTGCTGTTCTTCGTACTGTCACAACAAAGATTTCGAAACCTTCAATTCTTCAACGATATGTTTTTTCTTTGATAAGTCAAATGATGCTACCCAGTGTGATAGCTCACACATCCGTCTCGGCTACACACAAGGCAGTGGTGACCCGGGCATCTCGTCCATGGCAGGTGGCCGAACAGGGACAAGAGTGAAGGCGAAGTTGGGTGTCTACAGGAGGTAAGGGCTCTGAGATCACCGCCATTCATGAGTGGAGCTGGCACATTTGAGCGAGGTGAGATTACGATGGAGCTCAGTTTCTCATGTGTTCTAGTTCACTCTGCTGACTTCGAGAGCCCTTGTAAAAGTTGTGTGGAACAGTTTTTCACACACCTCGTAAAACTCGAAAAATAAGTTTACTCTTTTTTTTTTGTTTTTAGAGAGAGATTTTTGCTATAGGATGTGTGTACTCACCGGAGAGACAATAAGACAGAGAGACAGAAAGCACCCCCGGGGGATAGCCATGCCGCAGTCCTCTCTCCCAGGGCCTACGGGAGGTGGAGGGCAGCGTGGCGGAAAGCAGCCACATGGGAGTTGGCGTCTTCCGCTCACAGCTTTACCGCTGAGTGCCAGGGTCCTGGGGTTGGGGGGGGGGGGGCAGAGGCTGTGCCTTCTTAGAAACAGAGGCACCACGTCAAGTGGGCCTCCAGAACCACTAAACATGCTAGAGTTCGAGAGTGTTCCTAAATCCAAAAGCTTTAAAATGAGGAGGCGATCCTGTCAGAGTTTGTGTTTGCCCCATCTGTGAGGTAAGACACTCCCTCCCTAAATGGCGTCCCTTCCTCGGGAGAGTGAATTTTTTTTTTTTTTTTTTTTTTTGAGAGGTTTTCGCTATAGGACGCGTGTGCTCGCCAGACAGACAGAGAGAGACAGAAAGTGAGAAATCACCCCCCGGGGGGATGGTCACGCCGCAATCCCCTCTCCTCCATTCTCCTCTCGGGATCTTGGGCACGCACGCACACGCGCCCGGCGTGAGTTTTAAGCCACCGGGTCCAGGACGCGAACTGCGGTCGACTATGTGGGAGTCCAGTGACATAGCTATTACGCTAACTGCTGGTTCCCAGGGAGAGTGAATTTTTGATCAAGATCTTTTTCAGAGCAGCTTTGACGTCCCTGTTCCTCAGGCTGTAGATGACTGGGTTGAGCATGGGCACCATGATGGTGTAGAATAGGGAGGACACCGTCCCCTAGTCCATCGGTAACAGAGAAGAGGGTTTGAGATACACGAACGCCCCCGACCCAAAGAACAGAGCCACCGCAGCGAGGTGGGAGCTGCAGGTGCTGAACGCCTTGGCCCTGCTCTCGGCGCAGCGCATGCGGAGGATGGCGGAGAGGATGAGGGCGTAGGAGATGAAGATGGTGACCGTGGGCACACCAATGTCGAGGCCCAGCACGACAAAGACCACCAGCTCGTTCACGCGGGTGCTGGAGCAGGAGATCTCCAGGAGCGGGAGGATGTCACACATGTAGTGGTTCACGAGCTTGCCCGCACAGAACGCCAGACCCGCTATGTCTCCCGTGTGGGCCACGGCCCCTGCACACCCCAGCCCACAGACGCCGCCAGGAGGAGCAGGCACACCCAGGGAGACATGGCGGCCGAGTACAGCAGAGGGCTGCAGGTGGCGACGTAGCGGTCCAACGCCATGGCCGACAGGACGAAGGACTCCGAGACCACAAAGAAGCAGCAGAAGAAGAGCTGGGTCATGCAGCCGGCATGGGCGATGGCGCTCCTCCCTGAGCCAAAGCCCATCAGCATCCTGGGGGTGACGGTGGTGCAGCAGCAGGAATCTATGAAGGAGAGGTTGGAGAGGAAGAAGAACATGGGGGTGTGCAGGGGGCGCTCAGCGCGATCAGGGTTATCAGGCCCAGGTTCCCCACCACGGTGACCACGTAGAACCCCAGGAACAGGCAGAAGAGGGGGGCCCGGAGTGCCGGCTGGGCCGTCAGGCCTGCGAGGAGGAACGCCGTCACGGAGGAGGAGTTCTCGGCTGCCATCTTGACTTGCGGGGTTCTGTAAGGGATAGAGCTGTGCAGCCCTACCGTCCTTCCGCCTGGACGTCTGTGTGTGCGTCAGTCCAGCGGCTAAGCAAGTGGCTACGCACAGACCGTCTGCTCCCTGCCCTCTTGGGGGTCTGAGCCTGGCTGCCTGAGAGTGCTCCGAGTTAAAGAACGTGATTCCCGAAGGGCTGCTGCCTGAGGCCTCTCTCCAGCTCCCGGGAGGGAGACAGGTCCTGGCTCTTCAGTGCGGTGGAGACAGGAGAGCGAGCAGCTTTATTTGGGGCTTGGAGGTCTGGGACCTGATTAGATGTAAAGACTGGAAGGTCCCCTGGGATCAGCCGCAGACGTCAACTGCCAAAGGGGACTTTGCTCACACCCTTGGCAATACTCGATGGGGCTCTGAGGGCATGATTGTGTGTTCAGTTAACGTCGGCTCCTTCACACGCAGGAGGGCGCCGTCGTAATGAAGCATCGTGGGGACAGCAGCTTTACCAAGCTCTCCCTGCCCTGGTGCCGCGGACGGCTCAGCATGCGGGATCAGCTTCCGTCTCCATATAACACGCTCGCTGACTCCCCCACGCCCTGCAGGCTGGACCTCATCACCCATCACAGAGAGGAACTCAGCGCAGGCGGGTTGCTGAGGCCTCGTGACCTCGGTGCGCCTTGCTCCCCCCACGGGGAGACGCCAGTGTATGGGGCAGGCCCTTCCTTTCAGCTCTGACAGAACATGCCTGCTACATACGTGGAAAGAAGATCCAGAGAGAGTAAGGGTGACACCCTGTGCCACGGGAGGCGGGAGCTCAACCCCACGTTTCTTGTCACAGGAATGGCGCAGGCCGGCGGCGGGGACCACTGCCCCCTCCAGGAGTGAGCTCAACAGGACAGAATGATCTCACCGTTAGGGATGGTCCTTTTCAAAATCACCACCTGTTAGGGCTCTCCACAGTGGCCCTGGCCTCCCCGCCTGCCCCCTGGGGTCACCCCCAGCTCTCGGTGAGCTCTGGAACTCTGTCCCCTGGGGTCACCCCCAGCTCTCGGTGAGCTCCGGAACTCTGTCCCCTGGGGTCACCCCCAGCTCTCGGTGAGCTCCGGAACTCTGTTCCCTGGGGTCACCCCCAGCTCTCGGTGAGCTCCGGAACTCTGGCATGGTGCTTGAGCCTTCCCCGCCCCCACTCAGGCATCTTCCCCTGGCGTTGTTCCTGACAACCTGCCTCTTGTGACAGACGTCACCCCTGGGTGTCCCGTCCCAGCCCTGCTGCGGCTCATGACACCTCACGCTCTCGTGCGGGCCTCTGCATTCAAAGCCATATTTAAAAGCCCCCTAAGCCCAGGGCTCATAAACCCAGCTAAGCCTTTGCCAGGGCAATTAGATGTCCCTGAAAGTTGTCCCCTGCCCCAGTCGGGCATCCTGGATCAGAATCTCCAGGGCTGGAGCCTCCCCATCTACCTCCCTCCTCCACGTCCCCCGGCGGCCTGGACACTGAGCCACGTCCAGCCGCACGGATCCCAGCCTCCCCTCTTCTACTTCCAGACAGGAAACCTGAGGCCCACCCAGCCGTGGAGCAGGCTGGCCGCAGAGTCTGGAGCACAGCGCGGGTCCCCGCCCCGTCTGGTTACACCGTCTGGTGGGGGCCCGCCTGGCTTTTCTGGCTGGACTGCCGAGCACACGCAAGGACCTGCTTGGCATTGTTCCTGGAGCAGCCCCAGGTACTCCGGAGCCGTGGGCTTCAAAAAGGTTAAAAAAGGGAACCAGCAGTTAGCGTAATGGCTATGTCGCTGGACTCCCACGTAGTCGACCGCGGTTCGCGTCCCAGACGCGGTGGCTTAAAACTCACGCCGGGCACATGTGCATGCGTGCCCAAGATCCCGAGAGGAGAATGGAGGAGAAGGGATTGCGGTGTGACCATCCCCCCTAGGGGGCGATTTCTCGCTTTCTGTCTCTCTGTCTCTCTCTGTCTATCTGGCGAGCGAACACGCCCTATAGCGAAAACCTCTCCAAAAACAAACAAACAAAAAAAAAACAAAAATAAAAAGGTTAAAAGAGCATGGAATTAAAGTGCAAGGTAACTTTCACGCAAAAAGATATTAATCCATGAGTAGTTTATTCATAATACACATTTTTTCTGAAGACCCTCTCATCTCAAAGGCTCAAGAGACTGATTCTAAATCCCAGCAGCACATTCTTTGGTGGGTTTCCTGTCTCGCTCCTCCTCTTCCTCAGAATCCCTTCTAACGTAAGATCACAAGCCCTCATCCTGCCTCACCCGAGGCCCCAGCTCAGGCACTCCTGAAACAGCACGTGGAACGAAACGTTCGTTTCTTTATCTGGGAGGAAGCCCCCCCCCCCCCCCCGAAGTGCTTGATTCCAGGTCAGGAAACGAAACACGAATCCCTCAGTGAGCCTGAAGTTCGCGCCGTGATCGAGCGCACCTACTGAAACGCCAGGTGCCAGGCAGAGCGGGAGCTCAGGCCTGCCGGGGCTTGCCAGGAGACCCTGTGTCCCTTGTCTGTAGGTCTGTGAGCTGTGGTCACAGCCGAGTGCTCCCTGCGGCCATCCGTGTCCCTCCCCGCACTGGGCAGATGGGAGCTGGGGTTACTGGCTCTGGTGCCTTTAGAACCAAGTGCAGAACCCGGCCCATGGCTGCCCACAGAACGGTGCTAACCTGGGTCCACTCCTCTGGATGGGGGTCATGCACCGGCTCAGATAAACCATGGAAATGGGAGGCTCAGCTTCCACATAGAGAGGCCGCTACGCCAGGTGGGAGAGGCGCAGTAAACACACGGGAAACACATACGAACCGTACGTGGGTCAGGGAGGGAGCTTGCAGGACGCTGGATGAGCCTGAAGGGTGAGAAGGGCGGTTATGGGCAGGAGGGGAGTGCGGCAAGGTTCCGGAACGACCTCCCTTCTTCTCCAGCAGAGCCAGGCCAGTCTCAGGCCTGAGCAGTCACCCGGTCCCCGCTCCCCACACGGCCCCCAACGCCTGTCTTTGAGGGCCCCAGTCTACCGCACGGCGAGGCCCGTCAGGAGGCCAGGCGAGAGTCCTCCCCAGCCTCGCCGTACATCCAGGCCCTAACGCTTTTCTCCTTGCACTCTGTCGAACGGTTCTCAGGAGAAATCTCACAAAGCTTGCTGGGGCTCACCCACATTCCCCATCCTCTTTTCAGGCATTTTTAAAAACAAAGACATCTTTAGCCAAGAAAAAAAATAGATCTACAATTATGAACTTTCAGACGACAGTTGACAGAAGTGTGTTTGGATGCGGATGAGGCAGCGGGAGCCCTCACATAGTGAGTCTGCAATCAGGACCACGTGACAGCTAAACACAGCTCCCATCGGCCTGTGTGTGCGTGAGTGTGCGACATTGCACACCTGTGCTTGTTCCTCCTCTGCACGTGGACACATTTCACGGTGCACGAGAGGCCTGGAGTGTAAAACCGGGACTTGGAGAACTGCCGCTGCCTTGGGGATTAGCTGGTCCCACCAGGGCTCCCTCCCTTCCCGCTGTGGGCAAATCACAGTTAGCAAACGACTTGCGATGACAAGCCTGAAACGAGCCCCCCGGGAGAAGGGCTCTTTGGGGCTCAGAAAGCACAGCCCCGAGCTCTATCAAAAGCCCACTTTCCTCCAGGGACCTTAGAGGACTCTTGTTCGGATGACAGACAACCAAGGAAGGTTCCGGATTTGTGTCACTCTAGAGTCTGTTTCCATGGGAACTACCTCTCGAAACCCTCTCAACTGGGGCCTCAGTAAAGTCCTGCTCCCTGAGGAGCAGCCAAGCCAGGCAGGAGCGGGTAGGAGGAGCTGTTCCCGAGGGCGCCTCCTGCAGCAGGACAGCCCTCTTCCAGAGCCGACTGGGCCCTCTACCAGAGTCGACTGGGCCCTCTTCCAGAGCCGACTTCCGGGCAGTGCCCGTGCTTTGTTTCTACTCTTCCCGCGCCATTCCATGCAGGGCAGGGCACGTGCAGGCCACGCCACGCCTCACACGCAATAAGCCTCGGACTTCCAGCGGCCGGGGCCGGGTCTGACGTACTCTGACCGTCACGACACCCCAGGGCTGCCCAAGCACAGCCTCCTGAGAAAACGCAGGCCATGAGCAGAGACCACAGCCGGCTGCATGGAGGTCTTCGCCTGACGCGGGAATCTCAGCAGTTCTGTACGGTGGGGCGGTGGTGCAGTGCTAACACAGCCGGGTACACAGGGCAAGGTCCTCGGTTCACCTCCCTGGACCTTCTCCAACACGCCAGGCACACGTGTGCCCGTGGTCCAGGCTGCTGGGCGCGGGGCAGGCTGTAGCGCGTGGACCCTGCTGGGTGACTCTCTCACTCAGAAACAGCAAGTGAATAAAAAGAGGACGTTATATGTTTCTGCATTGCGTATTTAATCCTTACTCTCAATTTATTTTTATTTTTATTAAGTATTCTCAATCCCTTCATACACAAATCCACACATAAATGACATGGGGATCTGACTTGGAACCCCAAGGCTACACGGGTCTGGCTCCCCATTTATCTACTCAGTCAGATTCTGCATTTCACCTTTTTTGCACGCTGTGTGATTCCATGTGTACAGAATTCTGGGAATTGCCAGTAAGTTGTTAATGATGTAGAGCAGGACAGCCGTGGCGTGACAGGGTGGGGAAGGCCCAAGATGAAGAGGAACCCCAAAGGGGTGTGAGGAACTTTCCGGGGGCGACGGTAGGCACTGAGGTCCTTTTCGGCCTCACACCACAGCAGGCTGCCCCCCCTCCCTTCCATCCCACCTTACATTGTCAATTACCCCAGCCCCCCCTGCACACCAGCTGCGGCAGGAGAGGGTCCATGCACACACACCGCCTGACTTCCCCGGCCCCCCCCGCACACCAGCTGCGGCAGGAGAGGGTCCATGCACACACACCGCCTGACTTCCCCGCCCCCCCTGCACACCAGCTGCGGCAGGAGAGGGTCCATGCACACACACCGCCTGACTTCCCCGCCCCCCCCTGCACACCAGCTGCGGCAGGAGAGGGTCCATGCACACACACCGCCTGACTTCCCCGGCCCCCCCGCACACCAGCTGAGACAGGTTTTTGTGTTCTGGATACTCAGGACACGCCAAGGCGGATGCTGACCCCACAGGGGCCTTGTGAGTGGCTGCCAGGGCCCTGATGCTGGGAGGACAGAGTCACCAAGGGACAGACACAGCTGCAGGGACTCCTGAGCGAGGAGCTGCCCCAGCTGAGCCCCATCATAGCCCACAGTGTGGGATGCCTAAAATAGGAATCCATTTTTAAGTGACATTCATCTCGGAATACATGCGCTGCGAAAGGCGAGTCCCGCCAGCACTGACGATGTACGAGAGATGACTTCCGGTGTGTCAGGGCCACGGTGCTCCAGGATGGCTCTGGAGGGACATGAGAGCACACGCTCTGACTTAAAGGCAAGTCGGGGGTGGGTACCTAGACTTCAGTGGGGCTGTCCATTGATCTTTAAAAATAAATCCCTAAACACAAAGACTCTAATCTCGTAGAAAGGAGCAGACTTTCCTGTAGGACAGAGACGTCTGAGAAACCCCAACTGCAGGAAGCTGCTGGCCAGGGCGGGGAGCGCCCTGCTATTTTAACACCTCTCCAGTCAGGAAGGCCACAAAACCACTCTTCAGAATTCTGCAAGAGTTTTCCAAGCTTCCTCAGAGGAATGCTTTTCTAAGACTAGTTTGGTCAAGAGCCCTTCCCTGCCTGTCATTAGACAGGGAAGTTCTTCACGTTCCCGGCTCGCCTTTCTCGCCTCCCCCATCCATACACCTTCCCTGAGAACTCCTTCCACTCCAAAGGCTTGAAAACCATGTATGATGTGACGCTTTAGGGTAACCGTCTTAACTGTCGATTGTGTGCGGGGAACCTGGGCGTGATGGGCCTGATCTGCCTGGACGTACGGCTCCACACCCCCATGTTCCACTTCCTCAGCAACCTGTCCCTGGTGGACCTCCTCTACGCCTCTGTCACCACCCCAAAGATGCTGGTGAGCTTCGTGTCGGAGAAGAACGCCATCTCCTACGCGGGGTGCATGTCGCAGCTCTTCTTCTTCCTCGTCTTCGTCATTGCCGAGTGCTACATGCTCACGGTGATGGCCTACGACCGCTACGTTGCCATCTGCCGCCCTCTGCTCTACGGCACCATCATGTCTCCCTCCGTCTGCTCCCTGCTGGTGGCTGCGGCCTACACCAGTTAGTTCGACAGTGGAGACGGGCCTCATGCTGAGCCTGCCCTGGATCTGTCCACACCCACTGGAGTTCCAGATCCAGCACCTTGAAGAGCACATGAGGCACAGGTGCACGTGGGCCCAGAGTCCTGAGAGGAGAGCAGCAGAGAAGGGTCGCGGCCCCTCACCCCTTCTGGGGCTGCTCTCACTTTCTCTGTCTCTCTTCAGTAAGCACACGCTCTCTGTAGGATTTTTTTTAAATGTATTTAAACTGGGAAATCTGCTAAATACAGTGATTACAGAAGAGTGGTGACTGCTTTGGAGCAGAAGTATTTAGAATAGTCAAGGGTTAGGGTCCAAAACCTTAGTGAAGGTTCTGGAAAAATTCCTACAAGCAGAAAATGGGAGAAGAAAAGTGACAAAGATGTCAGAATAGCCAGCTGTGACAACTGAGCACAAGGCGTGGGGACAGGCCTGGGGTCCCTCCCAATGCTATAGTCTCCTAGCTGGGTGGCCTTGGTAAAGTGGCTTGGCATCTTGGAGCTCACGTCCCTATCTGAAAACTGGAGTAATACCACACTTGCAGATGTACACAGTGTACAAAATGTGATTTCAGTAAATATTTCTAGAATTCATGAAATTTATAGACTAAAAGAAAAGAGAGAATTTTAAGAGGATAATAAAGTTTCTGTGCAGGCGGAAAGGACTGAGGGTGACCGTAAACAATTTTTATCCTGCCCTCCAGTTTTCTTCTCCACACCACTGCTGATCTGCATTTGACCTAAAATGTTTGAAAGAATTCAACACTGAAACCATTTTAGCCTATAATTTCTTTTGTGAAGGATTTTAAGAATAAACTCCACTTTTTTACTAGATTCAGAACTACTTAGGGTGTCTATTTCTCTTTCATAAATCATACTAATTTGCATCTTTCAGAGAATGTTCCTGTCTTTCCAAATTGTTAACTTTACTGTCATAATATAGTGACCTACCCTTTCACATTCCTCATAGTATTAACTTTTGTTTTAGATGTCTTTCTTGATCAGAGTAGCTAGAATTTTATCACTTTTATTGTTCTCTTAAAAAAGGCCTGCGCAGCCAGGCTAGGCCGACTGCAGTGCTGGAGGGCCGCGGCCAGCCTGGGTTCCAGTCCCCAAGTCAGCTGGAAACGGCGCTGTGTGTGCAGAACCACGGCCATCACGTAGCCGGGGGGCTCAGGAAGGGGTGGCAGCCTGAAAAGACCCTCGGGGGCTCCCCCTCTGCTGTGCAGACACTCGTGCACGCTCTGGACTCACTGATTTCGTGAGCTGTGGGCCGTCTATTCCCTGCATTTGCTCTTCATCACTATCATGTCCTCTTAGGTCATCGGAAAAGGGATGCACTCTTCCGTTTTTCCGTGTGCGTTGTGACTTCCAGTGACTCAACACTTACCTTGGGTTAGGTTTGCTCTTCTCTTTCTGGGCTTTTGGGGTAAGGATCTTTGGTTATTAATTTTAAACTTTTTTTCTTTAATGTAGGCATATAAATGTCCCTCATAAAACTGCTTTGTCTGATATATACAATGCTCAGCATTTTTTAAAATTTTCTAATCTCACTTGTGGTTTATTTTTCAACAATTAGGTTTTTCCAAAGTGCACAGTTCAAGTCCCCAAATTTGCAGATTTCGCAGAGACTTGTTCTTTATTTCTAATTAATTCCATGGTAGTCAGAGAGTATACACTCTACATTTTCAGTACTTCAAAGTTTATTGAAACTTGTTTAGTGTACCAGCACGTGGTCCTTCCTGAGGGTTTCATGTGTGTGCTTGAAAAGCATTTGTACGCTCTTGTGGGTTAGATGCTCTGCAAATGACCTATTGTTCATGAAGGCTGACAGCGAGACCAGCGGTGAGCGTAATGGCTGTGTTGCTGGACTCCCATGTAGTCGACCGCGGTTGAAGTCCCGGACCTGGTGGCTTAAACTCACGCCAGGCGTGTGTGTGTGCGTGCCCAAGATGCCGAGAGGAGAATGGAGAAGGGATTGTGGTGTGGCCATCCCCCATGGGAGGTGATTTCTTGCTTTCTGTCTTTCTGTCTCTCTGGCGAGCACACGTGCCCTATAGCAAAAACTTCTCAAAAAAAAAAAAAAAAGATTAAAAAAAAAAAATGAAGGCTGAAAGCGCTGCTCAAGTCTCTGACATCCATAATGATCTTTTTTTTGGGGGGGGAGGAGGTTTTCGCTATAGGGCGCATGCGCTCGCCAGGCAGACAGAGAGAGACAGACAGAAAGCGAGAAATCACCCCCCGGGGGGATGGCCACGCTGCAATCCCTTCTCCTCCGTTCTTCTCTCGGGATCTTGGGCACGCATGCACATGCACCCGGCGTGAGTTTTAAGCCACCGGGTCCGGGACACGACCGCGATCGACTACGTGGAACTCCAGCGACACAGCCATTACGCTAACTGCCGGTCCCCGTCCATAATGACCTTCTACCCAGCTGTCCTATCACTTCTCAGGAGAGAACTGGTGAAATCTCCAACTTGAACTGTGAGCTTTTGCATCTCCGTTCAGTTCTGTCACCAAGTGCTGTGTGTATCCGAAGTTCTGTTAAGCGGGTACACATTTGGAATTGCTTTTCTGTTTTTCATTACTTGATATTTGAATTACTATAAAATATTTCTCAAGATCTTGTTAATATTCCAAGCCCTGAAGTCCCGTGTCAGAAGTTAAGGTAGGTATTGGGTATTTCTTTTTTCCCCAGTTGCCAGAGGACGCGTGCACTCACAGAGGGGAGCTGAGAAAGGAGGAGGTACCGACGGCGGGGTGTGGGCGCACCACAGTCCTTTCTCTTTTTTACATTTCTCTCTCCTGCTGGGATTTTGGACACGCATGTACACACACATACACACTCACACACATACACACTCACACACACATACACACTCACACACACATACACACTCACACACATACACACATACACACTCACACATGCATACACACTCACACACATACACACTCACACACATACACTCACACACACATACACACTCACACACACATACACACTCACACACATACACACTCACACACATACACTCACACACACATACACACTCACACACATATAAATGCACACATACACACTCACACACATACACACTCACACACATACACACTCACACACTCACACACATACACACTCACACACATACACACTCACATGCACGCACACACACACATACACACTCACACACACACACACTCACACACAAATGCCCAGCATGTTTTTCTCTTTTTTTGGAGAGGTTTTTTGCTCTAGGGCGCATGCACTTGCCAGAAAGACAGAGACAGAGAGAGAGAAAGTGAGAAATCACCCCCCAGGGGGGATGGCCACGCCACAATCCCTTCTCCTCCATTCTCCTCTTGGGATCTTGGGCACGCACGCACACACGCCCAGCGTGAGTTTAAGCCACCAGGTCCAGGGCTTGAACTGCAGTCGGCTACATGGGAGTCCAGCGACATAGCCATTACGCCACTGCTGGTCCTGCCCAGCATGGTTTTCGAGTTGCTGGGACCAGTACTCCAATCACAGTAGACCGGGGGGATTAGCTCTCTAACCACCAGGCCATGGGGCAACCCTTCGAGATTTCTTACAATTAGTTCTTACCATATACCTTTTCCTGTTCTTTTGCAAAAGGCATTATCTGTTTTTATGTTGAAAAGTGATTTATTTACTGCATATACTTGGATTTTGATTTTTTCTTTGCCCGGTGTAACTTTTTCTGTCTCTGCAGTGGCACATTTAGGGTGTCTGTGCTCCATGCAGTCCGTGTTTGAGCCTGGGATCTCGCTGTCTCCACTTGCCCCATCTGGTCTGGTCTTGTCAGCCCCGCCTGCTCTTTTCCTGCCCCGCTTTCGATTAGCTGAGTACTTTCTGAATTCTCTATCACTGTGGCTGTTTTACTAGCTACATCTCACTTTACCAGTGGTTGTTGGTAGAAGTGGCAGTATGAAACTATCTCAACATCTACCTTGACATAGCACTTTAACACGTTCTGCATGATCCGAAGACTCAGAAGAGCGTCTTCCCTCTGCCTTTTCATCTTTGTGTCATCATTATTACATATTTCATTTCACTATATTTAAAATCCCGTAATTCATGGTTCTAATTTTTCTCTAAACAGTGAATTTCTTTTAAGAAATTTTTCAAATAAAATACACATCACTATTTTAGATTTTATTTCCCTGTGGTAGCCATGATAGCCCCTCCTCAGGCACCGACGGGTTAGCGCGAGAGGCCGACCTGCCCGCTGCTCCCTCCGCAGCTCTTCACTGTGGCCATGCTGCCTCCCCTCCCAGCCCAGGACCAGGAGCAGATGCTAGAGCGGCCCCTCCTGACAGGTGGGAGACCTCTCCACCGAGGTGGCCCGAGAACTCTGGCAGCTCTCCCAGCTCCCTCTACTCCTTCCTCACATTGCCAACAGGGCTGCAATCCGACCCATCTTGGCTTCTGCTTCTCAGAGGACCCGGTGGAGTGCGAGTGGCAACAAATAGCTCACGTTGAAACTGCATAAGAGAGGAGACGACAACTCAGCTCGCCTGGTGGGTGGGGAGCCCACGTCCTGGGCGGCAGCCTGGGCACAGAAAGGCTGGCCACCACCACACTGCTCAAGGTTTGGCCAGTGGTGACATAGAACATGTCCCTTTGGAGGGGACACTATTCTAGGTGTGTTGCTCATTGCTCGATGACAGCCTTAGAGAGGGTCAGCGACCAGCGCTAGGTTGCCTGCCAAGCCTATAGCCTCTGTGGGCCACCAGCCACTAGCAGTCCACCCCGAGTTTGAGCCAGAGCGTCTTCCTGACACCGACACGGCTGCTCGCCCCACCTCAGGCGAAGGCCACGGTGGGAGTTGGAATCGTGGAGCTCAAGGAGGCGCTCACTCTGATGTCACGGACGATAAAGACGGGCACACCGTGGTGAGCTGGCGGACGGCATCTTCTGTGGAGTCTTTGTCCCCGCTGCTTCCACTGCTCCATGTTGCCCACATTTTCAAACTTTTCTAGGACGTGAGGGTCTCAGAGGGAATTATAATAATGTGGTTAAACAATGCGGAAGCTGACGTCTGACAGGGAAAAGACCTTCAGAGTAGTTTAGAGAATGAATCAGGAAAGAGAGTTAAATTTATCATGGAGATAAAAACCTATTACATACGAAATTAAGAAGGAGAAAAAGCAAAACGTTTAACAGACACGAAAATGGAAAATTATATGTTGATGATAACGTGTATGGTACCATCTCTGGACTGATATGCAGTACATTCGTGAATAGAAAGTTCATTTTGTACCAAAAAAAAAAAAAAAATTAAAGAGAAAACCTATTACTCTAGAGCAGGAATCCTAAGGAAGTCTGAGATGACCACTCCCACTCCAAACAAAATGAGGGCCCTCTCCAACGAGGTCAGCTCAGTGGGTGGCCTGGCTTCAGCACACGCCCTCTCCCACCTCATTCATGAGAGGGTGGTGTAAAGCCACAGCCTCCACCCACTGCAGGGCAGCCTGGCCATGGCAGCAGGCAGAGCCGCGGAGCCGCACAGCTGACGGCAAGCCTCCCGCCATTACCGGTGTCTTGGCCCACGCCAGGCACGTTCTTCAGAGGCTCAGAGCCAGCTGCCCGGCGCTGTGGCTCTCACCCAGCGGCCCCAGGACTCAGCCGGTCCTCCTGGCCACCATCTGCAGGGGCTGCAGCTCCCTGTGTGGCCCTGGCTTCTCCCCAGAGCTGCCTGTAGTGAGTGACTGCTGAGGTCCACGTGGAGCCGCAGCCACAGGAGAAAACCCCAGGCCGTAGCCACTTGCTGACAGACAAGGAGGGCAGAGAAAAGTGAGAAAACTCAGCCTGAAGTGTTGCCATGCCACGATGCTTCAGCTAAATCCTAGAACAAACTTTTTCTTCCAGCACATATTTTAGCTAAAGGGACTCTCAACAAAAAGAGCATGTGCCTTAGCAGCTGCCTCACCCGGGCCCTGTCGTCTGCTCTTTGCTCACACTCGTCCTTTCTCACGCCCGGTGGTCCTAGCTCATTGCTCGAAGCTGAAGTGAGTGAGCGTGTAGACAGAGTGCGCTTTGGTCAGAAATGGAGAGCAGGGACTTCAGCCACGGTCAGTTTGTGTGGACTCGTGGCTAGAGGAGCCCTGTCTTATAGATCTGTCCTTCTTGGGCTGACGAGGCTCACCAGAAGGGAATCTTCCAACCTCCTAACCGAAGAGGCTAGGGTGACCTTAAAAATCTTGATGGAACCCACTTGTCATTTTTAAAAGTTCCTTTCTTTCTTCTCCCACGGGATATTTATGCAACGGTCTACTCTCATGTTCAGCCAGTGGGGATCACGGGTGCTCGCACACACAGGCGTGGCCCGTGTGGTCTCAGCATCGCAGTGCTGGGCCACGTGCCCCTGCAGCTGGCCTGCTTATCTCCGAGGCTGTGTGCACTCTCAAGAAAGAGAGAAAGAGAAGAGAGAGAGAAAGCATCCCCATGGGAGACAGCCACGCCGTAATCCTTTCTTCTGTTTCTTGTTCTTTTGGCATCTGGAGCACACACCTGCCTGGTCTGTTTTTTCGGCCACCAGGCTTAGGATTCAAACTGTGCAGTCGGCCGTGTGGCACCCAACTGCCCACACTCCACACCACCCGCTGGCTCTACCACTGTTCTTCTCTCATAATTTAAGTATAGAAAGTCTTTGCCTAACCTACTATGGCAAATAATTTCTTCTGTAATTTCTTCCATGGATTTAAAAGCTTTAGCTCTTCACATTTAAGACAATGATTCCTTGAAGGTTAACTTTCATAAACAGTATGGGCAACAGGCTGAGGTTTATTTTGTTCATGTAAATATCCAGTTATTTCAGCATTATTTACTAAAAACAGTACCTTTCTCCTCCATTGAAATTACCTCCGCACATTGTCAAAACCAATAACCATGTTGATATAGATTAATTTTGTTGCTCCGTCTTTTCCCATCGAGCTATACATCGATCCTTAATTACTGTAACTTTATAGTAAAGCCTTGAAATCAAGTAGTATAAATCCTCCAATTTTGCTCTTCATCCTCAATTTTTGTTTTCACTATGCTCAGCCTTTCATATAAATTTTAACATAAGCTTGTCAGTTCCTTTCTTTTTTTTAAAGCAAGTTAGGATTTTAAATCAGGATTGTATTATCTACAGATTAATTTGGAGAGGATTGCCATCAAAAAATATTGAAGTCCATGAAGATGGCATAACTCTTCACTTAATCATCTTTAATTTCCCTTTGCAATGTTTTGTTTGTAAAGACTTTAACATCCTTTATTGGATATATTTTTATACTATTGGTATTGGACTTATTTTTTATTTCACTTTCTAAATATTCCTTGCTAATATAGAAAAATGCAATTGATTTATTTTTTAGAGAGATTTTTGCTATAGGCCACATACACTCATTGGAGAAACAGAGACAGAGAGACAGAAAGTGAGAAATCAGCCCCCAGGAGGGACGGCCACGCACAATTCCTTTTCCTCCATTCTCCTCTCGGGATCTTGGGCATGCACGCACACACGCCCAGTGTGAGTTTCAAGCCTCTGGGTCTGTGACTAGAACTGCAGTCAGCCATGTGGGAGTCCAGCAACATAACCTTCATGCCATCTGTTGGTCCCTGTACTCCCTTCTTAATATTTCAAAATAGAAATACAGATCATTTTATTTAATACCTTCTTTTCTATTATTAGCATTGAAACTCAAAAATGCCCACAGAGCAATGCCCCAAATTTTTATATGTCTATTTTTATAATCATCCAAGTCTAAATAGTTTCCAATTTCTCTGGTCACTTATTCAATGATTTCTTTAAAATATATTACTTCATTTCCAAAACTGGGAGAATTTCCTTCTCATCTAATTGTTTCTAATGTCTGATTTCATTTTAATCAAAAAACGTTTTGTAAGACTTAAAGCTTTTTTTTTTTTTTTTTTTTTTGGAGAGGTTTTTGCTATAGGGTGCGTGCACTGGCCAGAAAGACAGAGAGAGACATAGAGACAGAAAGTGAGAAATCATCCCCCAGGGGGGATAGTCACGCCGCAATCCCTTCTCCTCCATTCTCCTCTAGGGATCCTGGGCACACACACCTGGCGTGAGTTTAAGCCACCGGGTCCGGGACTCGAACCGCGGGCGACTACATGAGAGTCCAGCCACATAGCCATTATGCTATCTGCTGGTCCCAAACTTTTTTTTTCCCCCCAGAGATTTTTGCTATAGGATGTGTGTGCTCAGCAGAGAGACAGAGAGACAGAAAGTAAGAAACCACCGCCCGCCCCCCAAGGGGAGAATGGCCGCCCTGCAATCCCTTCTCCATTCTCTTCTCGGGGTTTTGGGAGTGCATACACATGCACCCAGCATGAGTTTCAAGCTGCCGGGTCTGGGACTTGAACCACGGCCAACTATGTGGGAGTCCAGTGACATAACCACTATGCCATCTGCTGGTCCCATGACTTCAAATTTTTTAAAAATTTATTGAGATTTGTTTTATGCTCAAGAATGCAGACTATTACATTAAACATACCATAGGCATTTGGGGAGGAATGCAATCTGCCATTGCTGTGTAGATGTTTTTTAAAGTATCAGTTGTGTCAAGGTGGTTGATAGTGCTGTTTGGATCATGTGTAAAATTATTTAAGTTTCTCTATCAGTTGCTGAGAGCGATGTTAAAATCTCCAGCTGTGGTTGTTGAATTATGTTATTTATTTCTCCCTTTAATTCTTTCAGAATACGCTTTGTGTATGTGAAGCTCGTTTTGGGGCACACGCCCGGTATGAGTGCTGACCACTGGCCTTCTACCACCATGGAGCCTCCCTCTTTGTCTCTGGCAACGTGAATTTTTAAAACCTTCTCCACGAAGGCCAGCAGTGACACGCACTGCTAAGACACTGTTCTCGCAGGCCGGGGCCACGTGGGTAGCCCAGGTTGGTGCCTGGTCCCGTGCTGCGACAGCGCCTCAAGGAGGCTGAGCGGGAGGGTCGTGGGCTCCGGGCTGCAGTGCCGGATGTCACCTGGCAGGGTCTTTGTCTCTCGTGCCCAGAGAGAGTTTTCTTAATCTATTGACGACATGCATGCACTTCTTGGCCTTGCGTCACGCAGGGACAAGTGTGGACATCTTCAGAGTTCAGCACAACCTGCCATCTCCTCTCTGATCAAGAAGCAGAGCCCTCGTCCACCGGAGTTCCCTCCGTCATCGCTGCTCAGCGGAACCGTCAGCTCCCCAGAAGCCACCACGCTCTGCCTGGGCCTTGGAAGGTCAGCTTTGCCTGTCCCAACTCCATCTAGTCTGCTCTCTGGTTCCTTTGGCCATCACTGTGCCTGTGACACGGACTCACCCCTGTAGTCCCGTGACCCGCTGTGCCTGTGACACGGACTCACCCCTGTAGTCCCATGACCCGCTGTGCCTGTGACACGGACTCACCCCTGTAGTCCCATGACCCGCTGTGCCTGTGACACGGACTCACCCCTGTAGTCCCGTGACCCCCTGTACTTGTGACACGGACTCACCCCTGTAGTCCCGTGACCCCCTGTGCCTGTGACACGGACTCATCCCTGTAGTCCCGTGACCCGCTGTGCCTGTGACACGGACTCACCCCAGTAGTCCCGTGACCCCCTGTGCCTGTGACACGGACTCACCCCTGTAGTCCCGTGCAGCATGCTCATTTCACTATATTGACATACAACAATGTATTTCTCCGACCTGTTCCGTGAGAGTAACTGAACAAGCCTGGCCGTGCTGCTGTAACCAACAGCATAGGTGAGCGCATCGCTTGCTGACTGTACGGTACCTGCTACATATGTGTATCACGGCTCACCAACCATGCGGGAACCCATTTCTCATGTGTATCACGGCTCACCCACCACGCAGGTCTTGCCGCATGTGCGTATCGCAGCTCACCGACCATGCAGGCACCTATCACATGTGTGTGTCATGGCTTACTGACCTTACTGCCATGTGGGTCCCTATGGCATGTGTGTATCACGGCTTATCGACTCCGTGGGTACCTACTGCAAAAATGTATCACGGCTTACCGACCATGCGGGTACCTATTGCATGGATTACTTCAAAGTTTTGGAGGCAGGTTTGTAAAATAATGAAGGCCATTGGTGCATCTCCAAATTCTTTTTAGTGCTTGTTAAAGCTGACAGCATTTTAATTGATTAGTTTTTAACATACAACAAATATGTATGTTCTTCCCATGTGAGTCACACAGAGGCCCACTTCTCACCGCCATGAGACTGCTCTTGACTGCCTGCTGAGTTTTCTTAGACAGAAATTCAGCAAGTAGCTCACTGCCCAGTTCGTAAATTAGAGACTTAGTTTTGATGTAAAATCATTACATGCAGTATATGGTATATTTGCATTTTTATAAAGTATCGATCATATCTTTAATTTATTTGACTTTAAATTTTTACTCAGAAACTATACTCATTACATTGCTACTAAAATACATTGCTACTAAATACATTGTTGGCTTTCACATGTAGTAGAAGCAGGGGTGTGGACAATAAGCCAGTTAACCGCCAGAGGAGGGGAGTACCTTTCAGGTGCAAGAAGGGGGAGCGACAAAAAGCCAGTTCAGTAAGGCCCTGCCCTGCCCTGTGGTGGCCAAAGTAAGGTGGGTTTGGGTCCAGCAGGTGGTGTGGCGGCTAAGGGTACTGGACTCCCACATAGCAGACTGTGGTTCGAATCCCGGACCTGGTAGCCTGTCTTTCTCACTTTCCCTCCCTCCCTCTCACTCTGTCCCTCTCTGGTCAAATTAAAGTAAATAAATAAAGTGAGATAAAATAATTCTAAAAAAAAAAAAAAAAAAAAAAAAAAAAAAAAAAAAGCAAGGCGGGTGATGGGTAGAGTCAGAGCATACCAAAGGGAACGGAGGGGCTGGCCAGACGTGAAGGGCGACCCGCACCCTAACTCTCTACACCCTCCTAGACAGCTAATTGAGAGAAAGACGCAGGATCCTACAGAACGCGATGAAAACTTCGCTCCCGGGCCGGCAGATGGCCCAGCGATTACCTCGCGGGACTCCCCCACGGCGGCCACGACGCGCGGTGCTGCCTGCGAGCCCGAGGTCCCGGGAGGAAGCCGGAGAAGGGGGCGCGGCGTGGCCACCCGGGTGACCTCTCCCTGCTCTTAGACCGCGGCCTCGCGGCGGTTCCCCCGAAGCTCGGGGCGGTTTCCCCAGGGAAGACAGCCGGCTCCGCGCCCTGGGCGGCCGCGCAGCCTTTCCAAGTCCTCCCCGGAAGTAAGCGAGAGCCGCGGGGGGCGCCCTTTCGGCCACGACGCTCCCCGGCCCGCCCCGAGGGCTGAGCTCTGCGGTGGCTCCTCGCGGGGTCTGAGCGGCGCTCCCTCTTGCAGGTCGGCCCCTGATTCCGAGGAGAGACTGGACGCTCCTCGGTGCCACGACCCGTGCGGGCACCGGCGGGAGAGCGCCCCGGGCCGGGGAGCCGAGCCTGCTGCGCCGACCCGAGCGGCGGCGGAAGACGGGGGTGGAGCCTCCGCGCCGAGGCCCGAGGGCCCGCGACAGAGGCAGCGTCCGGCCGGGGAGGAGGGCCCTGGCCGCGCGGGCGGGCGTGGGAGGCCCCTCAGCCCAGGGACGGCCAGAGGAGCAGGTGCCTCAGGTCCTCCCTCCCCAGGTCGCCTGCGAAGAACGAGGGCACGAGCCCGGGGCCGCAGTCCAGGACAGGGGCGCGGCGCAGGGGCAGCCCGAGACAGCGCACCCGGCAGAGGCCCGGGGTGCGGAGCGCAGGGAGAGCCGCGGAGGCCCGGGGTGCGGAGCGCAGGGGGAGCCGCGGAGGCCCGGGGTGCGGAGCGCAGGGGGAGCCGCGGAGGCCCGGGGTGCAAAGCGCAGGGGGAGCCGCGGAGGCCCGGGGTGCGGAGCGCAGGGGGAGCCGCGGAGGCCCGGGGTGCGGAGCGCAGGGGGAGCCGCGGAGGCCCGGAGTGCAAAGCGCAGGGGGAGCCGCGGAGGCCCGGGGTGCGGAGCGCAGGGGGAGCCGCGGAGGCCCGGGGTGCGGAGCGCAGGGGGAGCCGCGGAGGCCCGGAGGGCAAAGCGCAGGGGGAGCCGCGGAGGCCCGGGGTGCGGAGCGCAGGGGGAGCCGCGGAGGCCCGGGGTGCGGAGCGCAGGGGGAGCCGCGGAGGCCCGGAGTGCAAAGCGCAGGGGGAGCCGCGGAGGCCCGGAGTGCAAAGCGCAGGGGGAGCCGCGGAGGCTCCAGGCCTGCGCCCGCGGTCCTGGGCGACCCTGACAGCGGCGCTCGCTCGGCATCCGCAGGCCCCGGCCACAGGCGAGGTCAGGCGCTCCCCGCGGAGAGAGGCGTCGGGCACGCGCGTCTCAGGCACGACGCACGCGGGGACGCTGTCCTCGTTGGGACGCTGCAGCCTAGACGCGGCGCCCCCTGGCACGCCTCTTCCCTGCCGCGACCAGCCGCCCAGAGAAACCCCGCGGGCCGACACGCCACCCGTCCTGAGCCCTGCTGGCCCCGCGGGGCTCGGGCTGGCCTGGGGGGACGGTCCGCAGAGACCGCACTCGCGGAAGTGCTTGACGCAGCTCCCTCCTGGTGCCCATGCCACCTCTGCACCCCTCGGCCAGCTAGCCGGGCAGAGCCCCTGGTCAGCTGGACCCCCTCCCAGGGCCAGGGAGTGAAAGGGGCTGTGGGAGCAGATCGCAGGAGAGGAGGGCGGAGACAAAACCTGAGAAAACGCGTAGAAGCATCACTGTTTATTTTTCCATTTCCTCCATTAGCGAGAGAGACAGAGATAGAGAGACAGCACCTGCAGGCAGGAGCGCTAAGCCAGGCCTCGGCCAGCGGGTCCCAGGTGCGTGTGCTCGGGGGGGCGGCTGAGGGGGGACCTTCCCACGCGGGTCAGCAGGGCCCCGCTCTGCTGCATCGTCTGCGGCCTCCGCTGGGCACTCCCACGCCTCGCTCCTCTTGGGGAGGGCTCCACAGGTGGAACCGATCTTGTGACTCCACGGGGACATCTCTGTTGTGGCGCCCGGAGGCCAGCCTGTCTCAGGAGGAACTTCCTCTCTTCCTGTCTCTTCCTCCAGATCTGTGCCCTCGGGAGCGCACCTCAGGTTGAAGAGTGCCCCTGTGGGCAGCTCCCCTGGAGGCCAGCAGCCCGCAGCGGCTGACCCCGGGGACTGAGCCCTGGGGTCCAGGAAGGTCGCTCAAAGCAGAGCCCGGAAGCTCAGCTCAGCCTCGCAGCACAGTGGGGCCAGGCCCCTCAGGACATCGCCAATCGGGGTGAGACCTGGGAAGAGGCGTCAGAGCACAGTCGCCCCCACCCCAGACCCCCGCGGCGTGGGCCTCGAGGTCAGGAAGAGCAGGCAGACCAGCCCCTGCTCAGCCCGCTGCAGCCCTGCAGCCTCCCCGCCGGCCCCCCCTTCCTAGCAGGGAACCGGCTTGGGTGACATGGGGGTGCACCCAAAGTGTATAGCTGCTTCCTCCTGTTCTGGCAGATGACTACAATATCCCGGAATTAGCTCCTATTCAGAACCGACGCCCTGTGGGGACGCCCCTCTCCAGTGGAAAAGCGACTGGGCTGGGAGAGCCCCAGACCCTCCCAGGCTCAACATGGCACCCCTCCCCATGTTACCTTCTTCACTAAGTTCTAAAACGTTCAGAGCTCCCAAAGATTCTGTTATTAACTGAAAGCAGCCCCAAGTGGGCAGAAGCCTGTGCCTGAGGGAGCCAGAGCGGTAAATGTCACATCCCGGTGGTGCCAGGAGGCAGGGCTGTGCTGTGGAGACGAGCCACACAGCCGTGCTGACGTTCCTCCGGAGATGCGTCGCTTTTGGAGACAGGAATTGGCACATACTCTCTATTATTTTGGTTAAGGCAGAAGTTTGCTGTATGAATAATTCATACTTTTATTCCATAATTTTTGCATTTGAAAAACAATATAAAAATTAATTATACTCAGTTGCCAATAAAAAGTTTCCTCCAAAACATGGTGTTAATTGAATGATGTGATTTTTTTCTAGAGTTTTTCTTCTTAAATAGTGATGCATATTTTCCCATAAAAGTGAAATGGAAAGACCAGCAGTTAGCATAATGGCTACGTCACTGGACTCCCATGTAGTCGACCACAGTTCAAGTCCCAGACCCAGTGGCTTAAACTCACGCCAGGCACGTGTGTGTGCATACCCAAGATCCCGAGAGGAGACTGGAGGAGAAGGGATTGCGGTGTGGCCATCTCCCTGGGGGGAGATTTCTTGCTTTCTGTCTCTGTCTTTCTGGTGCGCACAAGCACCCTATAGCAAAAATCTCTCTCTCAAAAAAAAAGCGAAATGAAATATAGTGTTCAAAATCTGGAGTGTGCCTAGCACCTTTTGAATTCAGGTCAAATAACTTTTAATCTGCTCTCCATTTTGATAGTTCTATCATCCCAACTGCACCTGAGCAGTCACACGGTGATATCGGGTTCGCTTCTTTCCATGCAGGGGAACTCTCTTGAGATTTGCCCAGGTCGATGTGTGTCTATAACTTGTGGGTTCTCCTTTTCGGAGGAGAGAAGTGTTGGCTGTAAACGGCAGCAGTGACCAGGGACTTCCGAGGTGACAAGAGGACCCTGTGCCTTGGCAGTGCCCTGCCAAGTCCTGGCCGTGTTGTAGTTCGCCAAATGCCATCAGTGGGAGCGCTGGGCGAAGGGTGAGAGGATCTGTGTGTTGCCTCTTATGACTGCATGTGCATCTGCAATTACACCAAAATAAAAGTGTAATTAAAATTAATTAAAATAGTGTTAATCTATTCACGTCAGGCAGAAGTGGCCCCATGCCTGAGTGTTAGAACAGCAATCAGGGCGTACAGACAGAGGCTGAGCCCATGGCTCAGGGGGCCTGTCACTCTTCTTAACCTTGAGAAAAAACGGGGGATGTGGAGGATTGAAGAGAATTTTAAGAGCAAATCAGGCTGCGTGAGCTTCAAGGTAGAAGAGTCAGTAGAGATGGAGAGGTTAAAGGTCCAGAAAAGATAGAGATTTCCAGGAAACAAAATCCCAAAGAAGGTAGAAGAATCTGACAAAGCCCAGCACCCATGCATGCTACTAAAATGTTGAGTCAGGGAATTGCGGTTCTTCTTCAAGATGGTAAAAATCTGACTCTCAGCCCAAACGCTGGCAAGTTCACTTGAAAACACTGGAGGCACTCCGTACTGGACACCTAAGTAAAACCACCGTGCCTGCAGTCTCCGTCGCCTTTTTTTTTTTTTTTTTTTTTTTTCCTATAGGGCACGTGCGCTCACCAGACAGAGAGAGAGAGAGACAGAAAGCGAGAAATCACCCCCCAGGGTGGATGGCCACACCGCAATCCCTTCTCCTCCATTCTCTTCTCAGGATCTTGGGCACACACGTACACGAGCCCGGCATAAGTTTTAAGCCACCGGGTCCGGGACTCGAACCACAGTCAACCACATGGGAGTCCAGCGACATAGCCATTATGCTAACTGCTGGTTCCTCCACTGCCATTTAACATTGCATGAAAGGTGGTAGAAAATACGATTATAACTGGGAAAAAAATAAGAGACATAAGAATTAGAAGGAAACAAGAGTAATTATTAATACCTCTATTCACAAAAGATTTTATTACATATTTGGATAACCTGGAAGAATCAGTGAAAAAATTTCTACAGATAGCAGCAGTTACATTACAAAGTAGAAAGTTAATGTACAATAATTGATAGAATTGATATATACAGGTAACAACCAGAAAATATCATAAAAATTTTCATTACAGAAGCTAAAAATAAAAAAAGTTCCCAAGCATACATTAAATTAAAAATATGCAAAATATAGATGAAGAAAATTATGAGACACTCCTAAAAAATATTAAAGTAGGTCTTAAAACATTGAAAGACATATCACACTTCGTGATAGAAAGCCTCACAAGCTTCGGGACCAGCAGGCGGCGTGGTGGTTATGGCACCGGACTCCCACATGGCTGGTTACAGTTGACCTCGGACCTGGAGCTGAAAATCATGCCCAGTGTCTGTGCTTGTGCACCCAAAATCCCAAGAGGAGAATGGGGGAGAAGCCAGTGCAGTGTGGCCATCCCCCTGGGGTGTGACTTCTCACTGTCCCTCTCCGTCTCTCTCTGATAAGTGTACACATCCTATAGTGAAAACCTAATGAAGAAAAAATCTCAAGAACCAAAGACGCTAGTCCGCCCTCGATTTACTTGTACGTTTAGATGCAGTCTTCACTACACTAATGCAATAGTTATGCTAACAAACTTTTTATGATAAAGATGAAGCTAAACATGAATAGCCAGCAAAACCCTAAAAAAGAAGAATATGTGGGAAGTTACCCTCAAGATATAAAAATCTTATAAAGCTTCCATAATGGTACTGGCTTATGGATAGAGTGACAAAGCAGTGGAACAGAATAAAAACACAAAAACAGCCCAACTGTCTATGAGATTTAGTATGTGATGAAGGCAGGAGAGTAGAAGTAGGGGAAAATTGGCTTTATTTTGCGGAGGAGAGGTTTTTGCTATAGGCTACATGTGCTTGCCAGAAAGACAGAGACAGAAAGCGAGAAATCGCCCCCCAGGGGGGATGGTCATGCCGTAATCCCTTCTCCTCCATTCTCCTTTTGGGACCTTGGGCACGCACGCACACACACCCGGCGTGAGTTTAAGCCTCCGGGTCCGGGACTCGAACCGCAGTTGACTACATAAGAGTCCAGTGACAATAGCCATTATGCCAACTGCTGGTCCTGAAAATTGACTTTTTATAAGAGAGCAGACAGCCAAATGTAAGAAAATGAAATCACATGAACATTATAAAAATGGCTGAATTTCTTCATAACCACAGCAATAATAAAACATTCTAACTATGATTAAAACACTAGAAACAGGGGCCAGCAGTTGGTGTAATGGCTATGTCGCTGGACTCCCATGTAGTTGACTGCAGTTCGAGTCCCGGTCCGGTGGCCTAGACTCACACCAGGCGCGTGTGCGTGCGTGCCCAAGATCCCGAGAGGAGAATGGAGGAGAAGGGATTGCGGCGTGGCCATCCCCCCTGGGGGGTGATTTCTCGCTTCCTGTCTCTCTGTCTTTCTGGCGAGAGCATGCGCCCTATAGTAAAAACCTCTCAAAAAAAAACAAGAAAAAAAAAAAAAGACTAGAAACAATAAAATATTAATATAGTTGATAAAAAATAATTTTATATTATAAGAAAAATTAAAAGCCAAATTGCAAATTAAGGAAAAAAACATGCAACTTACACTTTAGACAAAAAGTTAATACCCCTAATATACAGTTCTAAAAATTGAGATCAAAAATCCCAGTAGCAAAGTGGCAAAGCAGTTCATGAGCGAGTACCAGCACCGCAAGAAACATGAGACATCCCCAATATTTCTCATAATAAAGATAAATGCAAAATGAAACAAGACACAGACCTGTTTCCCACTAACCAGGTCAGAAACTTAGAGGACATGCCGTGTTGGCGAGACTGGGAGGGACTCTCCTTTATTGGCGAAGGGAGTATGAATGTCTGTTCTCCCCGGGAGGGACCGCGAAGGCAATGCCAGTCAAATTCTCAGTACGGTTTTTGTAGGAACTTACAAGTTCATTCTAAAAACTAATCTGGATATTCAAACAATCTAAAAGAGCCAAAACAATTTCTCAAAGGTGAATGAAGGAGGACTTAACAGTTTCCACAATTATTCTAAGCTGCAGTAACCAGGACTGTGCGATATCAGCATCGACACGGGCAAATAAAAGATGAGGAAAGAGAATGGAGACAGATGTGCACAAATAGTATCCATTAATTTTCTTCTTTTTGTAGAGTTTTGCCATAGGATGTGTGTGCTCACCAGAGACAGAGACGGAGAAAGAGGGAAAGAAAGAAATCACCCCCCAGGAAGGATGGCCACACTGCAATCCCTTCTCCTCCATTCTTTGTTGGGGATTTGGGACACGCACGCACACGGGACTCAAACTGCAGTCAGCCATGTGGGAGTCCAGTGCCTTGACCGCCATGCCACCTGCTGGACCCAAACTCATAAACTATTTGAAAGTCACATATTTAATAAAGAATTTGAATCTGGGATTTCTAATTAAGTCTATTTAATGAAATCAGAGTTAAAAATTAAATTTAACTTAAACTCAAATCTTTAATTAAAATGGAGAACCTATCAAATTTTGGTGAGTAAAATGAAACAACTCCTTCAGAAAACAGCTTGGCAGTTTTTAAAAGTTAAACACACACTAACACTATGATGCAGTCGTTCTGCTCCTAGGTATTACCTAAGACAGAGGAAAGGGTCGTGGGTGGAGAAACTGCATGAACTCCCCGGGGCTGTGTGTGGTGACCCACGCACATCCCCAGGTGCACAAGCACAGCAGCAGCTGTCTGCAACGGAACACGACACAGCCGCAAAAAGCCACCAGCTGTCGGGACCAGCAGTTAGCGTAATGGCTATGTCGCTGGACTCCCACGTTGTCGACCACAATTCGAGTCCTGGACCCGGTGGCTTAAACTCACGCCGGGCGCGTGCACGTGCGTGCCCAAGATCCCGAGAGGAGAATGGAGGAGAAGGGATTGTGGCGTGGCCATCCCCCTGGGGGATGATTTCTTGCTTTCTATCTCTCTGAACTTCTCTGTCTGGAGAGCGCATGCGCCCTTTAGCAAAAACCTCTCAAAAAAAAAAAAAAAAAAAAAGAAAGAAAGAAAAAGAAAAAAAAAAGCCACCAGTTGTCAAGGCACCCGGAGTGTGGAGGGACTTGACAGTACTGTGCAGAGTGGTAGGGAACAGGCAAAAATGAGTTTGAACCATTTGATTTCATTTACATAAAATCTTGAAAATGACAACCAGTGACAGGAAATCAGGGGCTGGCTGCCTGGAGGGTAGAGAGGGCTGGAGGAGGGTCAAAGGGGCAAGACAGTTCCTTGGGAAGTGACAGTCCATGAGTTTCGGCATCTCGGCATGGGCGCCCCCCCCCCCCCCATCACAAACCCTCGATAGCCACTCCCAGCTGGTGACTACCAGACTGGAGTGCGTCCCTCAAACACCTTGCACCACACCCCCTCCAGACATCCACACCCAAATAACTTTGAAGTGAGCTCCACATGCTGCCTCTGCTCATCTTCAAATAATACAGGGCTCCTCTGCCCCGCGTCCCCGCACACCTGAAGATTTTGTGTCTCTCTCTCTCTCTCGGAAGTTCTTGGTGCTGGGCTGACCCCGGGCTCCACCTTGCAAGTCAGTGGGCTCCATGCTTGCCGGCCTCGGCCACTCAATGTACTCCTTACTTACACGGCACAAATTCATCACACCCTGAGCCTGTCACTTTGCCAAGACCAACTCAAAAAAATATTTCACCTCCCACGTTCCTGCAAAATGTGATATGTTAAAATTATACTGAAAAATAGCATGGAATTATGGTGAATATCTTCATAACTTAAAAGTGTTAGGTCAACTAACATGTGAAATGAAATATTCCAAGAAGAGACCGACAAGAAAACATGGAATAAAAGAAGGTTTCAGCCCAGCTCTGCTCTAGGAAGTCGCATGTTCTCGGGTGATTTACACATATTTCTCAGTCTCCAAAGTGTGGTGTATTACAAAGGGCTGCATAGAATGATCCCTAAGCCTACCCAACACTGAATATTATGTAATTATAGAAGCTATTTTCATAAAATAAAAAAGGAAGAGTTGGGGATGAGGGTAGAGGAGAGTAAATCCACTTGGAAAAACACAGTTAAATTTCCTCCACAGGCCCGCAGGTGGCGTGGTGAGTGGGGTGCTGGATCCCACATGGTTGACTCTGCAGTTTGAGTCTCAGATCCAGCAGCCTGAAAAACACACCAAGCGCATGCCCCAAATCATGAGAGAATGGAGTAGAGATTGTGGTGTAGCCATCCCCTCAGGGGCAATTTCTCACTTTCCCTCTCTCTCTGGCAAGCACACATGCCCTGTGGTCAATAAATAAATAAATAAATTCCTCTACAAGGTAAAATACCTCTGAGTGAAAAACTACGAAAAACTGAGAAAAGAGATTGAACATTATACACCAAAGTGGAAAGACATTCCATGTTCCTGAATTAGAAGAATCAATGTAATTAAAAGTATAAATTCTACCCAAGTTAATTTACAAATTCAATACAATTCTAATTAAACTACTGGTGACATCCTTCACAGAAATAGAAAAAAAATCATAAAATTTGTCTGGAATCAAAAAAAGGTTCTGCACCACCAAGGCAATGCTGTGCAAAAAATAAGTAGGAGGCATCTCTCTCCCTGACCTCAAAACATATTACAAAGATTTGATAATCAAAACATCATGGATCTGGCACAAAAACAGGCATGTAGACCAATGGGACAGAATAGAGAATTCAGTGAGAAACCTCAAATCATACAGCCAACTGATCTTTGACAAAGAGTGCAAGACAGGCCGGTGGGGAAAAGGAAGTCCATTCAGCAAATGGTGCTGGAGGGACTAGATACCCAGCTGCAGAAAAAGAAAACTGGGCCCTTATCTCTCACCATTAACAGAAATCAACTCAAAATGGATCGAAGAAATAAATGTGACACCTCAACCATAAAACTACTGGTGGAAAACACGGGGGAAACACATGAAGACATTAGACATTCTTAAATAAGACCCAGAAAGTACAGGCAACAATACCCACATCAAACCACAAAGTGTCTGCACAGCAACAATAGGCAACAATAATTACAGTGGAGAGACAACCCTCAGAATGAGAGAAAATATTTCTAAGCTATACTTCAGATAAGGGATTGAAATACAGACTACACAAGGATCTCAAGCAGTTTACCTGCAAAAACAAAACAAAACAAAACAAAACCCCCCAAGAAACCATATAATCCAGTTTAAAAATGGGCAACAGAGTTGAACAGATGACTCTCTAAGGAAGATATATGAATGGCCAAAAAGCATATGAAAAAAATTCAACATCTCTTATCATAAGGGAAATGCAAATTGAAACCACAATGAGATACCACTTAACCCCAGTGAGAATAGCTCTGATCAAGAAAATAAAGAACAACAGGTGCTGGCAAGGCTGTGGTGAAAACGGCGCCCTCCTATGCTGCTGGTGGAAATGTAAATTGTACAGCCACTGTAGAAGACAATATGGAGATTCCTCAAAAACCTTTAAATAGAACTTCCATTTGACCCAGTAATCCTACTCCTAGGTGTTTACCCAAAGGATAGGAAAATAGTCAGAAAGACACTTTCACATCTTGCAGTATTATTCACAATTGCTAGAACATGATATCAATCCAAGTGCCCAAGAATGGATTACTAGATTGAAAAAAAGTGTGGCACACGTACACTGAAATATCACTCAGACGTAAGAAACGAGACTTTGTTATCTGATACAAAGTGAATGAACACAGAAGACCTACTGCTAAGCAGAGTAGCCAGACTATGAAAGTCACCCTATACCCACGTCCGCCATGTACCAATGTGTGCTCACGGGCAGAGATGTAAAGACCCGAAGATACAATGGTGGGGAAGACAAGTGTGGACGCTACAGGGGACACTGGAGGGGGTGGTGGGTGGGAGGGCCTTAGGGAGAAAGTACTCGGTAGACATAACAATGCGTTCTCCAATAGAAAAGATGTATGTGGTAACAGCCTTAATGTGATGGTAAGGTAATGAATGTTTTGAAAACTATATTGAGTGCTATGGAGATGCACAACAATTAAACGTGAAGAAAAATAACCTTTCTCTACATATATGATGAAAGCACTGGAGCTTGGATTCTTCATTTTAAAATTAATAATTCTAATAAAAACACTATTGAAATTATTGGGTCTGTTTTCTAAGATTTTTTTTTTTTTGAGAGTTTGTTTTTTTGGGGGTTTTTTTGGTTTTTGTTTTTTGTTTTTGGGGGTTTTTTATGCTATAGGGTGCATGCGCTCGCAAGAAAGAAAGAGAGAGATAGAAAGCGAGAAATCACCCCCCCAGAGGGGATGTCCATGCTGCAATCCCTTCTTCTCCATTCTCCTCTTGGGATCTTAGGCACGCACGCACATGTGCCCAGCATGAGTTTAAGCCACCGGGTCTGGGACTCAAACCTCAGTGGGCTACTTGGGAGTTCAGCGACATAGCCATTACGCTAACTGCTGGTCCCTCTAAGACATTTTTCACAAAAAGGTTATTCTGCCCAAGTTTTTCTTCAGAGCAACTTTGACATCCTTATTCCATAGGCTGTAGATTAGTGGGTGGGCACCACAATGGTGTAGAACAGAGAGGACACTTTCCCCTGGTCCAGGGGTAAAATAGAAGGGGGTTTCAGGTACATAAAAGCTCCCGACCCAAAGAACAGAGAAACCACAATGAGGTGGGAGCTGCAGGTGCTGAACGCCTTGGCCCTGCCGTGGGTAGAACTGATGTGGAGGATGCTGGAGAGGATGAGACCGTAAGACACAAAATGGCAACAATGGGCACCCCAATGCCAATGGCCACCATGAGGAAGACCACCAGCACGTTGAGGCCGGAGCCATTGCAGGACAGCTCCAGGAGCGGGAGGATGTCACACATGTAGTGGTTCACGAGGTTGCCCGCACAGAACGCCAGACCCGCTATGTTTCCCGTGTGGGCCACGGCCCCTGCACACCCCAGCCCGCAGACGCCGCCAGGAGGAGCAGGCACACCCGGGAGACATGGCGGCCAAGTACAACAGAGGGCTGCAGGTGGCGACGTAGCGGTCGAACGCCATGGCCGACAGGACGAAGGACTCCGAGACCACAAAGAAGCAGCAGAAGAAGAGCTGGGTCGTGCAGCCGGCATGGGCGATGGCGCTCCTCCCTGAGCCAAAGCCCATCAGCATCCTGGGGGTGACGGTGGTGCAGCAGCAGGAATCTATGAAGGAGAGGTTGGAGAGGAAGAAGAACATGGGGGTGTGCAGGGGGCGCTCAGCGCGATCAGGGTTATCAGGCCCAGGTTCCCCACCACGGTGACCACGTAGAACCCCAGGAACAGGCAGAAGAGGGGGGCCCGGAGTGCCGGCTGGGCCGTCAGGCCTGCGAGGAGGAACGCCGTCACGGAGGAGGAGTTCTTGGCCAACATTCTCCTCTGGAAGGTCTGTGAGAGGGAAAAACAGTCCCTAAGAGAGGCTCCTGTTCTGAGAATGACGTTTGAACACAACTGTTAACTTCAAGAAGATGGACTCTCCTTGTGCCTCTCTGTATTTCAGGGGCCCCCAATGCCTGCAGCTATCCTAGTAACTGAGAGTGAAGGCAGGGACAAGGACGCACCATGGAGTGGGCTCGGACCCCCACGGCCCCCTCCTGGTGTCACCTTCCCTCAAGCCCTGGATGAAGTTGGTGAGGTCTGGGCCGTTCTCTGGGCTGACCCTTGAGAGGCGGAAACCCCTGGGCCTTGCCCAGACCTTCCTCCCTGGAGTCTGTTCTAGGCAGGCAAGACGATGGGGCCGCGCAGCCACCGCCTTCAGCTGCATGGTGGCTAGTGCAGGACAGAAGTGGGGGCATGACCAGGCAGGCTGTCAGACGCGGAGGGAGACGTTTACTCATCGCGCCAACCCCTGTGGCATCGGGACGCCCACCTCAGTGCCAGCACACAGGGCCGAGCTGCCTGCACAGGCCCGACTCCTGAGCCCTGGTGCAGGAGCCCTCGCTGGCTGGCCCCGAGGTCCAGGCTGCAGCCATCGCTGAGGACGCAAGGGCCGCACTCAGGCTTGGCTGGCCAGGGCCCCCGTGCTCTGCTGCCTCTAGCCCTCCCTCCGCCGTGCCGCCACCCTCCGGCTCGCTGGGGCCTCCTGCAGAGCTGGAGAACACGCTCTTGGCTCATTCGGGGACCGGCAGCACCCATTCCCCTGGACAGCAGGACACGCCGCGGTCTTCCTGGGGATGCGAGAGCTCGGTGTGTGTGGTAGGAGCTCCTGCAGGGTCATCGCCCGGAGTCCGCCATCCCCAAGGCGGGGAGATGTGCACTTATCCCCGTGATGCCCCGCGTGGCTTGAATGAGCGGCTCGTTACCTGGCCACGTCGCCTTCAGCACAAGCAAGAGCAAAGCACTGGGGACGCGGTCCTTGGAGGCCTGCGCCGAGCCGGCACTAAGTGGGCCGGCACCCTTGTGGCAACCCCGAGGCCACAGCCACGGAGACCAGAGCTCACCTTGTTATTCCTGCCGCACCCCTGGGCTCCACTGAGCGGGGGACGCACAGGCTGCTAGCGTGTCCGGCCCTCCAGCCACGTCCCGGTCTGCCCGGCTCTGACCTCCCCTGGGCGAGAGACCTCGCTGAGCTCCTTAAGCAAAGATGTCCAACATGAAGCTGCCAACACCGGACTTTGTCTCCAGGGCTGCCAGTCCTGGCTCCCTCGCCTGCACACGCGGAGACCGCACTGGTGCTCCCCGGCTGATCTGCATGGCCGCCCGCCTCGGGCCCCCCAGAGCTGGCTGTGCGGCCAGGAGGGCAGAGCCCGCGGCCCAGGAAGGACGGCCTGGGACAGTGAGCTCCGGAGGCCGTGTGCCTGCGGGTGTGTCCCAGGTCCTGGCTATGGCAGAACTGCTCATGGAGACGTCCCACAATCTTCCAGGCGAGTCTGACCAAACCCTGCACACAGCCGTGACAGCAGGGTCCCCTCCACCGGCTCAGCCGTGATGGTGCCTCAGCTCGACTGACACTCGTCACTGCCCCATCCCAGAGTGACTGCCGATCCCAGCCCGGCTCATCCACCCCCCCACCCCCCCCACCCCCCCTCCCCCGCAGGAAAGTGACAAAGAGAGGAAAACAACTCATTAAGACAAAATTAACGAACGCCCATAAGGCTGGCTCTCCTTGAGAGCCAAGTGAAAAGAAGACATTGGGGTTTTCCGGGAGCTCTGGGGGTTTGGCTGCACTGTCAGGCACAGTTGCCACGGCAACCTCATTGCCCACGCCCTTAGGAAGATGCTCGCTCCAGCACAAGCAGGGAGAGAACTGTCCCACCATCTCGCATTTTGTGCAGTGCCATCAACTTTTTTTTTTCAGAGAGATTTTTGCCATAGGGCACGTGTGCTCACTGGAGAAACAGAGAGACAGAAAGCGAGAAATCAGTCCCTGGGGGTATGGCCACGCCTCAATTCCCTTCTTCTCCATTCTCCTCTTGGGATTCTGGGCACGGAGGCACACACGCCCAGTGTGAGTTCCAAGCTGCCAGGTCTGGGACTCAAACTGTGGTCGACTCCGTGGGAGTCCCGCAACATAACCAATACACCATCTCCTGATCCCCTCAACTTCTGAAACTCAAATCTCTGAAAGAGAAGTTTCCGCTATAGTATCTGTCTCTAATTTAAATTATATACTATACACGTAACATGACGGTGTGTGTGAAGATCCACACACAGTGAAATCTTGTCATACCTGTCCCATGCAAGTGCGTTAGCTGTCAGATCAGGAGGGCCTCAAGTGGCAGAACACCGGTCCTGAGCTGGTCACCAAAAATCTCAAGGCTCCGTATCAACAGGAAGCAGTCCAGCCTGGCCAGGGAGAGGAGATGGCAGCTGGAGGCCTTCTCTGAGACGGTGTCAGGGCCAGCAGAGGTCAGCCTGCCACGCTCTGCCAGGGAGCCCCAGGGAGGGCTTCCAGTTCACACCCAGAGGCTGCCCCGAGTGACCTGGTCCACATGTGCCGTCACCTGGGGCTGGCCGAGGCGGGGCACAGCAGAAGGACCCTGTCCAAGTGCTGTCCCAGCCTCTCTCTCTCCCTTTCCCTGTCTTGCTCACTTATGGAAGAAATAAATCAAAAATTTTAAAGAAATAACCTTGGGGCTTTTTGGCCTTAACTGCCATCTTCCAGTAATTAACCAAAGTGACAAACACAAAGGGAAAGAGGAGAGGCACCTGATCTGTGCTCTCTAGGACTGTTAGAAAACACGGAGTGGCTCCTTTGGCAACGTTATGTGAATCCACAAGAAAGGTGATATTGTAGACACCAAGGGAAGGGGCACCGTTCAAAAAGGAAAGCCCCGCATGTTACCGTGGCAACACTGGAAGAGTCTACACTGTCACCCAGCATGCTGTTGGCATTGTTGTGAACAAACAAGTTAAGGGCAAGATCCTTGCCAAGAGAATGAATGTGCGTATTGAGCATATTAAACATTCTAAGAGCAGAGATAGCTTCCTAAAACGTGTGAAGGAAAATGACCAGAAAAAGAAAGAAGCCAAAGAGAAAGTTACCCTGTTCAACTGAAGCACCAGCCTGCTCCACCCAGAGAAGCACACTTCGTGAGAACCCGTGGAAAGGAGCCTGAGCTACTGGAACCTATTCCCTATGAATTCATGGCATGAAATCACCCCCCAAGGGGGATGGCCATGCCGCAATCCCTCCTCCTCCATTCTCCTCTTGGGATCTTGGGCACGCACACACACGCGTTCGGCGTGAGTTTAAGCCGCCGAGTCCGGGACTTGAACCGCAGCCAACTATGTGGGAGTCCAGCGACATAGCCATTACGCTAACTGCCAGTCCCTCAGTTTTTCTTAAAATGAGCTAAATAGCCACAATGTAAAGGATTATCTGTGCAGAGAAGACACAAAAGCAGTTATTACTGTTGCTATTCCAGCTGTGTAAATGAGAGTTACATATTTGAGTATTGACTATTTTTAATTCCTGTTTTCATACTTTATTTCTTACTTGGAATTCCCCACATGTAATGCTATTTTCTTCTTTTTTAATTTTTTTTTTTTTTTTTTTTTTTGGAGAGGTTTTTGCTATAGGGCGCGTGCGCTCGCCAGACAGACAGAGAGAGACAGAGAGATAGAAAGCAGGAAATCACCCCCCACGCCTCAATCCCTTCTCCTCCATTCTCCTCTTGGGATCTTGGGCACGCACGCACACGCGCCCGGCTTGAGTTTAAGCCGCCGGGTCCGGGACTCAAGCCGCGGTCGACTACGTGGGGGTCCAGCGACATAGCCATTACGCTAACTGCTGGTCCCTTCTTTTTTAATTTTTGAAGTTTTTGGTTTCTTATTTACATTCAAACATCGCGCATCTCTATAACAAACAATATGGCTTTTCTACGTACGCAGCGGTGCCTGACAACCAGACCAAGGGTGTTACCACAGACGAAATTTTCAATAGAGACTCTTACATTCTTGTGTCTCTTCAGTGTTTCCTCTGCGCCCCTCCCTTACAGGACTCTCGCCCTCCATACTGTTATGTTTTGGATCTCTCGTCTTTTGCCGTGGAGTGCAGACATGAGTGGGGATACGCAGTGTGTGTCTTTCATAGTCTGGCTTTGCTTAACATTAAATCTATATCCATCTACTTTGAATCAAATGACAGGGTATCTTTGTTCCATATGGCTGAATAATATTCCACAATGTACGTATTCCACAACTTTTCTTATTTTATATAAAATATTTACTTAATCATTTATTTTAATTTGACGAGAGAGAGAGAAAGTGAGAAAGCAAGCCACCAGGTCCAGGACTCAAACCGTGGTCAGCCATGTGGGAGTGTAGTGTCTTAACCACCACACCACCGCAGGCCCCAGTGTTCCACAATTTTCAACCAAGTCATAAGTTCTTGAGCACTGAGGCTGGCTCCATGTCTTAGCAATTGTGAATAACGCTGCAGTAAACACGGACGTGCACGTGTCCTTCCGACTGAGTGGTTTTTCTATCCTTCGGGTAAATACCAAGGCACGGCATCACTGGGTCGTATGGTAATTCTATTTGTAGGGTTTTGAGAAAACTCCCCATTGTTTTCCACGCTTATTTTTAATTTTTATTAAATAAATAAAAGATATGAATTACGTCGTGGAGTGATAAGGATAGCTATACCCTTGGATGAGAGTAATCTCTGAAGAGCCCAGGACGAAGCGGGACCAAAGGCAGGGGATCTGCTCACAGCTTCGCACAGCAGCTGCACGGGCGCAGGGACAGTCCACATGGTCACCATCACGGTGGGATGCAGAGGGGTCCAGCAACTGCCGAACCCCACTGCTTCAAAGGTGGGGGGCAGGGGCAGGACAGCAGGAAGGGAGAGCTGAGGAGGGGTGCTGAGGATGTACCCAGTGAGGTGGAAAGGGCTCTTCACTTCCATGCCTGAAGAGGGTTACGAAATAGGCACCTTTGTGTTTTGGGAAGTTTTTTTGGAAGAATTCAGCACTGAAACCACCCCAAGCCTGAAATATGCTTCACAGGAAGTTTTTGATTTGGTTTTGTTTTTCTCTAGGAAATATGCACTCACCAAAGCAGATGGAGAGAGAGAGAGAGAGAGTGAAAAAGCCCTCCTTGTGGGGTGGCCACATCTCAGTCCTTCTCATCCTGGGCTTGGGCACACATGCACATGTGCCTGGTGCGTATCTTAGCCTCCAGCTGACACTTGAACTGTGCAATCAGTCATGTGGGATCCAGCAGCCTTAGCCACCATGCCACCAGCTGGTCCCTTCTTAGTTTTTTGAGTTTGTTTCCTCTGTGGGAGAAAGGGATGCAGTGAGGGACAGACAGACAGAAAGATAGGCATCCAACAGGATCTTTACGCCACGCGCCACCCGTCCCAGCCAGCCCCGATCACAAGCATAAACATGCCAGGTGTGCTCAGGAAGGTGCCAGGTCACGAACCCAGGCCCGTGCCATGCTATGCCACCACCTGGCCCCAGTATAAGAAGTCTTCCTAAAAACACCCTTATTCATACATAATTTACATATCACAAACACTCCCATTTACACATTTTCATGGCTTTTAGTATATTGACTAAAAGAAGTATGCATCCATGGCCACAGTTCATTTTAGAAACTGTTACCCAGAAAGAGACCCTGCACCCTATAACCACAACGCCCCAGCGCCCAGTCCCATGCCCACCCCTGGAGAAACACCAGTCCACTTGCCGTCTCTGACACCCAGCTCTGGACGCAGAGGGGGAGCAGAGCCCTGCAGCGCGGGCCTGGCCTGCTCCTGGCGGCACTTGGCGGTCTCCATATCCATCCGTGTCGCAGTGCTGCGAGTCTTTCCCTTCTCAGTGCTGCGTGAGAGTCTATTGTGCAGATAAACCACATCTACTTATCTGGGAAAGTTTTTAATAATAAATGATCGTATTAGCAATAAGGCTATACAGATTATGCGTTTCTTCTTGTGTCCGTTTCGCAAATTTGGGTCATTAATGGCTGTCTCTATCTTCTCTACATTTTCAACTTTGATGGCATGAAAGTGTTTATAACATTTCCTTTATATTTAACCACGTAATGCCTTCGGGCCTGAATATATCTTCTTTCTCATTCCTGATGCCGGTCATTTTTGTTTTCTCTCTTTTTTAATAGGTCTTACTAGAATTTTATACATTTTATTGGTCTCTTCACTAGTTTTTGAATTTATTGTCTTTCTCCACTTATAGACTTCTAATTTATTGTTAGCCACTCTTGTCTTTATTATTTTATCCCTATTTAATTAAATAAAATTTGCTCTTCTTTTCTATATTCTTATAATGAAATTTTCAATAATTGGTCTTAAACTATTCTTTTCTACTATAAATACTGAAATATTTACATTTTCCTCCAAAGTTCTCCAGTCACAGTCTCACAATGTTTGATACGCTGTATTTCATTATCATTCAACTAAAATAGTTTCTACTTTTTAGTGATTTCCCGACTAACTCACTGGGTATTTAATTCATTTTTATTCAAAATTTGAGTGATTTTTTTTAGAAATCTGTTTTATGACTAATTCCACTGGCCACAGGATAAGCTTTGTCACAGGGAATGCGTAACGGTCTGTTCTAGTGAATTCTCCACGTGCATCTAGAAGTGATCAGTCCGCTGTGGACAGCAGCTTGAGCCTTCTGTGAACTCCACTGAGCGGTGGCAGTCATCTGTGACTTCCGTGTCCTCGCCGGCCTTCCACTTGTCTACGCATGGCTGGGACGCCCGCGCCGGTCTGCGTTTCCTTTGGCTTTTCATCAGCTGTGCCTTGTATTTGAAGCTCTGCTGTTAACGAGACACATTTAGGATGGCTGTGTATTTTGTGGACTTGTTCCTGCTGTTATTATGAAGTGGTATATTAATCTTCGGTAATATTTACAGTCCTGAAATAGACTTCATGAGAAATTAACATGGTCACATAGCTGTGCTTTGGTTTGGTTTTCTCCTTTGATGGACATGTTTAGAATACTGACGTTGAAAATAATTATGGGCATGGGTAGGCGTACGTCTACCATCTTACTACTTGTTTTCCACTCGCCCTCTGCTCTGTAGTTTATTATATATGCCTCTTTTTTCTTTAAGATAGTGCTAATGCTAATATACGCATCTTTAACTTTACCAGTCTACTTTTTAAAGACTTATTTATTTAATTAAATTAATTTATTTATTTTTTAATTCACCAGAGAGACAATAAAGAGAGACATAGGGAAAATGAGAAAGCAAGCCACCAGGTCCAAGACTCTAACTGTGGTCAGCCATGTGGAAGTCCAGCCCCTTAACCACCACACTACCCGCTGGCCCCCAAATTATAATTATTTAATTTTTTTAAAGAATTATTTTATTAAACTTTTTATTATTATATCATTATTATTTTTCATTTTGATCAGAGAGAGACAGAGAGAGAGAGAGAGAGAGAGGAAGTGAGAAAGCAAGCCACCAGGTCCGAGACTTGAACCGTGGTCGGCCATGTGGGAGTCCAGAGCTTTTAGCCACCATGCCACTTGCCGGCCCCATTATTTAATATTTTAAACAATATTATATAGCTTTCTGTAAGTTTTGAGAAGCTTACAAAAATCTATTTTCACTTCCTGCTTGCATATTTTGTGCTATTGTTACATGTCTCATTTTTACATATACCATAAACTCCACATTTACATCATCATCTTGGCTATATCCAGTCGTCCTATTAAATTTTTTCAACATATATAGCAAATACTTTTTATACTTGACATTGCCACAATCTGCACTCCTTCACGTATTTCCAGTACCCACCTGGCACCACTCTCCTCTAGTCAGAAAAGCCGGCTTCACGTCTGCTGTGCAGATATGCTGGCAGCAAACCCTCTCAGCTCGCCTTCCCTTGGGAGGAAAACGCCTTCAGCGTAACCCTGAAGGCTGCTCCCTGGGTACATCCTGTGCAGACAGACTTACCTTCGGGGTTTTGAACACTCTGCTCTGCTTTACGTGGACAAGAAGTCAGCACCCTTACTTCGGGCCCACTTTTTCACCTGGTTGGTTTTAGATTTATTTGGTCAGCACAGTTCTAAGCAGTTTGCTTGTGACAGGACTTGTGTTTACCCTCTTAGGGTTCATTGATTCCTTCAAACTTGGAAATTTTCAGGCATCATTAATTCTAATATTTTTTCTGACCCATCCTGTTCTCCAGTTGGTACCACAGCACTGGACACAGAGGCTCTGTTCGTTTTATTTAATACTTCTTTTTTTTTTTTTTTGGAGAGGTTTTGGCTATAGGGCGTGTGCACTTGCTAGAAAGACAGAGAGAGAGAGACAGAAAGCAAGAAATCACCCCCCAGGGGGATGGCCACACTGCAATCCCTTCTCCTCCATTCTTCTCTTGGGATCTTGGGCACGCACACACATGCACCTGGCATGAGTTTAAGCCACCAGGTCCAGGACTTGAACCGCAGTTGACTACATGGGAGGCCAGCAACATAGCCATTACGCCAACTGCTGGTCTCCGTTTTGTTTAATACTTCTTCGTTCCCTTTCTGGCTCACTTTGCATGATATCCAAGTTCTCCATCGGTGAACCCCACCTGTCCACGGGTCCTGCGATGTTTCTATCGACGGGTGCCCACCCTCATCACGGACTGCATTTCCTATGTTTTGGGATATCTACTTTCCCCCTGCATTCTAAACGGTGTGATGATTGCATTGTTGAGTGTCTGGATTTCTTTATTCTCCATTAAGAGTCTTCAGGGGGCTTAGACTGTGGCCATGTGGGTTCCACATGGCCAAATGCTTGATTCGACTTCCAGACCCAGCAACGTGAAAACATGCTGGGCGTGTCTGTGTGTGTGTGTGTGTGCATGCCCAAAACCCCAAAAGGAGGGGAGATGTGGGAGGAGGATTCGGTGTGCGACCGCTCCCCGTGCAGGGAGCCTTTCTCCCTGGCCCTCTCTCTGTCTCTCTGTGGCAAGCACACACTCCCACAGGCAAAATTTTAAAAAAGTCTTCAGGAGGGGCCAGTGGATGGCTTGATGGTTAAGGTGCTGGACACTCCCACATGGCTGACCACAGTTCAAGTCCCAGACCTGGTGGCTTACGTTCTCACTTTCTCTCTCTCCTCTCTCTCTCTGTCTCTCACTGATCAAATTAAAATAAATGAATGAATTTTTAAATTTTTTAATTAATTAAAAAAAATAGTCTTTAGAATATTTTCCTGGCAGTTAAATTGCAAAGACCAGCTTAATCCTTCTGGGGTATGTATGTCCCCAGGATTTGTTTGGTTAGGTCCATGCCACGCAGGACAATGTCAGCACTGTTCCTGAGGTACAGCCTTTCTGAGGCCAGAACAAGAACCCTGGTTGTTTGCAGGTACCTCAGGGAAGTGGCCAGCCTCATGGGCTGTCGACCTCCACATGGTTTGGTTTTCTTAGCCGAGTTGCCCAAGGGCCCTGGAGTTGTATCTCTGGAACTCTCCCTTGAGTCCTCTTCCCCATAAATTCCAGGCGACTCCGCCTCCCTGACCTCTGACCTCTGGCCACAACTCAGGGGTGATTCTGTGCTCGGCTTGGGTCCCCTCTCCCAGTGGCAGGATCTGGATAGAGCCTCCAGGGTGAGATCCCGGCAGAGCCTCCAACGTGAGATCCCGGAGGAGCCTCCAATGTGAGATCCCGGCGGAGCCTCCGTGTGAGATCCAGGGTAGCCATAGGCTCATCTGGTTTGCTTGTCTCTGTCACAACTCTCAGTCCAGAGATGCCTGCTTCCAATTATCTCAATATTTGTTTCATGGCTGTCCCCATAGCACAGTGGTTAAATGCTGTGCATTGGGAGCTAGATTGCTGTCCATGGTTCAAATCCCAGCCCTGACAGCTTGCAAATGTGTCAGGCATGTGCCCATGTGTGCCCAAAATCCTGACAGAAATGGAAGAGAAAAGACTGTGGCATGATCATCCCCCTAGACAGTGCTCTCTCTCTCCCTCTGGCAAGCACATGGGCCCTCTGGCAAAATAAATAAATATTTGCTTCACATATATTTTCCAATTTCTCTAGCTCACAGTAAAAAGTCAGGTCTGGTACTAATTAGTCATGACAGCATGCACAAGTCTTACCCATTTACTGGAATTCAGGGACTGCTCAACATCAGAGACAAAGAAGGAGACAGACCAGTGAAGACCAAAAAGTGACAACCCCATGACAGCTCATGCCTGGATAGGTGCAAGGCCTTCCTTCGGCAAAGGGGATTTTTACCATCCTTAAAAAATGGAAGACTATATTCCTTAGGAATACTGTTCTGAATATGTTTTTCATGTGTTTATATATTCATATTGATACACTCAGTATATTAGATGCTTGGAGTAGACTCCTTATACAATATTATGAATACAATCCTATAAATACATTTAAAAAGAATGCTTTATGGGATGCTGAGAAAATGTTGGCAGTATTTGCCTACTTTTATTTGCGCACAATTCCCTTTAAAAACAGTCAGTAAAAAATGAAAAATCCATAGACGGTAATCCACAGAGAAAATAGACGGCCAACTCTGTGAAGCAGAGGGGAACGGGCCGCCAGGGTCGTAACATCTGTGTGTTTTCAGAATCGTGGAGAGAGGGCAGGACACAGGGGAGCATCTGACAGCCTGAGAGCCCCCAGTGACCTAGAGCTGCTCGGCGGGGGGCTGGCGGCCAGGGCCCACAGCAGCAGGGGCCCACGCGGACCGGGCTGCGTCCCGAGTGGACAGTGTCATCCAGGGCAGCTCAGACCCAGAACAAAGCCCCGCTGTGAGGAGCTTCCAGACACAGGAGGGCAGACACTTGTTCTCTCTGTCTCAGGTGTGCGGTCCAAGGAGCTGCCCTGGGCATGGGGTACGAGGTGGCACCAGAGGCTGGGGCCAGGCACGGGGTACGAGGTGGCACCAGAGGTTGGGGCCAGGCACGGGGTACGAGGTGGTGGGGCACCAGAGGCTGGGGCCAGGCACGGGGTACGAGGTGGCACCAGAGGCTGGGGCCAGGCACGGGGTACGAGGTGGCACCAGAGGCTGGGGCCAGGCACGGGGTACGAGGTACGAGGCTGGGGCCAGGCACGGGGTAGAGGCTGGGGCCAGGCACGGGGTACGAGGTGGCACCAGAGGCTGGGGCCAGGCACGGGGTACGAGGTGGCACCAGAGGCTGGGGCCAGGCACGGGGTACGAGGTGGCACCAGAGGCTGGGGCCAGGCACGGGGTACGAGGTGGCACCAGAGGCTGGGGCCAGGCACAGGGGTATGAGGTGGCACCAGAGGCTGGGGCCAGGCACAGGGACACAGCCAGCCTGGAGCCGCAGAGAGATGGGAGCACGTTGAGAGGCCGGCTGCATACTGCACTGTGTCCTTTGAAGGAAACAGTGGGACGTGTAAACCTGGTGGTTTTCTCATTTTCTGATCTGTACCGATCGATTGCTAAAAAGGAAGAATGTAGGATTTCGAGGCACCGGCGTTGCCGTTTTCCTCAGCACAGGGATGGAGTCAGGCTCTTTCGGGTGAGGTGAGAACAGCGTCCTTTGTGAAGCCGAGCCCTCATGCACACGTCACGTACGTGCCTTCCCAAAGGCTTCCCCTCCCCCCAGAGGACACGGGCCCTGCAGCTCTGAGCAGAGGCGCCCTGACAAAGCTGGCGGGAGGCTGTGGACCAGCCACGGGTGAGCCACGGGATCATGTGGACACACCTGAGAGCGACGCTGCTCACAGCCTCCCAACACCAGCAGGTGCTCATGCCAACAAGATCCTGTTCTGAAAAGGACTTTGATTCCTGGTAACGACAAAGTAAACCTCCTTTCTTCTCACTGAAGAGACTAAACGTGCGGCCAGCAGAAGGTGTGGAAGTGAAGGCCCTGGGCTCCCACACGGCCAACTGTGCAGCTCGCGTCCCAGAGCCAAGGCACAGGTGCCAAAGCCTTGAGGGGAGATGCAGGAGGGACTGCAGTGGCCGGCCCTCCCGCGAGGTGGGGGACTGCAGGAGGGGCTGCACGTGGCCGGCCCTCCCGCGAGGTGGGGCGATTTCTCGCTTTCTCTCTGTTTCTCTTTGGCAAGCACACACGCTCTATCACAAAACTAAAAACAACAGAAATAAAAGCAAAACATTTAAATAGCATATGACATAGTTACATGGTGACATTCAAAAAAACTTGTAATGGAAAAAAATATGTATTGCTAAAGAGAACCGTTGCGTCTTAGCATCAAACAGCACACGCCAGCACAGGCAGCCTATGAGCCCACCGGGGAGGCTCTGCAGACAAGGGCCTCCCGCCCTGCGAACCACGAGTGGTCAGGCAGCTCCTGGGGTTCACCAGCCTCTTAAACCTCCTGGCCCTACGAGAACCAGGTCCGCTCCTCGCCCGTCTGCAGGCCAGCCGTGTGGCAACACATCCGCACGGGAGGGCAGCCCTGCCTGCCCTGCGTGACGAGCCGAGTGTCCACGGGGAGGGTGGCAGTTCCAGGGAGAGGCTTCTCGACAACCTATAGCCCTTTTTAACGTCGGTCCCAATCCACCAGATGGGCCCCCGGGTCCCTCTCAAGACCCTAACCCTAACACGGCAGCGTGTGCATGCCACAGCCTCGCGCTCTTCTCATTTGTCCAAGACCAACTTAAAAAGATTTTTTTCTCCCACACTCTTGAAAAAATGTAATATTCAACAACTATTAATTGAAAAGTTACCCTGAGTGACTGGGAATCGAATCGGATTTAACGTGGTCAATTACACGACACACAGAAAAACAAGGCGTGTGGGTCCGAGACGTGGCTCCTTCCGAGTCGTGGCACCCGGTCGGCTGTGTAGCCCCGGTCTGCACCATCTGTTGGCTGAGGAGGCTACATTTAAAGACTTACAAGGCCCATTCGAGATGAAATGATCTGTGACTCTGGAAATGTGGATAAACAGTCACGGGAGCGGGAAGGAAGCATGAGCAGGGACAGACATGCACGGACCACACCCAAACACAGGTTCAAAGTTCTCTCTCTGCACAGGCCAGAAAACAGACCAAAACTAGAACTTGGATCCTTCACTGAAAATACACACACTAATTTTAAAGTGTCTGTCTTCTTCCTCAAATACTGCTCCTTTATTAAGAAAACATTTTTCTACCTAAAGTTTTCCTCAGAGCAGCTTTGACGTCCCTGTTCCTCAGGCTGTAGATGACTGGGTTGAGCATGGGCACCACGATGGTGTAGAACAGGGAGGACACCGTCCCCTGGTCCATCGGTAACAGAGAAGAGGGTTTGAGATACACGAACGCCCCCGACCCAAAGAACAGAGCCACCGCAGCGAGGTGGGAGCTGCAGGTGCTGAACGCCTTGGCCCTGCCCTCGGCGCAGCGCATGCGGAGGATGGCGGAGAGGATGAGGGCGTAGGAGATGAAGATGGTGACATGGGCACGCCAATATCGAGGCCCAGCACGACAAAGACCACCAGCTCGTTCACGCGGGTGCTGGAGCAGGAGATCTCCAGGAGCGGGAGGATGTCACACATGTAGTGGTTCACGAGCTTGCCCGCACAGAACGCCAGACCCGCTATGTCTCCCGTGTGGGCCACGGCCCCTGCACACCCCAGCCCGCAGACGCCGCCAGGAGGAGCAGGCACACCCGGGAGACATGGCGGCCGAGTACAGCAGAGGGCTGCAGGTGGCGACGTAGCGGTCCAACGCCATGGCCGACAGGACGAAGGACTCCGAGACCACAAAGAAGCAGCAGAAGAAGAGCTGGGTCGTGCAGCCGGCATGGGCGATGGCGCTCCTCCCTGAGCCAAAGCCCATCAGCATCCTGGGGGTGACGGTGGTGCAGCAGCAGGAATCTATGAAGGAGAGGTTGGAGAGGAAGAAGAACATGGGGGTGTGCAGGGGGCGCTCAGCGCGATCAGGGTTATCAGGCCCAGGTTCCCCACCACGGTGACCACGTAGAACCCCAGGAACAGGCAGAAGAGGGGGGCCCGGAGTGCCGGCTGGGCCGTCAGGCCTGCGAGGAGGAACTCCGTCATGGAGGAGGAGTTCTCGGCCAACATTCTCCTCTGGTGGGGGCTGGGGAAGGTGGAGTGGGACAGAGAAGAGGAGCAGTTAGAGAGAGAAACATCGCCGCCACCATTCAGTGCCCGTTCTCCATTCTCCAGAAAGGAATCCAAAGAGAGAAACTGGAATTTTGGTAGAAAGGTCAAGCATTGGCCATAGACCTGCCTTCATAGCCCAGTGACTTCGACCTCCAGGACAGTCTGCTAAGCCTGCCTCCGGACAAGAGCTCATCTGCCAAGTGTGGGGTGCAGCCCACGGCCGGGCGTCCTTCCGCCTCTGGGCAGGCCTTTCTCCGTGTCCGTCCCTCTCCCGCCTCAGCTTCAGCTACTGAATCAGCCTCTGCCCGTGCACCAGGCCCTGAGGAGCAGGAGCCGCTGTGGCTCTAGAAGTCACTGCGCTCACCCTGGGCCAGCCCCAGCAGACAGGACCGTGAGGGTGCGGTTTCCCGAGATCTTAGCCCCAGGGGCTGTGGGCTTAGTCATTCTCTACAGCTCGCACTGCTCAGTGCAGAGAGCTCTGTGAGGACATTGTTACCTTTTACAGGTGAAACAGCTAGACAGCACCAGTCAAGCCCCAACCTCTGGCTTGCAGCCACTGCAACGTGTGGCCCCAGGTCATGTGACCAGCCGGCTCAGACACACCTTCCTGCCCGCAGAGCCACAACGCTGTGCTTGGTGGCCCCCTGTCTAGCGTCCGGGCAGGAAACCCTTGTGTGTAGGAGACAGCTTGGGCTCAGTCAGCACCAGAGGGCCAGGTTCTGATCCAGCCTGTTGCCCTTTCTACACTGGAGAACACGGCTTCCAGATGCTGATTTGCCCAAAATCCTTGAGAGAAGGAAGAAGACAGCACCTTCTCTTAACCAGGACACAACAGGAGAGTAGAATTTTATTCTCGATTACAGGTCTCAGGGACACAATTATTAAAATGGAGACTCCCTTGAGACCATTCCCTCAGAGATTACTTTCCCTAAAGAAGAAATGCTTGTTTACCCTTCGAAATTGTTTGATTTGGCTCTTAGAGACCACCCTTTCCTTCAACCAACCGTCGGCTAGCACATTAAGAGAAAACCAGCGTGGGAAGACCATGGCTATCTCAGCTTCTCTCGAACACGCGGTAAAGGAGCTGACGTGGTGCCCTCACACTGACCCCCAGACGCCACGTCCTCGTGCACCCTCGCATGATGACTCCCGTGTTAGAGGTGACCTGCTTCAGAGCCTGGACTCGTGCCGAGGGCTGCCGACTCCGAGCCTCCTTTCCCGCCACCAGCTGAAGGGACTCCTGGTGGGAGCTACTGAAACCCACCAGCAGGCCCTCGACTTCTCAAGCCTGCAGGCTCTTGGGAAGTAACAAATGCCACTTAATAAATTTAATAAAAAGAGTGATTAGAGCCAGGAAAGGCTAGCACAGAGGGCTGCTGTAGTCTAGAAAAGGGTGTTCAATAATTTATTCATATTCTAATTCGTTTTAGGATTTAATTACACTATCCCTAGCTCAGAAAATAAAAGGAGACTTCTGATTCCCTCCCATCTTCTCACGGAGCATGGGTTTAACGGTAACGAAAAATCCCTGTCTGGTAACTGCTCTTACCCTCTGCCAATATCAGCCATTTCAAACTGGTGTTTCATTTTTCTTAGTGCCTCGGTCTGTAACAGACCCAAACGGTCTGTGTCCGAGTCCAAACAGAATTATAAGTAGCACCTTTTGGTTTCAAGCCCAGGGAGTAAGGGTTAGGGTGACACAAACGAGAATCAGAGTGAGGAGGAAGTTTTGACGAGACCCTACAGTGCTGGCAGAATCTTCAAAAGGCACAGATCAGGGAGAGGTTGGCGATGGAAGGCCAGAGGTGGGGAGAGGAGAGAGACGGGGACAAGAGAGCTCCAGCGGGGAGGCACTCACACAGGGCAGAGCGACGGCAACTTACCCCACGCAGGCGTCTGAAGAGAGAATAAATGGGGTTTGAAGACCAAAGTATTCCTTGAAAAGGAGAGAAAGGAGAGAAGGAAGGTGACCAGCAGCACTTAGGGCAGCCTGTGCAGCATCTTAGAGCTTGCCTGGAGACGCGCGGAGCTGAGCCGCGTAGTACAGCAGACCCTGGGCAAGCTGCTCGGCACGGCCCAGGCGCTGTACCCATCCGAAGGCCAGAGACAATGACTCCAAGCCTGAAGACATCTGTGAGGGTGGATGTAGCTCAGTAAATACTTAACTCAGCAAATTCCCGTGGAATAAAGGAAGTCTCACAAATGCCAAAGCAGGAGAACACTTGAAGGGTGAGGGGCAGCTGTACTCCTGAGCAGTCGGAGAGAGTGGCTCACTTAATGATAGGATCCGGTACGGAAAAAACGATAATTACATTGAATGTCAATGGATTAAATTCTCCAGTTAAGAGACATAGACTGGCTGAATGGATAAGAAAACAGAAACCCTCTATCTGTTGCCTACAAGAAATTCACTTTATGGATAAAGACATACATAGACTAAAAGTCAAGGGCTGGAAAAAGATATTCCATGCAAATGGAAATCAAAAAAGGGCTGGAGTAGCGATATTGATCTCACACAAAATAGATTTCAAAACAAAGAGTGTAAGAAGAGACAAAGAAGGGCATTATATAACAGCAAATGGGGTAATCCAGCCATAACCCTTATAAATATCTACGCACCCAACTCAGGTGCACCTAAATACATGAAGGAAAGACTGCTGGAGCTAAAAGGAGAGATAGGGAGAAACACTATAATTGTTGGAGATCTCAACACCCCCTTATCTCCTTTAGACAGATCTTCTAGGCAGAAAATAAATAGAGAGATACAGGACCTAAATGATACTATAAATGGAATGGGCTTGACAGATATTTATAGAACCTTCCACCCTACGTCCACAACATATGCATTTTTCTCACCTCAGCATGGAACCTTTTCAAAGACTGATTATATGATAGGATACAAACCAAGCCTTTACAGATTCAAAGGCATAGAAACTATATCCAGCATCTTCTATGACCATGATGGAATTAAACTCAAGATTAATTTCAAGAAACACCCCCAAAATACACAAACACATGGAAACTGAACAACCTACTTCTAAATGACTTCTTTACTACTGAAGAAATTAAGTCTGAAATCAAAAAGTTTATGGAAACAAATGATAATGAGTACCAAGTGTCCAGAATCTATGGGACACGGCAAAAGCAGTCATAAGAGGGAAATTCATAGCAATTAGTGCACATAAGAAAAGGATGGAAAGATGGCATATAGAAAACCTAACATCATGCCTCAGGGAATTAGAAAAACAACAACAAACAAACCCAAAAAATTCCAGGAGAAAAGAAATAATAAAGGTCCGAGCAGAAATAAGTGAAATAGAAAATAAACGAACTATACAGAAAATAAATGAAAGCAAAAGCTGGTTCTTTGAAAAGATTAGCAAGATCGACACACCATTGGCTAGACTGATCAAGAAGAAGAAAGAAAGAAACCAGATTAATCAAATACGTTATGAAACAGGCAATATTACAACAGACATAGTAGAAATACAAAATATCATTAGAGAATACTATGAGCAACTATATGCCAATAAACAAGATAACTTGGAGGATATGAAAAAATTCCTGGATGCATTTAATCTACCAAGATTGAATCAGGAGGACATTGAGAACCTGAATAGACCCATAATGAGCCAGGAGATTGAATCAGTAATAAATAACCTCCCAACAAAGAGAAGCCCAGGTCCAGATGGCTTCACTTCTGAATTCTACAAAACTTTTAAGGAAGAGTTAATCCCTATCCCAGTCAAATTATTTCTGAAGATTCAAAAGGAAGGAAACCTTCCAAATTCATTTTATGAAGCCTCCATCATCCTCATCCCCAAAACAGATAAGGACATGACAAAAAAGGAAAACTATAGACCAATATCATTGATGAATACAGATGCAAAAATTCTCAACAAGATACTCGCAAATCGTATTCAACAACATATAACAAAGATCATTCATCACGACCAGGTAGGCTTTATACCAGGGATGCAAGGGTGGTTTAATATACGCAAGACCATAAATGTAATACACCACATTAACAGAAAGAAAGATAAAAACCATATGATCATCTCAATTGATGTGGAGAAAGCATTTGATAAAATACAACATCCTTTTATGATTAAGACCCTCAGTAAGATTGGTATAGGAGGGTCATTTCTTAACACAATAAAAACTATCTACAAAAAAACCTACAGCTAACATTATACTGAATGGGGAAAAGCTGAAAGCCTTTCCTCTGAAAACAGGTACTAGGCAAGGCTGCCCACTTTCTCCACTGCTCTTTAATATAGTACTGGAAGTCTTAGCTATTGCAATCAGAGAAGAGAACAATATTAAAGGCATTCAAATAGGCAAAGAAGAGTTGAAAATACCTTTATTCGCAGATGACATGATAGTATACTTAGAAGACCCAAAGGTCTCCATGAAAAAACTTCTCGAAGTAATAAGTGAATACAGTAAAGTGGCAGGATACAAAATCAACATCCAAAAACCTATAGCATTTCTATATATGAACAACAAGTTGAACAAAGTAGAGCTGAAGAAAGGAATCCCTTTCACCGTAGCCACAAGGTGTATAAGATACCTAGGGATAAACCTAACTAAGAAAGTCAAAGACCTTTATAAAGAAAACTATGAGAATCTTAAAAAAGATAATGAAAGTGACATAAAAAAAAGTAGAAGGACATCCCATGCTCCTGGATTGGAAGAATTAACATAATCAAAATGGCAATTCTTCCCAAATTAATCTACATGTGTACTGAAATTCCAATCAAAATACCAGAAATGTTCTTCACAGATCTAGAAAAGGCAATCATAGAATTTGTCTGGAATCATAAAAGACCTCGTATTGCAAAAGCAATCCTGCGCAAGAAGAATGGAGTGGGAGGCATATCACTCCCTGATCCCAAAATATACTATAAAGTTGTGATCATCAAAACAGGATGGTATTGGCACGAAAACAGACATACGGACCAATGGAATAGAAAAGAAACCCAAAAAATAACCCCCAAAGCTTACAGCCAACTGATTTTTTTTTTTTTTTTTTTTTTTTTTTTTTTTGCTATAGGGCGCGTGCGCTCGCCAGACAGACAGAGAGAGACATAGAGACAGAAAGCGAGAAATCACCCCCCAGGGAGAATGGTCACGCCGCAATCCCTTCTCCTCCATTCTCCTCTCGGGATCTTGGGCACGCACGCACACGCGCCCGGCGTAAGTTTTAAGCCACCGGGTCCGGGACGCGAACCGCGGTCGACTACGTGGGAGTCCAGCAACATAGCCATTACGCTAACTGCTGGTTCCCCAGCCAACTGATTTTTGACAAAGGATATCAGTCAATCCATTGGGAAAAGGAAAACCTCTTTAGTAAATGGTGCTGGATAAACTGGGTATCCACCTGCAGAAAGATGAAACTGAACCCCCATCTTTCATCATTAACAAAAGTCAACTCAAAATGGATCAAAGATCTGAACCTAAGACCTCAAACAATAAAACTACTGGTGGAAAATGCTGGGGAAACTCTGGGAGACACTGGAGTAGGCAAAGACTTCTTAAATAGGACTCCCAAAGCACAGGCACTAATCCCTAACATCGACAAGTGGGACTATATCAGACTAAGAAGTTTCTGCACAGCAAAGGACACAGTAACAAGTGTGAATCAACAACCCTCAGAATGGAAAATATTTTTGTTAAATATGCCTCAGACAAGGGATTGATAACCAGAATACACAGGGAACTCAAGTGCCTTATGCAAAAAAAAAAAAGAAAAAAAAATGATTAACCCAATTAAAAGATGGGAAAATGAGCTGAACAAACATCTCTCTAAGGAAGACATACGAACAGCCAAAAAGCATATGAGGAAATGCTCGACATCCCTCATCATAAGGGAGATGCAGATAAAAACCACAATGAGATACCACCTAACCCCTGTCAGAATGGCAAAGATTAAGAATATAAAAGGTCATAAGTGTTGGCAAGGATGTGGGGAAAAGGGAACCCTCCTACACTGTTGGTGGGAATGTAAACTGGTTCAGCCGCTGTGGAGAACAATATGGAGGTTCCTCAAAGATCTACAAATAGAACTACCATTTGATCCAGCAACCCCACTTCTGGGTATTTACCCAAAGGACAGTAGAACGCTCAGTCAGAAAAGTGCTTGCACATCAATGTTTATTGCAGCATTATTCACAATTGCCAAGACATGGAACCAACCTAAATGTCCACAAACTGATGAATGGATTGGAAAAGTGTGGTATATATACTCTATGGAATACTACTCAGCCATAAAAAATAACAAGACCCTGGAATCTGATAGAAAGTGGTCAGATATGGAGGATCTATTGCTGAGTGAAGTAAGCCAGGCTATGAAAGAAAGATATTGCATGTATCTACTTAATATATATAGACTATTCGCGCTCTATGGTAGAGAGCGAAATATTGGAGGGCATAAAAGCAGTGAAAGTACTTAACGAGGATAAGACAGTGTGGAATGGGGGTGAAGAGAAGAGGATAGAGAAAGATAGCAAGAGAACAATAGAGAGGCAGGACGTTAGTGGGACACAGATACGGCTTATTACCTGTTGATGATGACGTGTATAGTAATCTCAACTGGTTTGGTCTGAGAAGTATTTCATGCTGAGTAAAGTCTTTTTACAAGCAAAATGAGAAATAGTGATTGACTGTTTAAAAAATAATTGGAATAATGATAATAATAATTGGGAAAAACGAAAAGATATTGAATGATGAAGTGGGGATTTTAATGTCTCTGTACTGACTGACATGCATGGCATTCCCTTTTGAAAAAGCAATGTAATACACTGTAAAGTTATATGCAATCCAATGTAATATAAACAAGATTATGATGATAATAAATAAATAGAATTTTTAAAAAGTTTCATATTTGCAAACTTGTAAATTCAGGGGTAGCCTAATTTTCTGAAGTAATGTGTCAGGGATTTCTAAAAACATTTGGGACTTCTTTAGCTCCTCTCTCCCCGAAAAGCAGAAGTATGAATAGTTTTACTAAAATCAATTTGAGCTAGTATTGGTGTTTTATTGACATTAATGCAAATGATGTATGCCCACTGGGCGAGACTTCCTAAGTCCAGGTGTTTGTAGAAGAAACTACACAGAAACTTAATACAGAAGTAATGGGAAACAATTTGGTCATGAAGCTATTCCAGAGCTTACTTTTATTGCAGGTAACTCCATAAAACTCCTTTTTTTTTTGAGAGGTTTTTGCTATAGGGCGCATGTGCTCTCCAGAAAGACAGAGACAGAAAGCAAGAAATCACTCCCCAGGGGGGATGGCCATGCCACAATCCCTTCTCCTCCATTCTTTTCTCTGGATTTTGGGCATACACACACACGAGCCTGGTGTTAGTTTTAAGCCGCCAGTCAAACCACATTCAACCACATGGGAGTCCAGCAACGTAACCATTATGCCATCTGCTGGTCCCTATTGGGGACAAATTCTAAATAATTACATTAAAATTCTTTATCTCTTGGGGCCAGCAGGTGGTGAAGTGGTAGGGGTGCTGGACTCCCACATGGTCGACTGTGGTTTTAGTTCCAGACCCAGTGGCTTGAAACTCAGCTGGGCACACATGCCCAGCATCCCAAGAGGAGAAAGGGGGAGAAGGGATTGAGGCTGGCCATCCCTCACTGGGGAGAGGGTGTTTCTCACTTTCTCTCCATCTCACTCTGTCTCTCTGGCAAGCGCATGAGCCCTATAGCAAAAATCTCTCCAAAAATGACAAAACCATACTCTTACCTCTTTATTTCATCAGCTCTATTATTCCTGTTTATTTTCCTCCTAGTTTATAAACATGCTTTCCTGCTTATCTGAATGTCTAAGAGTGTTTGAGAAGATACTGAACACTTTGACTCTCTGAATCCATTTTTTTCTTTAAAAAGTTCAAGTTTTGTTGTGACAAGTTAGGCCACTTCGATGCTTTCGAGGCTTAGTGTTTAAAAGAAAAAAAATTTTGCAGCAACATTGAGAAGTAACACCACACCTAGAAAACTATTGCAGGAAGAACTCTAACACATATCCTAGTAAAATCACTGGGTTTTTAAAGAAGTCCCTTTGAGAACTTAGTCCTACATGTTCTAGTTCTGTTTGAAAAGATCTAGAAACAAGGGCCAAGCCAGAAGCGATGAACCCCTGTAACCCTAATTTGAGTTCTAGAAATACATTTCCCACTTTAAACAGAAGAACGAGTGTCTTGGAGAAATGATTGATTCCAGTCTGAAGAATAAAATGTGTGGGACCAGCAGTTAGTGTAATGGCCTTGTCGCTGGACTCCCACGTAGTCGACCGCGATTCACGTCCCGGACCTGGTGGATTAAACTCACGCCGGGCGCGTGTGCGTGCGTGCCCAAGATCCCAAGAGGAGAACAGAGAAGGATTACGGCGTGGCCATTCCCCCGGGAGGTGATTTCTCGCTTTCTGTCTCTCTGTCTCTCTCTGTCTGTCTAGCCAGCGCACGCGCCCTATAGCAAAAAAAAAAAAAAAAAAAAAAAAAAAAAAAAAAAAAAAAACCTCTCCAAAGAATAAAATGTATGAGATGAGTTCAGAACACTCGTCATAGCCAGCAGTGGGAGGTGTTGCAGATTCTAGACCTGGGTCGACAAGACTCTAGCGACAAACTGGAAGGAAGCCTACGCACCAGGAGGAAAGCCCGAGCGGGCGACGGGCAATGGCTACATTTGATAAAACTGCACAGAACACACAGGAGCACAGTGGAACTGGGTTCAGGCGAAGCGGGATGTATGGACTGTGCTGGTGTCGACATCCTGCGTGTGCTGTACAAGATGCTACCAGTGGCACAAGTGCTGCCCCCGTGGCGGGCATGGTGTGGCCCCCAGGCTGTTTCTAACACTGCGTGTGCATGGACAGTCATCTCGAGACACACAAGTCAGTTAAGAAGTCTTCACTAGCAACGTATTCATGGGCGATTTCACACTGCTGTGTCATGAGAGTACTTCCCAGTGAACGGGATGTGAGTGGACAGTCCTCGCGCATCAAGTCCTCCATCTCGCCTCCTGCGTCTACACTGTCCACCGACCGCCCACGCGCAGCAGGCAGCAAATCTGAAATTGCTTACGAACCTCACACTCTTTTACTAAAACCATCTAGAGTGTTTTAGTCAAGTACCTGAATTTCTTTTTAAAGAAATTATCTTTAGAGATGAATATCTAGAGGTGCGACCGTTGTCCATGGTGAATAACTAGCAGTGGCAGCGACGTGGTGGTAGGTGGCCAAGTTGGCAAGGCAGCTGTGGCAATGGTGGTGATGGTGATGGTGCAGACAGCGCCAGCGCCAGGGCTGCCGGGTGGACCGCTCCGGAGCTCTCCCTAGACCCCAGGGCTCTGAAGTGCACGATTCTCCCAGTGAAAGCGACATGAGCACACCTGGGACAGGACGCACTGCAGAGCAGGTGCACCAGACTCTAATTGCTCCTTTGGTGAGGACCTCGTCCCTGGAGCGGCCCCACCCCGCATTTATGTAGACGGAGTCCCAGGCAGCCAGCCTCAGTGACTCACTTTCCTGGGTTTGCTGCCCACTGAGCAAGCTTAGGACCGGATATATACCCACCTCGTCCTCACTTCCTGCCCGCGGGGTCGAGGCCGCCCACCTCTATCTCGAAGTGCTGTGCCCGCGTTGGTGGCACTCCTGGGTTCCTGCTGCCTGATCAGACTAGAGGTAATGGCCGTGGTGACTGGTAGGAGACGCGTGGCCGTGTTTGTCCGTTTTAGATTGTTAGAAGACCGTGGAGGGAAAACGCCAGACAAGGTTGGCTGGAACCGACCACACCGAGGTGCCGTCTGCACGAAGCACCTGATCTGGGGACGGCCCCGAAGATGGGTCCATGCTGCATCTGAAGGTCAGGTGAAAGGGAGTACGTAGGAGTTTTCAAATCCGCTGTTCCTGTTTAGAAAAAATGGTTTTCTTTGTAAAAAATGGAAATAATATTCAAAACCTCTAAGTCATCTTGCATACTAGTTATTATAAAGTTAAATACCTCACCACCAGTAACATATAAGCGTGTAACCATGCAAGCTGTCTAACATTCATGCCCCGTTGTAAGGGCTGTAGACTGCATCTCAGAACGAGCAGCCTGGTTGGTGTCAGCATTACTATTATAGGGTCTAAGGGGATGTGCTTTAAAGTGCTTTGTAAATAAAGTAGGGTACAAAATGTTTCTGTAGAAATAAATAGTTATTTATGCATATGTAAGTAGATAAGTGCTTAGAAAACATTCAGAAGGGGACCAGACCCAAGGCCCAGTGTTAAAAGGGCTGGCTTGCACACGGCTGGCTACAGTTCAAATCTTAGCGCTAGCAGCCATGGGGGTGGCGCCCCACTTTCCCTCTCACTGTGTCTCCCTCTGGCAAGCACACGCACCCTATGGCAAAAACCTTAACAGCAACAAAAGCAGGCGTGTGTGTGTGTGTGCGTGCGTGCGTGTGTGTGCGTGTGTGTGTGTGTGCGTGCGTGCGTGTGTGTGTGCGTGCGTGCGTGTGCGTGCGTGTGTGTGTGTGTGTGTGCGTGTGTGCGTGTGTGTGTGTGCGTGTGTGTGTGTGTGCGTGCGTGCGTGTGTGTGTGCGTGTGTGTGTGTGTGTGCGTGTGTGTGTGTGTGCGTGTGTGTGTGTGTGTGTGTGTGTGTGTGTGTGTGTGTGTGTCTGTGCCCCAAATTCCAGCAGGATGGAGCAATGGAGGAGAAAGGGGTGTGGCACAGCCACATCTCATCGGGAGTGTTTTCTCCCTCTTCCTCTCTCTTTGTCTTTGTGGTGAGTGCACACACTCTTTGGCAATTAAAAAAGAAAAATGAAAAGAAAAAATGTAAAAGGATATTTACTCTCAGTGTTAGGCTTCAAGTAGCAGGAGAATATTTTGCTATTTGCTTTTCTAACTTACTATTTAGGCATACTGCCTTATAATCTTTAAAAATGCACCTGATATTAGCAGTAAGATCTCCATCTCAAAAAATTCAATAAATTAATTTTACCAAATAACAATAAAGTGCTAAATAAAGAGAAGCTACAACAAAACAATATGGTTCCATGGAGATGAACAGACTGTTGATCAGACGATTGTGGGCCCAGGGCCAGCAGGCGGCATGGTGGTTGGGGCGCTGGACTCCCACATGGCCGACCATGGTTCAAGTCCCAGACCTGGCAGCTTGCTTTCTCACTTTCCCTCTCTCTCTTTCACACACACTGTCCCTCTCTGGTCAAGTAAAAATAAAATAAATAAATAAAGGTAAATAAGATAAATCCTTCAAGAAGAAGAAGATGGTCATGGGCCCAGTTCTCCCTCTTCCTGGCTGGGCTACCTGGGGTAACTCACTGTGAGTGCTCCTGAGGGAGAGGACCAGAACAGCCACGTGGCCACCCTTCTTTTCCTCGTGCCGTGCTCACACCAAGACAGCACGCCCACCTCGTCACCATTTCACCTTGCTTAGGGACGTGGGGGTGCGTGGACCGCAAGCTGCACGACTAGCCAGGGCCGAAGGCTCCATCAGGCAGGAGCAGAGGCGAGTCTGAGCCCCAAGTCACCAGCAGCCTGTGGTCCCCAGGGTGTCGCAGTAGCTGTGGTTACCGACGAGGTGGGAGCCGGCGACATGACGGGCAGAGCTCAGAGGTCCCAACTCTAAGCTGCTCCGAGCTCTAGGAGTCCCGTGAACTAGATCCCTGTGAGATTCTGCCTGCGATCGGGGATAAGGTAAATAACACGGGAAAGCTTAGTTTACTTGCCCATTTTCAGCACACTCTCTGTGTCACAGCAGTGCATGATGGTGTTACAAACTCCACTGTATGAGTGTACAAATATGAACTAAATCTCCCTGCCGTCCCTGGCTTTTCTCCCGAATCAGCACTGCTAATATTTTCATACAGACCCTCCCAGATATTTTCTGCTCATGCACAAGTCTTAGTCTTTTCAGGATCAGAAACTTTCCCCAATTTTCAGTATTACTGGGGAGACCTGATGAACAGCACAGCACTTTATATTTTAATGTATTTAACTTAGCATTTTTAGAGTCTTTCCTATTTAGAAAATATTGTTTTAAAAAGTGTTCTTAAGGGAACCAGCAGTTAGCGTAATGGCTATGTCGCTGGACTCCCACGTAGTCAACCGCGGTTCGCGTCTCGGACCCGGTGGCTTACAACTCACGCCGGGCGCGTGTGCATGCGTGCCCAAGATCCCGAGAGGAGAATGGAGGAGAAGGGATTGCGGCGTGACCATCCCCCCTGGGGGGTGATTTCTCGCTTTCTGTCTCTATGTCTCTCTCTGTCTGTCTGGCGAGCGCACGCGCCCTATAGCAAAAAACCTCTCCAAAAAAAAAAAGTGTTCTTAAAATATGTATACAAACAGGACAATATTCTTGGGTCATTTAAATACATTTGAGAACTTGGGGAAAAAAAATAATGAGTAAGCCTTGGTCTAGTCACCTCAGTTTTCTCAATATGAAAATGGAATAAAAATCCTCCTTTAAACACATTTCTTCTCATAACCAAGAATGTTAGAAATTAATGAGACTGAGCTCTGAAATAAATGTGTAGGCCATAGTGCACTACACGAAAGTCAGTATTATGTAAGGAAGCATTAAAATAGTGAGACTTTGCCATTTTTAGCTTAAGAAATGCCTCCCACCCGAGGACATCTGCGTCTCCCGCAGAGGCGACTGCGCTGCCTAGACACCGCCGTAGTTTGGATCTTTGCCGCGGGGCTGCGGAGCGCCGTGTCTGCTCTGACCGGAAAGCAGTGACAGCACCACCCTCAGCTGCTGAGCACTGTGACTCGGGGCCAGCCGAGAGACCACCACAGACCAGTGGCGGCAAAGCGGTGGCATTGGCGCCTTCTCACTGCTCCAGGTGCAGACAAGGGCCCATGTGGCGGTCCTCTGCCTTGGGCCTCAAGCCCGGTGAGAAACAAAACGGGTCCCAGGCACTTGGTGGCAGCTCACATTGTCACAGGAGCTGAGTGACTTGAAAACGGTTTCTCATCTGCGTTACCCCACGTTACAGTTACAGCCACCTCTGGGATTACCGTTAGGAATTTCTTCATCTTTTAGATGTGGAAATGGACTTTTCCCTCGACAGTACAGCTGGTGACTAACATGCTCCCTGAAGCGTGTGGTCGGGGCGGGTGCCCGCACACTCACGCAGGATTGAGACAGTGCAGAGACGGCGGGGTGGTTCCCGCCAAGGCCATCCTCAGCTGTAAAGCAGGGATGGCCTGCCTGTCGTTGGGGGGGCTCTCATACCGAGTAGCTCAGCGTCCCAGGAGAGACTGTTTAAATGTGACACCGGGCCTCATCCCAGAGTCTGCCTCGGTGGGTCAGGGCCGGGGCCGAGAACCTGCCTCTCTACCAAGCCCGGGCGATGCCAGCTACCGGGACAGGGTATACACTGCGAGGACAGTGTGCGGGCACCTGGGGACTTCTGTGTGTGGTAAAAGTCCGGGTCTCGGTTCCCTTTCCTCTCGTGACCTTTGAAACACTCCAGGGCTGGTTTCTCCCCAACAAGGAGCAGGGGTTGCAGGGGCCACTGGTGAAGGGCCCAGCCTGGCTCCACGCTCTCCGGGCAGCTGTTCACCCGGTTCCTCTCTCCACAGACCTGCCCGGAGAAGCATGGCTGCAGAGAACCACTCTGTAGTGACTGGATTCATCCTAGGGGGCTTAACCAGCCGGACAGAGCTCCAGCTCCCCCTCTTCCTCCTCTTCCTCGGGGTCTACGCGGTCACCGTGCTGGGGAACCTGGGCATGATGGGCCTGATCTGCCTGGACGTACGGCTCCACACCCCCATGTACCACTTCCTCAGCAACCTGTCCCTGGTGGACCTCCTCTACGCCTCTGTCACCACCCCAAAGATGCTGGTGAGCTTCGTGTCGGAGAAGAACGCCATCTCCTACGCGGGGTGCATGTCGCAGCTCTTCTTCTTCCTCGTCTTCGTCATTGCCGAGTGCTACATGCTCACGGTGATGGCCTACGACCGCTACGTTGCCATCTGCCGCCCTCTGCTCTACAGCACCATCATGTCTCCCTCCGTCTGCTCCCTGCTGGTGGCTGCAGTCTACACCATGGGGCTCATTGGTTCGACAGTGGAGACGGGCCTCATGCTGAGCCTGCCCTACTGCGGGCATCTGGTCAGCCACTACTTCTGCGACATCCTCCCTCTCATGAAGCTCTCCTGCTCCAGCACCTACGGTGTCGAGGTGACAGTCTTCCTCCTGGCTGGGTTCAACATTGTGGCCACCAGCCTGACGGTGCTCGTCTCCTACGCCTTCGTCCTCTCCAGCATCCTCCGCATCAGCACCGCCGAGGGCAGGGCCAAGGCCTTCGGCACCTGCAGCTCCCACCTCACGGCTGTGGGGATATTCTACGGGTCGACGGCTTTCATGTACCTAAAGCCCTCCACGGCCGCTTCCCTGGCCCAGGAGAGTGTGGCCTCCGTGTTCTACACCTCGGCGATCCCCATGCTGAACCCCCTGATCTACAGCCTGAGGAACAAGGAGGTCAAGGCCGCCGTGCGGAAAACGCTGCGGAGAAAACTAGATTGACGCCAGTGCTGCTCTTCTTTCTCGATGTAAACGCAGTTTGTTTTGTGTTTAATACCAGAGGGCGCCCTGAATGCTGGCCTGGCTGGGCGTGGGGACAGCCGCTTCACGTGGCTGGGCACTGCCTTCTCTCCCCCTTCCTCCCCTCCCTCTCTTGCAGTTCTGTTGGAAAGCAGCCAATTTCAAGGTCCTGTTTTCTTTCGCCTGAGATCAGCTTCCTCTCTCCTCTGTGTTTACCCTTTGCTAACCAGTTACTACCTTAATCGTAACTCAACATAAATTTTAAACTTTGAGCACGGAGTGCATCATTTATAGGCTCATTTCCTTCCACACTGGACACACTGGTCAACCAGTGCACTGGGAGTGTGCAAGCAGAGAGAAGTGAGTGTAAGAGTCATCATCCCCTTCAAGAATGAGCACTGTTCAGACGGCCACACTGCCCACTTAATGCAACCCTGTAAGAATCCCAATGATATTTTTAACTAAGCTGGAGGCGTCACACTGCCTGATCTCAGTCCCCTTCTTGCCCAGACTCCTCTCCCCTCTACGGACCACTGCCCACGAAGTCCTACCTGACCCCCTCACCCACTTTTCTTAGTAGCAATAATAATAATAGTATCTAACATGTTTTTAGATGCTGACTCTGAGCCAGGCCACTCCTGTAAGTGCTTCTGGTTATAGTTCAGGTGCACCTAACCAAGGAGGGCGTGACTGGACTTCCACTGCACGGAACCAAGATCCCACACTCTGGGTCCTCACTCACTGTTCCCACCACCCCAGGCTGATAGGCCCTTGGAACAGCCTACTTAACCCGCCCTAATTCTGCTCTCCAATTTCAAATGCCTCCTGAAAATAATTTCTCAAATCCTCTCCTTTTTACCATCTGTCCAAACCTCTTCCCTTTATGGGCAACTCTTCACGATGACTAAGAAAAGATCACACCAGTTCCCCATGTCCTGGCAAACCCCTAGCCCCAGAAACAAGGATGACCAGTAGTCACTCTAGGTGACACTTTGCTGCTAAGCCAGTCTTCCGTCCTTGTCCTGCCCAGTAACCAATCCTGCCTGCCTCATTCAGTAAATCCAGCTGCCCTGGGACCATGTTGCTATTCACTGTCCCTTGCTTATAAATCGGCATACATATTTTAGACTAAGTAGTCTGGTTAGACAACACTCTTCTTCTAAACAGCACATGGGTCAATAAAAAAAATCTCCAGAGAAAATTTTAAGCATTTTAAATCAAATGAAAACAAAATCAAAACATCACAACTTACTAAAGCAGTGCTTAGAGGAAAACTGGTAGCATTGAACATATTTATTAGAAAAGAAGATCTAAAGGACCAGCAGTTAGCATAATGGCTATGTCACTGGACTTCCATGTAGTCGACAGCAGTTCGAGTCCCAGATCCGGTGGCTTAAATTCACGCCGGGCGCATGTGCGTGCGTGCCCAAGATCCCGAGAGAAGAATGGAGGAGAAGGGATTATGGCATGGCCATCCCCCCTGGGGGGTGATTTCTCCCTTTCTGTCTCTCTGTGTCTCTCTGTCTTTCTGGCAAGCACACTCGCCCTATAGCAAAATCTCTCAAAAAAAAAAAAAAAAAAAAAAGAAAAGAAAGAAAAGAAAAGAAAAGAAAAAGAAAAGAAGATCTAAAAGAAATCATCTAAATTTCCAACTTCAGAAACTAGAAAAAGAAGGCAAATTAAAACTGAGGTAGGCAGGAGACAAGCTCACGTGGCCCCCACTCACGCTCGCTTTCATTGCTGTGCTTTTGGTGTCATACCCCGGGGTCAATGCTAGGACCAACGTCCAGAAGCTTTACTCCCACTTAATTTTTTTCTGCGGATTTTATAGTTTCAGTTTCACTTTTATGTTTAAGTCTTCAATTCACTTTCAGTCAATTTTTGTGTACGGTTTAAGACAGGGCTCAGTTTCACTCTTTCACATGTGGACATCCAGTTTTGCCAACACTCTGTGTTAGCGATGCCTCCCTTTCCCCACTGGTCTCTTTGAGGCCATCATCAAAAATTAGCTGGTCGTATGTGTTCGGGCGTATTCCCGAGCTCCCTATTCTGCTATTGGGTGACGTGTCTGTTTTTGTGCCAGTACCATGCTGTTTTGATTCCTATAGCTTTACAGTGGACTTGCAATCAGGCAGTGTGACGCCTCCACCTTTGTTGTTTTGACAAGTATTTGGGGTCTTTTGTAGCTCCACATAAATTTTTTAAAAAATAATTTCTGTGAAAAAAATGTCATTGGGTTTTTATAGGGATTACATTAAATGGGTAGCATGAGCCTCTTAACAATATTAATTCTTCAAATCCATGAACACAAGATGTATTTCCATTTATTCATGTCTTCTTCAATTTCCTTCATCAACATTTTATAGTTTTCTGCATACAAATTTTAATCTTAGGGGGCCAGTTGGTGGCATAGTAGCTGAGGCACTGGACCACCACACAGCTGACTGAGGTTTGAGTCCCAGACCTGGTGCATGTGCATGCATGCCCAAAATCCCAGGAGGAGAATGAAAGATAAAGAATTGTGGTGTGAGGGAACCAGCAGTTAGCGTAATGGCTATGTCGCTGGACTCCCACGTAGTCGACCGTGGTTCGCGTCCCGGACCCGGTGGCTTAAAACTCACGCCGGGTGCGTGTGCGTACGTGCCCAAGATCCCAAGAGGAGAATGGAGGAGAAGGGATTGCGGCGTGACCATCCCCCCTGGGGGGGTGATTTCTCGCTTTCTGTCTCTATGTCTCTCTCTGTCTGTCTGGCGAGCGCAAGCACCCTATAGTGAAAATCTCTCAAAAGAAAAAAAAAAAGAGAAAAAAAAAAAAAAAGAATTGTGGTGTGGTTACTACCACACGCCCCCACCCCCTGGGTGATTTCTCACTTTCTCTCTGTCTCTCTCTGTCGCTCCAGAGAGTGTATGTACCCTATAGCAAAACTATTTAAAAAAAAAAAAGTTTCATCTTTTGGGTTAAATTTATCCCTTAGTAGTTTTGTTTCTGATGCTGTTGGAAAGTGAATTGTTTTCTTAATTTCCTTTTTGTATAATTTTATATTAGTGCATGGAACATTATAGATTTTTGTATGTTGATTTTGTTTCCTGAAACCTTATTGAATTTGTTTATTAGGTTCTCATAGTTTTGGTGTGAAGATAATCAACAAAATTAAGACAACCTACAAATTGGGAGGTAATATTTACAAACTATATATCTGATGAGGGATCAATATCCAAAATATAAGAAAATCACACAACTCAATAGGAAAAAAAATCCAATTAAAAACTGGACAAAGTACCTGAAAAGACATTTCTTTAATAGACATACTAATGGCCAATAGGCATACTACAAGGTTCCCTCTCTGCTTCCCCAGGATAATTTCACAGACCAGGCACAAGCAGAGTGGGCAATGCCTCTCCTCCCTACACAAGGCAGGCTCAGAAGAGGAGGCCAGCCTGCCCTGGAGAGAGCAGGGGCCCAGCCACCCCAGCCGGGGCTACCTCCCAGGCCCAGGGAGGAGTCGCCGTGCCACTGGGTGATGAGGCTGTAGAGCTGTGGACAGAGAAGGGGCCTTTCATTGGTCACTATCCTAGGACAGGGGCAGTCTCCAGCTGCAACTGACTTCTTTCTTGTCACCTGTCAAAGACTTGCTTGTAAAGTTCCAGGAAATACAGCACAGGCCATGGTGCCCCTGGGACATGCCCTTGATGTGCATAACACTCCAACGACGTCATTGAGAAACTCTGAGGTGAACTTCTGAACAAGATCTTTTCCCTTTAGTCAAGATGTTTATCTCTGCTAGTTTGAGTTTAGATCCACTTCTAGGAGTCCAAGTGCAATTCTGGGGTAAATATGAGCGAGGAGACTTCAAAAAGTTTGTAGAAAATGGAATTAAAGTATGAGTTTATTTGGGCACCCCACATTTTGAGATCCATGCATAGTTTCCATTTTCCACGGTCTTGCTGAAGCCCCTTGTGGGTATGCACATGCATCTATCTCCTCCCAGTGAGAGGAGGTGCAGGGGTGTTTGGAAACTACAGCGGCATGGAGAGTAACTATGGCTACAGAGGCAGCATGGGCGAGCGGGGGCACTGGGGGAGGGAAGGAGGGAATTGAGGGCGGAAAAGAAAGAAAAATCAGAGTGTATGCTGTGAAGATGTACAGTGAATAAGTGCAAATAAAAAGTCAGAAAATAGCATTTAAACAAATGAAAATCAGCACAGGTCAGAACAGGATCAGGGACATTCAGACGGGACGACTCCTCCTGCTACTGCCACCTGGTGGCGATGTGCTAAAGCTCAAGGGCGGGACTGCTCAGGAGCTCCCTCTGACCTCACTCAGCCGTCTACACACAGAACAGCCAGTTTCAGGTGTCAGTGCCCCGCACAGGGGAGTGACAGAACATGAACAGAGAGATGAGCAAGGAGGAGTGAGACCAGCCCCTGAACGGAGACAAGAGGAGGTCAAGCACACACTATGTGTTCAGAACACCCATAGTGAGGCAGCAGGTGGCGTGGTGGTTCAGGATGCTGGACTCCTGCATGGCCGACTGCAGTTCGAGTCCAGAACCCGGTGGCTTGCTTCCTCACTCTCTTTGTCTCTGTGTCCCTCTCTGGTCAAATTAAAATTAATTAAATTTTAAAAAACACCCATCGTAAGACGGGGGGCACTGGGATGCTTGCAGGGGACACGGCATGCTTATGTCTGTGCACTGAAGAAGGGAGTTCGCAGAAAGAGAAGATTCAAGGTAAAAAAAGAAAATGGAAATTAGAGAATTGAAAATAACTGAGGGAATGAAAGTAGGTAGGATCTTACTTCTAAATATTCTGCAAAATGGAAATTGATGGACATGTTTTTAAGATAAATGTGGAAACATTCTGAATGTCAACGTATTGAATGTAGTCCCGTTAAAACCAGAACCGGGCCAGGGCTTTGACGGTGGCCCCTATTAATATTATAACGAAGGCAGAATAAAATTCAGTAGACCAAAAAAAGAAATTACAGGCAGAAGAATTAGAAAAGAAAGGGAGACCAGCAGATGGTACAATGGCTACATAGCTGGATTCCCACATAGCAGAGCATGGTTCAAGTCCCAGAATCGGCAGCTTAAACTATGCCGAGCGCATGTGCGTGCGTGCCCAGGATCCCAAGAGGAGAATGGAGGAGAAGGGATTGCAGTGTAGCCATCCCCCCTGGGGGGTGATTTCTCACTTTCTGTCTCTCTGTCTCTATCTGCCTCTCCAGTGAGCGCATGCACCCTATAGCAAAAATCTAAAAAAAAAAAAAAAAAAAAAAAAAAAAACAGAATTAGAAAAGGTGAAACTATGTGTACATGCAGACATTATTATATATCTGAGAACTCCAGAATTCATGCTAGCCAAATTCAGGAATAAAATTGGAAACAAATATACAATTGGCCCTTGAACAGTGTGGGGGTTGGAGGTGCCAAATCCTGTGCCACCAAAAATCCACAGCCCACTTTTGGCTTCCCGAAAACCTCACTACCACTCACACACTGCTCAGCGCCCCAATGCCATGGACAGCCGCAGCACGAATCTGACGCTCTGGTATTAGAACTGTGGTCTCACAGCAGAGTGAGCGAGAGGAAAGCAGAGCGTCATTACAGATATCATAAGAGACCCAGCTGGTGGCGTGCCGATGAAAGTGGCTGGATCCCATATGGCTGACTACATGGACCCACAGCTTGAGAAACATGCTAGGCACACGTGTGTGCATGCCTCCAACCCCAGATGCTGGAGGAGGAGGAGAAGGGATTGCAGTGCAACCATGCCCATGGAGGGTGCTTTCTCACTTTTCTCCTCTGTCGGTTTCTCTGCAGCTAGTATACATGCCTTATAGCAAACTTAAAAAGAAAGAAGAAGAGAGAGAATACACATACATCACTCATTGGAAGACCCCCACAGGTAAGTGGAGCCACGCAGGGGAAAGCCGTGTAGCTCAAGGGTCGCCTGGACGTCATTCACAAACCATGACCTGTCAGCACACGTCACGAGAGATCTCGTGACAACAGAAAAGTAAACTCAAACTCCTAGGTGACAACCTAGCACACTGCACGAGCCCTGCGTGACCAGACACGGAGGGCACAGAGCAGACCTAACAAGCGACAGCTGGTGTGACGCAGTGAGGGCTTCAGGCCTAAGCTGCTTGTAAATGTCACAACAGACACAGCATCAGGGCTCTTCTGGAGGGAGAAGTTTCTACAAGAGTTAAGAAAGCAGCCTGGAAAACCCTGGGGCACGGGGTGCTGAGCTGGCCCTGGCCGTGTGGGACACAGGAAGCTGCGCTAAAGCAGGGTGTTGGCCCAGGGCAGAGCCCGGGTGTTACCCCTGCCCCCGGCACGGAGCACAAAACGAGACGTGACCGCGAACGCCAGGGCCTGCTGAGCAGCAGGGTGCCTGCCACGGTCAACGCCGACGGTGCAGCTCAGGTCTGTGAGGAATAAGAGGTCCTTTTCCACATACCGTAAGCAGTAGAAATCTTGGATGCATTTAAATGTGAGAGCTAAGGCTACATGCGCTCCAGAGAAGAGTAGAATATGGATGAAGTTGTTTATGATCCGGAAGTAGAGGGTGCTGGACAGAAGCTGTGAATAAATGTCAATTAATGTAACTACATTTACTAATAATTTTTGCCTGGAAAAAAAAACATAGAATTTCGTGGCACAGGCAGCAGCGTACCAAATGCCCATGCTGGAAGCTGCGTGACAAACCACCCGGCCGGGTCCCATTGCTCCGGGAATTCTTCAGTGAGGGAGCCTCAGACGCCAAGGAGCTGCAGGGCTGCAGGGGGCGTCGCGGCACAGGGGCCCTCTCTTAAGGCCCCTACATACACACACGTCCTCGCTCACAAACGAAATAAACGTTTTTAAAAACTCCAAGATGAGGGGACCAGCAGTTAGCGTAATGGCTATGTCGCTGGACTCCCACGTAGTCGACCGTGGTTCACGTCCCGGACCCGGTGGCTTAAACTCACGCCGGGCGCGTGTGCTTGTGTGCCCAAGATCCCGAGAGGAGAATGGAGGAGAAGGGATTGCGGCGTGGCCATCCCCCCGGGGGGGTGATTTCTCACTTTCTGTCTCTCTGTCTCTCTCTGTCTGGCGAGCGCACGCGCCCTATAGCAAAAACCTCTCCAAAAAAAACCCTGCAAGATGAGGAAAATGTATGTGGAATTTATATCTCAGACAAAAAGTTAATATTTTTAATAGAAAGAGCTTCTAGAACACAGGAATAGAAAGACTTACAAGCCAAGATAGAAGTGGGCAAAAGATACAGTCTTTAGAGAGGGGAAATGTCCATGGTTCTTAAACATACAGTCTGGCGTCCATTAACAACAGGCAGACGTGCGAGAAACGGGTCTGCCGCAGAGAGTTCCAGAACCTGGGCGGGGCCACCTGCCACGGGCCAGGGCGCCAGGCACAGCCGCTGCTCGCAGCCGCAGACCCCGCAGCATTACCGGATGACAACAGCACGGTACGCATGTGTGCACCTAAACCTGTCTAAGCGTGAGAAAGAGCAGTGGGAATACATTGGAAGGGTTGCAGTGGACTGCCCGGTGGTGCGGTTCTGCATCCCACGGCCAGCCACATGGTCCTGGGTCCGGAGGCTCGAAAAACACACCAGGCACGTATGCATGTGTGTCCAAAATCCCGAGGGAGGGATGGAGGAGAGGGACAGCAGCATGGCCTCCCCCGCTCCCTGGGCGCTTTCTCACTCTCTGCGTGTGTCTCTCTCCAGCTCACAAGCCCTCTAGCAGAAAAAGTTAGAAAGAGTGCACGTGTGTAGGCCCTTGCCATGGACAGCCTCCGGGACTGGTGCTGCTCTGGGGCCAGGGTGGTACGTGAGCAAAAAGGCCTAAGCCAGGACTGTAAGCTGCTACAGCGTCACCAACACTACACGTGGGCCACCTCGGTTCATTCCGAAAAATTTTCTTTCTTCAATAACAAATTAACATGAGCTTACTGTAGCCTTTTTACTTTACAAACGTCTTAACTTTTTTAACTTTTGGCTTTTTCGTGATAATAATTACCTTATAAAACACAAATATGTTGTACAGTTATACAAAAATATTTGTCTTTATATCTTTATCCTATAAGCTTTTTCCTATTTAAACTATTTTTTTTTTTTTTTTTTAGTTTTCAAACGTTTTCGTTAAAACTCATTAGCCTAGGCCTACACAGGGTCAAGATCCTCAGTGTCACCATCTTCCGCCTCCACAGCCCGCTGCCGGTGCCACGAGGGACAAACCGACGTGAGATTAAACCAGGCCTAAACCGTGCGGCGGCCGGGGCTGCGGCCGGGGCCCAGGAGGGTGGCTGCCGTGAGGTCTGTGGTAGAAGGTGGCACGGAAACGGCAGTGGCACACACGTGTCCGCGAGGGCTCGGGACCACGCTGACCGCCATGCTGTTCTCTCACTCACGGGGGACATCAGCCTGGGGCGCATGTCAGGACAGCTGCAACGTCCCCGGGCGACCAGGCCCCCGGGGGTAAGGCTGCCCTTGCCCGGGCCACCACTCTTCCTTGACTACAGAGATGCTCAGCGTCCTCACACGAGACGCGCACAAACCGCAGGAGGGTGCCCGCTCTGCGGCAGGTGAGAGGCTGGGTCCCACAGGTGATCCTGGTTCAAGCCCCCAGCCAGGTCAGCCTGAAACACACCAGGCACACAGTAGCGCCCAAGACCCACACGCTTGAGGACTGGAGGTCACACACATTCTCTATCACAGAAAAAAAAAAAAAAAAGAGGATTGAAAAATAATTCAAGAAAAAGGTAGTTAAGCCTTCCTCTCCCAACCACGATAGAGTAACAGGGCCCAGACCTGCCTTCTGCCTTAAATCACCGGAAAGCCAGCCAAACACATGAGAGAACTGTCCGGGCTCTGACAAAGGCAGCGGGACTAGGATTCCAGGAAGAAGGGATGCAAACGTGGCTTCCTGCAGAGACGACTCCTGGTTCGGAAGGCAAAGGCCAGAAGCAGGAAGGACCTGGGACACTGAGGTGCCGCCTGGACACTGTGCCCCACGGGGCGGGGCCAACGGCAGGAAAGGGCCAGGCACTCAGGAGGCTGGGTGGGGCGAGGAAGCGCTCAGGGCTGGCTATGGTGAGACCCGGTGCAGAACTCGAGCCGCCGGGTGTGGTGGTGCACACCTGAGCTCCCAGCTGGGGGCTGGGGGGTCACCACAGTGAGTCTCTGTCAAAAATAACAACGAGGACCAGCAGTTAGCATAATGGCTATGTCACTGGACTCCCACGTAGTCGACCGCGGTTCGAGTCCCAGACCCGGTGGCTTAAACTCTGGGCGCGTGTGCGTGCGTGCCCAAGATCCCGAGAGGAGAATGGAGGAGAAGGGATTGCAGCGTGACCATCCCCCCGGGGGGTGATTTCTCGCTTTCTGTCTCTCTGTCTCCCTCTGTCTTTCTGACGAGCGCACGTGCCCTATAGCAAAAATCTCTCCAATAAAAGAAAAAATAATAATAACAATGATCCAATTTTAGAAAAGACTAGCAGTCACTTAATTGAGGATACAGGCTGGCATTTACGGAGTCCATGGCAACAAGAATCTCTGAAGCAGAACAGTAAAGAGAAGGAAGCTTTGCAAAGAACTCCACAAATCTGCAGCGGGGTTTTAAAATTTAGGCATAATTGTTTAAGAAAAAAACTATGCATGGGTTTTTAAAAAAATTTTACACCAAAATACTCATATTTTAATTTCATTTTTTTCCATTAACTTTTTTTTTTTTTTTGGAGAGGTTTTTTTTTTTGGTATAGGGTGCATGTGCTCACCAGACAGACAGAGAGAGACAGAGAGATGGAAAACAAGAAATCACCCCCCGGGGGGATGGCCACGCCACAATCCCTTCTCCTCCATTCTCCTCTCGGGATCTTGGGCACACACGCACACGTGCCCGGAGTGAGTTTTAAGCCGCCGGGTCCGGGATGCGAACCGCGGTCGACTACATGGGAGTCCAGAGACAGCCATTACACTAACTGCTGGTCCCTCCATGAACTTTTAAAAAAATCCCCATGAACAAAAAAAATTCAGCACTTAACATAAAACCTACAATGACCACATTAGATTGCAAATTACTAAATACGAAAGAAACAGAAAACTGTGGCCCATAACAAAGAGGAAAATCATATAATGAAAAAAATCCCAAAATGATAGAGATGATGAAATTGGCAAGTGCGGAGTTTACAACTAGCCGTTAATATATTCGATATGCTCAATAATTTAAATAAAACTGAACATAATGCTGAAAGAAATAGAAGATACAAAATACAACCAAATGGAATATCTAGAGATTTAAAAATATAAGTATCTGGAAAAAAAATGACTTGGTTGTATTAACATCAAACACTGCAAAAGAAAATATGGATGCCCTTAAAGACACAGCAATGGAAATAATCCAAACTGAAACACAGAAAGACGGGGAGAAAAATGATATATATATATATCTTGTTTATATATATATAAACACAGAGCAGGCCAGCTGACGGCAAGATGGTTAATGATGGTTAGTGCGGCTGGATCCCACCCACGCGGCCAACTGTGTGGTTTGAGTTCCAGACCCAGTGGCTCGAAAACTGTGCTGAGCATGTGTACATCCTGCCCAAAACCCCAAGAGGAGAACTGGAGAAGGGATGCACGTGGCCACCCCTGGTAGGGATGTGTTCTCGCCACAGCCCCGCCCCTGCCGCCACCCCTGTGCCTCTCTGCAGTGAGCACATGTGCCCTTTTGCAAATTAATAAACAGAAGAAGGCAGAGCCTCAGTGATCTTGGAGCAGTAGCAGTTAACCCAGGTGAAGCTGGGGTGGGGAGAATATTTAAAGAAATCGTGGCTGAACATTTCCCAATTTAGATGAAGAAACGTACCCAGAGATTCAAGCAGCTCTGTAGATCTGCAAGCATAAACACAATCTCTACAAAGGGTATCACACAACCCAGTTTCTGAAGAGTGATCAGAAAGGGGAAATTGCCTGACTAGCTGGGCGGGGCATTGCACAGGGACGACTGACGACCGAGTCCTCATAAGAAATCAGACAAGAAGGAGACAGAAAGACATCTCTAAATGTCAGCCTAGAATTCTCAGTCCAGCGAGAACCTCTTTCAGAATTGAAGTGAAATCAAGACTTCAGGGGCCAGCAAGTGGCATGGTGGTTAAGGCGCTGGACTCCCACGGTCCGACTGCAGTTCCCAGACCTGCCAGCTTACTTTCTCTCTCTGGTCAAATTAAATAAAAATATTAAATAAATAATTCTTAAATAAAATAAAAAGACTTCTTCATACAGGCCGAAGCTTAGCAAATCTGTGAGGAGTCGACCGTACTAGGAGTCGACCGTTCTACAGGGAACACGAGACGCTCTGCAGGAGGAGAAGCCGCAGCCGGAACTTCGAGGAGCCCTAACACTGTATGTAAAGAGCAGCCTTGGAGACTCTGTTTGTCGGCTTAGAGAGCATTTGTGAGCGTGTGTAGACAAACATAAAACATATTTTCCTCTATTATTGGTATCTTGACAAATGAGGGAAAGTTGAAAGAGCAGGGCTGTGGACTGCGGTCTGGAGGAGTGAGGTTGGCCTGTGCTGAAGGTGGCATCGGACAACCTTGAAAAGGTGGTCACCTTGCGCTCCCGGTATCCGCTACCTTAACAGGCTGCAGGGGCAGACTCCGGGGGCCTCTCCTCATGCTCCCGGGCAAGCGCGCCTTGACCCAGACCTCTGGCTCCGACAGATGCAATGGGACGTGCTGAGGGTGCAGGAGCAGGCCTTCCTGAGCGTTTGGAGGTGTCACAGGTCACGCGGTGACAGGGACTGCAAGTGCCCAGCTCTGCTGTCACCCTCGGTGAGACCAGCCTCAGGAAGGGGTCTGGCAGGGCACTCCCTTCCAGGGTGAAGGAAGCGTGTGGGACCCTGTGCCCACATCTCCCGCGGTGCTGTGCTGGGAGCCTACACTAAACCATCATTCTGCCTACATTAAAGATGTTTATTTTACTGAGGACAGACTTTACAGACACAGCAATAAATCTCTGTGGCAGAAATCAAGAAGACCTAATTTGACCAAGGACTGAGTCCTCTCAGAGGGGTCAAGGATCTTAACCCCAAGGCCAAGCCCCCGTCCTTCCCGTAGGCCTGCTGGTGTCTGCAGGACATGTGGGCAGTGGTGGCAGAGGCTCTTCCCCTGTGGCCATGTCCAGCCCCAGTGCAGATGTCACGTGGTACACGGCCTCATCCTTGGGGTCGTTAGTGGACCCCAGTCCTCAGTCCCACCGCAGGGAACTCACAGAGGAAAGCAACTCATTAGACCAGCCGCAGATGAGCCCCGGGAGGCAGCACTGCTGAGACGAACAAATGAGGCCTGCGGGTGTTAAGAGCTGACTCTTCTCCTTGAGCCCTCAGGTTCCTCTAATGATGCAACACCAGGGATTGCTCCAGACCGGGCGTCGCGCCACAGACTGGCGTGAAGGCTCGCTCCAAATGCACTAACATTAGTACACACCTGCGGCTTTGTCTTTTATTTTACTCATTTTACTTTTATCGTATGTATTTTTATTTTATTGAGACAAAAGTCACATAGCATATAATTCAGCACTTTAAGTCCTTTGGAGTGAGTGGTGTCCAGTACGTCCACAATGCCAAGAGCTGCTTATTCCAGAACACACCATAAACCAGAAAAAGGAACCTCGTGCGTATGAAACACTCACTCACTCCCCTGGCAACCACTAACCTGTTCTCTGTCTCTGTAGATGTCCCTGTTCTGGACATTCCATGTAAATGCAATCACACAGTAGGTGCCAGCAGGCGGCATGGATCTCACATGGCCCCACTGCATGGTTCAAGTCTGGAGCTAGAAGCTCGAAAGACACACTGAGTGCATGTGCACACGTGCAGATCCCAAGAGAATGGAAGAGAAGGGACTGCAGCTTGGCCACCCCAGGGAGTGCTCTCTCACTCTCCCTCCGTCTGTCTGTCTCTGTCTGTCTCTCTCCAGAGAATACATGTGCCCTACAGCAAAACAAAGGGAACCCCACAGTTTGGGGCTCTGTGTTGGCTTCTTCCACATACAAACCTTTTCAAGGCTCAGCCATGGTGCAGCCTGCACCTGCATGCCATGCTCTTAAGTGGCTAAACAGTACTGCACGGGGGCAGTAGGTAGTGTGGTGGTTAAGGCACAAGACTCTCACGTGGCTGACCACGGTTCGAGCACTGGTCCTGGTGACTTGCTTTCTCTCTCTCAAGTGGGTGTCCCCTATAGCAAATTTAAAAAATAATAACAAAATAATTCATAAGAAGATAAAAAGCAGTACTCCACTGTGTGGCTGTGCCGCGTTGCACTTGTCCAGTCTCTGGCTGGTAGTCGCCTGGGTTGTGGCTGCCACCCCGCTATTAGGGACACTGCACCCCACAGGTGCCCCGCAGGTGCTCAGGCGCCCTCACCTCCTGAGCAGCACCGTGCACACGGTCCCTGGGCCCTCACACGGTCCCTGGGCCCTCACACGGTCCCTGGGCCCTCACACGGTCCCTGGGCACTCCTCACAGCCTTTGCTGCCCACATCTGTTGTTTGCCACAATTTCTACTCCTCACCTCAGGCTGCTGCTGAAACAATTGCCTTTAAATACTTGCGAACGGCCCCGCCCGTGTGCCCCCATACCCCACCAAGCTCAGCCCCAGCGGAGGTCAGGTGAGGTGGACCCAAAGCCCTTTAAACTGGTCTTTCAAGGAGTGACCATAGAAGCCAAAACAAACAACCTCGTTGTTTTTTTGGTTTTTTTTTGTTTTTAATTCGTAAATGACTAGATACAGAAATGCGCGCACACGTGTGCATTTACAGTGGAATGTGACTCGGCTGCCAGCGTCCACCATCAGCACATCACAGCAGACACCTACAGGAGAGCGTGCCCGCTCTGGCCGGGACACGTGTGCACGGCCTGCTGGGCACAGGGGACACTCCTGAAACTCCCACGTGGTGCTCTCAGCCCATCTCCTCCCCACCATAAGGTCCCCGAAGACGAAGCTCAAGTCCAGGGAAACGCAGGCTGCTCTCCAGGCACCTGAGGGCAGCTCACTTTCCACAGCAATGGCGCATCTGGAAATGCCCCGCCCACTGCCCCTCTCAGCCGTAGCCCACGCAGGGAGCGGTGCGGCTGCTCCTCCGTTCACAGGCGAGCATGCCCGCCCGTCAGCAGCAGCGTCGGTGACGCGCAGCTTCCTGGACGTGGGAGTCCCCGTCACGTCCCCCCGGCCGGTGCACTGTGGGACTGCACGTAGGAGGGAGAGTGGGTGTCAAAGGGAAGGTACCTGTCCAAACCCAGGAAATAAAACACACGCGTTTTCATCTCCACACGGCAGAGACGCCGCGCCCCACGGTGCTGACACCTGCGGCGAGGTCCTCGGCGGGCATGCCTGGGAGCCAGGCTGGGAGGGTTAGCTGAGGACGTGCTGAGGGTCCTGCCCCTCTCCCTCCTTCCATCTCTGTCTCTCACAGAAGAAGCAAATACACTTTTAAAACACGGACCTCTCCATATGCAGAGAGGTGTCGCAGCAAAGGCGCCAGTTCTCACCCTCGTCCAGGACACGCCTGGCTGGTCTCGCACCTCCAGAGCATCTGCAGAGGAGACGTGAGCGAACCGCAGGAGACAGCTCAGCGGGGGAGCCCAACCAGGTAAGGCAGCCGGAGGTCGTGCTACACAGCGGCCCCCACGTGGGACACAAGCCAGCGCCAGCCCCAGCGCCCACCCGGAGACCTGTGTGGGCACAGAGTGGGTGCCTGCTCTAGTCACTCGTTTTCCTCACATGTCAGCTTCACGCCACGGACTGTTTCCACAGAACCTTGTCGCACATGGGTCTCTGCAAAGCTGAAATGCTGCTGGCCTCTGTGTGGAGAACACCGTCCCCAAGGACAGCACCCACGGATACCTTCTTCCTTCCTCATGCCACGGCCAAGAGCAACGTGCCGGCCAGAAGTGCCGCCACTGCCGTCCGGTCAGCTGCAGGGCTGGGGCGTGTGCGACGGTCGGTGGGCTGAGCAGGAGACAAGCACCGGGGGTAGCCAGCCCTGTGGCTCCTGCGTTGGCGTGACATGGCGCAGCCCCGGTCTGTAGGGCACTGGTGCAAGCTTCCCCCTGGCTTGGTTCACCTGCAGTCACTGGGACAGTCCTGTCCCTATGCCCTTCTCTCGCAGCCTCCACGTCGGTGCCATGGGGCACAGGTGCCAAGCAGCAGCTCTGGGACCCGTGTGTGCAGGTCTGCACACCCCCGCATTCCTCCTGGACAGCGTGCTCCAGAAACGGGCCCGGAGACGCTCATCCAGCCATGTGGGAGGGTCGTGGGGAAGCAAGCCTCCTGCCAAAGGCCGTCGGGCAGGTCCTGAGCCCAGCCACACCCTCCACAAACCAGCCTCCGACTGGGACCTGGCAAACAACTCGGGCCGTGGCAGCCCTGCAGCTGCTCACGTGATGGGAAACAGGAAATGCTTGCTGCTTTGCGCCATCAGGTTCTAACGTCATTTATCGCACAGGAGTGAACTATCCCGACCTGCTGGCTATCAGGAGAAATGCAAATTTAAAAAGAAGACTAAACGTCCGTCTCCCTACAGGGCCAGGATTTCACTCCCGATGTGAGCTCCAGGGATTCCTGCAGGACCAGGAGAGATGGGCCATTCGTGGTACGAGAGAAAGCAGCAGCTGAGCACCCACCCATGGGCCAGGTCTTCGTCCGCTACCGCACACTCATGGAAAGTCCTGAGACCACGTCACCACATTCAAGGTCTACGCAGGTCACAGTTCAGAGGCCGGCACCCGAGGCCGCCTTCTGGGGAGGCTGCAGCAGGGCCTGGGGCGGGGTGGCTGCCCGAGGTTCTCTGTGCTCTGGTCTGAATCCAGGTGCCCACCTGCCTCCCTCCTCTCCTCACCACCCCCCAGAACACGGCCGGGGGCCCCAGAGGGTGAAGGGGCTAGGTTTTCACTTAACGCCTTTTCCAGTACAACCAAGTCCCACACGCCAGCCTCTGGGGGTGTCCGACCACTGCCCAGTCAGGCCAAATTCCAAACCCCTGGTGGACAAACCCTTACCCAAACCCTGACAGCAGGCGAGTCGGCAAAAGGGAGCCTCTCACCGCAGCAGAAGGGCCGGCTGGCGGGGACACGGAGCGTGGACGGGCTGGGGCAGAGCTGCGAGGAGCAGTGGCCTGAACCGGCACCGCTGGTGGCCGTGCTCCGTGCAGCGCCGGCAGCGGCTCCACAGCAGAGAGCAGCAGACCAGGCAGGCTGTGATGGAGTCAGCCAGTGAGCAGCGCTCCAGTCTCCGGGACTTACCCTGGAGGAAGCTGCTTCACCACTGGGCGTGGGCCAAGCAGAGGACTTCGCGGGGACGAGTGACCCGCTGCACTTGGACTGGTTGTCACATGGCGGGGTGCCAGCCGGAGACAGCGACTGCGCCCACTGCCCCTTCCCCACAGAGCGGGCCGTGGACGAAGGTCTTGAACGGTTGCTCCCAGGCCGCACAGTGAGACCCCGCACACCGGGGTGTGGAGGTGGCTCCCTGAGACGCGTCCCCTTCACCCTTCCCAGTGGGAAGAGGGTGAGGAGGTAAATGAAACCCTGACCCTCCAGCATCCAGCTCAGCCCTCTTCTCTCACCAACCGCTAAGGCCCACTCTGCAAGGACTTCACAGTTGATGTGGGGACACCACAGGGCTTCTCGGCCCTTCCCGATTTCCCCTCAACCAGCCACTCTCCGGGCCTGGGGGGCGTGTTCCCTGTGACCAGCCACTCTCCGGGCCTGGGGGGCATGTTCCCCTCTCCGGGCCTGGCGGGCACGCCCCAGCACGACTGTCCCTTGGGAGGGAGTACGTGGGGCGGGGTAATGGGCTGGAACCAGCCTGGAAGGGAATTAGAGCTGGTTCTGGGGCAGCTGCAGTGGGTGCGTGGGCTCTGAAGTGACATTCCCATGGCCCTGTGGGCCTGTGAGAAGGACAAGGCCCAAGGGGACAGAAGCAAAAGCCAGGTTGTGGCCCGTATCATCCAGTGTCAGGGCAGCGTCAGACACAAGGTGCCCTCTCCTCCACCAACCTTGCCACATTGGAACAAGAGCTGCCGCCTGGCCCACTCCACACTCGGGACGCACCTTCACAAACGGGACTCTTCACAGAACCCACAACCTCGAAGAGTGAAACACACCACCTTTCGAGCAGAAGCGACTCGCACTGGGGCTGGAGGGCAGCGCAGCATGAAATGCAGCACTGTGGGGGGGCCGCGGCGGCTGAAGAGCCCCCAGCACAGCAGCAGGGCCCTGCCGGGAGTGCCGGCTCCTGGGTGTCTCCCATCTCCCTGTGTCTCTCAATAAAAGAAATGAATTGTTTTAAATGAGCACTGGCAGGTCTCCGGCCGAGGCCTCCTACCACTCAATACTGATGGCCGCCTGGCCCGGCGCTCTAGGAAACCGGTGGGGCAGGATGGGATTGGGAATGACAACTGTGTGCTCGACCGTCAGGGGAGGACCGGTCAGGGGAGCTCAGACCAAACACAGAGCCCTGGACGGGGGAGGGCCTCAGTCCAGGCCAGCAGTGACCACCGGGGAAAGGCGGCCACGCAGGGTGGCAACCCTCGCTTCGCCTTGGGCCCCATTCCCACCCAAGCCACGAAGTGAGGAGCTTTGACACGTCAAAGCAACCCCCACCCAGATTCCACACCAATTACAGGGGCCTGGCTCCGCAGCCCTCGCTCTCACCACCAGCCCGCTGAAAATACTGTTAATGAGAGGGCAGCCTAAAGCCACGGCTGCATCTGCTCAGCGTCCCTCCGGGAGCAGCCCGGCCCAGCCCCAGGGAGCGGGGCCTCCAGCAAGGACGGCCGCACAGCCGCCCTATTACCAGGGGCCTGGCTCGCCCTGGCTCACTATTTAGGGCCCGCGCCCGCTCCTCATGTGACACCCCGGGACCGGGCTGCAGCAGGCACCCCGAAGCCAGAGCCAGAGCCGCCACCACAGCCGTCAGGGACCCTCTCTGGCCTCTGCACCACGCTCGGCCGCACCATGACGCTCGGCCGCACCATGGCCCTCGCGCGCACGGCCGCACAGTACATGCTCTCCGACGCCCTGCTGCCTGACCGCAGGGGCGCCCGCCTCAAGGGCCTGCGCCTGGAACTGCCCCTGGACCGCGTGGTCAAGCTGGTGGCCGTGGGCTTCCCCTTGCTGCTGGTGTCCCTGGCCTTCGCTCGGGAGTTCTCCTCCGGTAAGCTGCCCAGACAGGGAGACGCAGACGCCCCCGGGCTCCACTCTCTGCTCTCTGCAGAGCCAGCTCACCTAGACGGGTTCCAGGGCCAGAAGACAGAGGAGGCCTGACTTGAGGGCAAGCTTAGTTCTGCAAAGCAGAAGCTGAAAATGTTTTTAGGAGTCAGCTCTGAAATTTTGCAAAATTATAAATGTCAGTCTTTTATATTTTATGTCGTTTCAGTAGTGAGCCCTGTTGGGTGCATGCAGACAAAGGGGGGGGGGGCCTTCCAGAACCTCGGGCCTCTCTGTCTCTTACTTCCCTTGTGACCACCCCCAGGATCACTGATCCGAGGCCACATTTAAGGGCTTGAAGGAACCGGGCACATCAGAGGTGCAGGGTCCGCGGCTGCCCCTCATCCCAGCTCCCTCTCAGCCTTGACAAGCACAGACTGGCTCCAAACCCACCGCCTGACACCTGGCCCCCTCCCGTCTGCCACTAGCTTTCAAGGTTCCCAGCACGTGCGCTGCACCCCTGCTGCCATCCTCGCAGGGCAGGAGAGTTGGCCTCTATTTTGTCTCCTCTGGTGGAAGCCAAAGGCCGGCTGTCCTCCCAGACCCTTTGCTCTGGGCCCACTGGCCCTCCCTTGGGAGCTGGCCTTTGCCCGCGTCAGGACCAAGACCGCTGGAGTCCAGACGCCAGGGACAAGGACCATGGGGGCAGACCAAGTACAGGGCCACCAGTCCAGGCCCCCCACCGCCACAGCAGAACCAGCCCTGGAAAAGACACAGGCAGGGGACGGTGCCAACCAGAAAGCTCTTGGGAGACTGTCCCTAGGTTGGCCCTGCCCGGCCTCAGGCTGCCTCAAAGCTCTGTCCACTCCAGGGCCTCCGGTCAGCTGCTTCTGTCCTGCCAACTTCAGCGCAAGGCAGGCCGCCTACACCGACAGCGCCTGCTGGGACTCGCTGGTGCACCACGAGCCCGGGCCGCAGCACGGCACATCGCTCTGGCCACACAAGGTACCAAGGCCTGCCAGCCGTGGCCAACCCATGCAGTGGGACACCCTGACCCTGCGTTCCCTCAGATGCCTCCCACATACAGACGTGTGCATGCACACACACATGCAGAGACGAACATGCATGCAGGCAGACGTGTGCACACACAAACATACACATGCACACACACATAGGTACACACATACAGACACACAGGTTCACACTCACAGAGATACATATACACATGCATGCACACATAAATGTATACAGAACACATGCACACACAGACCCCCATGCACACCCCGCCAGCCTCATTTACTCTGGCTGCTGCCTCTTCAGATTCACCAGGGCTGTGGTGTGGATGGAGCCTCAGGGGAAGGGGTCCCTGGGCCTGCGTCTGGGGCACTTCGCCTCTGAGGGTGGCCAGCTTCCTGGGAGAGGTACGTGCTCCCCCATTCGTGGGGAGCCCGGCTGCCACCGTGGAACTCAGCTGCGGTCTCACCGCCCAGGGTAAACGCTGCCCTCCGCGGCCCAGGGCAGCGCTGGTGGGGTGACTCGAGGCAGGGGAGGAGGGGAGCGTGATCGCATGTCACGGAAAACCTGCAGCTCTCGCAGACTCATCTTCCTGCTCGTCTGCAGCGGCACCTGCGGCCCCTGGTTCCTAAGCTTTCCTGTCTGTGTGCACACGGCGGCCTGCCCTGCCCAACTGCCACCCGAACGGCCTGGTGCCTTCTCCCGCTGTAGCATGTGCCACTCCGCCCCACCCCTGCCCGCTGCCCCGGTGATTAGGCCTTGACCGTCCGTCATCAGCAGTGTGGTTCAGGAGGGAGCGGCAGCAACACGCATGTTTGATTCACAACGGTTAATCAGAAGTCATGGGCCCAGCCTGAGGCACAGTTGGTGGCAGTCGGACAACGGTGCTGGGAGCCACGTGGCTGGCCTGAAAACCATGGTGCATGCATACATGCCCAAGACTCTGCTGAGCAGGAGGGCTGTGGGACAGGTCCTGGCATAAAGGGACTGTGGGAAGGTTCTCTCGCGTGTGCACGCGTGCCACTCTGGCAGGAACACACAGACATACAGGAAAAGGGTCAGGTTATCGGGTCAGCGGGCTGCTGGGAAGCTCTCCAGCCGGATTCTCAGGCTCCACTCCAAACCTACTGAAGACAGTCTCTAGGTACAAAGCGCCATTTCTCAAGAAACATTTTTTTCCATCTTTTTAGGTTTTGCCATAGGGCACATACACTCACCAGAGAGAGAGAGAGAAAGTGAGAAATCACCCCCAGGGATTCTCCATTCTCCTCTCAGAAATTCTGGGCACACACGCATACGTGCTCAGCGTGTTTCCAGACTAGGCCTGCAGCCCCCGTGTCAAGCCCAGCATGTTACCCACCATGCCACCTGCTGGTTCAAGAAACAGGAGTTACGAGTTCCCACTGTCTCTCATGGACCAAGTGTACCTTTCCTGTCCTTTCATTTTGTCCAGAAAGCACACACACCCCTTCCTTCTCTGCCCCGTGTGACCACACCCGTACCTTCCCTGTCTTCAAACTCCCCTCCACGACAGCAGAGCTTCTGCTTCGAGAGAGGCTGGAGCCCACGTGGCTTCAGGGAGCGCACTCCAGACTGCTCCTCTCAGGCCCCGGTCTCCTGCTCTGTGAAGTGGATCCCGACGTGCTGCCTAGTGGCAGCCTTGGGCACATCGAAGCACTTGGCAAAAGCGTAGCTTTAAAAGCTTGCACGGTAGAGAGTTTACTGTGGGAAAACGGCGGGCCCAGGCCAGTGGGCGCAGCAAGCGTGCTGAGGAAGCCCAAGGAGCGCCTTGTATGTGTTTGCCACGCAACAGCAGGTGCCCTGCCTCAGTGCCAGGGGCCAGGCCCCACGCCGCAGGTCCGCAGTGCGGCCCCCGAGAGCTCTGGGCGCGCACCTTCCTCTTGGCAGCAGGCATGCCGCCCTGGCCGCCCCACTGGGCACACGGCCTCTGCAAGCCGGGCTTCCCTGGGCACCAGTGGTAATGGGTCAGGGCCCCCATTCCAGCACACCCCATTTTAACTCAGATAACTGGATCTGCAACAACCCCCCCAAATAAGGTGTCACTCAGGGGCACGGAGGTTCAGACCTCAACCTGTGGGGGGACAGACACGACTCAGCCGGCGCCGGGCATCACTCAGACGCCGGTGGTGTTGGGCAAGGCCAGTGCATCCCTAGTGCCACGGCACTTCCACCTGAAGGCCCCACAGGATTCCAAGACAGTGACTGACGGCATAATCTGGCATTACCCAGAACTGGGAGATGACAGAGGTAAGGGGGCTGTCTGCCCTGGGACACCCTGGCCCTCACTGTCATGACCTCAGGACAGTCCCTGACCAGCGCACAGGGCAGCGGGGGAGGGACCTCTCCCTCTGTCATTGGCCTGGGTCCCTAGACAGACCCCGAACACGAAGCTGGATCTGCCGCCACCCCTTCTCCCCCAGGCCTCCCTACGTCAGCCGGGTCAGTAGAGTCCCTGGGCCTGGGGTGGCCATTCCCTGCTGCCCTCTCCCGCTGCCGCAGGCACTGGAGTGTGGGGCTGTCACTCAGAGCCGCCCATCACCCACAGGCCCTGCCCTACTCCCTGCTGGCCCTGGCCGTGGCCATGTTCCTGCCAGCTGTGCTGTGGCAGTGTGTGGCGGTGCCCGCCCTGGGCTCGGACCTGCTGTTCGTCATCAGTGAGCTGGACAAGTCCTACAACCGCTCCGTCCGCCTGGTGCAGCACCTGCTGAAGACCCGGCAGGAGAGCCCCGACCCCCACGTCTTCTGGGACGAACTGGACAGGTGAGCGGCCCTCCCACCCTGCCCTGGGGGCCGGCTGGGCGAGCTCCGCGCTCCCTCGCTCACACTGTGCGCTACCTTGACTCCTCTCAGCCACGAGAGGGTCCCTTCCCAGACACCCTCATTACACGGTCCCCCTGCTCAGGAAGTCGTCCAGGTGCTCTCCGTGTGCCCACTTCCTCCCAAACACCTGCCACTACCTCTCCAACGTCTCGCCGGGTGACAGTCCCCTCACTCTAGGAGGCGCGCCCCTCCTTCTCCCTGAAGACTCCCCAGGGCACCAGGCCCTGCGCCGGCCCACCGCGGCAGGGTGGGAGAGGGCGACAAAGCTGTGGCTGCTGTGTCCCACGGGCCATGGGTCCACAGGACACCCTGCAAAGTACACAGAGGGAGGCACGCGGGCCAACGAACAGAAGGACGAACAGAAGAGCGGCCACAGCAGGGCAGCAGCTGGGGCCGACATGGGGCAGGCTCCGCCTCGCCGCTGTGCTCTGCCCGCTGTACACACACGCAGCCTCTGCAGGGCCCACGGCGATGTGTGCTACGAAAACCTAGGCACAGTTCTTTCCTAACAGCTCTTTGCTGTTTTTAAATTCGTACTTTAATTCTATTTTTCCGACAAGCTTTTTCCTTGAGCTCTGTCTCTGAAATCTCTCTCCCTTCGGAAGTCAGCCAGGCCGACATTCACCAGGACATTCACCAGCCTCCCGGGCACGCCAGCCCACACTCCAGCCCTCCGGCTCCTCACTTCTGCGACTGCTGTGGTTTACGGCTGTTCTCTCCGCTACAAATCAGGGGACTGGTTTTTTTTAGGAATTATCTATTTACTTAATTCCATGTATTATTATTTTTTAATTTGACTAGAAAGAGAGAGAGAAAAAGGAAGTGAGAAAGCAAGCCACCAGGTCTGGGACTTGAACCATGGTTGGCCTTAACCGTCACACCACCTGCTGGCCCCAGAATGGGCTGTTTTTATGGCACGTTGGCACATGTCACCTGCCCGCCCCCTCCGGCTGGACTCGAAGCGGCGTACCCACACCTGAGGCTTCCAGAGACACTGTCAGCTCGTGTGTGCGAAACACGTGAACTGGCCCAAAAGTTGTCAGAGCACACACGTCGTGGGCCAGCGTGGTTACCTGGACCCCGGTCCATGTCTGCTTCCCAGCCTGCTGTGCCCTGGGGCTCCCAGCTGAGCTCAGAGGTCTGCCTTGGTGGGCAGGAGCGCAGCGTGACCAGTCGTTGCTCACTGACCGTCCCAGGTTCGTCCTACCACTCAGCACCTGGACAACTGAGCAACGCTGGGAGAAGCGGTCACACCTAGGGAAGGCAGACCCCGTGAGCCCAGGAGCGCTATTGGGCTCCAGACCTCCCACTGCTTTGGAAAGGTATGTGGCTCTTCCAGGGAATGGCTCTAACCTGTACCCGGCCCCTTTCTCCCCTGCCCAGGGCTCGGAAGCAGCGGTACTTCGAGTTCCCCCTGCTGGAGCGGTACCTGGCATGCAAGCAGCGCTCACACTCGCTGGTGGCCACCTACGTCCTGAGGAACGTGCTCCTGCTCCTCCTCACCTCCGCCACCTACCTGTACCTGGGCCACTTCCACCTGGGTGTCTTCTTCCAGGAAGAATTCAGCTGCTCCATCAAGACGGGGCTGCTAAGCAAAGAGAGCCAGGTCCCCGATCTGATCACGTGCAGGCTGACCTCCCTGTCCATCTTCCAGGTGGCCAGCCTGGCCAGCGCGGCCGTGTATGCCCTCCTGGTGCCACTGATAATATACAACCTCACCCGGCTATGTCGCTGGGACAAACGTCTCCTGTCCGTCTACGAGATGCTCCCAGCTTTCGACCTCCTCAGCAGAAAGATGCTGGGGTGCCCCATCAACGACCTCAACATGATCCTGCTCTTCCTCCGCGCCAACATCTCGGAGCTCATCTCCTTCAGCTGGCTGCGTGTCCTGTGCGTGCTGAAGGACACGACCCCCCAGACACAGAACCTAGACACGGTGGTGGACTTCATGACTCTGCTGGCCGGCCTGGAGCCCTCCAAACCAGCACATCTCACCCACTAGGTGTGTCGGACACCTCCAGTCAACGCGCCACGGAGGAAGCTTCCCTCCTCCACGAGCCACAGATACCAATACACGAAACCACCCACTTGGGGGTTGCTAGACAGAGGCTGCCCAGTGACACACCCTGCGTCACATCACCCTTGGGGTGAGACGGCACCTTCAGCTCAAGCTGCAGGCCAAAGACCTAAAAGTGGGTCTAGAATGTCTATGACAAGAGTGAACTAAAGAACAGAAACAAAGGGGACCAGCAGGTGGCGTAATGGCCATGTCGCTGGATTCTCATGTAGTCGACCACTGTTCAAGTCCCGCACCCAGTGGCTTAAACTCATGCGAGGCACGTGTGCGTGTGTGCCCAAGATCCCAAGAGGAGAATGGAGGAGAAGGGATTGCGGCATGGCCATCCCCCCTGGGGGGTGATTTCTCGCTTTCTGTCTCTCTGTCTCTCTCTCTGTCTGGCGAGCGCACGTGCCCTATAGCAAAAATCTCTCCTAAAAAAAAGAACAGGAATAAAGTCTAGATGTTAACGAGGGCCAGCAGTGGTGGCGTGGTACTGATGACACTGTGATGCTGAGGGAAGACCCTGGGTCCCTGACACACCACGCACATTCCTGTGACCCCGGCTGGCTGAGGCCAGAGGTCGGTGTGGCATGAAGACTCCATCGGGGGCTGCCCGTCTCCCTTTCTCTCTCTGCGACAAACTTTTAAAACTTCTAAATAATCCACAAGGAAAGAACATTCTAGAGGCTGTTTATGAAGGTCCCTCACTATACTCATCCTATAGCCCCTCAGAATGTACCCCGAGAGCAGGTGGGGAAACCTGGGAGGAGAGTAAAAGTGGGACCCCTATAAACACTTTGGTGTGACCTAAACCCCAGGAATCTGCCCAGCTCACTTCGCAGTGGTGACTGGCCTGCCCAGGCCCATTGTGGCCCAGGGACAGAGAGGTGATGGCAGCTCACGGGTCATCTTCTCTGGACACTTAAAGACAGATCTGTGTTCAGCCAGGCGCGAGGGTTCCGGTGTCCGGGCACCTCTCTGCACCTCAGCCAGCACCACTTGGCACTGGGCAGGGCCAACTGCAAGCCTCTTGACTTACCACCCGCACAAGACACCGACTCCTGGCCTGCGTTCACCGAGCCGTGCTCGGACTCCAGAGACCATGGAGTCTCAGTCAGTGACAGGCCGCCGCTCACGCTGCAGTTCTCCCAGAGCTGCACCTGGCCATTTCTTTAGATTACTTCAGCACAGGCCATTGGGGCCTTTCTTCGTGACAGGAAGTTATGTCACTTCTGCAAACTCAGGTAAGTTTATCCAAACCCAGCGAGACTGACCGACACTGCACTGGTGACAGCCTCCACCAGCAGGCCCAGGGCGCCTCCTTCCTCTCCCCGGGCCAGCCCCTCTCCTGACCAGCCAGGACTCTGCTGCAAGGGCACCTTCCCCGTCCTCAGGTAAGGAAAAGGCCTCACGTACAGCAATCGGCGCCGTCCCTTCCTCGCAGCCAAGGGCGCGGCGGAGAGCATAAGGCCGCGGGCCTGCTCTGCCCGTTCTCGGCGAGCTCGGCTTCTGAGGAGCCCTAAGTGCACCGCGTGCAGGGGATGTGGAACGGGCGCTTAGCCACACCGACTCCATCTTGTGAAAATCAGAAACCGCTTCTCTGCTGACCTGATAGTCTTTGGGACTCCTCACAGGAACGCCTAGGAGACAAACAGCCAGCCTGGAACTGGGACAAGGAGGACGCCCTGCCCTGCCACAAGCTGAACTGCCCATCTTAGAGACAAACCCGTCTGAGTTTGCCCTCAGCTGCGACAATTTCCTGGCTCAAAGACAAGTTATTTGATTGTGTCCCCCCACAAATTGACCTGGCCTGTGCTTCCCCAGCTTTTCTCCAGAAGGCTGTAAGCCCCGGGCACGGCTTTCACCTATAATGGCATCTGCAAGACAGCAGGCCCCTGGGGGTGTTCGCTGTCTTCCCGCGGTGGCCACACTGTCACAAATCTTCCTTTCCTCTCTCAACAGCTGGGCCTCTGTCTTGCTGAGCAGCGAGGTGTGGGACTTGCTTCAGGCTCCTAGACCAGGGCGAGGAGCCCCTTATGGACAGCAAAGGCCTGGAACTGCCCCCAAGGCAGGAGGTCACAGCCAGCGTTAACCCCGGGGGCACCGAGGTGGGAGCAACCGACAGCCGGGACCAAGGGCCAGGGGAGGCCCCAGGTAGAGGGCCCTGCGGGGCGGAGAGGCACGAAAGGGGTGGACGTTCAGGGATGGACGTGCTGCGGCCAGCAGCTGGACCCGGCATGCCCTCTGGCGCCACTGGGACCCCCGAAGGGCAGGGCCCCATGGACAGGCCGGGCACCCGCCCACGAGGGCTCTGGCAGGGAGGCCTCAGGGCCGCACCTGGGAGCCCCAACTGCGTGGGGTACGGGGCTGTGGAGGGGCGTGGGGGCAGGTCTGGGGGAAGCCAGGGCTGTGCGGGGCGGGACTCAGGGGCCCGGACTGTCGGGGACCAGAACTATTAGGGGAACCAGGACCATCGGGGCCAGGACCAAGGGGGGGACCAGGACTAAGGGGGGGACCCAGGACTAATGCAGGACCGGGACTAAGGAGGACCGGGACTAAGGGGGACCGGGACCAAGGGGGGACCGGGACCAAGGGGGGACCAAGGGGGACCGGGACTAAGGGGGGACCGGGACCAAGGGGGATCCAGGACCAAGGGGGATCCAGGACCAAGGGGGACCGGGACCAAGGGGGGACCGGGACCAAGGGGGAATCCAGGACCAAGGGGGACCGGGACTAAGGGGGGACCGGGACTAAGGGGGGATCCAGGACCAAGGGGGACCGGGACTAAGGGGGGACCGGGACTAAGGGGGATCCAGGACCAAGGGGGACCGGGACTAAGGGGGGACCGGGACTAAGGGGGATCCAGGACCAAGGGGGACCGGGACTAAGGGGGGACCGGGACTAAGGGGGATCCAGGACCAAGGGGGACCGGGACTAAGGGGGGACCGGGACTAAGGGGGATCCAGGACCAAGGGGGACCAGGACCAAGGGGGCCCGAGGCCGCGGCCCCGCTGTTCCCCAGCGGAGCGGCCCGGCCCTCGGGAAGCCCGAAGGAGCGGCAGCGACGGGGCCGACGCCGGAAGTGACGTGCAGCGTCGTCTCGCGTCCCTTCCGGACGGCCTGTCCTCCGTGGCGGCCGCGCGAGTGCGGGCGGGCCGGGATGAAACGGCTGCCGAGGAAGAGCCAGAACGAGAAGTACCGCCTCAAGTACCTGCGGCTGCGCCGGGCGGCCAAGGCCACGGTGTTCGTGAGTCGGCGCCGAGTCCCGCGCCCCCCGAGTCCCGCGCCCCGAGTCCCCGCGCCGCCCGAGTCCCGCGTCCCCCCCCCGAGTCCCGCGCCCCGAGTCCCCGCGCCCCCCGAGTCCCGCGTCCCCCCCCGAGTCCCCGCGTCCCCCCCCCCCGAGTCCCGCGCCCCGAGTCCCCGCGTCCCCCCCCCCCGAGTCCCCGCGTCCCCCCCCCCGAGTCCCCGCGTCCCGCGCCCCGAGTCCCCGCGCCCCCCGAGTCCCCGCGTCCCCCCCCCGAGTCCCCGCGTCCCGCGCCCCGAGTCCCCGCGCCCCCCGAGTCCCGCGCCCCCGAGTCCCCGCGCCCCCCGAGTCCCCGCGTCCCCCCCCGAGTCCCCGCGTCCCGCGCCCCCGAGTCCCCGCGCCCCCCGAGTCCCCTCGTCCCCCCCCCGAGTCCCCGCGTCCCCCCCCCGAGTCCCCGCGTCCCCCCCCGAGTCCCCGCGTCCCGCGCCCCCAAGTCCCCGCGCCCCCGAGTCCCGCGCCCCGAGTCCCCGCGCCGCCCGAGTCCCGCGTCCCCCCCCCCGAGTCCCGCGCCCCGAGTCCCCGCGCCCCCCGAGTCCCGCGTCCCCCCCCCCGAGTCCCCGCGTCCCCCCCCCGAGTCCCGCGCCCCGAGTCCCCGCGCCCCCGAGTCCCCGCGCCCCCCGAGTCCCCGCGTCCCCCCCCGAGTCCCCGCGTCCCGCGCCCCCGAGTCCCCGCGCCCCCCGAGTCCCCTCGTCCCCCCCCCGAGTCCCCGCGTCCCCCCCCCGAGTCCCCGCGTCCCCCCCCCCCCCCCGCGTCCCCCCCCCGAGTCCCCGCGTCCCGCGCCCCCAAGTCCCCGCGCCCCCGAGTCCCCGCGCCCCCGAGTCCCCGCGTCCCCCGAGTCCCCGCGTCCCGCGCCCCCGAGTCCCCGCGTCCCCCGAGTCCCCGCGCCCCCCGAGTCCCCGCGTCCCCCCCCCCCCGAGTCCCCAAGTCCCGCACCGCCCTCCCCCCCCCCCCCCCCGAGTCCCCCGCGCCCCCCGGGAGCGTGAGCACAGACCGGGACTTAGCTCTTTCTCCGTGAAACGTTTGAGCAGCGCGGTCTGTGTGCGCTGGAAGGACACGGGGAAGGAGAACCGCAGCCCGCGCTGTCCTCACCCGGCGGCCTGGGCCATGGCGCAGGGAGGGTCCCGAAGGCAGGGGCTGTGGTTTCCAGGACGGCTGAGGCTCCGCCTCCGGGGAGGCCTCCGTGACGGCCTCCGTGACCGCGGCGACGTTCCGCGCGGTTTTCCTCCCTGGGTCTGACCGAGTCAGTGCGGAGAGCTGAGGCACGTGGGAAAGGACGGACGGCCGGGTGCCGCCTGGTGCCGTGGCTTTCCCTCAGGGGTCCCAGGTGGCACGATGACAGTCACCCTGCCCCAAGGGGCCGGAGCGCCTCACCTGTCCCGTTATTTGTAACTAGTCTCCTCACCTGCATCGCAGGCGCTTTGGGTATGAAACACAGATCCTCTTCCCAGCAAAATGCTTTGGGCTTCCATTCACCTCATGTGTTTCTGTTCAAAATGTTTTTTAAAGGAAAATGCCGCCATTTGTGATGAAATTGCTCGTCTTGAGGAAAAATTTCTTAAAGCCAAAGAAGAAAGAAGGTGAGCTGGTTTCATTCTGTATTCAGAACCATGGTTTTTTGTTGACTGGTACCGTGGCGCTCCAGGGGGCTTCTGAGCCAGGCCCTGCTGTGTGGCCGCCCCATGAGTATGGAGGGACTCAGCCTGTGGTAGAGGTTGCCACGAGACCGCCCCTGCACTCTGGCAAATCTCTTTGCTATCTCATAAGTGGCTCCCATTGTAGCTCTCCAGGTACAAGAGCCAAGGGCTGAAAGAGGGCCCTCATCCTGCAGAGTGGGCTCGCTCGGCATGCGCAGGTCCTGCAGAGCGGGCTCAGGGTGCGCTGGTCCTGCAGAGCGGGCTCAGTTCAGCGTGCACTAGTCCTGCAGAGCGGGCTCGGCTCGGCGTGCGCTGGTCCTGCAGAGCGGGCTCAGTTCAGCGTGCACTAGTCCTGCAGAGCGGGCTCAGGGTGCGCTGGTCCTGCAGAGCGGGCTCGGCTCGGCGTGCGCTGGTCCTGCAGAGCGGGCTCAGTTCAGCATGCACTAGTCCTGCAGAGCGGGCTCAGGGTGCGCTGGTCCTGCAGAGCGGGCTCGGCTCGGCGTGCGCAGGTCCTGCAGAGCGGGCTCAGTTCAGCATGCACTAGTCCTGCAGAGCGGGCTCAGGGTGCGCTGGTCCTGCAGAGCGGGCTCGGCTCGGCGTGCGCTGGTCCTGCAGAGCGGGCTCAGGGTGCGCTGGTCCTGCAGAGCGGGCTCGGCTCGGCGTGCGCTGGTCCTGCAGAGCGGGCTCAGGGTGCGCTGGTCCTGCAGAGCGGGCTCGGCTCGGCGTGCGCTGGTCCTGCAGAGTGGGCTCAGGGTGCGCTGGTCCTGCAGAGCGGGCTCGGCTCGGCGTGCACTAGTCCTGCAGAGCGGGCTCGGCGTACGCTGCCCTGTGCAGGGGGCACACACACCTCTCGGTTATGGTGTCAGCGTTTGGAAGCCTGCAGCCTTGCAATGTTGGGAAGAGAGGCCCCAGAGCTCGTCCTGGGCTTCTTGAAGTCTGTGATAACCCCCCAGGCTGCTGCTTCCTAAGGTCACTCCTGCCCCGCTCCTGAGCTAGTGATCCTGTGTGCGGTTCTCGTATGTGTCCCCCGCACACGAGTACATGTCGAACTGAGACAGGACGGAAGTCCACACCTCTGCCCTCTCCTCCCGACCCAGGTACTTGCTGAAGAAGCTCCTCCAGCTGCAGGCTCTCACTGAAGGGGAGGCCCAGGCTGCAGCTCCTCCACACAGCTCCACTCTGCCCCTGGCTTATGGTGTGGGCAGCTCTGTGGGAACTGTCCAGGGAGTGCTGCCCGTTTCTGGGCCCAGCACAGGGGCTGAGGAACCTTTTGGGAAGAAATCCAAGAAGGAGAAAAAAGAAAAAGGCAAAGAGAACAACAAACTGGAAGGTACGTCTGGGCCATGGTATCAGCTGCCCTGCAGCTCATCTGCTGATGCAAAGGCCTTGGGCTGATGGGCCAGCACACAGCCCCAGACAAGCCTCGGAAGGAGCCTAATAGCCCCCAAGAAGCAATTGTCATATCCGAGCCATTCTGTGTGGAGAAATTCTGGTTAGACCTGGTTGAATGTGAAGAGAGCAGACTGAAAACTCCTCCCTCCTAGCTGTCTGGGTTCGGTTTTCAAGGATGTGGCCTTTGGAGCACACAACTGTCTTGGGAAATTTCTGATCTTACCGATGGAGTAGGGAACCTTAAAAAGCTCCTAAGTGTCAGGTGGGCAGGTTAGGAAGAGGTGTGGGGGAGAGCCTCGCGTGCCCATTCAGGGGGTAGGACACTAGGGTTGGCATAGGCCCTTGGCATGCACATGCATGTTTTCCCTTCCCTAGGTGTGGAGCAGGGTTTAAGGTGGGTGACCCCAGGTTTGAGTTTCAGTTCTGAAGAAAACACCCAAGTAAAAGAAAATGGTGAGAGGTGCTCGCAGGCTGGTCCAGCCCATTGCCCTGGGTCCCTCAGGACAGCCCGTTCCCCATCAGACCAGGGGGCCAGCAACAGACAGGAGGACGGAGAGGCACGGGGATGGGGCTGGGCCTCCCCCTGGCTCCCTGAAGCAGGTCTGCCCTGTCTGCTGTGGCCTGCTCCTTCCTGTGTGATCTGAGCCGCACTTCCCAGCCCCAAGGAGGTTTCGAGGCTCCACAGGAAGCTGGACTGCCCAGTTCTTCGGTGACCTCAATTCCAGGTTGGGGGGCTCTTTCCTAGATCACCACCGACCGGCCTGGCTTCCATGACGAGGGTGCCTTCTGCCCTGTGGGCTACTGCAGTACCCGGTGTACACCACACACAGCTGGGCCGCAGGTGCCTGTATGCCTGCCGGATCAAGGACAGCAGTGCACAGCCCCACGTACCACTCTGGCAGCAGCCCCCGCCGCTCCTGTCGCACGTCTCTGCCAGCCACTTGTTCGACACTGTACATGGTGAGTACTGTGACTCGCCATTTGGGTGGCCCTGGCATGCGGGACATAGCCATGAGCCCTGTCTCTAAGTGCTCAGCTGGGACGCAAACCAGAAGTGAGGACAGTCCCCTAGCGTTGTGCCCTGGGGACCAGACCCCACTTGGCCTGGAGCTTGAAAACCATGGCGTGTGTGTGTGCCCAGATCCTGACCAGATGGAAAACCGGGAGGAGAAGGATCGTGCTGTTACCACACCCCGTTAGGGGGTGTGTCCTCCCCCATCCCCCTCGCCCTTCCTCGTCACCCCTCTTTCCCTCTCCTCTCTCTCAAGTGCACGTGTGCTTTTACAGTATTAAAATGGACAAAAAAACTGATAACAGTAGAAACTATTCAGTAAAGTAGGTTTTGTATTTTTTAACTCAATAATGTTCATGCTAAATTAATCCTATTTAAAATAATCCGAATGAAGTAAACACTGAACAACTGCAAACTGTTTAACTGAAGTTTATGAAAAATCACTCAAAGAATTAAGTTGGCTAGATAGAACTTGTCACAAAAATTTTTTCTTGGCAGAAATTCCTCAGGATTATTATTTTAATGTAACAGCTTTTTATAAATAATCAAGGTATTTTAACATCCAAAAAGGAAACAAAATGAGGTGATGTTATAGTTTGTGGTCAAAACGCCTAAGTAAGGACCAGTAGACGGTGTAAGGGCTGCGTCGCTGGACTCCCACGTAGTCGACCGCTGTTCAAGTCCCAGACCTGGTGGCTTAAAACTCAGGCTGGGTGCATGTGCGTGCGTGCCCAGGATCCCGAGAGGAGAAGGAGGAGAAGGGACTGCAGCGTGGCTGATCGCAGGAGTGACTCTCCGGGAGTGATTAATGCTTTCCGTGTCTGCCGAGTGCACGTGCCCCATAGCAAAAATCTCTGAAAAAAAAAGTACATAGACCCAACATAACATGGAGAGTTATCTCTTCTATATTTAAAATACCATTTGTATTTGTGCAAGGGGATAAAACAATTTGTGGGGAAAAATAGACTTGAAGTATGAGTTTATTTTGGTACAGAAATATTTTGAAATCCACAGTGTTTTCATAATAGGCATTTTTCTCTGAACATTTCCTATTGTTGATATTATTTATTTTCGGGTTTTTTTAGGTTTTTGCCATAGAGCACATACGCTTGATGAGACTGACCGTGAGAGGGAAAGTAAGAAATCACCCCCAGGTGGATGGCCACACAGCAGCGCCTTCTCTATTCTGTTTCTGGGATTTGGGGTACAGGTGCACATTTCCCCAGCATGAATCTCAGGCTGCCAGATCTCGGACTCGGACCACAGCTGGCCATGTGGGAGTCCAGCGCCATTAGCCACCATGCCCCCTGCTGTCGCTCCGTGAACGTTTGCAATATCCCCCTTCATCCTGCACCCTGTCTTGATCTGAGGGATGCACATCGGTGGGTGAGAAAGCTGTGGAAGTGTGTGTAACGAGTTAGAACTGAGCTAAGGGAAGTCTGGTGAGCACTCGGCCACAAAGGAATCCTTAGTCGGGGCTTCGCTGGCTTTGGATTTCCCCCGCGGGGTCTCACTAGGCCATAGTCCTCTTGCCTCTGTTTCCTGAGTATCTGGGACTATAGACTTGTACCACTAGACTCAGCTTTTGGGGTGGCTGGGAATCGAACCTGGGACCCCCCATGGCCTCAGTCTGCGTGCTGCCGTGGCTGGGCCAGGATTCAGCTGAATCCCAACAGAACTGAGAAACTGCCACCCTCTGGTGCGGCGTGGGCTTCAGCTGCTGTGCCCGCGTGAGGAAGTGGTGTGCTCTCTGTTGCTTCCTCCTCGAGGGTCCAGCTGATTGCTCCTTTATCTTTAGTTTGAAATTGTTCCCGAAGGTGACCCCAAGAGTGCCATTGTCAGTGCTTCTGCAGACGCTTGTCACGCAGAGCTGGTTGGGACCACGGTGCTGCTAAGTTCAGAAACTGCTCAGAGATGGCTAACGGGGTCAGTGAGGGTGCAGTGAGACCTTCCCTCTTGCTCTCAGCAGGTGGAGGGTCCCCTTGATAGCAGCCTGCCCTGCATCTCCAGACGTCTTGGAACCGGAGCCTCCAGGGCATCGCAGTCAGGAGGGCGCGTCCTGTGTGTGCAGATCGCCCTGCACCCGTAGGCCCCCTTCATCTTCCTGTCCTGTATAGAGGGAACTAAGGCCTATACCTGCTTCCGTCTGGAGCCGACTTCTTCGGGTTTTCTCACCCAGCCATCCACAGCCTGTGGTCCAGGAGCTCGAAAATGTGCCAAGTAAGTATGGTCAGTCCCCTCGCTTGAGAGGCACCGGTGACCAGCCAGCCAGGGCAGTTCCTGCGTTGCTCGTTTATGTGGTGTTGAGCCTCTTCGTTCAAGGCAGGCTTGCTTCTTGGCAGTGTGCCTTGGTGTGGGCTTCCGGCCCTCTGTTCAGTGGGCAGGACGAGCAGGGCCCTGGGGTGCTGTAATTATCATGTCCTGTGCGCATTGTGGCAGTGGAGGGGCAGGAATTCTAGCAAAGTAATGTGTCAGTAAAGAGGACGCCTTTGGTTTTTATTGTTTTGTTTTCTTTTCTTTTTTGGAGAGTTTTTTTTGTTATAGGGCACATGCGCTCGCCAGAAAGACAGAGACAGTGAGACAGAAAGTGAGAAATCACCCCCCAGGGGGATGGCCACACCACAATCCCTTCTCCTCTGGGGATCTTGGGCACACACACACATGTGCCCCACGTGAATTTAAGCCACCGGGTCCGGGATTCGAACCACGGTCAACTACATGGGAGTCCAGCGACATAGCCATTACGCCAACTGCTGGTCCCTTTATTAAGTTTCTTAGCTTTTTTTTTTTTTTTTTTTGAGAGAGAGACTTTCGTTATAGGGCGCATGTGCTCACCAGACAGACAGAGACATTAGAGACAGAAAGCAAGAAATCACCCCCCAGGGGGGATGGTCACGCCGCAATCCCTTCTCCTCCATTCTCCTCTTGGGGTCTTGGGCACGCACGCACATGCACCCGGCGTGAGTTTTAAGCCACCGGGTCCGGGACGCGAACCGCGATCGACTACGTGGGAGTCCAGCGACAGCCATTACGCTAACTGCTGGTTCCCTCTTAGCTAATTTTTTTAGACATACATGGCAGAGATCTAAGGAGAAAACGCCTGGTCCCTTTGGAGGTGGGAAGGGCAGATCACGGCTGGCAGACCACTCAAGAATGCCTCCTTTCGATCCCAGCTACAGTGGGTGAAATTTAATATGTGCAGTCCTGGAGAAACCTGCTGGAGAAGGATCCAGCTACAGGCTTTGAAGTCTTTCAGAGACCTTTGCTGAAGAGCACAGTGATCCCGTTGTGCCAGGTGTCTCATTTTCCTTCCATGGTTTGAAACTTGATAGTTAGGCTACGTTCCCCTCTTCACCCAGAGCTCAATACCTCAGGTATCTGAGCAGGACATGATGGAAGCTTTCCCCGAGCCAGCCGTGGGACACACTGAGTTTGGGGCCTTTAGTTGTGTGGCTTCCCACATTACTCAAGACACTGGGAGTGCCTATAATCAGCGACTTCAGTCAGAGTACCAGGGGAAGGTTCACTGTGCAGCCTATTAAATTCCAAGTGACGTCAAAAGTGTCAGATGGTGACCTTGGTCCTATTTCCCATGGATCCCTTCCCAAAGATGGACAAGGGACCAGGGGTTTAGTTTGGGTCACAGAGGGAGAGCTGTAGGATGGAGCTGAGAAAACAGAATGAAAACTCAATAAAATCTGTTACCCTGGGTAAGTCCGTTCCAGCCAGTTTCTTCATTGAAAAGGTAGCTGTCTCGTCTGACCACACGAGGACACGGCCTGTAGCTGTCGAGACGTCGGGCACTGGAAGGACGTGTTCGTGTCTGACCAGGACAGTCTCCCGAGGTTCTCAGTCAGCGATGGGCTGTTGTTTTCTCCAGAGCCCTTCAATCTCCTGGAGCTCCTGCCGACAGCCTTTGTGTCCCCAGCCCGTGTTCCTGCCCCGTGGGCCCTTGGAGGCCCTGCCTCAGCCCAGCCCAGCAAGGAATCAGATGCATCGTTTTCAAGAGGATGAGTTTGTAACTTATACCAAAACTGAGAATGCGTGGAAGGCGGCCACAATTGAGGGATAAAGACACTGAATTAGCACATTCCCTCGTGGGTGGAGGCTGTACTGTGGGAGAAGCATCCGCTCTTCATTTTTAGTAATAAATTTTTCTTGACAGTTATGCTTATTATTATCTTGTTATAGTCAGGCTGTAATTTCTCTCTTTTTTTTTTTTTTTTGCTGAATTGTGCTTGAGGAAGAGTAAACTCCAGTCCTTTAGAGTGGGCGAGTGCTTCTGTCTTAGTCTGAGCTGCTGAAATGAAATGCCAGGGGCTGGAGAGTTCGCAGACGGCAGAAGGAAGTACTGTCGTGGTTCTGGAGGCTGGAAGTCCCAAGCATGCAGCCCTGACAGTCAGTGTTGGGTGAGACCTCGCCTCTTGGTTCCTTGTAGGGCCATCTTGTTGTAAGGTTCCATGGTGGCAGGGCTAGTCCCCTACCTTGTGGGGTCCCTTTTATAATGACACTGATCCCATTCTGAAGGCCAAGTCCTCTGACCTCACCTGCCTTCTGATACCACCCCATTAGGTTAGGACTTGGGGAGTGGGCAGGGTCATGGAGTCTGTGGTCCTGACTGATGCAGAAGGGGTGTGGGAAGACGCTGACAACCTTCCACTCTTGACTGATACTATGGGGTCATCAGGAAAATCATTACCTGTTTTTCTATGCAAAAATGTGTCATGACTTCCCAACGACCTGATGGTTCAGGAGACATTAAGCCCCAGCCCCATGCATCCCAGGCTGCTGCTTATTTCCACATGCATGTTACCAAAACCCAGTCCTGCCCTGAGGCTTGAGCCAGAAAGCCCAGGCCCGGGTGCACCACGGGCTCTACCTTCACATGCTGCCCATCCCTCCAGGGGTCGTGTGGTCCTCTGTGACCCTCTTCATAGCCCATGTTCTCAGCCAGAAATGCACTTCTGGCTCAACATGTTGAAACCATGTAACCCAAATTCAGAAGTGATGTTAGCGAGGTTAGTACCATCATCTGTAACAGACTCACATCTGTCATTAACTGAGTGATTGCCCGAGCCCACATCCTGTACAACTGAGTTTTTTGGAGCCTGCCTCTGTACTGAAAGGGAGGTGTGTAGCACCCCCAGTCCAAGTGCGCACGACTCCATGCCAGGTGGGAAGCCTCAGCTGCCAGCCACCAGGGCCCAGCCTGGCTGGGACGGAAGGGACACAGGGACCAGAAGGAGCAGTGAGGATCAGGTTGTTACCTGGGCAGTTGGCACTGCCGACAGCGAGGTGCAGGGTTAGCATGTCCTGGGAGTAAACTGACAGCAGGAGGAGGTGGCAGCTGGAGTAGTGAGAGCCCTGGCTGCTGGAAACCATTGGAACTAAAGTTAATGCATTATTTATGATTCTTAGTTAGTCTAGAAACTTGTATAGCCTTTACAATGCAAAGAAAACAGTAAAATGTGGATAATAAATTAGTAGATGCCATTAATGCTTCAGTGTTTTATCTTTTTCTCACATAGAAATGATGCATGCTGCTTTGATCATGTGACAAATGCCTTTCCACCCGGTCAGCCGCAGTAAAGCATAGCAGATGAGCCTTGCCTGAGAAGGTCAGTTTTTTTTTTCTTAACAGATTTTTGCTATAGGGCATGTACGCTCACCAAAGAGACAGAACATGAGAAATCACATGAAGGGGGGATGGCCATGCCACAGTCCCTTCTCCTCCATTTTCCTCTCAGGATCTTGGGCATGCATGCACACTGGCCTGGCATGAGTTTTAAGCCACCAGGTCTGAGACTTGAACTGCAGTCAACTACACGCGAGTCCAGCAACATAACCATTTCGCCATCTGCTGGTCCATAAAAGGAATTAATTCTAATAAAGTACTGTACGTTTACTCTTAAGTTTTTCTACAAATCTCAACCCATTAGAAGTCAGAACCCGGACCTTTTTTAATTAAAGCACAAGAGTATGTTGGAACGTATTATTTGAAAAGGGTCGAAACTGCTTTCAGACGTGTGTGTGTCTGAAAATCACAGCAGCACACCTGTATGGAGATACGTGAAGCATCTTCACTGTGGGTCGTGGCTTCAGAACATTTGAACAGCACTGCCCTGGCATACTTAAGGTATCTTGTCATCTGTTAGAGGTTTTTTAAAATGGACATGCAATGTCAAGATGAAGGAAAAGGGACCGCACCTTGGGAGTGGAAGTTGTCTAATCCTGTGGGGAAGCGAGGTGTCAAAACCTCAACTGTATTCATCTGCTGATGGCTGCTCCACGTTCAGACCCTAAGTAACGGGACAAGTGAGATGCCATGTCTACACGCAGCACTCGTCGCAGGATTAGTCTGACGGTGGAAACTCGTAGAAACCTCCATGCCCTTTGAGAGAAACTAGGCACATGTGGGCCCCCAGACTTCGGCACGCTAGCGTTATACACACTCACCCACAAAATTATTTTGGTAAAGTAAAAAACACATGCAAAATAATAGACTATGTCATGTATAAAATTGTATAATCCAAACCAAGTGAATGTTCACTAGAACAGTGTTCCTGGTGAATTTGGGGTGACTTTCACTTGAACGGGTAGAATATCTGCACTGCTTGGACCCAGGGCCGTGCAGGTTGGCAGTTTAATGTGGCGCTCCTGGTTCAGGCCTGCTGGGGCCAGGGCGGACGGGCTGAGAATTCTGTGGGAGGTGCCCCTTTCCTGCTCTCGTGGAAGAAGTAAACTTTAAAACAAATGAAGTGCCTGGGACTAGTAGTTCAGACTTTGGATCTTCTCATGCCCAGAAGTACCTGGGGAGGACCGCAGTCTACACACAGACCCACCCGTTCGGTATGTGCGGTCTGAAGGGGAGTTGGCACAGCAAACGCCTTCAGTGACTTTGTGAATGAAGACTTGTGTACACTGAACCGTCAGAACGCGAAGGGTCTTCTCACGCACAGGGGCACCTGCCCACCTTCTGGCATTTCCAACACAATTTCACTTTCAAAGAGTAAATTTCTTTTCATCTGGTGAGAGCAGAGAACAAGCAAAGAAGCACCACGCACGTAGGTCGTGGCTGGGACCTGTTGGCACATCTGGCCTGCACCTGGGCCATGCCATCACCCTGCTGGGGATGCATGGAAAAGATACAGAAGGCTGGGTCTCTTCATCTGGGGACAGAATAAACTTGTCTCCCCATGTGTTTTGACTATGACCTATCACATGAAGTCAGGTATGGAATTTTCCCCTTTCCAGCAAAAAGGTGCTCAAAAAGATTTTGGAGCATTTCAAATTTCAGATTTTCATTGGGCATACAGTGATTATAAATTTCACTTTCAAAGAGTAAATTTCTTTTCATCTGGGGAAATACACTGACTTCCCACAGAATGTCATTAAACCACTAAAGATGGACACGTTTAATTAGCACGCCTGCTCCCTAAACCACGTGCTGACACCGTGCACTCAGTTTCAGGGGAGACTCCAACCTTGGGTAAGCAGCCCACGGGGTGCGTGTGCGTGCGCATGCGCTTGTCCTGGGAGTCTTCCTATTACTGTGGTCCTCCCAGGCCAGTGTAGAGAGCTCCAAGTCCGGGCCTTGGGGGACTTCAAGGTCAGTGTGCTGAGTGGAATCCTCAGAGCAGGGCCACAGTTCACTTTTCACTAGATAAAGCTTTGGGACTGACGAGCTATTCCCTCTGCCAGGAGCCAGGCCAGACCCAAAGCCAGGTGTGGAGAGAGCAGTGCCCACAGCTCCAGTCCTCACCTTCGCCCAGCTTTTCACTCCTTTGTGCTCCTGGGTGGGTTCACAAGTCGACCCTGACCCTGTGTAGGCTGGGTATAAGTACATACTGCCAGTGATTGCACTTTATTCCAACTTCTCATCACAAACAGCAGCGTCTCCCGCTGTTCTAACCAGCCAGCGAGCAGCATCGTGACCCTTCACGGCACACACTCGCTCGTAGTCCGGCCCTCCACACCGTGGGACAGGCACTGCTGCCTCAGCTTTCATTCTGTCAGGCTGTCCTTGAACCCCGTGCCTTTAAAGAGCCCGAGAGGTACATCTAACCTATGGGCCTGTCTCTGGGCCCTCCTGTCCCCTCACTCTCCCTGAGCCCCTCCCTACGCCTGCGCTTGGTTCTGGTTGGTTTAAAACTTTCCCATTATTGTGACTTAGAGCAAAGGAACAGAATTGGTTTCCGCTTAAAGAGAACATAGGTCTGCCTTCCGAGGTCTGCAGGATCACTGCAGAGCAGTGAAGTTCCGTGGAGGAAGTCTGCAGCCCCATGAAGGGGGCTTGGCAAGTTCAGAATGGAAACTGCATGGAGAGGCATCAACCCTTGCCAGAGACTCTGTAAAGAAATCAGACACAAACTGGCTGGCATGGCCTTTAAACCCTCATCGACCCTGAGATTCCACAATTCTAGATGAGGGACAGAAGTGCAAGGTGATCTGGTCCCAACGGTCAAGTGAAGTGACAACATTGACTTGCCTGGGGGTGAGGCTGACTTGCCTGGGGGTGAGGCTCAGTGCTGGACTGGCAAGGGGACAGCGGCCACCAGCCCAGGCTCCTCTGATGCAGAAACGGCCGGTGCCTCAGTTGTTGCCATTTGAGCTCTAAGTGCCAACCCCAAGGACCACCTTCCTCTCTAAGATCTGACCACCCTGAGTGGCACTGGGCAGCCGCACTCTCCCGTCCGGGACCCAGGTCTGCAGGAACGCGTGGAAGGGTGGAGCAGGCAGGGCGCTGTCCGGGTGGTAGAGCGGGCACTGCTTGTAGTCACAGGGCCACGTGGCCCAGGCGTAGCGAAGAGCAGTCACAGTGCCGTGGCAGGAGTCGACGCTCAGGGTCAGAGTCCAGGCAGTGGACGCGTTCATGGGAGCCGGCAGCCACGTGCATGCATCAGTGCAGCAGGAGACCTGTGGGAGCCGTAGAGGACAGTCGGTCGGTCCCAAGTGTGGGAGCCACCTTCCGCCAGGACCCGCTACCACCGTCGTCAAAGCAAACCTGACCAGGCTGCATCTGGTCATGGGGCCATTGGCTGATCCTCAAGGTGCATGCAGTTAAGTGACAGAGGAGACACGAAGCACCGTGTGTGGACAGCACCAGGGGAGGCTCCCAAATCTTCCAGGGACCCCCCCACCACCACCACCACCGGGCAGCTAGGCCATGCTCCGGCCTCCAGAGCACCTGTGGAGCGAGGACGGGCACACGACTGCAGGCATGGAGCCTCCCGAGGCAGAGGGCATGCAGGATGGGAGCGCCACAGCCAGTTCTGTTCCTACCCAACCACGACTGGGGTGGGTGAGCAGCAGCTCCCCAGCACTGACCGAAGGGGAGCACTGACACCAGGCCCCCGGGAAGCTCTGAGTTCACCTACCACCCACAGGGAAGGAGCCGGGGGAAGCAGCCAGGCCAGCAGGGCCCTGCAGTCGGGCTCCAAGTGCAGCTATATATGAACCCTGGCTCAGAGCTGCCTCTGACACTTTCTTTTAAAGTTTGCTGTAGGGCATGTGCACTACTTGTCAGAGACAGAGATAGAGAAAAAGGAAGAAATCACACACACACACACCCAGGGGATAGCCACACCACAGTGCCCTCTCAGGACTTTGGGCACACATGCACACATGCCAGGTGAGACTTTCTTCCTTTTTTTATTTTTTTTTTTTTTTGAGAGGGAGATTTTTACCATAGGGTGCATGCACTCACCAGAGAGACAGAGACAGGCAGAAGGCGAGAAATCACGTCCCAGGGGGGATGGTCACACTATAATCCTTTCTCCTCTATTCTCCTCTTGGGATTTTGGGCATGCACGCACACACACCCAGTGTGAGGTTTAAGCAGCCAGATCTGGGACTCAAACCAGTCGACTACGTGGGAGTCCAGCGATGTAACCATTACACCATCTGCTGGTCCCATCAGGTGAGATTTCCAAGGTGCTGGGTCCAGGACTCTAGCTGTAGAGTCAGCCATGTGGGATCCAGCTGCCTTCACCTCTCCTGAGTCCCAGAGATACTGAGTCCACCTTCCATGCAGGAATGTCTCAGCTCCTTCAGCCACAGCAAGACTCCCAGGAAACCGCTAGGACAGTCCGATCCCACAGCAGAGGGTCCTTGCTGGGCACTAGAGAAAGTCGCCCTGACCTCACTAGTCAGTACACTTAAACCTCTCAAGTAAGACACCGGGCCCAGGAACGCCAGCACTCAGGACAGCGTAGCGAGGAGCACCCAGGTGAGGACGCCATCCTGAAGCCAGGCTGCTTCTGGGCACCTACACGTGGAACTGCCAGCCCCCACCCCCCACCCCCCTGATCAAAGACTCCTGCCCTAGAGGGAAAACACACGAATAACGTCACTTTAAACAGACTCAGTTCCCTTCCTTGATTGGCCTAGTCTCTCAAAACTGGCTCTAGGATTGCCCGTGGTGTGGGGGTTAAAGCAGCTGGGTCCCACATGGCCGACTGTGTGGTTCTAGTCCCAGACTCAGTGGCTTGGCCAACATGCCATGCCTGGCACACGTGCCCAAAATCCCAAGAGGAGGACAGAGAAGAAGGGACTGTGGTGTGGCCCTCCCCCTGGAGACGAAAGGTCTCATTTTCCCTTTGTCTCTGTCTCTTTCCAGGGAGCACACACTCCCTACAGCAAAATTAGGAGAAAGAAATTGGCTCTAAGCTAGTGGGGGACAGCTGCTTCCTGTCCTGCTAAGGTAGCTCAGGGCTCCCAGCCCAGCCCAGCCTGGCCCACCAGTCACAGGGAGTAACCCAGCTGATGCAGAGGGAGCCCTGATCCCAGCACAGGATGAAAACAGGTCTTCCGTTCTCACCTCAAATATTTTGCTGTCCCGCCTCTGCACCTGAATTTGCTGGTCATACGTGAGGGTGAGCAGCCCCTGGGCAGTCAGGAGCCCCACCTTCACCGGCAGTGGTCCCTGGAAGGTCAGGCCCGTCTCACCATACGCCACGGCTCGGGCCCCCAAGTGCAGCCGGTGAGCCACAGTCTGCTTATCCCGAGGGTGGATGCTGCAGGGGAGGGACAGAAAGACCCTGAGCCTGGGCTCGGCCAGGCTACCTTTCTGAGGGAGATTTACACAAAACACCCTCGAATGAAGTGGCTGACTCAGTTACTGGCAGCCAGTCAGCTTCAGAGCCACGGGAACCGAGCGGCCCTGTGGCCCAGCAGTTAGGAGAGCAGGATCCCACGTGGCTGACCGGTTTGAGGCCTGGCCCAGGCAGACTGAAAACCCACTAGATTTGTGAGCGTGGGTTTGTGCCCAAATCCCAACAGGATGGAGAAGTGACACGGGAGGGACGGGGGCAAGACCACATGGCATTCTTTTGTCTTTTTTTAGTTTTATTATAGGGTACTCAACAGAGAGAGAGGAGGCGCCCCAGGGGAGACAGCCACGACACAGTCCCGTCTCCATTTCCTCTCAGGATGTTGGGCGCACACACACACCCCTGGCGTGCTGTGGGTTTGGGACTCAGTCAGCCATATGGGATGCAGCCCCGTAACCTCCATGCCACCTGCTGGCCTCGAGTATACGCTGTTGCTGCCGTTAGTACCAGGCACTGCATCAGGCTCTCCTGTGCCTGACCACGACCGTCCCCTGGGCAGTGAGCAGGAGAGCGCGGGTCGCAGGGCACAGCACTCTGTGGTCTCAGGTCCTGGACTGTCCCACAGACAGGGCTGCATTCCATGACTGCTCCTCGGAGCTGGGCTGGGGGTGCACGGCCTGCCTTGGAGCAGCCAGCCAGGGCAACGTGGCCGATGCGGGCTCCTGTCACTTTTGCACAGAAGCATCAAGTTGCCTGAATGAGCATCGTTGGGGCAGCAAAAGCCAGACCAACCTGAAGCCTCTGCTGCAAATTGCCTGACCACGGCCAGCAACGCCTGTCATCTGAACAAGAGGGGGGCCTGCACTGAGGCCAGCAGGTGGCACAGTGGCTAAGGTCTGGACTCCTGCATAGCTGACCATGGTTCAAGTCCCAGGCCCAGTGGTTTGAAACTCATGCCAGTGCATGTGAGTGTATGCCCAAAATCCTGAGAGAGTGGAGGAGAAGGGATTGGGGCATGGCTTCCCCCAGGGATGATTTCTCACTTTCCCTCTCTGTCTCTGTGGTGAGTGCACACACCCTATGGCAAAAATGAAAGAAAGGAAGGGGAGGGAAGGAAGGAGGGAGGGGAAGGGAGAGGAGGGAGGGGGAAGGAGGTCACTGCATCAGGCCTGCGAGTTTGCAGGGTTGTTTCTGCGGCATGTCCCAGCACCAGCCACAGGCCCATGGAGCTGCTTGGCTCTGGTTCTGTGTGCAGTCTGCCCCTCACAGCCATGTGGAGAGCAGCGTATCTATTTCTAACCCACAGCCTTCCCCAGAGAAACGTGTTCATGCCGAGCAGGCTCCAGCACAGCCAGACGTCGGAGAGATGGACTCCACAGAGACCCACTGTTAGGCGGTGCCCAGGAAGAGCCATACCTGCCGAAGGGCGAGTCCCTGTCACAGAGATCCATCGCCACAGCCATGAAGGTGTTGGGCATCTTCGGGTTGGGGACATAGCTGAAGTCTGCTGTTTGATGCCAGCGGATCCAGGGAAACCCATCATCTGAGCTGCCCGTGGACAGCTGTGAGGACAGCTAGACGGAGAGACGGCTGCGTGGGAACCCACACTGGCTTCCCGCTCACTGGTGGACTCGGTGTGCTCTGAGTCATTCAGCAAGCACCATGGTGCTGTCCTGGCCAGGAGCCCCGGCACCTCTCCCCTCTGGGCTCTGGGGACCTGTGGGCTGCCCTCACCCGCAGGTGCAGCAGCAGGAGGGCGTGCGGTCCCCAAGTCTCTTTTGCCTTTTGATTTCATTCTCATAGGACCTACAGCCGGCCATGTGAGAGGGGCCAGCTACCCACGGAGAGATTATGCAGAGGCGCCTTGGAGCTGAGAGCACACGAAGTGAGAGGCTTCGGTCAGGGCCACATACATGGCCAGGCTAGGCCGACACCGTGAAGCAGACGTGAGCCACCCTGGCACCTGCCTGGATGCCCTGCAGTCAGCCACAGCCAGATCACTCTCATGCTTCAAAGGCCGAGACGATGCAGCGAGCAGAGACCTTGCCCTTGACCAGATAGTTTCTTCTCTCCTTCCAGCAGCCACTCCCTCCCATCAGCCGACTCTGAGGCTGCCTGCTGAAGTGCAAGTGTACAAACAGCCCCCGTGCAGTGTTGGCTGGGGCATCTGCTCATCCACCCATTCCCTGCACACACCTGCCAAGGGCCTGACGCTCAGGCCGAGGAGACAAAGCCTGAACAGCGGGCCTTCCCCAGGGGACGGAGACAGAGCCTGAACAGCAGCCCTTCCCCGCCGTGCATACCAGGGGACGGAGACAGCCTGAACAGCAGCCCTTCCCCGGCGTGCGTACCAGGGGACGGAGACAGCCTGAACAGCAGCCCTTCCCCGGCGTGCGTACCAGGGGACAGAGACAGAGCCTGAACAGCAGCCCTTCCCCGGCGTGCGTACCAGGGGACAGAGACAGAGCCTGAACAGCGGCCCTTCCTCGGCGTGCACACCAGGGGACGGAGAACCAGCGGGCTCGACAGGCCAGTGAGTTCCACACCACAGGAGATAAGAGACACGGCAGGGAAGGAGAGGGGGGTCCTGGGGCTCAGCGATGGCTGAAGGGGAGGTCTGCAGGGGTGTCGGCCGGCCCGAGGATGAGCGGCAGGGACCCACAGCCTCCCCGTCGGCAGACTGTGGCGAAGGCAGAAAGCACCACCGCCTTGAACGTCTGCGGCAGAGAAGGCAGTTCTGCAGGTTGGGAAGGGCCCAACCGGCTGAGTCCAAAACCCCTGAAGGGGGTGCTGGGGGCTGGGCCGTCAGTAAGCCCGAGAAGAGGGTCTGAAGGTCTCCTGCTGCCCTTCGACAAACGTGAGTCCTGCCGCCCCACAGAACTGAATCCTGCTGCCTCCCGCCAAGAGCCGGGACAGCCAGCCCACCGGACACCCTTGCTGCCGTGGGGCAGAGGCCTAGCTAGCTGGCGGCCCAGGCTGCCCACCACAGAAACGGCAGCCATGGATGTGTGCCATGTCGTCCCGGCTGCTAACTTCGTCACCATTAACAGACGACAGTGGAAAACTAGGAGGGTGGGGAAGGGACTTTCCAGGCAGAAGGAACCAGAGGGTGAGCCTGTCCAGTGCCTGCAGGGAAGCGAAGCAGCGGTGCGGCTCCACGCGGCAGAGGGAACCAGGCGAGTCGGGGTGGGCCCGGGCAGAAGGTTCACGCTTGTTGGCCACTGGAGCCTTCCAATGGCTTCTAGGGAACCCCTGTGACTGGCACATGGAGGGCATCCCACGGAGGCATGCAGGGACAGGAGGCAGGCCGGCCGGGCCCCGACCCCGCCCCGCGTCACCCCCGCGGGGAAGCAGCCTGCCAGTGGGCACACTCTCCTGCCTCCTGCCTCCGCCTGGACTGCACGGCCCAGCAGAAGCAGGGTGAGGACAGAGCCCCTCCCAGCCCAGGAGGTGCCTGGCAGTGTCCCCACAGACAGCCCCGGGGAGCTGAGGCACGGTCACCCATTTCCCGAGTGGCTCCAGAAAGACTGGAAATCCACCAGGAGAACATGGAGGGCTGCTGGGCCCGGGAGGTAACAGGGAACCTGGGACAGCCCCAGTCCTATCACGAAAAGTTAGGCACATTGGCCTGAGTCCAGGCAGCGATAAAAGGTTTGGAAGCGTCACAATGGCATCTCCTGAGACGAGAGAACAGGGATGAGAAGACCCAGAGAGCTGACCGGCTTCTGCGCATCCAGAGGGCGCAGGAGGAGCCTGCCCACTAGCCAGGGACCCCGCCACTTGGCACCGAGTGCAGCCTGCGTTTCCCTAGAGGGTAGCCGGCCACATTCCAACGTCACGTGCTGCCCTACCACGCACTGGCCACGTGGGGGCACCAGCATGCCCCAAGGCCAGACCGGATGCGCTTTCAAGCTGCACTGAGCTGGGGCTCTGCTAGGTCCGAAGAGACACGCTCCGTCTGCAGAAAGTGGACACCAGCCACAGAGCTGGCCACGTCCGGAGGACTGCGCGCCGCACACTGCAGGGAACAACCTGCAGCCCCTCTAGCTCCCCTCGGAGAGCACATGGGGCTCAGGGCCACCCCTGGCTTTCTTCTCAGGCTCCAGGCTGCCCCTCAGCTGCTACCTCGGACAGCACCCGGCCTGGCCCTGCACCCTAAGGCGGCCCTCCATCCCCACGGCCACGGCCATGCACAGACCAGCCGCCACTCCAGGCTTTCTGACTTTCCCCTTAACCACGAGCACTGACACCGCTGGCAGGAAGCAGGCTCTGTGGGGACGAGCTGGCTGGTACTCAGGGCCAGACCCCAGCACTCCGAGGTCAGAGCGGGCCCTGGAGCCACACAGACCGGCTCCCCAGGTTCCCAGCACACCTGCCCCCGGGCCACGGGGCGAGGGCGAGGCCAGGCCTGAGCCAGGCGGGGTCTGCAGCACCTGCAAGGCTTTCACGTGGGAGAGGCACCCGGACTGCCTGAGGTGTGTCCAAGTCCCCTGCAGAGACAGCGGGGAGAGATCCCGAGTCTGGACAACTTCCAGTAACAGGACCCGGAACTGCAGTGGGCACCACGACTGGAAAGATCCCAGGCTGAGAGCTTGCTTCAAAGTCCAGATGAATGTGGGAAGGATGGCGATGTGGGGCGCGGCAGACGTGCAGGGCAGGGAGAGCTGTGGGCTGGGAGGCCGGCGAGGCGCGCCCCTCAGGCACAGCCACAGGGCCCTGTCTTCCACGTGCCTCGCTGTTTAACGGCCTGTGTTCCAGAAAGGCCAGAACTGCCACCCTGCGAGGACATCCGCGCCCCGACAAGGCCCTGCAGACAGGCGATGCGAGACCTGGACAAATGCGTGTCCTCAGCCTCGGCAGCACTTAGTGCAACCTCTCTGTGGCCGCCTCCAACCTAAGGCACGAGCCGTGCATGTTTTCATTCCCACACTAAGGTCATTAGCCAACGCGCGAGGTAACCGGGGCCTAACTTTGGGCTAGGAAGTCCAGACGCAGTACAACCCACACACAGGTGAGAAGGGGGCAGACCGCGCCGGGGACACTCCAATCTGGGGCGGGCAGCTGTCCCGATTCCAGGCCACAGGGTCCTGAGCCAGCGAGGCACGTGTGGCAGAGAAGGACTGCTCACACCAGGGGCGTGTGTGCCAGCCCAGACAGGGTGCTCGCTCCAGGGCGACAGCCGGCGCCACCTGGGGAGGGCAGGGTGGAGAGCCACCCAGAGCTGCCCAGAGAGAAACGTCCACAGAGAAAACCTTCAGACAGGGTGCTTTCAGCCCAGCTCTGTTTCTGAGAAGTGACCCTGCGGGAAGAGCCTGGTGGGGATGCAGTGCATTAGCTCCCGGAAAGCCGCCACGCCACTTACGGGAAAGCAAAAGGCCCGGAACAGCCCGAAAGCAGCACCGAGAGCCGCCCCCAGAACAGCGCGGTGGCTGCGGGCCGAGGTGGGGACAGGGACAGCCCTTCACAGCACAGCGGTGAGAGAAACCCAGACGCCGTGCCTGCATGGACCCACTTCAGAAACAGGACGCTGCTCCTCTGGGGCTGTATGATCACCAAAGCTTTTAGCTGCTGCTGCTTTGGTAATTTTCAGTGAACCTGTAATGCCTTTAGGTAAGGAGCAACGTCAGTCCCTTTCACTTACCAGCCTTTCAGAGGCTTGACCAGAGCTCCAGGAGGGAGGCCGCCCGGCCCCGCCCGCCCCGCCCAGTCCCGCCCCGCCCAGTCCCGCCCCGCCCAGCCCGGCCCCGCCCCGCCCCCGCCCCGCCCGGCCCCGCCCCGGCTCTGGCCCCGCCCCGCCCAGCCCGCTTCCTCTCCCCTCACCTGGACAAACCCAAACGGGAAGAAGCGCTCGGTCTGCCGCCGGGAGCCGCGGTGGAAGGTCTGGCGCCAGTCTTCGATGAGCGCGGGGAAGGTGCAGCTGTACAGGTCCGTGTTGTAGTTTATGTTGGACTCCCCTGTAGTGGCCACCACGGTGAGAGCGGCCTGGGCAGGCCGTGCTCCCCCTGCCCACGCCCCAGGCGGCCTCCCACTGGGGATGGGGCCTTGGTGTTCCCGGAGCCCGAGGGTCTGTAAATGACCACCAAAGCTCAGCCAGCTCGCCCAGGAGGGGGCCACCTGAGAAGCAGGGGCCCAGACACGCGGCCAGAGAGCGCCCTGCAGAGATCGGCCGACACACTCGATGGAGCCGCCCTCTGCCCAGCAGCCAGCTGCACAGAACCCGGCACGCCTCAGATGCTCAGGCCACTGGGTGCTGGTCTGTCCCGGCAGAGCCCAAGCAACGGGAGCCCAGCAGGACGCTCACCCTGGTACCACAGCACCCCTTTCAGGGTCATGTTGCACAGTGGGCGGACCATGGCGTTCCAGAGGACGGAGTGCTCCCAGGGGCCAGCGACAGGGCCGTCTTGGCCGGACCTAAAATGGACGGGACGCACACGTGGCCAGGGAGCCAGGCACGCTCACAGCAAGGCTGCGGGCAGCTTCACCCGCCTGCACTGGCGGAGAGCTTCTGAAAAGCAGCACAGAACTGACTGACCTACAGTCTCGCTGAGAACATGTGGGGACCCAGTTCCCTCCCAGGCCTCCCAGGGAGCAGAGGTCAGCTTCCGTGCTCAGGTAGGGCTGCGGGGCGGGGCGTTTGGTGACGCTCACTCGTTTCTTTAACCCAGTTCCCAGGGTGGATACTCAGGAATGCCACACCCACCTTGCACTTCAGAACTAGCCCTCCTGTCCGGACATGCAGGGCTGCATCCAGGTCAGGGTCCTCTTCCCCACCGCAAGCCTTCACCCGGACCAGCCCGAGAGCAAGAACCCTCTTCCCCCAGATTACCCCGAGTAATCGGCAGGCACCTCACTCACCCCCACACTGCAGCCTTACCCCCGCCTGGGGACCCCGCAGACCTCCAGGGACCTCTCCGAAGACCAGGCTTCGATGGGGGTTCCGCCCCAGCTGGAGGCGACCAGCCCGATGGGGTAGCGCAGGGTGTCGAACAGGCGGCGTCCAAAGAGCCAGCACACGGCCGACATGTACGTGAAGGAGCCGTGGCCCAAGTTCTCTGCCAGAGAGACAGAGGGTCAGGGAAGATGCAGACGCCACACGCCGCAGCCCCGCGGTGGGCTGAGACAGGCACGGGCGCCCGCAGGCGTCGCAGCAGCAGCAGCGTGAGGGCAGGCGGAGGGAAGACCCAGCACGCTCTGCTCTGGTCCTCGGCTCCCGAGACCTTCCCTCTGCTCTGTCCTCTGCCCCCCAGACCTTCCCTGGGGAGGGCCTGTCTCAGAGGGGGACCTCGCCTTAGCTGCCCTCTGCTCTTCTCCAGTGTGCTCAGGGCGCGGCCTTGCTCTAAGGAAAGGTGTTCGGCCCAGACACAGGCCAGCGGCGACCCCTCAGCTCCCGCCTGAGTGCAGGTCGTCCACACACGCCACGGAGGAGCTCCAACTCCCAGCAGGCGCCTGGGTTCCCCTGTGCCGCCCCATCACCACGGGGTTCTCGCGATACGGGGATCTGGGTCCTCCGCAGCATGTAAAATGCAGGCAGGCCACGGCCCACACTCCCCTCTCCCCTCCGAGGTCAGCTCCGTGGGGGAGAAGGCAGGGGAGGCCAGAGAGAGGGCAGCAGAGACCAGTGCTGGCCTGGAGCCCTCAGGTGGCCACTCCGTCCTGCTGCTGCGGCCTCACGTGGCCCGGTCTCGACTCCTGACCGCATCGTCCGCCCAGCCTCCCAGCAGCCAAGGCAGGCCAGAGGGAGCAACGGCCGTGCTGGAGAGCAGCCCAGGAAGAGGCACACAGCGAGTGCGTGCACAGCCAGGGGCTCCGCTCCCCCTGGTGCCACCACGTACCACTGACCCCAAGTGGGCCCGGCCTCGGCACCAGCAGCTCCAGGCTCAACACATCCCGGCCACCTGAGTGGGGGACTCGGGGTCCACGCACACAAGCAAACGTGCAAGGGTGCCCCCACGTCTCAGAACCGTCGATACCCTCTGTGCCTCGGACAGCTGGGACACAGGAAGACAAGACGCAGAGAGAGGGAATCACGCCTCCTCGTAGGTTCACAGCTGACAGACTCGGTGAGTACCAGCTCAATGAGATGCATGTGGAATACGGAAAGTGCTTCAAGGGGTGTAAGCAAGTGTTGAAGGTTCCCAACTCCTGAGAAAGTATCAAATGACAAAGCCCACCTCTGTCCCCGTGCTTCTGTGAGCCTCCACACCACTCCACACCACTCCGCCTGGCTCCAGGGAATCTCGGTGTCCCCAGGCCCTGCTCTGCTGCTGGAGAGAGACCTCAGCAGCCCACCGTCCAGGACAGGGACGGGTTGGGGACATGCCGGCGGGAGCCGACGGCTGTGGGTGGCCAGCATGAAATAAATGGGAGGGAAGGAGAAAGGTGGGGAAGCCTTGAAGGAGAGACGGAAGTTCAGTTAACAGCTGGCACGTCTGTGAAGACACACAGTGACAGGGAGCACCACCACGCGTCACTTCGGGGTGTCTGAGCACAGACGGGCACACAGGACAGTAGTCACAGAGGGCTCTGAGGAGCTGAGGGCTTGCCCACACCTAGTGACACCACAGTCCTCAAAACGCCAGAGCCACAGGCCTCTCGGGTGTCTGTGGGGACGCTGGCGTATACATGCCTCCAGGGCCGCCCGGCACATACGCACACAGTGGCACGGCACGGGCACACGCCTCCGGGACTGCCCGGCACATACGCACACAGCGGCACAGCACGGGCACACGCCTCCGGGGCCGCCCGGCACATACGCACACAGCGGCACGGCACGGACAGCACACACCCCCAGAGGGTGACCAGGTGTCACTGAGTTTGTATTTGCTATGTTGTGGCTTTTATCATTATTTAGTGTACACTTCTGTTTATTGTTTTAAAACAAAATTTACTGTGGACCAGCAGGTGGATGGTGGTTAAGGTACTGGTATCCCACATGGCTGACCATGGTTCAAGTCCTGGACCCAGCAACATGAGAATCACACTGGGCATGTGTGCATGAGTGCCCCAAATCATGAAAGGCGAATGCAGGAGGGACCGCGTGACACCCAGCCCCTGGGGGTGGCCCCCTCTCTGTTCTCTCCGGCTCTGGTGAGTGCCTGTGCCCAGTAGCAAAAACGTAAAACAAACAAACAAACCAAAGCAACTGTAAACAGCACAGCGGGCAGGCCCCCAGCCTAGTAGTGAGAGGACTGGCGCAGGCCCGCCCAGCCGACTGTGGGCTCCAACCCAGTCCCAGTGCTCTTCCCCTCCGTCTTTCCACCTGCATCCTCCAGAAAAAAGAAAAAACACAACTAAGAGGATTTTGCCAGAGAGCACATGCACTCGGGGAGAGAGACACACAGAGACATTGAGAAGGACAGTGAGAAATCACCCTACGGGCATGGCCACAACAGCCTCCCTTCTCCTCAGTCCTCCTCCTGGGAACTGGGCATGCACGCACACGCACCAGCGTGATTTTCAAGCCACCAGGTCCAGGACTTGAACTGTGGTCAGCCACACGGCATTCCAGCAGTGTAACAGCTACACCACCTGCTGGCCTCCAGGGAGATTCTCTCTTAAAAACAAACATGCCGTGTGTGTCCACACCCCAAATCCCAGTGGGATGGACAAATGGAGAAGGGACTGTGGTGTGACACGTCCCCTGGGGGTGCCGCCTGGCTCTGGCAGGTGTTCACACCCTCAGACCAAACACACACCACCGGGGGCATGGAGGTAGAGCCACCTCACACCTGGTCTCCACTACAGATCACGCTGCCTCCGTGTGCTCCCTGGGGTCTCGTGTCACTGGTGGCCACAGCCTGTAATGGCATGACACCTTCTGTGCTCCCCGTGCACAGGTGTGTAACGCACCACCTGGGCCTGTGAGTATCCTCTCATTTGTGCAGCACAGAAATCCCTGGAGGGCACATCTGCGTCTTAGCCCCGTGGGTTAGCAGCACAGACCGGGCTCTCAAGGGGCAGTGCAAAGGCAGGGGCTGGGAGGGGAGACTGGGGAGCAGGGGCCACCCCAGAAGCAGAGGACATGGGGACATGGAGAGCACAGGCAGGACATGGACCAGGAGAGCATACGGGGGCAGGACGTGCATCCTCTGTCGCCCTGGAATGTGAATTCACCATTATGCATGGCTAAAGGGACTCCAGAGCTGACTGGCACTAAGGCCCTTCAGACAGAGAGAATGTCCTGGGTCTTCCGGGCGGGTCCAATCTAACAGATGAGTCCTTAAAGTCAGAGCCTTGCCAGCTGCTGTCAAAGCCGTGAGCACAGAGCTGGATGTGGGAGAGGCCTGACCAGTGCTTTCCCGCCAACATGGGCACCACCTGCCTCTCGGGGTGCTGCGGGCACCGCCCACCTCGCCGGGACATCCACGGCCTCTCTAAGCTGCAAGCCCAGCCTGACACCCGACTCCCCACTTCCCTGGTGGACTGTCTCCACCTCCGTCCCAGCACACACCACCCAGCCGGCCATGATGTCCAGACCTACACGGTCTCCGAGGTCGGAGAGCGAAGGGGGCTCAGACACAGGCCAGTGTGCTGGTCAGACCTCACTGACTGGCGTACTGGGGAGTTCACGGCCCAGGCCCCGCCCAGACGTGGCTGGAAGGTGCTCCCTGTCTGAGCACTGCCAGGGCTCAGCAGCATGGGCCGGCGGCACCAGCTGCCCCGAGGTAACTCACTAGTCTCGGTCCCTCTCCAACCAGCCTCACACCAGACCGCTGCCCTGGGGCCAGGCTTGTGCCACCCAGTCACTGCCCACCTCAGAACGGCGGCACCGAGCAGCTCAGCCGCTGGGACTGAATGAGCACTGGGACACAGCCATGTGGCTCACATCCCCAGGGCAGCACGCTCAGAAAAAGGAAAAAGGCATGAAGGAAAGGGCACCTGGGAGGGCAAGGGACAGCGAGGGACCGGGACAGGGCCACAGGCAAGGTGGAGGCACACATGTCCCCAGGGTGGGCTGAGTGCAGGTGCAGCCCAGGCTCGGGGCTTCCTAGAATGGCTGGGGAGCCCCACAGCCAGTTAAGGGAGATGGGTCCACACGCCACTCAGGGTTCAAATCCCACCACCAGTCACTTGCAAAGCAAGTCAGGCACACACACGTGCATGCCCCAACCCTTACAGGAGGGGAAACAGAGAAAGGCCGTTTGTGACCACACCCCTTGGGGTGCTTCCCCCACTGCCGTCTCTGTCTCTAGGGAGCACCCCCCTTGAGCAGCTGAAAGAAAGTTAGAAAGGCAGGAAGGAGGTGGTCAGGTGCCAAGATGGCAGCTCAGGCCAGGTAGCAAAGGGCTATAAGAGTGACCGCGTGGAAAGGGTGAAAACAAGACCAAAAAGAGGACAGAGACAAGACGCCATGAGAAGGCTGCACACACTGAGCTCCGTCCTGTCCATTAGATAGAGAAGCTGTGCTCTCTGAGCGGCCTGCAGGGCCCGCACAGCCTCTGCGCTCTCCCGGAGGGAGCGGCCTGCAGGGCCCGCACAGCCTCTGCGCTCTCCCGGAGGGAGCGGCCTGCAGGGCCCGCACAGCCTCTGCGCTCTCCCGGAGGGAGCGGCCTGCAGGGCCCGCACAGCCTCTGCGCTCTCCCGGAGGGAGCGGCCTGCAGGGCCCGCACAGCCTTTGTCAGCCACACCCCCGTGCCAGAGCACTGAGCTGGACACAGAGAAGGCAGGAAGCAAAGGTCCTGGCTGAAGGTGTAAAGGGAGGCTCCGGGCAGGGACAGCCCACACCGGAGGGGACAGCCCACGCTGGAGGCTGCCCTGAGGGCACCCACCCCTGCCTTCAGGACCCAGAGCAATGGGAGATGCACTGGAGTCGGAGGCTGGCGGGGCCTGCCTGGGCAAGGGAAGGGTCCTCCTCGGGGTAGGGGAGTCATGTGGGGTCTTGGGAAGAAATGGGTGACGCAGTCCCCACCGAGTGGAATGGAGTCAGAAAGGAACGTGTGACAGGACAGCTGAGGAACAAGGGGACGGGCACACGCCTCCCGCAAGGTCCCTGCCAAGCCAGGAGTGTCCAGTGCACATACCTGGGCTGGGCCTGGCCCACGGCAGGTCGACGGCAGGCAGGTCCTCCAGCTCCTGCGCCGCCTGCACCAGAGACACCGCGAGCACGCGGACAGCCTGGTAGGCAGCCGTGTCGGACAGCTCCCTCGTGGCGTTGAATATCTGCGGGGGAAGGAGACGCCACTCAGCCCGGGGCCTTGGTGCCTGGGACCAGCACACCTTGACACTCTGAGGTCCAGCGATAACCAAGCCAGTGTGGTCTGGCCCACTCACCAAGCCACTCAGGCAGCAGAGACCCTGAGAAAGCACATTCCCCAAGAGGGCAGGGGCAGACAGAGACCTGGGCCCCTCTGCAGGGCACTCCCACATGGAAGGGTCCAGGTTCAAGCCCAGACACCACCACGGTGTGCCAGGGACACGTGTGCCCAGACCCAAGCTGGCTGAAGGCTGGGGACCAGCTGCCATGGACAGACCCTGCCGAGGGGCTCTCTCTGAGCCTGTCTCCTCCTCTCTGCTCACTCATGAAACAAGCAGCTGTCTAGAATAAGAGGGGCTGGGAGACAGCTGAGAAGGCTGTCAACAGGCGCCTGTGACGTCCTGCGACACAGTCCCCACTCAGCACCACAGCCTTTCCTTCTTTAAAAGGGAGCCCACAGAGGCTGGCAGGTGGCATGGTGGCTGGGGTGCTGGATTCCCACGTGGCTGACCACAGTTCAAGTCCCGAACCTGGCAGCTTACTTTACCTCTCTCTCTCTCATCAAATTAAAATAATAATAACAGTAGTAATAAGTATATAAATATATAAAAAGACACCTAGTTGGGGCAAAATGGCAGAGGACGTGGCTGAGTGCAGCCACACGCCACCAGGAGCCACGTGCAGACAGCTCGTGGAGATGAGGCTGGGGGAACACTGGAACTGCTCGAAACCACCTGTGCCCCCATCTTGGTCCTGGAGTCCCCAAGGAAAGCCCAGAAGCAAAAGTGAGATCCAGGGTAACAGCTCAAAAAAGTCCCAAAGAATAAGACAAAGAAAGGCCTGTCCAAAGATAGTCCTGTTCCCAGGTCACTTTATTTCTTTTTAAGAATTACTTATTTAATTTTATTACTTATTATTATTGTTGTTGTTTTAATTTGACCAGAGAGAGACAAAGAGGGAAAGTGAGAAAGCAAATGGCCAGGTCCGGGACTTGAACTGCAGTCAGCTATGTGGGAGTCCGCACCTTCACCACCACACCACCTGCCGGACCCCCAGGTCTCTTTCTACACGCAGAGGGTGGCAGCGTCCAACGAGGACGTGCCTGTGTGCCAGCTCTCCGCCCCATCTCACCAGCCCCTTCCCAGCTGGACACCTGCTGCTTCCTCTCAGTCCTGACTTCCAGTGTGTGCTCCTTTTATTACTATTCTTATTATTTCTTCCTTTCCTTTCCTTTTACTTAACTTTATTTATCTATTTTTAATTTGACCAGAAGGACAGAGTGAGAGACACAGAGAGACAGAGAGGGAAGTAAGAAAGCAAACCACCAGGTCCGGGACTCGAACCACAACCGGCCATGCTGGGAGTCCTGCCCCATCTGTCTTGCTCTTGTGTGTGCGTGTCCCCTCTCTCATCCTATCTTCTGGCCTAGCCCAGCTTCTGGCGAACAAAGGCCACCAGGGTGCAGGGAGCCCGGCCGGCCGCACCCCGAGGCAGCACACCAGCTGAGAGGGCAGTGCTGCAGCGGTCCGGCCTCCCTCTCGCCCACCAGGAGTGCACAGCTGGTCCTGCAGCCGCAGCAGGGCGCCCCAGACCACCTCTCTGAGATGCACGGGGCCCCGGCCTCCCGGAGGCTCTGGCGGCGGGGGAAGCAGCCTGCAGTGGTGCTCTGGCTGGTCCTTCCACGGTGACAGACAGGGCTCAGTGAACTTCCGGAAGCCATCCGGCCTGTTCGCGCACGGACCCCCACGCTCCTGTGAGCAAACACTGGTGAGGGTGAGCAGGCGAGGGCACTCAGCCCAGCAGGCAGTCAGCGCCGGGGAGGACCACCCTAGATGCAGCTCTGCACTGAGCACGGGACGCAGCGCTGCTCCATGGAAACGGGGCGAAGCTGCTGGCTCTCCCTGCCCACGCCCACGCTGGCTTCCTAGCACCAGTACCACCGCGGCAGGCCTGGCAGGGAGACACCAGCTCAGCTCGCTGGAAGGCAGAGGGAGAACCACTACCTGCCCGTCTGGTCGTGCCGTGCGGAGGGCAGTGCGGGACCCATCGCCCCAGCACCCAGAGCTGGGTCCAAAACACTGGCTGAAAAACCTCCCCCTGCTGCTTCATTTCCAGCCGCACTTTCCAGCACAGGAAGTGGTGACAGACCGGGAGGGGCGGCCCGGCTCCACCTGAGGACACCACTCCTGAGCAGAGTCCCTCCAGCTTCCACTTTTTGATGGAAGCATTTCCTCAGGGAAATTGGCAGCAAACTCGGGAATAAAGAGATTTCGGGAAGATTTTCATTTAAATGACACTTGGTTTCCCCACTGATGAGAGGGGAAGCCTTGCTCCATCTGCTGAGCTCAGACTTCATCTCGTCAAACACCTCGGCCTGATTACTCTCCTAGCACGTATGCAAATGAGGATGCAAATGAGCGCCAGGCTGAACTCATTACGTGAGGCTGCACGCAGGGCCGCTCCCCGGGGACCAGGCCCCACCACGCAGCTGCTCCCCGTGTTCGTTTTGTGACCTTCAGACCACATCCTCGAATTAATGAAGACACGCCAAGAACCTATTTCCTCAGAGAGTCTTGGCATGGGGTCTGCACAGGGGACCAAAGCATGTGTGTGCGCACATGTGTGCACATCTGTGCACACAGGCATGCCAGAGGTCAGGGAAACTTCTGTGAGTTACGGCACCTCGGCGTGGCCATGACCGTCCAAGTGGCAGTGGTGAGCATGGAGGTGGACAGTAAGCAGCCACCTCAACTCCCAGGGACCTTCTATGCGTAGGGCCCCAGCCTTCCACTCCGGACTATGATCCCTCTGCTTGTGAAGAGTGGAGGAGAGCTCAGGCAGAGACGGGCTTCCTGTCCAACCCTGGCTGTCGCTCCCTAAGCCTAGCCGTGATAGCCAAGTCTCAAGCCCTGCCCTGCCCTGGGAGGCAACAGAACAGGAGACGTTTCTCCATTTATAGCATCTCGCTGCGTTATAAATAACGCTGTTTAAAATTCTCCCTCACCCTAGCAAGATGGGTGCACTATCTGCCATCCCTTCCTTTGACCATGAGGAGCGATGGCTGCGGTGGGAGTCTCACCTTGGAAAGTCACCAGATGTGGGGGTGGGGGAGGGCCAGATGCTGCTCACTGCTCGGGGAGGAGATGGGCAACAGGGATCAAGAGGCAGCGAGACAGACCATCTCCCCGATCAGGAGGAAGGTTCTACAGACTGCTGAGACGAAGATGCTTGACCTTAGGGACTGCCAGCACGCAAAATCCTTGCAAATTAAGTTAATGACTTAAAACAAAGAATTAAAGATGGACACTTGGATGTTTCAGATGGAACTGCTCCCTCTCCCCTGCAGCCCTGGTTAAAAACAAAGATGCTTAAAGTGAATTCCAGGCAGAAAGAGCGTGCTCACCCCTCACAACCAAGCTCCGACCTTACTAGGCAGAGAATGGAGCGGCCCCTGGCAGGTACTGACAGCTGCAGGGGCCTGCAGTTCATTCTGCTTCCACTGACTCATACTGAAAGACTCCAGAGTTCAGCCTAAATTCCAAAGGTGTCCACGTGCTTAGGTAAGGCGGGTGAGGGCAGGTGGAGTACTGGCTACAAAGGATAAATACAAGTCTAGGCTCTGGTTAGGGGTGAGTGATACAACCACGTAGGTATGTCTAGGCTGAGACTGTCTGAGCAGGGTTATTCAGTCACAGGCTGAAACAGGAGAAATGATAAGGAGTAGAAACTATAGAAGCAAAACCAAAAAATTACAAGGTATGGAAAAGGACTCCATTTTATAAGCTTTTCAAGAAGAGAAATGAACTGAGTTCATGGTCTAGTTGTAGAGATTTTAAAACCTTAAATTTTAAAATTTCTTAAGATGAGAAGCAGATGAAAGAAAAGCAAGAAACAGCTAGCAGTCTCTCTCCAGCTGAACACGAAGCATCCCGAGTGCTCGAGCCACCGAAGGAGACCAGTCACAGTATGTGGGCCACGTCAGCACTCCGTGCCACTGACAGCGTGTTGGCCAGCCCGCCGGGCGCCATCACAGCATGGCAGGACACGGAGCTGAAGCCATGGGCCGACTGTGTAGGAGTCCCCTGCTCGGCTGGCCTGGAAACACGTGCCTGGTAGGGCACGTGCATGCACGCCCAGGGTCCTAGCAGACTGGACTCGGGAAGGGACTTGCAGTGTGACCAAGCCCTGTGGAAGGTGCCCCCTCTCTCACAAACACACACATACTCTACCATGAACGATAAAAAAACCTACCAATGAAATCAAGAACTCACCTCTCAGGATCATTACATCGAATGAATCAACACATGGGAAACCCCGAGAACAGACTGCAGCACATGTGACGTCATCGGTAACGGGGATGGCCCTCCCTCGCCCGGCTGCTCCCCAGCCCCGCTCCCTCACAGTGGGACTGGAGGGTTACCTGGGAAACCGTCATCTGCATGTTACTCTGCCCACTGCAGAGCCAGACGTCTCCGAACAGGACATCGTGGACTCGCACAGTGACGCGCTCTCTCCCAGCGGTCTGCTGCGCCGTCACTTCGAAAGGTCCTCCAGGCCGCACAGGGTCCAGCACCACCATCCAGGTGTTAGAGGGTGCTAAGACAACAACAGGGCTCTGAGGACTTGGCTGACCGACCAAACGAAGGTAAAGTCCACTCACACTCGTAGCGCCACGCCCAGCCTCGATGGGCTGAGGTCAGAGAGCGGACAGAGCTACGAGAGAGCAGCTGTATCCGGAATCTGCACCAATCCCTCCTCAGTTCCCGTTTTCACCCTAAGTGAGGTTAGACAGAAAGAAACACAGGTTAAATTCACAGGAGTTTAATAAAGTAAGTGAAATATAGGTTGTTGCGTTACTCAACTATCGACACGCACCTACACTAGTCCAGATCCACACAGCCCCAGACGAACGCGCAAGTACCCAGCCAGACGTGAGCACAGGGCGGAGAAGCCCTCGTAGTCGGGAAGCTCCCCTCACAGGGCGCCGCCACCAGGCCAGCCTCTTCCTGCGCTGTGTGCGCACGGGGACACACACCACTTCTGCCCAAGACGCAGTCTCGTGCGAGGGAAGCCGGATGACAGGAACACAGGGCGAAATGCGAGTGAGGAGACAGGCCAGGCCAGACAGTGCTCCTGCCATAACAGCAGCACCGCGAGCCGGTTCACAGCCTGTGCCCGGCAGTAATGGACCCTCGAGGCAGCACATCCCAGGCTCTTCACTCCGCTCGTGAAACAGCACTGCAGAGCCAACACCTTTGCTGGTCTTCACCACCAAAGCCCTTCCTAGCCAGTGACAGCTAAGAAAGCGTGCGCTCCCTGAGTGTGCACCAGGATGAGCCAGCTCAAACCAGAAAGGGCGTGAGGAGTCTCAGGGTGCTGAGTGCTCCTCTTTTTTTTTTTTTTTTTTGGAGAGGTTTTTCGCTATAGGGCGCGTGCGCTCGCCAGACAGACAGAGAGAGACATAGAGACAGAAAGCGAGAAATCACCCCCCAGGGGGGATGGCCACGCCACAATTCCTTCTCCTCCATTCTCCTCTCGGGATCTTGGGCATGCACCCGGCGTGAGTTTTAAGCCACCGGGTCCGGGACGCGAACCGTGGTCGACTACGTGGGAGTCCAGCGACACAGCCATTACGCTAACTGCTGGTTCCCGAGTGCTCCTCTTAACCTCAACCCAAGCTTGCTGCTCCATCCTGAGCAATCGGCCAAGTCCAGGGTGATGTGGCCCATCACCAAGGGCCACGATCCACCTATAGGCGGAGACCCATCACGGACTGCCGAGCCCCAAGACACACAGCTGCGACGCGCCCCGTCCGGCTCGCACTTCTGAGCAGGCAGATGCTCCCACCTGCCCTGGCTGGACCTCGGGGTCTCCCGGACCCTGCACGGACACAGCTCACTGTCCTGCAGTTGCGGGGCTCACCTGTGATGATGGGGAACCCAGAAAACCCAAGACAGGGCTGTTTCTTGGCCTCCACTGATAATCTACTCCTAGTCGCTGCTGTTAAACAGAGCAACCAGGCTTGTGAGGAAGACACCTGCCCTGAGTTCTGCTGCCCAGTAATAAAAGATATTGGAGAGTCAGCAGGTGGCGTGGTGGTTAAGGCGCTGGGCACTCCCACATAGCCAACCATGGTTCAAGTCCCAGACCTGGTGGCTTATTTTCTTACTTTCTCTCTTTCTCTTTCTCTTTCTCTGTGCCTCGCTCTGGTCAAATTAAAATAAAACAAACGAGTCAATGAATAAATAAAATTAAATAAATAATTCTTAAAAATATATATATATAATGGAGAGCCAGCAAGTGGCATAGTGGTTAAGGTGCTAGATTCCATATGGCCAACAGCATGGTTCAAGTCCTGGATCAGGCATCTTGAAAAACATGCCAAATGTGTGTGTGTGCATGCCCCAAATCCCTAGAGGAGAATGGGTGATAAGGGATTGTGGTGTAGCCATCCTCCCGGAGGGTGATTTCTCAATTCCCCTCTCTCTGTCTCTTTCTCTGGCAAGTGCACGTGCCCTTGACAAAACTCCAAAGAAAAAAAAAAAAAGGCAGTGAGTGGGGCGGCGGTGGCAGACCATCTGAGCAGAACCGCGTGGCTCCACCCTGTGAAGCCTGGATGAGCTCTGGCCCACCCCGAGACGTCAAAGGGGTAGGACGGGCCCAGCCTTATTCGCAAAACCACCTTGTCGGGAGCCCTTTGACCTGAGAGAGCCAACCCCCACCCCATGCAGCCCTCCGGTTCTTTTCACTTTCTGTCCTGCGCCTCTCCCATTCAAAGGAAGGAGAGTGCGCTGGCATGTAACAGGTGCTCAGAGACGCTAGCTCTGGGTGTGACGAGAAGCCCAAGCCTGCAGACGGTCAGGGCCTCAGCAACGGGGTTTCCTGCAGTGTGGTTCACACAGGAGAGCAGGCCGCGAGAGCCCACGGTGAGCGTGGGATCACCAAGGCCCTCGCAACCGTGGTGTTCAAGCGCGCTGGTCAGTCCTTGGCTTATTGCCAGGGCTGGGTGAGGCAGAGCTCACCACAGGCCACCAGGGTCCCGCTCAGAGTTCCGGGGATTGTGCTGTCCCACCAGCTCCAGGGAATTAGCTCAAGCAACTGGCCACGAGCCAGCCTCTGGGCGCTGCTAGTCCTGCCAGCCTGCCGGTGTGTGCCGACACCCAGGGCTTCCAGAACACAGCTCTCTGGCTCTCCTTCCAGGCCCACCACTCGCTCTCCTGTGCCCTAACCAACCCAGGCCAGAGTTTTGTGACCCATCCCTACCCTCATGCAAACCTCGGCGTCCACCGGTCTTCCTCTACCATCTAGACGGTCCGTCTTGTCCTTCCTCCTCCCTGTGGGCCCACAGCACGCTGGTCACCCCACGGAGCACAGGGCAGAGCGAGCCCTCCAGCCACTGTGCAGCAGGAAGCCACGCAGACTGACCGGGCTTCCATCGCCAGGGAGTGGAGGGGCCTGTTTCTTGCTGCTGCTCCTCCTCATATCCCTGCCAGGCACAAAGGACAACCCCCTCCCAGCTCACTCCCCCTCAAAATGGGAAAAACAAAAACTATCAAAAAGAAAAACCGAAAATAATTTGTCTAGAGCCGTGATCAGTCAGATGCGCTCTTCCTCCCTCCCATCCACACCAGATGTCCGTTATTTTGCAGATTACTGTGCCAAAGCCTCCAATGCCAAGGAAAGAAAAAGGAAAATTATCCACGGCCTTTCCCTCCCCACAAAGGGAATCTCAAGCTCCAAGAAACAGCCCAACCCACTTCTTCCCGCAGAACCAGGCTCCTCACCAGCCACAAAGGGGTTTGGGCCCATGGAGGTGGCTCAGGGGAGAGAGGGCCTAGCTGCAGAGACGGAAGCCCACCCGTCTCCGCCACTGTGCAAACACACGAGGACAAAGAAGCTTAGACACCGAGGGAGGTGAACATCAGCTCGCAGCAGCGACAGCGAGGGTGAGCCCGGGAGCGATGAGGACTGTCTCCGCCCCACCCACGTCTCCGCTTCCTCGCATCCTTCCCGCCACCGTCTGGGAGACTCAGCCCGTACTCACTCCACCTCGTGCAGGACCGTGATCTGATTCCAGCCAACAGAGATGGCCAGAGGGGAGCTACAGCCCCACAATCGGGTTGTGTCACACGAGGAGGGGAGGGGTCTGCAGGCGTGGCTGAAGCCCCTAACAGAGGGTTTATGCTGATAAAAAGGGAGCCTGTCCTGGTGGGCCGGAGGGCCTGAGGTCTGTGACTGGAAGCAGCAGCGAGGCCACCTGGAGCTTTGCACCTGGGGATGGGTCCGCCAGCAGCCAAGAGCCTGGAGGGCCGAGGCTCCCAGTTGGGGACACAGCTGGGCCAGGCTCCAGGGTTAGCCTCTTGAGACCTGAGCAAGATTCCACACCTGCAGAAATTGTGCGACTGTAGAATTGCAAGTATCTAAGCGTGTAGTGATTTCTCACCTGGCATGAGAAAGTGGTATGCATAGGACTAGCAGATGGCATAATGGCTATGTCGCTGGACTCCCATGTAGTCGACCACGGTTCGAGTTCCAGACCCAGTGGCTTAAACTCACACCAGGCGCGTGTGTGTGTGTGCCCAAGATCCCGAGAGGAGAATGGAGGAGAAGGGATTGTGGCGTGGCCATCCCCCCGGGGGGTGATTTCTCGCTTTCTGTCTCTGTGTCTCTCTGTCTTTCTGGCAAGGGCACACGCCCTATAGGAAAAACGTCTACAAAAAAAAAAAAAAAGTGGTATGCGTGTCACCCTGCAACCAAAGGCAGAGTGGGGCACAGGCTTCTTTTAACCAGAGAAAATGGATCTATCACCCAGTCGTGACAACAAACACAGCAGAAAGACCTCCCACCGCATGTAAGGAGGGGATGTGTCCTACGCCCGGCTCTCATTCCTGTCTAGACAGCAGACAGACCTTTCTGTCACCGTCACACAGCCCACTGTGTGTACAGGAGGGACATGCCCTACGCCCAGGTCTCATTCCCGTCCAGAAGCATCAGGTAGCATGGCTTGAGCCCACCCAGTCCCTGGCTGTGTCCCAGCCACCCTCATGTTCTGGTTTTTCCAAAGCTTGTGCATCCGAGCTCTGGGAAGACCCAGCCGCTCTATGGGGGTGGGAGGGGAGGCGGGAGTGGGGCAGCAGCTTCCCTCCTCAGACACACCAGCAGGGGGCAGCCGCGGGCAGCCGCAGAGCCTTACCGTGCACTGTGGTCACTTTCCTCATCACGGCCTCCTGGCAGCGGCTCAGGGTCACTGCGACTGTGGCTCCAGGTGCACCGAAGCCCCAGACCACGGCCCCGGCGGGCTCCTTCTGCAGCACCATGTGGTCAGCCATGTAGGAAGCAAAGCGGAATCCGGACCCTGAGGAATCAGCCAGCACTCAGGGCGGCCAGGGCCCGCGGTCCCCTTGCAGGAACACAAGCACGTGCAGTCCTGTCTCCTAAGCCCAGACCTCACCTCCTGCCCAGGTGAGCAGCCAGCAGCCCTCGGAGCACTCGCCCTTGGCTGCTCTCCAGCTGGTTACCACGCCTCCCTGCCCAAAGCCACTGACACGTCCCCTTTGGGCACCCGCCAACAGCCCCCTTGGGCACCCACAGACGCCCCCTGTTGGCACCCACGGATCGTGTTTAGAAAAAGACGAGCCACCTCCTCCCCCACGTCCACTCCCACGCCAGCACGAGGAAGCAGGCCTCGCTCTTTGCTCTTCAGCCTTCCCCCACCTTTCCTCTCATCTCCCCCTCCCAACCTACAACCCTAACTTCCACCCAATAATTCTCTTGGTCTTCTGACAGCCCTGTGCACTGCACTGAACACCCTAAAGAGCATTTCTGAGTATCTGCGGCAAGTGTGCCTCCTTCTCAGGGTAATCCAGACACAGCAGACACAGAAAAGGTCAGTGAGACAGAGGTCAAGGTCTGGACGAAGGTCTGTCACAACTGCACTCACTTCACAAGCTCAGTTCTGCAGCGAGAAAGCATCCTTGAAAGTCGATTCTATTCTAGAGAGCTACTAACGAGACCAAATAAGGACTTACTCTAATAAGAGCCTTCCTATTAACATCTAGCCTATACTGGAGGCTTTTATTAAAGACGAGCACCCATCCAAATGATCTCAGTGAGCTCATCCAGGATGGACACGTTAGAAAACGAAACTTAAGACGGATCCTAATTTGTCTGAACAAAACAGACAAAGTGGCTCTGTTTCAAAGTAATTAAGAAAACTAAGAATTTTTTAAGGGTTTTAAACAAAAATGATAGGCAGTAAAGAGAATCTGACCTAACAAGGTGGACGTCTCCTTCCCTGGAAGCTACACGTGTTGACGGCCCCTTGGGCTGTCCTAACAGGGCAGCGCTGCTAATGGCCAGTCTGTCCTGCTCCTGCGTGACAACCCAGCCCGAACACTCCAGCTCTCCCCAAAGCTAGTCAGACCCTGACACCCACATGATGATCAAGGTCACCAGAGGCCCGCTGGGCTGGACGCACACAGCCACCACAGCCGAAGCTCCGAGCCACACTCTGCGAGCTGCACGGCACACTAGCAGCCTGCTGGGGGAGGAGGCAGTGTGGGAGGCCTTGGGGAGGTGCCCGGCAGGGAACGAACCCCCAAACCAAGGGCACAAATAGGGGCTCCGCCAAGGGAGGCTGCAGAGAGGCACTGCTTGCACGTGTGTGTGCACCCAGCAGCCCCCGGGCTGGGAAATACCTTTCGATCAGTCTGTCTTTGCCAGCACACGCTCGCTGGGCTCTGCACAGCTCTATGCCGGGTTAAAAATGGCGAAGCAGATACGAGTCCCGGACCCAGTGGCTTGAAAACCACAGACGTGGGTACAGCCATGCCCAAGATCCCAGGAAAATGGAGAAGGGATTGCAACATGGCCATTCCTGAGGAGGTGATTTCTCACCTTCCCTCTCTCTCTCTGGAGTGCACACGCCCTAAGGCAAACACCTGGGGGGGGGGGGAGGTGGGAGGGCCAGTGGATAGCGTAGTAGTCAAAGCAACTGGATCTCTCTTGGCAACTGTGTGGTTTGAGTCCCAGACCTGATGGCTTGAAAAACACACCAGGCACATGTGCATGCATGCCAAAATCCTGAAAAGAGACTAGAGAAGGGAGCAAATCCTGTAAAGAATTAGAGGTAAAAGCCCAAGTCAATACACTTCAAATACCTTGGAGTTTCACAGTAACTAACAAGAAAGTATCTTCTGGATAACGTGATGACTGAACCAACGAAGCAATGTTAGATAAACACCTCTTTGGATGCAGACCAAGGTCGGCAAACAAACTTTATGCCTCACCAACACAAGTCTCTCTAAATTCAGCTAAGACAGTCTCAGAAAAGAAGGAAATCTTGTCAAAGAATATTGAAACTAAAGTTTCTTTAAGGAATACTAGAAATAGAGCATCTTCAAAGAGTACTGAAAATAAAGCTATCTTCACTAATCTACAGTCTGACCCAGGTCGTCTTCCTTAAAAACAAGCACGGTGAGGGAACCAGCAGTTAGTGTAATGGCTATGTCGCTGGACTCCCATGTAGTCGACCGCGGTTCGCATCCCGGACCGGGTGGCTTAAACTCACGCCGGGCGCCTGTGCATGCATGCCCAAGATCCCAAGAAGAGAATGGAGAAGGGATTGCAGCATGACCGTCCCCCCTGGGGGGGTGATTTCTCGCTTTCTATCTATCTGTCTCTCTCTGTCTGGCGAGCGCATGCGCCTTATGGCAAAAACCTCTCCAAAAAAAACAAGCACGTGAGACAGCCAAAATGCGGTCCTTACACAGCAGGAGAATAACGCGTACTCCCTCAGGGTACTGATAAACTGTCAGAATCAGCAGATGATGGGGGTGGAGACACCAACCACAAAGAAAATGATGACGGTAACCCTAAAAAGGGGACCCGTGCCCCATTCGAGTTAATGTCAGAATTCCGGAGAGTGGAAATGCACCGAGACTGCCATCTGGCAAAAAAACTGTCAGATGGTCCTACTCTAAGAACCAGAAAATCCCGAGGCCAGGAGTTTCTCTCTTATTGAAGAAATGCTGCTCCTGGAGAGAGCAGGTGTTGAGGAAGAGGATGAAGACAGTGAGGAGGGCTGCGGTGAGAGTGCGGACGGTCACAGACGGTGCTGTTGCGGTTTACACTTCGTGTATGTTCCCTAATGTGTACTTTGCAAATATAACGAAGAGACCTGCCGAGAGAGAGAGAGAGAGAGAGAGAGAGAGAATGGCGAAGGGGCTGCTTGGCCATCCCCTCTAAGGGGTGATTTCACTTTCCCTTTCTCTCGCTCTCTCCAGCACACATGCCCTATGCCTGTGGCAAAAATCTATTGAAAAAAAAAAAAAAAAAAAAAGAACTGTGGAGGTGGGAAGGATCTTTACAGTCAGGGTGTGATCCCGTTACTGATCAAGACACAGGGCCAAGGAGATGACATGATTTTTTAAAACAGCTTGCGTCTTCAGTAATTAGTTAAACAGATACTTTTTACAGAAGCCTACTAGGGGCCAGGCACTATTTTAAGCGCTGGAGATATAACGGTGAAAGGGAAAAAAAAATAAAATAAAATAAAAAATAACAAGGAGGAAAGGCCCTGCCGCAGGGAACTCGCACGCGGGAGGGCGGAGCCGCCACCGCACGTGCCACCTCCCTGGCTGCACGCTTGGCTCGGCCTGCGACATGTTGATGGCAAAGAGCCTCGCGCTCCCAGCCTTAAAAGGCCCAGATTCCAGGCCGATGACAGGTCGTGCACCGTCGCCACGGAGCTGAGCTACGGGCAGAAAAGACGCAAGAGGAAGCGACAGGCCAGCCCTGTGTCAAAACAGCGTCGGAGTCCTGGTTTCAGGGCTTCAGCTGTTCCTTCCTGGAGGGTCCGGGCAGAAACTCAAGCTTCAGTGTCCCCGGAAGGACAGCGCCGGGAAAAGCGGCTGCGACCGGCACTGCCCCAGCTCCAGCCACCGACTCGGCCTGGGACCGGGGCTGCCCGCGGTGCCGTCAGGGCGGACCCGGGAACGCGTGGGCCAGCGCGGCACCGCGGGCCTGCGGGGCGGCAGACGTGGGCCGGGACGGCGGGCCTCGCGCGCTTCCGCTCCACTCCGAGAGGCACGAGCGGCCGCCTCCGGCACTTCCGGCTCGGGGGCGCTCGCCGTCCGCCACCGCCGCCGGCCTGGCTCTCCGCGGGGCCCCGCGCTCGGCCCGCCGCCCGCTGAGGACTCGAGGCCGCGGGACGTTCTCGGGAACGCAGCTCGCGGCCTCCCTCGCGCGCGCGTCCGGGGCGGCGGGCGTGGGCACCGGCCGAGGGCGCCCCCCGCGCCGGCCCCCGCAGGACAGGCCGGTTCCTCCCGACCCTGCGAAGGGCGACACAGGGGCCGGGCGAGCCGGGCCACCTCACCTGCACCGGTGTCGGCCCACAGGACCAGTGGCAGCACCAAGGCCAGCCCCAGCACGGGCCTACGGACCACCATGTCTGCTACACTCGGACTGGGGCCGAGGGCGGGGCCACACAGTGGGGCGGGGCCGCGCGGTGGGCGGGGCGGAATCTCAGGCCTAGGGGCGGGGCCTCCGGCGGCGGGGCTAAGGGGGCGTGGCCTGCACGGAGCCCCACAAAGGCGAGGGGCGGGGCCGAGCGGGCGGGCCGGCTCCTCTCCTGACCTTCTGTCCTTCTCGGCCACCGTACCGAGCAACGGGAAAAACGGTTACCCAGCAACAAGAAAACACAGCCGGAACCATCGCCGCCAGCTGGGAGCGGAGAGGAGGTGAGGCGGCCCGCCGCGCTCCGACGCCCGCCCGCCTCCCCGCGTCCCCGCGGGCCCCGGCGCCCGGCAGCCGAGTGCACGTGCGGGCCCCGCGTCCGAGCGCCGAGGCGGCAGGGCGGCCCGCGTCGGGCTCCGGCGGCCGCGCCCCCCGGGCCCTCGGCGGGGCGGCCGCGGACTCAACCCCGCGCGGTGCGCAGCGCCCCGGGCACTGGCGGGTCGAGAAGCCCCTGGGCCGGGCCGGGCAGCCGCTGGGCAGAGGCGGGGTCCGGCCGGCTGAAGAGCCGCTCTCTGGCCCTCTAGGAACACGCCGGGGCGTCCCAGGATGTCGATTCCGTTCTCCAACACCCACTACCGCATCCCGCAGGGCTTTGGGAACCTGCTGGAAGGGCTGACTCGCGAGATTCTGAGGGAGCAACCCGACAATATACCGGCGTTTGCGGCAGCCTATTTTGAGAACCTTCTAGAGAAGAGAGAGAGTAAGCATTCTAAAAATGGCATTTTAAAAAATAAGAGACTCAGGGGCCAGCAGGTAGTGTAGTGGTTAAGGACGGTGGTCTCCACATTGTGGACCGCGGTTCGAGTCCCGGACTTGGCGTCATGCTTTCTCACTGTCCCTCTGTCTCTCTCACGCTGTCAAGTTAAAGAAAATAATTCTAAAATAATAATAAGAGACTCAGCACGTGGTTATGGTAAAGCTTGCTCCAAACCGTCTCTATCCCACAGAAAGCCTTTAGCAAGCAGGTAGCTCCGGATCGTAGTTGCTGTGGCTAGAAGGGCGCCCCTGACGGTTCTCGGAGCGCTGTGCGTGCGGGAGACCTGCACGGCATCCTCGCCGCAGAGCTCGGCCCCTCCGCCTTCCAGCAGGCCTCCCTGCCTTTCTGGCAGGTGACTTCCTCTTGAGAGGAAAGTTGGTGGCTTTCTTTAAACTTGGATTCTTCTCACTTTCAGATATTACACGTGTAAGAAATAATGTATGAGCCAGCCAGGTTGCGTGGTGGCTAAGGTGGTCAGATCCCCACATGGCCTACTGCACCAGAGTCCTACACCCGGTGTGCAGCATGTGCCGGCCCAAATCCCAAGATGCAACATGCATCTCCCCAAGAGGTGATTTCTCACTTTCTTTATCTCTCTGTCGCTCTCTCCCTGCCTCTCTCTGTCCCTCTCCAGCAAGTGCTCACATCCTATAGCAAAAGCTAAAAAAATAAAACACCCTTGTACACTTAGGTTAAATAGGTTCTCACCGGGTGTATAAAACTTCTGCAGTACGACACATTGCTTCGAAAGGTGAGCTGCCAGCTCGGGAAGGAGACGTTATATCCCTGTGCTCTCCAGGACGGGCCTGCACAGATTAAGACCCTTGCCGACAGTGACTCTAGTTGAGAGCCAAAACAAAGTTCCTTCACTCCCAGAAATAAAATCTACAAATCCCAGGCAGAGGGTTCATTACTGTCAAGGCCTGACCCAGTGGTCCAAGTGGGAATCTTACAGCTATGAGTTTGTACTTAAAGACCCGTTATTTACCAGAACAACCTTTTGGTATAAGCTTTTGCTGTCATTAACTGTGGTTGCAGTGTTCTGACACCGTAGTGAAGATGATTAGAACCAGCCACCAGCAAATGTACATTCTGTGGGATGCATCCTAGCCAGGTAGGAGACCTGGCCCAAGGCACATCGAGCCATGCTGGCTGCTCGACTTGGCGCTTTTGCTGCCCTTGTGGGGCCAGCACCTCTCAGAGCACAGCACCCCTGCTGATCCCTGACCATGTCTAGTCAGCGAATGTTTATTGCACAATCTGAATTAAGTTCCACCACCGAGGGTATGGGGGGCATATTAAGAGAAATCCTTTGGGGGAAAATGTGAGTATTAATTTTGTCATAACAATTTTAGAAATTCATGTAATGAAAAGTCTTATTTAACCACTTATATAACTTTGTAACTCAGACTTCTTGAGTCATTGTTACCAGATCACGGCAATTAAATAAATTGATGATTCAGATTCATGGTCTCTGGACACGCACTTTTTAACTAATGAATGGAGAAAACCATTTGTTTTATTATTATTTATTTATTTATTTATTTAGGTATTTGCCTTAGGGTATGTGTGCTTGCCAGAGAGAGAGAGAGAGAAACAGAGACAGTGAATGGGAAAGTGAAAAATCACTTCCCAGGAGATGGCCACACCACAGTCCCTTCTCCTCCCAAGATCATGGGCATGCACGCACATGAGCTCAGTATGAGTTTCAAGCCACTGGGTCTGGGATTCAAACTATAGTTGGCCACGTGGGAGTCCAGTGATAGAACCGTTATGCCATCTGCTGGTCCCTGGAGAAAGCCATTTGAAAAATGTTTAACACCACACCCATTTCCATCACGTCAACTAGCAGTGGATCATCTGACCATACAGGTATCAGAATTTAGTCTCCTTCAAAAAGGAAAAAAAAAAAAAAAAAAAAAATCACAGCCCTCTAACCCAGTCTCGTATAGAGTTCTCCTGCAGCATCTCTCACAGATGGTTACTAGTCTTTACTTTTGTGATGGGAAACGTGTTAGTGTATACTAGTGTATACTATGCTATACACCATAGCATATAGTAGAGTGTATATTAGTATATAGAGAGAGTATATGCTAGTATAGCAGTAGAGTACATACCATGGCACAGACCATGTAATACATATGTTATGCACCGGATGGTGTGCACTGTACGCGTACCCTGCACCGGGTGGTGTGCACCGCGCACTACGCGTACCCTGCACCGGGTGGTGTGCACTGTACATGTACCCTGCACCGGGTGGTGTGCACTGTACACGTACCCTGCACCGGGTGGTGTGCACTGTACATGTACCCTGCACCGGGTGGTGTGCACCACGCACTACGTGTACCCTGCACCGGGTGGTGTGCACCGCGCACTACGCGTACCCTGCACCGGGTGGTGTGCACTGTACATGTACCCTGCACCGGGTGGTGTGCACCACGCACTACGCGTACCCTGCACCGGGTGGTGTGCACTATACATGTACCCTGCACCGGGTGGTGTGCACCGCGCACTACGCGTACCCTGCACCGGGTGGTGTGCACCGCGCACTACGCGTACCCTGCACCGGGTGGTGTGCACCGCGCACTACGCGTACCCTGCACCGGGTGGTGTGCACTGTACATGTACCCTGCACCGGGTGGTGTGCACCGTGCACTACGCGTACCGTGCACCGGGTGGTGTGCACTGTACATGTACCCTGCACCGGGTGGTGTGCACTATACATGTACCCTGCACCGGGTGGTGTGCACCGCGCACTACGCGTACCCTGCACCGGGTGGTGTGCACTATACATGTACCCTGCACCGGGTGGTGTGCACCGTGCACTACGCGTACCCTGCACCGGGTGGTGTGCACCGCGCACTACGCGTACCCTGCACCGGGTGGTGTGCACTATACATGTACCCTGCACCGGGTGGTGTGCACCGTGCACTACGCGTACCCTGCACCGGGTGGTGTGCACCGCGCACTACGCGTACCCTGCACCGGGTGGTGTGCACTATACATGTACCCTGCACCGGGTGGTGTGCACCACGCACTACGCGTACCCTGCACCGGGTGGTGTGCACCGCGCACTACGCGTACCCTGCACCGGGTGGTGTGCACCACGCACTACGCGTACCCTGCACCGGGTGGTGTGCACTGTACATGTACCCTGCACCGGGTGGTGTGCACTATACATGTACCCTGCACCGGGTGGTGTGCACTATACATGTACCCTGCACCGGGTGGTGTGCACTATACATGTACCCTGCACCGGGTGGTGTGCACCACGCACTACGCGTACCCTGCACCGGGTGGTGTGCACCGCGCACTACGCGTACCCTGCACCGGGTGGTGTGCACCGCGCACTACGCGTACCCTGCACCGGGTGGTGTGCACCGTGCACTACGCGTACCCTGCACCGGGTGGTGTGCACCACGCACTACGCGTACCCTGCACCGGGTGGTGTGCACTATACATGTACCCTGCACCGGGTGGTGTGCACCGCGCACTACTCGTACCCTGCACCGGGTGGTGTGCACTGTACATGTACCCTGCACCGGGTGGTGTGCACTATACATGTACCCTGCACCGGGTGGTGTGCACCACGCACTACGCGTACCCTGCACCGGGTGGTGTGCACCGCGCACTACGCGTACCCTGCACCGGGTGGTGTGCACCGCGCACTACGCGTACCCTGCACCGGGTGGTGTGCACCGTGCACTACGCGTACCCTGCACCGGGTGGTGTGCACCACGCACTACGCGTACCCTGCACCGGGTGGTGTGCACCACGCACTACGCGTACCCTGCACCGGGTGGTGTGCACCGTGCACTGCACCCTGGGTGGTGTGCACCACGCACTACGCGTACCCTGCACCGGGTGGTGTGCACCGTGCACCCGTGCACCGGGTGGTGTGCACTGTACGTACCCTGCACCGGGTGGTGTGCACCACGCACTACGCGTACCCTGCACCGGGTGGTGTGCACTGTACATGCCCTGCACTACACGTACCCTGCACCGGGTGGTGTGCACTGTACATGTACCCTGCACCGGGTGGTGTGCACGCGCACTACCCCCTATGGTGTGCAGCACTGTACCATCAGCTGTCCATGAGTCTATAATGGTTTAGGACCGCAGAGCACTCTGGTCCCCTTGAGAAGATCCCAGGTACCAAGTGATGATTGTGAAACTGGTCAACACGGAAAGAGCCAAAGCTCTAGTTTCCTGTAAGGACTGTACTTTAAGGTTACCCCATAGCTGAAGTGGGGAAGTTTGTCTATACCGAGCACTCCAGAAATAAATGATCAACTGAAAACATTACCATTCGGCATCCCTGAGAAATGGCCTAAGCAGTGATCATCAATGGGTCCATAAAAATTCTAATATGTATATAAATTGTAAAGAGGGACCAGCAGTTAGCGTAATGGCTGTGTTGCTGGACTCCCGTGTAGTCGGCTGCAGTTCAAGTCCCAGACCCAGTGGCTTAAACTCACGCCGGGCGCGTGTGCGTGTGTGCCCAAGATCCCAAGAGGAGAATGGAGCAGAAGGGATTGCAGTGTGGCCATCCCCCTGGGGGGTGATTTCTTGCTTTCCATCTCTGTCTCTCTCTTTCTTTCTGGCGAGCACACGTGCCCTGTAGCAAAAACCTCTCCAAAAAAAGAGTATATGTGTGTGTGTGTATATATATATATATTTTATATATAACTTATATAAAATTATAAAGAGAGTGTGTGTGTATAGATACAGATACAGATATTCTGACAGATGTATACACAATGCCCTTCAAATATTCTTGCCAAAAGCAATCAAACCTGAACTGGATAGAAACTAGATCTAATTACCAGTTTATGGGAAATTCAAAGGCAGAGGAACAGCCACCATGGGGATAGAGCCAGGAATATCTAAATTGTGAAAACTCCCAAGGAAAAATGACTCAATTTCCTCAGTGAATGGTCAGGGGAAAAAATAGAAGGAGGGATTCCATAAGAAGACATAAAAGATGGCTAAAGGCTCCAGTTTTGGGTCCTGACTTGAACAATAAAAAGTAAACTAGACAATGGGAAATTTAGATAGTTCACTGAATAGGTAATGACATTAAGGAATTCTTGTTAGTATTCCTAAGTGTGATAAGGCGTTGGGTTATAGTTCTCAAAGGCCCAGATGCATTTTGAAATAAATGTAGATAAAATGGTAGAATGCTTGGGGTCAGCTTGAAAGTAATCAGGGGGAAAAAAAAAAAAAAAAAAAAAAAAAAAAAAAAAAAAAAAAAAAAAAAAAAAACAGAAGAAAGGTTATAGATAAAGTAGCTCAGGACCTGCAGGTGACATGGTAGTTGAGGTGCTAGACTCCTACATGGCCAACTGCAGTTTGAGTCCCAGACCTAGAGGCTTAAAACTCATGCTGGGCACATGCGCGTGTGTGCCCAAGATCCTTAGAGGAGAGTGGAGAAAAGGGATTGTGGAATGCCCATCCCCCTCTGGGGAGTGATTTCTCACTCTTTCTGTCTCCAGTGAGCTCATGCACTCTATAGTAAAAATCTTTCTTAAAAAAAAAAAAAGGTAACTCATGAATTGATCATTGTTTAATTCTAGAGAATATGCATAGAGAATTATTATACTAGTCTCTCTACTTTCTAAGCTTGAATTTTTCCATAATGAGAACTTACAGAAAAAAATCTGCTTAAATTCTTGGGCCAGCAGGTGATATGGTGGTTGAGGTGCTAGACTCCCACATGGCTGACTGGTTTAAATCCCAGACCTGGTGGCTTGCTTTCTCACTCTCCCTCTCTCTCTCTTTCTCCCTACCCTTGTCTCTCTCTGGCTCTCTGGTAAGTACATGTGCCCTATAGCACATTAAAAATAATAACAATGGAACCAGCAGATGGTATAATGTTTATGTTGCTGGACTCACATAGTCAACTGTGGTTCGTATCCTGGACCCAGTAGCTTAAAACTCACACTGGGTGTGTGTGCGCCCCTGCCCAAAATCCCAAGAAGAGAATGGAAGAGGAGAGACTGTGGCATGGCCATGGCCATCCTCCTGGGGAATGATTTCTCACTTTCTGTGTCTCTGGCGAACACATGCACCCTATAGAAAAAAAAAAAAAAAAAAAAAAAAAAAAAAAAAACTCTTAAAAAAATACTGATAATAAATTTAAAAATTTAAAAAATTCTTCCTCTGTCAACTGTCTATATAATATGGCTAATTAAAAAAAGTAATAATAAACTAAAACAGGTTGCTTTCTGGCAACCTATGGACCTCACAGGCTAACTGGCTGGTTGAGGCCAGGCGTGGCAGCTCAAGAAACACACCAGGCAGATGTCCATGTGTGTGACTAAGGTCTGAAAGGAGGGAGGCAGAGGGGAAGGGTCGTGGCATGACCACGCCCCAAGGGGTCCTGTCTCATCTCCGTCTCTGGTGAGTGCATACACTCTCTGACCAAAAATAAAAGATAAAAAATGACAAAAACAAAATCCTCTCCCATCCTTCACTTTCCCAAACTTTCTGACTACTTAGCATACTTTTTAATATAGTCCAGGAAGATTTTCAAGTATCAGAAGCTATGATTTGAAATGGAAAACTTGTTTTATGTTATGATTGTAAGTTTACTTTTGTAAATTATTACGTTTTTGTTTTTTAGAAACCAGCTTTGATCCAGCAGAATGGGGGACAAAGATAGATGACCGCTTCTATAACAACCATGCGTTCAAGGTATGGCCTTGGGAAGACGTGGCAGGCTGATGGACACGGCGGGCCAGTGTGCATTACCTTCCCAAAGCCCGAACACAGCGGGCCAGTGCACATGCCTTCCCAAAGCCCAAAAGGAGGGAGAGGTGGAGAAGGGCTCTCAGTGTGCCCATCCCCCAGGGAGGGTGTTTTCTCACTTTTCCTCTCTATCTCTGCATAATCTGGCAAATTAGAGAGAGGCTGTGTGGATCAAGATCGTTTGCGTCAGCTGTGAACTTAGTCAAAGTTATATGCCCTACCCCAAGTCTACAGATCACAAGCAGGATTTTCATAAGCTCCCGAAGTAATTTGCAGGTATATTAAAATTTGAGAATACAGGTGCACAAAAAGAAGTCAAAAAAAGGAAAAAAAGGATCGAGAACACTACTCTGGACAACTGAGACCATGCCATTAGTGCAAAGCAGCAGCAAATGCCAGATTTAAGGAGAGTTGGCTCAGCTCAGATCTTGAGGACACCTGCTCTCCAGCAATCCGGGGACTTCCTGGAGAAGCAGGTCTTGGGGGGAGACATCAAGGACCGTGTCGAACGAGGCAGAGCTGCTGCTTTTCATAGTTAAGCCATTTCCACAGCAAAACTCACTTCTTTGACTTAGTTTTTAATTCATAAGCCTCATTAAAAAGTCAACTTGGGTGGCCATCAGGTGGCGTGGTGGTTAAGGCACTGGACTCCCACTTGGCCGACCACAGTTCAAGTCCCAGACCTGGTAGTTTGAAAATCACAGCAGGCACATGCGGATGCCCGAAATCCCAGGAGGAGGGTGGAGGAGGGGATATTGAGTATGGCCATCCCCCCTGGGGAGTGACTTCTCACTTTCCCTCTCTGTTCCTGTCTCCAGTGAATGTTCATGCCCCGTGGCAAAAACCTTAAAAAAAAAAAGGGGGGGGGGCAGATAGTGTAATGGTTACATCATTGAATTCCCATGTAGTTGACTGCGGTTCGAGTCCCGGACTGGGTGGTTTAAAACTCACACCGAGTGTGTTTGTGTTGCATGCCCAGAATTCCGAGAGGAAAATGGAAGAAATGGATGCGGTTCGGCCATCCCCGGGGGTGATCTCTTCCTTTCTCTCTCCGATGAGCACACAATACCCTATCTCTCTCTAAGAAAAGCCGGGGGGGTAGGGTGGACCAGCAGATGGCAAAGCAGTTACATCACTGGACTCCCACATGCTCAACCTCGGTTTGAGTCCCAGACCCAGTGGCTTCTAAGTCACTCCGGCGCACGTTCATGCATACCCAAGATCCCGGGAGGAGAATGGAAGAGAAGGGAATGCAACATGGCCATCCCCCTGGGAATGATTTTTCACTTTCCCTCTCATTGTGTTTGTCTCTCCAGCAAGCGCACACGCCCTAAGGCAAAAACCTCTATTTAAAAAAAAAAAAAAAAAAAAGTCAATCTGGGGCCAGCCAGTGGTGGGTAGTTAGGTTGACGCACATGGCTGACTGCACAGTTCAAGTCCTGGACCCTACAGCTTGAGAACCATGCTGGGTGCATGTGCATGCGTGCCCCAGATCCCAAAAGGTGAATGGAAGGGAAGGGATTGTGGCATGGCATCCCTCCTGGGGGGTGATTTCTCACTTTCCCTTTCTCTGTCTCTTTTTGTCATGAGTGCATGTGCACTACAGAAAAAAAGGAAAAAGTCGACCCGGCTTCACACTGAGGAACACAGCGGCGTCAATCTCATTCTGGCTTTAGAAGCAGTGGCACTTCTCATGCTAGGGTTTGATGCAGCAGCTTATCAACTTTTAGTATAAGACTGTTCTTTTGTTTCGTTTATTGTTTGTCTGTTTTTTACAATGAGACTGTGGTACCCACATTTTACCAGTCCCTCAGGCTTCGCTATCAGCTTACACGGATGTCGGTCCTCCTCATTCTCAGTCACTCTAAGTGGCGTTTAATTGCCCCTAAGCAGTCGGGTCCAAGACTTTGCTATACTGGAGATGTCTGTTCAGCCTCTCCCCTGTCCCCAGGAGCAAGAACCACCCGAGAAGTCTGAGCCTGAACAAGGAGAGCCCCAGACGTCTGGGAGAGAGGAGGAGACGCCGGCCACCGCCTTCGTACGTGACCCCACACCAGCGGGCCCTGAAGAGCTGTGCTGCTCCCTTTAAGACCGTGCTCTGAGTGTAGATCTGTTTATTCTCGTCTTGTTAGGTTATGACGTTGCTTTCTAGATAATTAGTATCAGTGATAAACAGCTGGCGGGGATTTTCCAGCCATGCCTCCAGTAGAGGAATTCCTTAAGACTGTTAGTGGACAGTCTCCCCATGGAAAGGGGGGTCCCGCTCACAGCCCTGGTCCTGCCGCCTCGGCTTCACCTTCCACCTTGTGGATTTCTCACTAACTGATGTTGTTACCACACGTGAAAGTTCAGTGGTCACCAGGGGACGACCCGCAGGCCCAGGGTGGGAGTCTGAGTAATAAAGTACATGAGTGGAAAGACTGTGCTCCACAGGACGCTGGGTGCACAGCGACAGGGCCCCCAGTGTCACTGAAAGACAGAGCAGGCAGAGTTGCCACTGAGTAATTATGGCAGAAGTGAGCCAAGACTTCCCGTCACCTGGAAGAAAGAGTTGCAGGACATTGTGATTAGCTCGATCTCACTTCCAGCATCAAAAGGCATGTCTAGGCTCTGGGTCCATGTGTACATAGAGGGTTTCTTTCCCTCGGCAGGGTACAGGCAACCCTGACGGCCCTACCTCTCAGGAGCACGGTCTGGAAAGAGGGAGAGAACTTTCACTTCCAGTGAGCCTCGAGCTTTCCAAATGTGCATATCATTTTATAATTTTGAAATATGTATTAAAAGCTATGTATCTGCTCATTTGTATACATAAGATATGTGCATTTCATCCTCTGTAAATAACACTAAATTTAAACCGATGCTGTGTGCCAAGGGTCAGCCAGGCACATGGGGCTAACAGCCCTGAGGTAGGTGGGTTTCTGGTTGGCACTCCACGCGTATGTTTGGCTAATTGTTTAGAGGTTAAGAAGTTAACATTCTACCGCAGTTTGAGTCCCAGACTCGGTGGCTTAAACTCACTCCGAGCGCATGTGCATGCGTGCCCAAGATCCTGAGAGGAGAATGGAAGAGCAGGGATTGCAGCGTGGCCATCTCCCCTGGGGAGTGATTTCTTCCTTTCTGTCTCTCCATCTCTCTCTTATCTTTCTGGCGAGCGCATGTGCCCTATAGCAAAAACCTCTCCAAAATAAAAAGAAGTTAACATTTTAATCCCATTTATGCCATCATAATTATTTAAAAGAGCACATTTTACTATTCTTTTTAACATTTTTACTATGCCTCTAGATTTCTTACTTGTTTCCCCCAAAACATGTTACTGCTTGGGAAACTGTTAAATAAGAGCTATTTGGGGAATTAAAAAGTTGGCAGTGACCTTTTACGGCCGAGACGTAGTAAAGAGTGACCAAGCAAAAGCCTCCCCCAGCCAGTACGAGCACAGTATGACCACGTGTAAAACTCCCTTGGGAAGCAGCAGGTCACAGACAGCTGAAGCCTAGAATCCACAAGAATATGGGTGTTTAAGCAGTCTCTTGGTTTCTCTTTTCAATGAAGGAGTCTCCTGAGGAAGAGAAGGAGAAGGAGGAGTATGCTGCTCTCAAGATCCAAGCAGCCTTCCGGGGACACCTGGCCAGAGAGGAGGTGAAGAAGATGAAGTCAGATCAGCCCCAGGATGAGGAAGACAAGTGATGACCCTGGCTTTGGCCTCCAGAAAGTGGAGGAGATCATTTAGACCCATCAACCTTGTTGTCATGCCCTTTTTTCCTTAGTAAGGGAGATTCGATGTTGTGAAAATAGTCATGAGCACCTGTTTAATAAACGCGCCGTTGACACAGGCCATTTGCACATTCCTCTGAGATCACAAGCCATGTCATGCTTGTCCCAGAGAGCCCTAGGTTAGAGCTACAGGGTGTGGAGACCTCCGAGGTCACGGCCTCCTGCCCCCGAGGGAGAGTATGTCTGTCATGCCGCTGACAAGTAGCCCTTTGTGCAGGTTTCGCTCCTACAGGAAAGAATCCCACTGCCTCTTAAGGGTGGTCTGGTCATTTCTGAGCTGTTAGAAACATGAGTTCAGGGCCAGCTGGTGGCCAGTTTCTCAGTCTGGGTCCCAGACCCAGCGGTATGGCTTACACGCTTGGCATGTGTGTGTGCGTGCCAAAATCCTGAGAGGAAAATGGAGAAGGGATTGCGGCGTGGCTACTCACCCTGCAGGCATGCTTTCTCTGTCTCTGTCTCTGTCTCTCTTTGATGAATGCACACACCCCATAACAAACTAAACAAAGAAGAAGAACAAGGTTGGTTCAGTCAACTCCTGCCTCCCAGGAAGCTCATGCTGGCCTGCCTCTGTCACACGTGCACCCAGCGCTCACTGCACACGCCCCAGGCACAGCGCACGACCTACGGTCCGTGAGGGTAGCTATCCACACCCATGCCGCTTCCAGTTTCTGGTGGTCTTTACAAAACCACACAGAAGGAGACTGGTACACCACCCCTGACAAGGTACAAGTCATCATCACGTCACTCTCCCCTCCAGCTAAAGCCTCCCAAGTCCCTGTCCCACAGACTTGGCAGCCCCTGTTTATTTTTCCTTGAACCATTCAGTCCCCAGGGTCTTATTTCAGAAAATTCAGTCTCCATGTTGAGGCCTCTTCATACTGTCCAAGAAACAGGGTCCTTGTCTTGGAGCAGAGCGTGCAGCCCCTTCCCGGTGAGGAGGGACAGTGGGTCTCAGCAGGGACTGAGTGCTCTTGTCTCTGCCATGGCGGGGGGGGGGGGGGGGGGGGGGGGGGTGTGCTCTCAAGTGAGTGGGCCCTGCTGGCTCCGACTCCTGCCCTGTGGTGGTTCTGCAGTCCTCTCCCGGCCCACACTCGCTCACCCTTGTTCCCCAGAGCTGAGTGAAAGCCCGGGGAGCCAGGTCCTGGTGCCGCCAGGCACACACTTCCTGGGAGAGCCAGTCCTTGTCTGAGGTTCCAGTGTGCTCTTCCTGCAAAGCACTTTTATCCCCAGTGCCTCGTTGCCCCTCGTAGTCCTCGGCCCACCTGACTGGGAGGCTAGGTAAGAAGAAAGCCTTTACGAGTTTTCTATGTCTTTGACTATAGCCAACTCCATGTGCCAAGAGCTACACCCTGACTTTTCCCCAAATGTGCCTCCACTCTCCTCTATCAAGAGGAGCAAAGGGTGGGACTCAGAACTTCAGTAAACTAAGTCCTGCCTCCACCTGGTGGGGCGCTCTCCAGAGACACCTAAGGGGGTTCAGCACAGGAGTCCCGTGTGCAATTGTGGAGGCTGAGAAGTCCCTTAACACGCCATCTGCAAACAAAGAACCAGGAAAGCCAGAGGCCTGATTCAGTCTTTGAGTCTGAAGGCCCCAAAACAAGGAACTCTGCAGTCCAAGGGCAGAAGAGGCTGTCCCGGCACCAAAGAGAGAGGTCGCCCCTCCTCTGCCTCTTTGCTCCATTCAGACCCTCGGTGTCAAGCTGCCCTTGTGGGCCAGAGCAGATCTTCCTTATCATGTCTACTAATTCAAATGCCGCTTCCGGAAATACCCGGAACTAGTAACCTAGCAGCTATCTGGGCATCCCTTAACCAGTCAGACCGATGCACAGACTTAACCCCACACACATCAACCAGCAAGTTCAAAGCCATGTCACATCACTCCGCTTAAAACCCCCTTGCATTTCGTTCAGAATATAAGCTGCAGTCCAGTGGTCTGCAAAGCCCTGCTGGGCCTTTCCCTGACTCCAGGGACCTGCTAGGTCGCTGGGTCGCAGGGTTGCTGGGTCTCTGGCTGCGTGGGCCCTGAGTGTTCCCTCACATTCCAGGCATGCTGTCCACTGCTCCTCTGCCTGGAATACTTTCCCCAGACATTCCTCATTCCTTTAGGTCAATGAGCAAAAGTCAATGAGACCTCCCCCTACTTAAAATAGCTAAAAAAAAAACCTGTTCCCCTTCTATTCTGTTTTTCTCCTTGTTCCGAACATCAACTAATATCTCTTGTCGCCGCCCTAGAAGCTACGCTCCACGAGGGCCACGATCCCGTCTCGTTTACTGCCTGGTGCTTTTCTGTGTGCTGCCAGGAAGAGTGGGTCCTTTCGAAGGGCTCCTGCACAAGCTGGGGGATCCCCGCAGAGTCCCCTCCAGCCCACTGGCTTCGATTAGTCGTACCCATCCCTGGACCAGCCCCAAAGGTCGGTGAAGGCGCGCTTGCATGCGTTTCATACAACAGTCTTAAGTACTGTCCCTGCAGAAAAGGAGTCTGTCCAGATCCCCACTCAGTCCCTCCCAGTCAGAGGAACCAGCCTGGCTGCGGCGGCCGCTCTCTGTCCCTCTGCCACACCGTGTCTCGATTCAGAGGTGAGCCCTGGCTTCCAGCCTGAACTGTTATCTCTGAATATTTTTTTTTAAGTGATTTTTTTTTTTTTTTTTTTTTTTGGAGAGGTTTTCGCTATAGGGCGCATGCGCTCGCCAGACAGACAGAGAGAGACAGAGAGACAGAAAGCGAGAAATCACCCCCCAGGGGGGATGGTCACGCCGCAATCCCTTCTCCTCCATTCTCCTCTCGGGATCTTGGGCATGCACGCACACGCGCCCGGCGTGAGTTTTAAGCCACCAGGTCCGGGACGCGAACCGCAGTCGACTACGTGGGAGTCCAGCGACATAGCCATTACGCTAACTGCTGGTTCCCTGTCTCTGAATATTTTATGTGATTCATTATTGTTGTGATGCTAAAGCAAATTAAACAGCAATTTCCCTAAAGTTTCAATAAAATGTACCCGGGGGGTTCCCTCTAACCTCCAAACAACTTGAGCATTTTCACATTTGGAGACGTTTCCACAGGTATCATATTTTCCTCAGACTTTGGGTTTTCCCCTGTGAAATTATCGTCATGTTCTTATTTTAGGAGGGCTGAGGTGGTTTTCGGAAGCTGGGTCCTAACTTCCTCCACGTAGGTCTCTTGGCTTGAGTGTGTTGCCAGAGTGAGTTATAACCGGACCTGAGACTGAGACTCTCGTCTCCTTCTCTTTGTTTCTTTTTGTGTCTGGAATGAGTGTCGTAAGTGATGACCCATTTTGTTTCCATTTCTGCTGTTGAGACGCTCATATCCAGTCTGACATGCTTTTTCCAATGTAGCTGTGGGACTGCCAGTCTGTCAGGCTCTAGAAGAGGCTCACACACAGAACGCAATACCGAGCGCTGAGTTACCTTAGACTTGCTGCCGAGCGTCGGCTCTGCGGGGAGCCAAACCGTGAAAGCCTGCGAGGCAGCAATGCTGCAGCTCGGGTCTCCAGCGGCGCCCACTCCTCACCCGTACCCTGACAACCGATCACCAAGACTAGCAGGTAACCATGCGTGCCCCAAGGGAGTGAGAGAGAACGGGGCGGACTCTGACAGTCTGCACCATCTTGTCCCTCAACACACCCTCCTGGCTAGGAAGGTTCTGACCAAGAACTTGCTCCGTTGCAATTATATTCCAGGGTTGGCCTAGTCATGCCATGGTAATGCAATGACCCACACACTGGCAGGTCTCGGGTTCATGTCCTGGCCCCTGCACCTGCTGGTGTGTGCTCAGGCCCAGGCTGGGTGGGTCGTGCTGAGGCCCGTGGGAAGAGTCCGCCTTGCTCTTTCTCTCTTCTCACTCTCAGAAAAAAGAAATAAATTTTAAAAAATAATAAATAAATGAAAGGAAAGAAAAAAATTATGAGGTAGTACAGTAGTGAATGCTTACAAACATGCTGGGCATGTTTGCATGCCTGCCCAGAATCCCGGAAGGAGGGAAAGCGGAGGAGAAGGGACTGCGGAATGACCATGCCCGTGGGGAGTGCGTCTTCCCTCTCCCTCTCTGTATCTGTCGCTTTCTCTCTGACGAGCACACATGCCTCCAGAAAACTTAGAAACAGAATTTCTCCAGCTCAGTAAGAAGAAAACATTAGAAACTTGGGAATGTGAACAGAAGAGAAAGCTCAAGTCCCACACACATGGGGACTGTTACCCTTTTATCTCCCTGTGAGAGATCAGAATCAGACAGCAGAGAGACCCAGACTCTCATCTAAAGATTGGCAAATTCAAAAACCCTGACAGTACTCTGTGGCTGCTGTGGTACAGCTGAAACTCACTACATGCTCTTAAAAATGCAAGTCGGCAGAGGGACCAGCAGTTAGCGTAATGGCTGTGGCACTGAACTCCCATGTAGTCGACCGAGGTTCGAGTCCCAGACCCAGTGGCCTTAACTCATGCTGGGTGCATGTACATGCGTGCCCAGGACCCTGAGAGGAGAATGGAGGAGAAGGAATTGCGGTGTGGTCATCCCCCCGGGGGGGTGATTTCTCTCTTTCTGTCTGTCTCTGTCTGTCTCTGTCTCTCTCTGTCTGTCTGGCGAGCACACGCGCCCTATAGCAAAAACCTCTCCAAAAAAAAAAAAAAAAACAACAGAAATGCAAGTCAGCATAATGATCACAGCTGTTGGGGTGTAAGAGTCAGTAAAGGGCCCCCAGCCTAGTGGTGAAGGGAGCCTGAGCTCACGTGGCCAACCACACAGTTCAAATCCCAGCCCTGGAGGCTGGAAGAACATACCAGGCACATGTCCCTGTGTGCCCAAGATCCCAGCAGACAGAGGAGTGGAGGAGAGCGGTTAAAGCATGCCGTGCCTCAATGGGAGTGCTTTCTCCCTCCCCTGTCTTTGTCTGTTTCTCTGGAGAGCACGTGCATTTTCTTCTTTCTTTTTTTAAAGAATTATTTTATTTAACATTACTTATTTATTATTTGTTTAATTTGACCAGAGAGGGACTGAGAGAGAAAGAGAGAAAGAGAGAGAACTGAGAAAGTAAGCTGCCAGGTCCGGGACTCGAACTGCAGTCAGCCATGTGGAAGTCCAGCCCCTTAACTACTGCTCCCCTCCTTTTATGAGAGAGAGAGGGATTTTTGGTATAGGGCACACATGCTCGCTGGAGAGACAGAGAGAGACACAAAGCAAGAAGTCGGGAGGGTGGCCACACTGCAATCCCTTTTCATCCGCTCTCCTCTCAGGATCTTGGGCACGCACACACACATGCCCAGTGTGAGTTTTAAGCCACCAGGACTGGGGCTTGAACCACGATCGACTACATGGGAGTCCAGCGATGTAATCATTACGCCATCTGCTGGTCCCAGACACATGCATCTTCTGACAAGGAGGATAAAAAAGAAAAAGAATAAAGAAGAGAGTGGATATACCCACATTCTGAATCGCTGAAGGAAACTGAGGAGGAAAACGGATCGAGAGGTTATTTCAGGGTCTGGAGGGTGGCGCTGCTGGGAAGCACAGTGCTCGGCAAGGCTGACCCACAGGGGTCTGAGTTTGCGGCCAGAGACCGCCCCGTGTGTGCCAGGGACACACGTGTAGGACCGGGCCCTGAGACGGGCGGTCACGGTATCGCGGCCCTGTTGACAATGCCCATCTGTCCTCTATATCACTCATGGGAGAGAAGAAATTAAATTAAAAAATAAAATTTTACTAGCAAACTAAGTAAATAAATCATTTTTAAAGAAAAGTCTTGTTCAGATACAGAATATCCAGACAGTAAGATGGCTGAATCCACGCAGTAATTAATACGGCTAGGAGTAGGGCGACGCTGTCCCACACAGACCGGACGCTGTGGCATTTGTGCCCCCTCGGGGAGCAGGAAAAGCGATTTTGTGAGGAGGTGGAGCCAGCGTGCCCAGCACATGCACGGGACTCCAGAGCCCGTGGAGGGCAGCCCCAGCTTCTGCCCTTCTCCCTGAGCAGTGCTCTGGGCCAGGCTCTGGGAGTCCCACTTTTCCCTGGGGCTCTGCCCAGAGGGGCCCCCAGAGGAAGCTCCAGGTCAGATCCGGGCCAGCCCCACCGGCCGCAGAGCCCAGCCCCCACTGGAACCCAGACCCATCTGGTCCCGCAGGTGCCAAGGCCCGGCGAAGGCTGCTTGGGTGTTCAGCTCCGTAGCTGCTGAGTTGTTCCCCTCAGCTTCCGGTCACACTGTCACAATCTATGCCAGAGTCCGTCTGTCAGTATAAAAGCAAGGTGGTCCCCGCTCCGGTTAGACTGGGGCTGACTCAGAGGGTGCCGACGGTCAGACTTCCCACTGGGGACCTGGCCTGGAGGCTCCTGGATTCCCATGGAGGACCGCGCTGATGCACCTCTGCCTCCTCAGAGCAGAGCTGGGCGAGCAGCAGGAGTGAGCCCGCAGCAGGTCCGGAAGCCAGCACTGCCTGCAGGCCGAGCGCCAAGCCCCAAGCCCTCGGTACAAAGGCCGGGGACCCATACAGTCTGCATTGTAAGTTCGGAACGGGGCGGGACTAGCAAGCACCAGGTGGCACTGGAGCCACACGTGAAGGGGGCCAAGCCCAGACAGGTAGCCCTGTCGGGACGCTCAGACCCTGAGTGTCCTCCCCCTCCGTGCACCGCCCTCCGTCCCATGGGACTCCAAGGGCTGGTGTCCGCAGGGAGGGAGATGGGTCCTGGAGGGAAGGCCCAGGCCCTCCAAGGACGGCAGCACCGTGCCCAGAGAGGATGAGGTGGCCTTGTGCACACCGAGACATGAGGGCATCCATGCTGAGCTTCCACGTCTTCCCAAACATCCCCAGAGAGCCTGCGGAAAGAGCCCAGCCCTCCGGATGGAGCCCGGAAGACCTTCCCTTCAAATTCAGACACACCCCAGCCCACAACAGGGGTCTTGACGAAGTCCCAGACCACTCAGACGTGGGGTGGGACCTCCCGAGGACGCCACTGGGACCCAGCAGTGCTCCGCTCCCACTCCTGCGTAGAACTCTCTCATCAGGAACTTGAGGAAAAGCCTCTAGCGTAGAAAAATAACAATTTGTAAGTTAAATTAACTTTGCGATACAGATTATGCAGGGAGAAGAAAACTCCCTTCTAAAGTATTGATACCATCATGAAGGGAAAAGATATTACATTCGATTTTTAAAAAGAAACAGTCCAAAAATGAATAAAAAGAACTCTTAGAAATATAAAACTTGACAGGATTTTAAAACTCTATAGAGTTTAGCAGTTCCTCAAAAAGTTAAACATGGATTACCACGTGCCCACATCTCGATGTGTGCCAGGAGAACAGGACCCGTGTCCTGACGGAGGCTCGCACAGGCGCGTGCCCGGCGCGGCCTCCAGAACAGCGGAAGCATGCGACGCTGTCCTTGGCACAGAGCGGGTGCACACACTGCGGGGTGCTGCCCAGCCACAGGGTGCAGTGCCGTGCCATGTGCCAGAGCACAGTGAGCCCTGCACACACGTACGCGTGAGAGCCTTCAGACACCGAAGGCCACGTAGTACGCGGCTGCCAGGGAGCAGGGTAGAGGAAACGGGCTAACTGCGGGGCGAGGGGTGGTGCAGGGCGGCGTGAGCTGACAGGGGGGACTGTGACACACGCTGAGTACGTTGTAACCACGGAAGCATGCGCTCTTAAACAGTGCGTTTCACATTATGTAAAGCGTATGTAAATTTTAAATGCTATTAAAATAAAATGCAATAGAAGGATTAAAGTAAAGAGTTGAGAAAATCTCCTAGAAAAAAGTAAATAACCAAGATAGGAAACAGGAGAAAGAGAATTAGAACTTTCAGGAAAGGTTAGGGAAAAAGAACTATAGACTGCTAATTATCAATTACCGATGAAGTGATTCGACCTCTGTCCTACCCTGTCAGCCAGCGTCCCGTTGGGGGCATGGTGGGGAGTCTTCAGGCATGCAGATGCTGCTCCCTAAGGCACAGGTGTCAGGGGTGTCCTGGGGCATTCCAGCCTGTCCCCAAGCCCCCAGCACCCATGGCCCTGCAGGCCTCCCAGTTCCATCTGGGGGCTGCAGCCAGGGTGGGCAGGTGGGGTGCTAAGTGCTGACTGCATTAGTGAAACGGCAAACAGGCATCCTCCTACCCCACAGCACAGACATGAGGCTGCCGGAGTGGTCACCCAGCACAGGGAGAGCGACGTGTCCCTGGGGTGAGCCATAAACCATGTGTCCCCAGAGAGCCTCCCGAATGAGAGGAGCACCAACCGCCTTCCCGGTCGCAGAAAGGAACCTCTGGCATAAAACCCAAAGCACCCCTTTCTGTGACACCCAAGACAGCTCCTGCCAGGTCGCAGCTCGGGGCAGAGAGGCTGCCCACTGTGGGCAGTCCCCACCGTCAGTGACACGCACCCCAACAGCGCGCACAAGCTGTGTGTGGGAATGTCTGTGTGGAGACTGCGCCCTGGGACCCAGAGGGCTCGGGCCCGCTCCCAACCCAGGACAAGGGGCCGGCCCTCACACCTGGCCAGCGGTCACTCCCCGCTCTGCCCATGCAGGCTCCCAGCAGGTGCTGTGGCGCACTCAGCACCCGGCGTGTCTGTTGACTCCGACATCTTCCATGGACGTGTCTGGAGCCAAAGCTGGGCTTGCATCCTGTTCACTGGGTGTGTGGTCAAGCTCCTTTGCTCTCCGCGCTGCTTTTCTAAAAGTTAAAAATACCCCTGCCCGTGGTGGTCTGTGGTAGAGGCGGCCACAGCTTGCCCTGCAGGTGTTTCTGGGTAGGAAGGAGCACATGCTCTCCACAGCCGGGACCTACACCTCTGCAGAACGTGACCTGATTTCCCTCCTGGGAAGTGAGGCTCAGCTTCCTCCCTCCACCAGTTCTGCAGACGGCAAAGTCCAGCAGCCTGGCTCCTGCCATGAGGCTGGGCAGACCCTTGCACTAGAACGGAAGAGCTGAGACCAACACGTTGTCCATCCCCGCCCCGGCCAGAGCTGATTGCTCTTGTCTGCAGCACGCTGTGAGACGAGAAGGGTCTGAGCACACGCTGTGAGACGAGAAGGGTCTGAGACGAGAAGGGTCTGAGCACACGGTGTGAGACGAGAAGGGTCTGAGCACGCTGTGAGACGAGAAGGGTCTGCACACGTGAGACGAGAAGGGTCTGCTGTGAGACACACGCTGTGAGACGAGAAGGGTCTGTGAGAGACGAGAAGGGTCTGAGCAGACGAGAAGGGTCTGCACACGCTGTGAGACGAGAAGGGTCTGCACACGTGAGACGAGAAGGGTGAGACGAGAAGGGTCTGCACACGCTGTGAGACGAGAAGGGTCTGCACACGCTGTGAGACGAGAAGGGTCTGTGTGAGACGAGAAGGGTCTGCACACGCTGTGAGACGAGAAGGGTCTGAGCACACGCTGTGAGACGAGAAGGGTCTGAGACGAGAAGGGTCTGAGACGAGACGAGAAGGGTCTGCACACGCTGTGAGACGAGAAGGGTCTGACACGCTGTGAGACGAGAAGGGTCTGCACACGCTGTGAGACGAGAAGGGTCTGTGAGACGAGAAGGGTCTGCACACGCTGTGAGACGAGAAGGGTCTGCACACGCTGTGAGACGAGAAGGGTCTGAGCACACGCTGTGAGACGAGAAGGGTCTGTGAGACGAGAAGGGTCTGAGCACACTGTGACGCTGCACACGCTGTGAGACGAGAAGGGTGTGAGACGAGAAGGGTCTGCACACGCTGTGAGACGAGAAGGGTCTGAGCACACGCTGACGCTGTGAGACGAGAAGGGTCTGAGCTGTGAGACGAGAAGGGTCTGCACACGCTGTGAGAGACGAGAAGGGTCTGCACACGCTGTGAGACGAGAAGGGTCTGCACACGCTGTGAGACGAGAAGGGTCTGAGCACGCTGTGAGACGAGAAGGGTCTGCACACGCTGTGAGACGAGAAGGGTCTGAGCACACGCTGTGAGACGAGAAGGGTCTGCTGTGAGACGAGAAGGGTCTGCTGTGAGACGAGAAGGGTCTGCACACGCTGTGAGACGAGAAGGGTCTGTGTGAGACGAGAAGGGTCTGCACACGCTGTGAGACGAGAAGGGTCTGAGCACACGCTGTGAGACGAGAAGGGTCTGAGCACACGCTGTGAGACGAGAAGGGTCTGAGCACAGACGAGAAGGGTCTGTGAGACGAGAAGGGTCTGAGCACGCTGTGAGACGAGAAGGGTCTGAGCACACGCTGTGAGACGAGAAGGGTCTGCACACGCTGTGAGACGAGAAGGGTCTGAGCACACGCTGTGAGACGAGAAGGGTCTGAGCACACGCTGTGAGACGAGAAGGGTCTGAGCACACGCTGTGAGACGAGAAGGGTCTGCACACGCTGTGAGACGAGAAGGGTCTGAGCACACGCTGTGAGACGAGAAGGGTCTGAGCACACGCTGTGAGACGAGAAGGGTCTGAGCACACGCTGTGAGACGAGAAGGGTCTGAGCACACGCTGTGAGACGAGAAGGGTCTGCACACGCTGTGAGACGAGAAGGGTCTGCACACGCTGTGAGACGAGAAGGGTCTGAGCACGCTGTGAGACGAGAAGGGTCTGAGCACACGCTGTGAGACGAGAAGGGTCTGCACACGCTGTGAGACGAGAAGGGTCTGCACACGCTGTGAGACGAGAAGGGTCTGAGCACACGCTGTGAGACGAGAAGGGTCTGAGCACACGCTGTGAGACGAGAAGGGTCTGAGCACACGCTGTGAGACGAGAAGGGTCTGCACACGCTGTGAGACGAGAAGGGTCTGAGCACTGTGAGACGAGAAGGGTCTGAGCACACGCTGTGAGACGAGAAGGGTCTGCACACGCTGTGAGACAAGAAGGGTCTGCACACGCTGTGAGACGAGAAGGGTCTGCACACGCTGTGAGACGAGAAGGGTCTGCTGTGAGACGAGAAGGGTCTGCGCACACGCTGTGAGACGAGAAGGGTCTGCACACGCTGTGAGACGAGAAGGGTCTGAGCACACGCTGTGAGACGAGAAGGGTCTGAGCACGCTGTGAGACGAGAAGGGTCTGAGCACACGCTGTGAGACGAGAAGGGTCTGCAGCACGCTGTGAGACGAGAAGGGTCTGCACACGCTGTGAGACGAGAAGGGTCTGCACACGCTGTGAGACGAGAAGGGTCTGCACGCTGTGAGACGAGAAGGTCTGTGTGAGACGAGAAGGGTCTGCACACGCTGTGAGACGAGAAGGGTCTGCACACGCTGTGAGACGAGAAGGGTCTGAGCACACGCTGTGAGACGAGAAGGGTCTGCACACGCTGTGAGACGAGAAGGGTCTGCACACGCTGTGAGACGAGAAGGGTCTGAGCACACGCTGTGAGACGAGAAGGGTCTGCACATGCTGTGAGACGAGAAGGGTCTGCACACGCTGTGAGACGAGAAGGGTCTGCACACGCTGTGAGACGAGAAGGGTCTGAGCACACGCTGTGAGACGAGAAGGGTCTGAGCACACGCTGTGAGACGAGAAGGGTCTGAGCACACGCTGTGAGACGAGAAGGGTCTGAGCACACGCTGTGAGACGAGAAGGGTCTGAGCACACGCTGTGAGACGAGAAGGGTCTGAGCACACGCTGTGAGACGAGAAGGGTCTGCACACGCTGTGAGACGAGAAGGGTCTGCACACGCTGTGAGACGAGAAGGGTCTGAGCACACGCTGTGAGACGAGAAGGGTCTGAGCACACGCTGTGAGACGAGAAGGGTCTGCACACGCTGTGAGACGAGAAGGGTCTGCACACGCTGTGAGACGAGAAGGGTCTGAGCACACGCTGTGAGACGAGAAGGGTCTGCACACGCTGTGAGACGAGAAGGGTCTGAGCACGCTGTGAGACGAGAAGGGTCTGAGCACACGCTGTGAGACGAGAAGGGTCTGCACACGCTGTGAGACGAGAAGGGTCTGAGCACACGCTGTGAGACGAGAAGGGTCTGAGCACGCTGTGAGACGAGAAGGGTCTGCACACGCTGTGAGACGAGAAGGGTCTGAGCACACGCTGTGAGACGAGAAGGGTCTGCACACGCTGTGAGACGAGAAGGGTCTGAGCACGCTGTGAGACGAGAAGGGTCTGCACACGCTGTGAGAAGAGAAGGGTCTGAGCACACGCTGTGAGACGAGAAGGGTCTGCACACGCTGTGAGACGAGAAGGGTCTGCACACGCTGTGAGACGAGAAGGGTCTGAGCACACGCTGTGAGACGAGAAGGGTCTGCACACGCTGTGAGACGAGAAGGGTCTGAGCACACGCTGTGAGACGAGAAGGGTCTGCACACGCTGTGAGACGAGAAGGGTCTGCACACGCTGTGAGACGAGAAGGGTCTGCACACGCTGTGAGACGAGAAGGGTCTGCGCACGCTGTGAGACGAGAAGGGTCTGCGCACGCTGTGAGACGAGAAGGGTCTGAGCACACGCTGTGAGACGAGAAGGGTCTGAGCACACGCTGTGAGACGAGAAGGGTCTGAGCACGCTGTGAGACGAGAAGGGTCTGCACACGCTGTGAGACGAGAAGGGTCTGCACACGCTGTGAGACGAGAAGGGTCTGCACACGGTGAATGCCGACTCCAGGGCAGCGGCCAGCTCCTCGGCAGTTGGAATGCACCGGCCATCTCCCATAGACCAGCGCGGGGGCACAGTCCCTGCCTACCCCGAGACGCAGGAGGTCCTGGCTCTCACCGACAGCCTAGCAGCACGAGAGCAACGAGGAAGCCAGCACTGTCCTCGTCTGAGGGTCAGACTGGAGTACGACAACAGGTCCAGGTCCAGATTCATCCATTCATCAATATCCAAACTCGCAGCTGTGAGAGAGAAGAGACAGGGCAGGGGAGGATGATCGCCACCAAGAGGGAGGGCAGACCAGACTCAGAGCGGGCCTGAGCTGATTACGCCCCCAGAACCTGGGCTAGAGGGTGGGGCCTCCCAGAGACTGGAGAGCCTCCCTCCTCTGAAGGCAGCGGGAGTCCTGCCGGAGCTGTCCCGGAGCTGGGCTGCAGGTCCTGGCCCAGAGAACGAGCACAGCAGGTCTCCCCAGGCCTGGCCCCAAGACAGCCTACGAGCAGCTGGGCCTCGCAAACGCGGGGTGCTCCATCATGCTCTGTATCTGGGACTAAATGCCTTTTCTCTTACAAGCAGCACTCGACAAGTATCTGCGCTCGCTGTGCCAGCGCGCGGGATGGGGGTGAGCAGACACTGGGTGTGGTCGCCCTCAGCCCGTTACAGACCCACTGTCGGCCGCAAAGGCAGACCCGTCCCAGCTCGTCCTGGGCGACGTGGAAATAGCACCCCCGCCTGGACGCTACCAGCTGGGCTCCCACCTGGCTCCTGGACAACCGCTACAAGTGGGAGGTGAGAGCCACACGCTGGAGTCGCCTCCCTCCCGGCCGGCCGCGCTCACACCTCCACAGACACGCTCGCCCGCCTTCCTGGGTAAAGACCCAGTCCTCGGAAGCTCAGTGCGCCACTTGAGGTTACTAGTTACTGAGCTAGAATCCAAGGCAATGGCCGGGAAGGTCTTCTAGTGCTGTGGGCTCTGGGTGGCGCCAGGCTGGGCAGGGCGAAGCACGCGGGTGTGCACAGTGGCTTGTCGGCCCGCGGTTCTGAACTCTGGCTTTCCCTCTTACCCTCCCCACTGGGTACCCAGAACCCTTAGGAGTGACCGTGCACTCCTGGCGCCGAGACTCAGCCAGAAGTCGAGCCTCGTCTCCCACTGTTTGTACGGAGGCTGAAGGAGTCGGGCAGGAAGGGGTCGGAGCGTGAGTCAGGAAAGCTGCTTATGCAACAGGAAGTTGCCCCTGGGGCACTGGGCTTCTGGGGCCCCAAGAGCAGGATCTCAGGTTCTCCGCCACGTGCACGCAGGGCCTGTGGTCCTGGCCTCGCGCTCCCTCCTCCATTCTCTGCCGCGTGCCCTCGGCCTGGATGCCCTTCCAGCCACCACGCAGCCCACAGGAGCTGCTGGGACGACCACTCTCAGCATCTGCCCACGGCAGGGCCCCTCTCACCTCCGGGGCTCGCTCTCCATGCCCCCGGGGGCTGTGCCCAGTGACCTCTCAAACTCCAGCCCCAGCTGACGGGCCTCCCAGGGCTGTTTTACCCCACGGGCCCAACATGGCTGCCACGGCTTCTGTCTACCGTGAGCAGAGAAGGGATGCCGTGACTTTGCCGTGACCTGTCCCTACCCCATCTCACCATTAACGAGGTCTGTGTCCTGGGAAAGGCCCTTGGCCCCCTGGACCTCAGTCTTGTCATCTGCAGCAGAAGGGGACCAGGCCACCTGTCTCTACGAGTCTTTCAGTTCCCTGCCGTGGCTCCCTCGCTCAGGAATCTGAGCCCCCAACCCTCCTCTGATGTCATAACTTCAGGAATGACAGGGCTCACGATTTGCGAGGACTCCCACATGGACCGGGCCCTTCCCTGCATGTGGTCCTGGGCAGGCCCCGTCCGTTCTGTAAGTGATGCCATTCCGGCTGCCGGAGTCGGGAGGTTTGGCCAGGGCTGCTCCTGTCCCCACCCTGCCCCTGCCCTGCCCTGCCCTGCCCCTTCTCTCCGGCACACCATCCTCTGCCCAGTCCAGCCTGCCATGGCGGGAGGGCAGTGCTTCATGGAGCAGGCGACTGCCCACCAGCCAGTCCCTCCTGCAGGGAAGCTTGAGCCTCACCCCAGCACCCGCACCCACCCAGGACAGCTCTGCTCTGCCCGCGAGCCCTGCGTGGGCTGTGCCTGTTGCTAGGAGAACCTGACCATTTGCATTCCCTGCTGTTTTATTTTAGAGTGGCAGCCACACTGCCGCAGGAACACAGGGTATTTTAAGAAAAGACAGAAAAGGAAAGGGTGAAGGGAGGGCCCAGCGGACCTTCCTTCCTCCAGGCCCTCAAAACAGACAGAGCCGACTGCCATCCAGACCCCACCCCACTCAGCCTCTCGCCTCCTCTGCCCTGAGCAGCACCATCACCCGTCCGACACCTTTCAACGCCTTTGAGCACAGAGGAGCGACACCACACTTACTCCTTCCAGAGAAGCCTGAGGTCACCCAAAACGCCACGTTAGAGAGACGGGAGGGAGAGACACTGTTGGGCCCCGTGCGGGTCCTCCGGCCCTGCGCCCACACCTCCTGACGGCTCCTCCTTCTCCTTTCTCCTTGACTCGCGGGAGGCGAGGCCCCAGTAAAAGTCCATGCCGCCTCCCCAGGTGCTCCAGACCCACACCTTGTCACTGTCGCCTTTCCTGTCCTGTTTGTAGGACACATTCTTGCCGCGTGGCTCAGGCCGGTCTTGAACTCGGGGTCCCTGAGTCGCAGTCCCTGGCCCAGGGTCACAGGTGAGCTTCTTCATGAGTTTTTTGTTGGATCAAGAATCTGGTCTTGCCTCCCGACGAGCCGGGGACCGGGTGTGGCCACACTGCCCTGAGAGGCCAGGCATTTGGCTCCCGCGTACCTTCTCACGGCGGCTGCCCACTGGGGCTTCTAAGCCTGCCCATCCTCCCCAAGCCCCTGCCAAGCCCTCCTGGCCTTCTGTGTGAGGGGGCACAGGACGCCGTTTGCCCTGGACAGCCCTCACTCCTGCGGTGGGGACGGGAAGGTGGTCCACACCACAGTGAACGTACGGACACCGAGGTGCACACGGGGTCACGTAGTCACAGAGAGGTTCCCGGGGTGGAGTGGGGTTGAGAGGTTGGCTGGAGGGACTGGGCGCATTCAGGGAGCTGACTCTGGGAGAAGGGTGGGAGTCCACCTCAGGTGTGATGCTGGCCAGATGGTGCGGGTTGTGCAAAGCTGAAGATACCGAGAGAGGTGGACTGAGCTGAATTTGCCCCAGGTCTGTAGGTGGGCGCTCACCCTGGTCAGCCTCCTCGCTCACATCCTCCTTGACGGCTTAGAACTCGAACCCTCTCCTGAGCTACCCGCCCAGGTGCTCCAGTAGGTGATTCTTGGAAGCCAAGCGAAGCTGTCCCCGACACACGGCGAAGTCCGCAGGCCGCCTCTCCACCAAGGCTTCCTTCCTGGCCTCTCGCACGACACACCCTGCAGGCCTCCTAAGGACCAGCTGAGCCCCGTCCTGAGCTCAGGCGCTGCAGACAGCGTCCAAACGAAAGCAGGCACTTCATGTCAGGCTCCCTTTCGCCAGCTCTGGCTGGGTGGCAGGCTAAGAGCCGGAGGGCTGCACGTGTGGTGCTGGGAGCCCTGGGCTGCTACAGGGCCTCGGCCTCCAGGAGGGGCTGGTGGGCAGTGTCTGGGCCATGGGGGGCAGATCCCTCAGCACTTTGTGCGGGGCGTGGACAGGAGCAAGGTCTCTCTTACGTACCCGATCAGAGTGGCTGCTCAGAAGCAGAGCTGCAGCTGCGGAGCCTCTGCACAGGCCTCTTCTCTGAGCCGGCCCCAGAGGCGGCCCTGTCCGGCTCCTGCCCTTGGACTTGCGGGCACCGGAGCTGTGAGCCAGAGAAAGCTCCTCCCTTCCTTCCTTCCTTCCTTCCTTCCTTCCTTCCTTCCTTCCTTCCTTCCTTCCTTCCTTCCCTCCTTCCTTCCTCTTTCTTTCTTTCTTTCTTTCTTTCTTTCTTTCTTTCTTTCTTTCTTTCTTTCCTTCCTTCTAAAAGAATTATTTATTTAATTTTATTTATTCATTCATTCATTTTCATTTGACAAGAGAGAGAGAAGAAGTGAGAAAGCAAGCCACCAGATCCAGGACTTGAACCATGGTTGGCCATGTGCGAGTGCCCGGCACCTTAACCACCATGCTACCTGCTGATCCCCCTTTCTTTCTTTTCTGGAGAGGTTTTTGCTATAGGGCACGTGTGCTTGCCAGACAGACAGAGAGAGAGACAAAGAGATAGAAAGCGAGAAATCACCCCCCAGGGGGGATGGCCACGCCGCAGTCCCTTCTCCATTCTTCTTTCAGGATCTTGGGCATGCATGCACACGCGCCTTGCACTTAAGCTGCCGGTCCAGGACTCGAATCACGGTTGGCTACGTGGGAGTCCAGCGATGTAGCCATGACGCCAACTGCTGGTCCCAAAAGCTCTTTTCTTTACGGTCACTGTCCTGGGTGTCTCTGCTGTGGTGACACATTGACAAAGACAGGCGCTCGGCAGCCTCTCCGTCCCTCCCAGAAGCTCTGGGCCGCCTGTGGGCAGAAGTCACTGCCCGCTTCCTCTTGTGCCAGAGCACTGGACGTGAGGGTCACCAACAGTCCTGCTCCAGTCCCTCCTGCAGGCTGCGGAGGGTGCATCATGGAAGCGGGTTTCTGGGATGTTCGGCCAGGGACAGGACCCTGGGGTGGGGGTCTCTGCCTTCCCCTCCCCACCTTCGTCCTCCTCCTGCTAGAAAGCAGGCGTCCAGTTCAGGCCCTCACGACCATCACAAGCTGTGAGGTGACCTCAGAGATGAGCCCCTGCCAGGGTGACACGGGTCATGCCTTGCAGGAGCCAGAGCTGTCTCCAAGAAACCAGTCGTGTCAATGCAGGTCTGCTCCAGTGTCCACCTGGCGAGCCGAGAGAGGAGCCTGCCTTAGGGCCAGGTCAGCCAGCCCCTGCCCGGAGTCCACCCTAACCTCGTGAGTGTGGGCAGAGGCCAGCCTGTGCAGGTGGTCCCACTGAGCGGCTGCCCTCCACCAGGAACCCAGCTCTGCCTCCGCTGCCTGGTCTCCCCTAGGAGCTCTAAGCCAGGGCTGCCGTTTCAGGCTTCCTCTCCTGCCCCTCCCAGCCAGGCATTTTATACCTGGAAGGAAATTAGCATTTGTGTTGGGACAGAAAGTGACACTGCTCAGCTCCCCTGTCATTCTGCTCTTAATTAATATTTAACCTCAGAGATTGTGTAGCAGACGGAAGTGGCTGATGGGAGAACAAAGCCCCGGCGGGCTCCCCATTTCAACAGCCCCCCCAGCCCCTCCCTGCACCCGAAGGACCCAGAGGCTCAGAGAGAGTCGGGGAGGGCAGGGGTACCCCTTGAAGACTCTGCATGGTGCCTTCTGCACGGGCTCCCGGCCACGTGTCTAGAGAGCTCCCTGCAAGGTGGATGCGAGCTGCCCAGCTAGAGCCTGTGCTAAGGGCCCAGCCCAGGCCTGCAGGGGAGGACCCGGGCCCAGGCAGCGGGAGGGAGCAGTGCGACTGTGCCCACAGCAGGTTAGATCTGCCGCACTATTTTTAGTTGCCTTCAATCCCTCGGGGCTGTCAGGGCTTCGCCCCACTCCCCCAGAGGAGATGACAGCCATGATTACCAGCCCCGAGCACTGTGTAGCATGGTGGGGGAGGCTCTGCCCTGCCAGCTCTGAAGTGTGGGAACTTACTTCTGGGGGGAATTGAGGACACAGAGGGAGAGGCAGCCACGGACCCCCCCCCCCCCACGTCCCTGCCAGCCAGACCGGCCCCATGTGGATGTCGGCTGGGCCCAGACCAGGAGTGTGGGAGTCTCCTCGGTCCCCAAGAAGTCTCCAAAAGTGGGTTATGTAACACCCTCCACTGCCAGATCCTGCCCCTCTCTAATCTGAGCCGTGTTCCGTCGCCCCACGTGGCTAGCGAGGAGGATGGCTGGCCCTCAGCCCCGGCACGGCACGGCAGCCGCCTTCGCCTAGAGAGGGGAGCGGGTGACTCCCTTTCCTTTCGGCCTCCCCTGCTCAACTGCCTCCACACCCTCTCACTGGTCCACACGCAGTTATTTCCAGCTTGTCTGTCCTTTCTTTCTTTCTCTCTTTTTTCTTTCTTTCTTTCTTTCTTTCTTTCTTTCTTTCTTTCTTCTTTTTTTGAGAGGTTTTTTGCTATAGGGCGTGTGCCCTCACCAGAAAGAGAGAGACAGAGAGACAGAAATCACCCCCAGGGGGATGGCCACGCCGCAATCCCTTCTCCTCCATTCTCCTCTCAGGATCTTGGGCACGCACGCACACGCGCCCGGCGTGAGTTTAAGCCACCGGGTCTGGGACTCGAAACGTGATTGACTACATGGGAGTCCAGCGACACAGCCATTACGCTAACTGCTGGTCCCCTCTTCTGTCCTTTCTAGCTCACTCGTTCTTTCCAGCTCGTCTGCTTTAACCCTGCTGTGAATAGACCCCTAGCTCCTCCTTGGAACTCCAAACAGATGCCGGTTTCTTTCCTGGGAGTCCCTGAGTACCTTTTTGTTATCATTTAATTTTTGCTGTAGGGCATATCCACTGGCCAGAGGGAGACAGAGAGGGAAGCGAGACAGCATCCTTGTGGTTGTGGGGATGGTCGTATCACCATCTCTTCCCTCAGGATTTTGGGTACGCACATGTGCCCAGGGTGTTTATAAGCCACTGAGTCCAGGACTCAAACAATGCAGTCAGCCTTGTGGGGTCCAGGACCGCAGCCACCACACCACTGGCTGGCCCCTGAGCCTGAGTCTGAGTGGAAAACTTCAGGCACGCTGTCTTGGAGACGTTTCCTCTACCTTTGTTCTCTCAGCGCTCCCCAGGACAGAGGGCCCCTCCAGCTACACCCAGGCCTGCCACCTCCCTCAGCCTCTCTACACCCCACAAAGCGCGAGGCCGAGGCCGGGGAAGCGGCACATGCGCTTCCACTGTGTTTAGGCTTAAAGGAGGTGCCGCAGCATTTGGGCGAGTGCTTGTAGCTGACTCTCCATCCACCGCGGGCTCTGCGGCTCCATCACACCCGGCCTCCGCGGCGCCCACATCTTTGCGGTGCTCACCTGACCTTTGGCGAGCGCTTGGCTCCTTAAGGCAGCATGGTGACCTGCAGGACCCTGCTGTCCCTTTACCTGGTCATTGGGCGGATGCTCATGTCTCCCCTACGGCTCGCCAGGTCCTCCACGAGACGCGGGGGTGCTGGGAGTGAAAGGCCCACCCTGACCCTTGGGCACTCCCTGTCCAGTGAGGAGGGAGAGGTGAGGGATGGCTGGGCAGCGCGTCCATGGCCGCCGAGGTGCAGGGGAGGGGCAAGGGGAGACGGGGTGGGGCTCACCGCACACTCCCTGACGACCTTTCCTTGCAGGGCAGATGTGGGCGTGCTTCCGCTGGCTGGCATCACTCCTGGGCTTGCCTGCCCTGCCCCAGCCGTGTGGCCCTGAGTGGCTGCGCAGAGCCTGTTTGAGTTGGCCACCGTTCTGTCTACAGAAGTACCGGAGACGGGGCAGTTCACAAGAACAGAGTTCTATTTGACTCACAGTTCTAGCGGCTGGACAGGCCAAAGGCACGAGGCTGACACCAAACGCGGCCGACGAGGTCAGAGAGGGCGGAAGGCATGTCAGAGCATGTGGGCCGCGTCCCTCTGTGACGGGCTCTCGGGGAGCTAGCCTTCCCGGCCTCTCGTGGCAGCATCAGCCCCAACGTTGCCTCCAGGGTCGGTCATGCCCGGGAGGCCTCACCACCTCCGACCACTGCACTGAGGACTGATCTCAGAAACATGAACCTTTGGGGGAAAATCCACAACAGAGCGCTTTCGTGAAACTTCACATGTGGACACAGAGAGATGGTATTTCTTGCGAGGCTTGGGACTGTCGGTGCCACCCCAGCCTTGGAGGCCGTGGAGGCCAGAATGGCCTTGGCGCCGGCGGCCTGCCCTGGAGAGTGTGGGGGCGGTGGCTCCTGAACGCTCACTCCAAGTCTTCCGTCCTAGTGACTTTGTGACCCGAGACCGAGGCTGAGGAGGGCTTGTGTGGGCAGGAGGTGGCAGTGGTCACATGGGCTGAGCAGACTTGGGTGTGACCCTGCTCTGCCCCCTGCCTTCACCTGTAACAGGGGCAGGCCCTCGGCCACGCTATCCATGACGGGACGTGATGTGCTGAGCTGACACGGGCTCTTCAGCCAGCCCAGCCCAGCCCCGTGGCGTGTGAGGAACTGCTCTCCCGCTCACCCAAGGGCTCTGCAGGGTGCGGTGGGCCTTAAACTCAGAGCTGGCTTAAGCTGCAGGCCCAGTTGTGGGGAGGCAATGTATGCAGAGACCAGACAGACAGAAAGCCAGCAGAGCATCAGCACTCGGTCCACACCTCTGGCCTGGCTGTTCCTGAAGTGCAGTCTCTGGCCTCTTGGCGAATTGGTGCTTACAGGAGTGCAGCAGGGTTCTGGCCCCACCCAGCCCAAGAGTCCAGATCTGCTTATCGGCACCCTACTAGTTAACTGTAAAGCGGGAGGCACAGAAAGCATCCCCAGAAAGACTGCTCGAAGCCTTGCGACTACAGAACCCTCGCTTTAAGGTCCCGTGCGTTCAGAAGCAGGGTGTGTGTGCGCACAACGATAACATCGCACTGTGACAAGACCACATTCCCTCCCAGCCCAGAGGCTTCTGCTTGGTACAAGCCAGTCCCACCTCGCAGCCAAAAGTAGTCCCATTTTTAAAGGAGAGAGGCCCACATTAGCGAAAAAACTGTTTGAGAATCTTTGTCCTAAGAGTAATTAAGTCTTCAGACTATCAGAACAGCTAGAGTGGTCTGATAGGGGTGACCCCAGTTCCCTTGAAAAGTTCTTATGTTTTTTGTTTCATTTTGCTTTGTTTTGTTTTAGAGAGATTTTTTGCTATAGGTCACACGCGCTCATTAGAGAGACAGAGAAAGAAAATAAGGAATCACCTCCCTCCGGAGGGTGGCCACGCGCAATCCCTTCTCCTCCATTCTGTTCTTGGAATTTTGGGCTCACATGCACACACCTGGTGTGAGGTTTTTGTTTTGTTTTGTTTTAAGAATTAGTTATTTTTATTCATTCATTTTATTTTAATTTGACCAGAGAGATACACACAGAGAGAGAGAAAGAGGGAAAGTGAGAACACAAGCCACCAGGTCCAGGACTCGAACCATGGTCAGCCATGTGGGAGTGTCCAGTGCCTTAACCACCATGCCACCTGCTGCGCCCCCCTCCCCTATGAGTTTTAAGTCACTGGGTTCAGGACTCGAACCATGGTTGACTATGTGGAAGTCCAGTGACATAACCATTATGCCATCTGCTGGTCCCAAAAAGTTCTTATGTTAATGGCTTCTGTCAGCTAGGCCAACCGGTGGCCAGAGGGTGATGAAGATCTGCCTGCCACCGCCGTCTAAAGGAATGTGGCCCACTGCCATAGCCTCTGCCCACTGCACATCAGGCACCTGGCCAGCAGTAAAATGCCCAAGCCCACCCAGCCCCGGCTGAGTCTGGGCTCTGGTGTCCGTCTTAAAGGATCTCCCTGACTTGTCCATGATCCTCAGCCCATACCCAGGACAGGGGCAGCTGGGAAAGGTTGGTGTGGCTGAAGTGGTAGGGACAGCACGAAGGCGTGGAGTGTGACCAGGGACTGCAGTCACCTAGGACTGCCGCGGCTCTTTCTGTTAGGCAAAGCCAGTGGACTCAACAGTTAGGAACTAAACTGACGGGCTGCACAGGTCACTGGGCCTCACATCAGAACCTCTGGCTCCCCCGGCTCCGCGCTCGGGTTGTCATCTGAGCGTCCCTGGGACACCTGCACGTCAGCTCCGTGCTGTCCGACGCGGGCATCGGTGTGATGCCCTTGGACACCGCTGCTATCGCGGTGCACCAGGGCTCCGCCGCTGGAATCCCTCAGGAGTCGGGAATGAGAGCAGCCTCATGTACAAGCTGGGCCTTCTCCTGGCGAGGACGTGTCCTCAGGCCGTGGGGAGCTGCTGCAGCTCCAGACCTCAGGCCCGGACTCAGGCGGGAAGAAAGGCACTGGCGGTCCCGGCTGCATCTGCGCCCTCCTGTCTGGAAACCAAAATCTTTCCGCGAAGATTTCTCAGCAATCTGCTTGTATCTCTCAGCCACCCGTGGGCCCGCCGACCAGCCCCAGCCCTGATAAAGGTGCAAAGAGGCTTAGACTATGGTCCACAGTCATGTCTGGCCCCTCGACTGCCCCAGCAGAGTTGCAGTTGTGTCAGCCCCAGGGTGTGTGTGTGTCCAGGCTGGGCGAGCGCGTGGGCCGTGAGCTCACTGAGACTCCCGTGCCGTAGAACACGCAGAGGCTCACTTCTCTCGAAGACCGGCTTTGCGTTTGCCCCTTTCGGGAGCATCTACTGTGCAGGCTCGTGCATGCAACACAGAGCTTTGACTCTCCCCGGTGTAGACAGACACTGGACACGGCAGAAAGGAAGGGTTCTGACGTTGCTCAAGGGCGCAGGGGCCAAAGCAAGTGTAGCTCTGCCCAGCAGGACTTCTCTCCAGGCAGCAGGAACGTCTCCACTCCAACCCAACCCAAAACGGCTCCTGCTCCAGCTCTCTCCGCCCTCGCCCTTCTCCAACACGCGGTCCCAGGAAGAAAGGGAAAATGACAAGTAGCTCCCCCCGGATATCTATCCATACCTCATGGAGCCCAGCGTCCCGCCCAAGCTACACAAAAGCTGGTAATTAACAGCCTATTACTTCGCAGTGCTTCAGTCTGAGAAAGCAAAAGTCTAGCAGAAGGCACAACACTTCCCCAGGGTAGAGCCAGGGCTTATTTAGATAAAATGCTCCTGTTTTTACACAGGAGAAGGCATCTCCCAAATGACCTCTCCTGAGTCAGGGCCTGGTCCTGGGTGCACGTCTCGTCCACACTGGGCGGGGCCCCCGAAGAGCAGCCTCTGTGGTGGGCGCCGTCCAGGCCGTTAAGCCGCCTCGCTCGCTGTCCGGGCCACATGGCCGAGCAGCCCACTGGGCACGTCCGTCAGCGTCCCCTCTCCCTGCAGACACGGACAGCAGTCCTTCACACCAGCCATTACTCTCAGAAGCTCAGACACACCTGCTCCAGGTGATCCTCCATGGCCGACGCTGGTTAAGGAAAGCGGTTGGTGCTGGGTCCTGGCCTCCTGTGAGCAGCAGGTGGGAGGCTGGCGTCCACCCACCCCACAGGCCTAGCCTGGCAGGCAGGAGTCAGAGCATACGACTTGGGACCCGTCCCGTCAGACCACCCGGTGACGAAATGCCTTCTCCAGGTGGGATAGGACACCAAGGCCACCGGACCAAGCCGGTTCCATCTGGTGACCCGTCCCCACGGCCTCCCCAGCTGGCCGCCCAAGGCTGAGCACAGAGGACGTCGAGGCACCGGTTTTTACTGGCTGTCCCTTGCATAGCCCAGACAAGGTGGGGAGGAGGTGAGGGCCTTCATGGGCCCCACAGGCTCCAGGCCTGCTGTCGTCTTCCAAGCTGCTCCCACCCAAGCAACCACCTGGGCCACACTTTGAGGACCACACGTCTGTCTCGTCTGCTCCAGTGGAAATTACACACTGAGTCTCAGAGACGTGACACGCTGCCTTCGTACCTGACGCCACCAGCTGAGTTCCTGCTGGAGATGTCTGAGGCCTTCCTGGCACCTGGCCCAACACAGCACCTGCCGAACACAGCACCTGTGACACAGCACCTGCCGGACACAGCACCTGCCGGACACAGCACCTGCCGGACACAGCACCTGTGACACAGCACCTGCCGGACACAGCACCTGTGACACAGCACCTGTGACACAGCACCTGTGACCAGCACCTGCCGGACACAGCACCTGCCGGACACAGCACCTGTGACACAGCACCTGTGACACAGCACCTGTGACACAGCACCTGCCGAACACAGCACCTGTGACACAGCACCTGCCGGACACAGCACCTGTGACACAGCACCTGTGACACAGCACCTGCCGAACACAGCACCTGTGACACAGCACCTGCCGGACACAGCACCTGTGACACAGCACCTGTGACACAGCACCTGTGACACAGCACCTGTGACACAGCACCTGCCGAACACAGCACCTGTGACACAGCACCTGCCGGACACAGCACCTGCCGGACACAGCACCTGCCGGACACAGCACCTGCCGGACACAGCACCTGTGACACAGCACCTGCCGGACGCAGCACCTGTGACGCAGCACCTGCCCCAGTACACCACCTGCCGGACGCAGCACCTGCCCCGATGCAGCGCCTGTCCAGCCACAGGAGCGTGGGCTTCCTTACCCCTCATTTCCTCTCTTCAAAAGATTTTCTTTACTCGTGGTAGAGTGTGCACACACACGCCTGAGTGTGAGAAAGGTAGAGAAAGGGAAAGGCATCCTTGCAGGGTCTGGCCCCAGCAGAACATTCACGATGGAGAATGTCATGCCCAGCGCGTTGGGTCTTGGCACTGGCACGCCAACCAGGCTGGGGATCCGAACCTGTCACCACGTGCAGTCGGGCTTCTCCTGAGCAGCACGTCATGCTGTGCCGTGGAGCCACCCCTGCAACCTCAGTCCTTCATCATCTATCCCACCCGTCGACTCCACTTGCCAAGCCATGGAGTATCCAGTGGGTCCCAGACGTTATGTTGAGTTTACGGTGGTGAAGAAAATGCTCTAATCTCTTTCTTTTCTTATTTTACATTTTGTTTTACCAACTTTATTAAGATATAATTGACAAATAAAAGTTGCATGTAAGGGGACCAGCCGGTAGTCTGGTGGTTAAGATGCTGGACGCTCCCGCATGACTAACCACAGTTTGAGTCCTGGACCTGGTGGCTTGCTTTCTCACTTTTCCCCTGTGTGTGTGTGTGTGTGTGTGTGTGTGTGTGTCTAGTCAAATTTTAAAAAATAAATAGGTGAATAAATAAATTATATAAATAATTCTTAAAAAAAAAAGTTTCATGTAGGTACCAGCAGATGGCACAATGGTTACATCGCTGGACTCCCACATAATTGACTATGGTTTGAGTCCTGGACCTGGTGACTTAAAATTCTTGCAGGGTACGTGTGCATGCGTGCCCAAGATCCTGAGAGGAGAATGGAGGAGAAGGGAGTGCAGCCCAACCATCCCTCCGGGGAGTGATTTCTTACTTTCTGTCTCTCTGTCTCTGTCTCTCCAGAGACCACATGTGCCCTATAGCAAAACTCTCTCTCAAAAAAAAAATTGCATGTATTCAAGGTGTACATTCAATGACTTCATATTTGGCACGTCAGCACCACCCATGGTCCTGTTTCCGGCGTGTGCATGGTGAGCACACCTGGACTTAGACCTGCTCTCGGCCAATGTCACCATGCTGCATGTCGGGTTCCCAGAAGCAATCTCCTTCCCTACAGAGTTTGTCGTCTAAGGGACATCCACGTCGGAAGTGAGTCATAGCAGCTAGGGCCCCTGGGCCGGCACACAATCCTGGAGGGCTGGGGGCTGCGGGGACCACATGTGGTCTCTTAATAACTAAACAGTGGGTGTGAATGAGCCCTCCTATCTCTGAGGTAGGTACATAAATGTTTATGAATGAAATGATCACCGAGGATGTAATTAGGTACCGGCGTGGTGCTCACCTCACACTGAGTATTTATGTCTGCAGCCGGTTAAGCTTTTTAAAAACAGAAGCAAGCTTAAGGGAAAGGTATTACTACCCTGGGTGCTAAAGGAAAGGCACACGTATGGCCCGTGGGTTCAGAGCAGAACTGCCACTCCAAGCTCTCAGACCAGGGAGCGCTGGCACACTGGGGCACTGGCTCTCCAGGGAAGCGACAGAGCCTCAGCCTGGGGCTCGGAGGTCCCTGACATGAGGCAGATGACGGCTGGGTCTCACCGGCCTCGCCAGACACAAGCCCACTTCTGACCATCTAGCTGAAGCAGAGGAGGAACAGAGTCCTTTGTGTGGATTAAGGAGCAGGTAAGGGTTCTGCCTTGTGGACATCTGTTTGTAAACATCCATTAAACACTCTTGTGGGACCAGCAGTTAGCATAGTGGCTATGTCGTTGGACTCCCACGTAGTCGACCGTGGTTCGCGTCCCGGACCCGGTGGCTTAAACTCACGCCGGGCACGTGTGCATGCGTGCCCAAGATCCTGAGAGGAGAATGGAAGAGAAGGGATTGCGGCGTGGCCCTCCCCGCTGAGGGGTGATTTCTCGTTTTCTGTCTCTCTGTCTCTGTCTCTGTCTCTGTCTCTGGCTGGCTGGCAAGCACACGGGCCCTATAGCAAAAACCTCTCAAAAAAAAAAAGTAAATAAATAAACACACTTGCTGGGCCAGAGCTGAGGCGGCCGTTGTTAGGGTTGTTCCTGAGGGTGTCATTCAAAGGTTACTATGATGGTTGTGTGGGCCAGCCACTACAGTGGCGGTGTGGTGGTTAAGGCAGCTGTATCTCACATGCTGACTACGTGGTTCAAGTCCCGGACCCAGCTTGAGGAGCAGTCCAGGTGTGTATGCGTTCGTGCCCAGAATCCAGAGTGAAGAATGGAGGAGGGGAGATTACGGCATGGTCAAGCCCTTTAGGGGTGCTTTCTTACTTTCTCTTTCTCCCCTCTCTGTCTCTGGCAAGTGTGCACGCCTTACAGCAAACCTGAGAACTAATCGGAATAGAATGGCCGCAGCTAGTGTGACACGGCCGCAGCTGGTCCCTGCCCCAGGCCAGGCGTGTTGCCAGAGGTGCATGTCGGCTTCACCAAGGCTGGAGGGAGCGATAAGCATGGTGGTTCTGGGGACAAAGGGCCAGAGTGGACCACACCGGGCTGAGCTCCAGGCCTGGGGTGCAGGAGGAGGGAGAGACACCTGCCTCTCAGCAGGAGCGTGGGCTGGCATGTGTCCAAGCCACACAACATGGCAGTGCCATGGAAGGGCACCACTGGCATGTCCCTGGGGCTGGCAGGCTCCGCTGTCACCGTGGATGGTGGCAGGGTGCCGAGTTTTACAAGTAAAACCCAGTGAGAGAGGGAGTTGGGACGGCACCCTCAGGGCCCTCAGGACTGGACACAGGAACCCCCAGGGTGCTAGGTGCAGTCCAAGGTCACGGCACTGCCCTGCCCCGTGGCCTCTGCCCAGTCCTGGTCCTTCCATATCAGAGTCCTAGTCTGGCTTCAGACGACATTCCTCTACCAGGAAGCCTTCCTGGATCATCGCAGTCTCGGATGCCTCTCGCCCCCGCCCCATGGTGCTCGCTGCCTGCAGCACGTTTCACACATCACGGCTGCAGCACCTCACTCTGAACTGTCCACGCGTGCTTCTCCCTTAGGCTGTGAGGTCAGGAGAAGGAGGCCGTGTCTGACTGTCACCACGCAGACCAGGACCTCGAGCCCAGCGCAGCTAGGCCGGTGTAGACCTCAGGTCCAGCCCCAGCGCTTCATCCCCCTGGAGCCACACACAGGAAGTGCCGTGCCCGACCTCTCGCGGCCTCGGCTTCCTCCTCCGAGAGTGCTCTCAGGAGCACCTCTGACGCCAGCCACCGCCCTGCTCTTCCCAGGGGGTCACTGCAGGCCTCCACACGGTGCCCGCACACGCATGGTGCCCGCACACGCACGCGGCCCTTTGCTCTGCCTGACCCTGCTGTTAGCCAGGGCGCTGGGCGGCGAGAGTATCCAGCGCCGGAGAGGGCTTCACGGTCACCTACTGCCCAGCACGTCCAAGACGTAGGCTCTGTCCCTCTTCACGACACATGGGGCGAGGGACAAGGCCTCTAGCCTGGCAGAGGCCCCTTTAAAAATGTACCCAGACTCCTTCACTGCCAACCAGTTGCTAAAAATACTACCAGAGCAAAAGCTGAAATATCTGTAGAGAAAACTGACTTTCCTGCTCCCACCCCTCCCCCTAGCTGGGTGGCCCCTGCCCGGAGAAGCCCCCAGATCAGCTCTGCACAGGCACAGGCCTCATCACGTCCTACGGCTTGAGCTGGGCACCCAGAAACCGTGCAGCCCGAGGAGGAGGAGCCACAGGTCTGTGCAAGCCATCGCCCCGTCGGCTCCCGCCCGTTCCGGTCAGCTGGTCCACTCCTCTGCCCAGAGGGACAACACCTTCCCATGGCCCTTCCCACCCTTCTCCTCGCTCCTTCTCCAGAGGGCACATGCACTTGCCAGAGAAAGTGAGAAGGCGCCCCCCTTCTTGGAGGGGGTAGAGCCATGCCACAATCCCTTCTCCTCTGGGACTTCGGGACACAGACACACACACAGGCCTGGCAGGACCCAAACTGCACCGTCAGCCACGAAGGACCCAGCTGCCTTAACCCCGTGCCACACACTGGCCCCATGTCTTGTAGAAGCACGTCCCCTCTCACTGCCCCCACTGCTGCTCCCTCCTCCCAGCTCCCCGCGGCCCTCCTCCATCAGCACAGCCTTCGTGGCATTTAAGAGTGCAGGATGACCCGCAGCCCCTCCAACAGGCTAGGAGGCAGTGCACACTCCAACAGCTGCCCAAGGCAGGTGGGTGTGAGGTGGTGCCTGGTGTCGCAGGGCTAGGACACGAGCCCTACAGAGCCAGCCCGCGTGGCGTTTGCACCTGTCCCTTCGCAGTCATACACGGGACGATCCGGGCTCAACGTCCCGCCAGCTACCACGCTGCCACCCTGCCCCCAGTCCAGAGGGACAGTCCTCTCAGGAGGGCCAATGTGTGCCCTGGCTCCATAGCCCAAAGGGTCCGCTTCGAGCTTGTCCAGGGTGCGTGACCACACTGCCTTGGTGTGCGTGACGGTCTGGGCCAGTCCTGCCCTCCTCTGTCTCCGTCTGCCCTTTCTTGCTGGGAGTCTGCCGGTCCCCCTGGGCAGACGCCATGGCCAGTGTGCGTGTGCCTCCCTCGGTGCTGCCAACGGGCAGGTCTGGAATGGAACCGACAGCCCTGTGTGCTGTCCCAGAGCCCGCACCCCAAAGGTCTTTCAGGATGAGGAGAGGGCCACTGCCCGTGTGGGAGTGGGGGTTGCAAAGGCTCTCTCCCGCCAGCTCTGACCAGCAGGAAGAGGGCCCAGAGGCAGTGCTGCCTGCACAGGGACGTTGCCTAGCAACGCGGGAGACTTTACTGCAAACTCACTAGATCCACCGCCTCGGTCTAATTTGGGAAGACGAAAGCCGCCTAGGCCGAGTCTCGCTCTGCCCTCAGTTTCTTCCTCCCCCACCTCTGAGTTCTGGAGCTGAAGTCCAGAGTAACTGGCACACCCCGAGGCCCCAGTGGCGTCCGCCATCTGGGGCAGGCCTCATGTCCCAGGGTATTCTGGCATTTGGTGGAGGTGGGGGGTGGAGGATGTGCCAGAGACAGCTTGGGGAACAGATTTTCAGTTACAAGGGTGGGTGGGTCCCAAACACACTGGGAGAGACACCTGCACCCCACGGCCTGCCATCCCTGTCAGCACGCAGCTTGGCTTGGGGACGGGGTAGCCAGCCTGTCCCCATCCTTCAAGGGCCGGGACTTCCCACCCACTCACTGTGGCCCTGGCCGGTCGGAGGCTGCCACGGACCCGACCACGGGGCGGCAAGGCAACGCCCCTCCCTGGCTCTGGGGCCTCAGCGGAGAAAGCCCTCCGGGTTCTCAGGAGCCACAGCAGGCGCTCTGCCCCGCAGACCCCGGGACCTCCCTGCCCAGCCCTCCTTCCTCCCTGGACTCAAGGGGCCGGTGACTCTTGATCCTGAGTCTGGGGTGGCCCTGTCCTTCCAGGTCACGTTCTGAGGCGGTAGATGGGGGACCGGCCCGGCCTGGGTGCGAACACCCACACTGCGGGCTGCGCGGCCGGCACGTGCCCCCGCACCTGCGCAAGGTGGGGCAGCTGCGCTCGTGGGCGGCGTCTCCGCGAGCCCAGCCGGCCGAGCGCCCACCCCCCGGCTGTGTGCCGACGGCTTTCTGCGGGCCACGACGGGACTTTTCCGCCACATGCGGCGTTTCTTTGCGGACTGAGGGGGCAGAAAGCTACAGGAGCCAGATTTGGGATTCTAGCCAGGCTGGCGGGGCGTGGGAGGTGAGTGGGCGTGGGGTGGCGTCCAGGCAGGAGCCCCGCGCTCAGACGCCGGCGCGGCGGCCTCAGCTCCTCGGCCCGCGCACCCTCCCGCAGCCGGTGGCGAGCGAGCCGGGCCGCCGACGGTGCGCGCGTGGGCGCGGCGCGGAAGCCCGGGGCGGGGGGCCGGGCGAGCGGGCGGGAGGCGTGTCCTCGTCCTCTCGCCCCGCCCAGCCGCCCGAGGCGGCTACCGATTGGCTTGGCAGCCGCGGGGCGCAGGTGACATTCGAGCGCGCGGCGGAGCGCGGGAGAGCGGAGCGGGCGGAGAGCGGCGGGTTGGCGCGGTCTGCGGGCGCGCAGCAGCCAGAGCACCGGCATCGCTCAGCCCCGGGCGTGCGCGGCCTCCCCAGCCCCGACCCGCGCCGGCATGGACTGCTGCACGGTAAGGCGGGCGGGGAGGGCGCGGGGGCACGGGGTGCTGCGGGGCCGCGGGTGGGAGGCGCCGCCCGACGCCAGCGGGAGCGAGCTCCCCCACTCGCCGTGGCGTCCGAGCGCGGGTCTACAGGCAGTCGGCCGGGCCGGAGCGCGCCGGGGCTGCGCGGCAGAGAGGCTGCGGGTGAGACCGGCCTCCCCCAGGGACGCAGGGGCCGCCCCCGGCTCCTTCCCTCGCTTCCGGCCCACCCACTCGCCACCGCACGCCGCCGTCGGTGGGCGGATGGGCTGGTCCCCACGATCCCGGCGCCGGCCCGAGCGCCCTGCCCCGCGCAGGGGTCCTTGACCGCTGTGGTCAGCCTGGACGCGGGCAGTGCGGTTCCGGGGAGGGGCGGGGGAGTGGCCGCGAGGGGCTCCTGCTGGCGACGGCTCCGCGTCAGCCTGGGGTCCCGGGGACAGTCTGGCCCACGGAGGCTCACGGAAGGAGGGCGCGCGGCACACGTACTTGCTTCTGCTGTAGCCCCCACGTGCGGACTGCTGCCCGTGCGCCACCCTAAGGCGCTCGGCGCCCCGACGGTGACCGGGAGGCCTCTGCCCGCCCTACGCCTCCACCCAGCCGCACTGAAGAAAAGAAAGGGCCGGTGAGGTCTGGAAGGAGAGGCCGTCCCAGCTCTGTGGGAGGTCAGACTTCCCTGCCTGGGACGGTGAAGCAGAGGACCCTGTAGCCAGCCGGTGGTGCTGTCCACTCCTGCCAGCACTTACCGGCCACGCGCCTCACCACAGCGCCCAGGGGTGGGACGACCCACAGACGTGCACGCCCAGGCTTTTCCAAGAACCCGCTGCTCAGTGTGGAGGGCCTAGGCTCCCCGCAGTTGCCCTCATTATCAGTACCATGCCCCTAACATGCCCTGGAGAGGACCAAGGAGGAATGGGGCGTCATGGAGGCTCCTGGGCCCGAGGACGAGTGCCCAGCAGAGGCTTCACAGAGAGCACACCCGGGCTGAGAGGGCAGGACAGGGAAGGCGTCCCGAGGCCTGGTCAGTGGGAAGAGCGGCTGAGCGAGAACGAGGAATGCCCTGACCCCTGTGTGCAGCTGTGGGGGCCCTCCCTGTAGGCCCTGCTCTGGCCTGTGCCCAGTGCACCCTGAGGAGTCACTGTCTCCTGGAGAGGCCACCCACCCACACAGCAGAGGTGGCCGCAGCTGTCCAGTGGCCTGGGCCTGGGCTTCACCTGCTCTCCAGAGCTGCCATCCCATGCCCCTCCCAGTCTGCAAGGCCATTGTAGGACTGCAGGGAGAAGGACGGGGGGGTGCAGGCCCAGAGCCCCTGGAGGGCGGGCTGGCTGAGCCTCGTCCTCCCGCTCCGCATCCTATACTGGGCCAAGCGGGGACGTGGCAGGAGAACAGCCGCCTCCAGGTGAGGCGGGTCCCTCTTCACCCTTGGTTCTGGGCTGTCCTGGTGGCCACCTCCACCAGCGTGTGGGAAGAACCTAGCCTGCCTTATTCCCTCCCTTCCCCCTGGTCAAGAGTCCGAGAGCAGGAAAGTGAAAAGAGGTCTCTTTCCTTTCGAGAGAGAGCTGCTCCGGGCTGGCCCCCCAAGCCACAGCCACATCCATGCTTCCCTATGCGCTCAGTGTGAGCAGGTGAGGGCCAGCGTCAGGTCCTGCTCTCCTGCGGAGTCTTTGCCCTGGCCCAGGATCTGTCGCCCGCCCTGCGGCAGTGGTCACCAGCACAGGCTGCTGGGTCTGATCCGTGTCTGCTGCTGTGTGACCTGGCCGAGTTTACAGAACATCCCTGATGTGTTTCCTGTCTAAAATGGGGACTAACAGCGGTTGTGCACCAGGTGCACCTACCACGCAGCGGGCAGGGCGGTTCCCAGCGCTGCTGGATTGGGGAGCTGCGGGAGAGCTCGTCCAACCCGGCCCAGCTCTGGCGTGGCGAGAGCAGGCCGCTCGTAGTGGTGCGGAGCACCTTCCAGTGGCCAGGGGTAAGGCTAAAAGGGAAACACTCCCTGGAAAACAGCCACTGCAGTGTGGACGCGATGGCCAGAGGAGACCCGGGCACATGCAGGCGGGCGTGGGAAGGGAGGGTAAAGGAGAGGTGACTTGTCAGTGGTTTAGGGACCACGTCACCCCAGGCCCCTGGGGCCCATAACCAGAGGGGTCCGCCCGGGCGTGGACAGGCAGTTTCCGGCAGATGTCCTCACAGAAGTCTCCTGACATTCTTGGTCCTGGCCCACACCGTGTGAGAAAACGCCCCCCTTGGCCTTCTGGGCTCTGTTTAGTCAGGGTTTAAAACAGGCTGATCCAAAGGACTCCGTTTTGATTCGGACAACTTTAATAAGGCGGGGAGCCAAGGCTCCTGTTTTGCCAACGCGCCCCCTTTCGTAGGCCCTGCCCTCGTAGATGCCTCAGAGCTCAGCCACACTCCGTCCACCCTGGCTTTGGCAGGCACCACCCGGCACCGGGACGATGTGCCCCTTCCGGGGTGCCTTTCACCCCCCTCCAGTTCCACTGGTGGAGCCAGCAGCGCCCTCCTGAGAATCTGCTGTCGGAGTGGCGCGTGGGGGTGGCCGTGCCTGCTGCTTCTGGTTTCCATTCTTGACCAGTTGGGGGCGGGGAGTGCCAGCAGGTCGGTCAGCGTGGTTGGAGGAAGATGGCCCTTCCTGGCTTGACTGCCCGCCCCTGCACAGCTGCGTCGACGAGGAGGAGGGCTGGAACGGCCTCTCACAGCCATGGCCCTCTCTGAGAAGCCTCTCGTTCCCCGTGAACATCCCAAGAAAGACGTAAACTCTGAGAGCCCGAGAACCCAAAGGAGGTGCCTCTGGTTTTCAGATGTGAGGAGTGGGGTCAGGGAGACCTCCAGACTGGGAGGGACGGGTGTGCGGCCCCACGCACACCGGCCTCGTGCTGACTCCAAGTCTCGTCCCATGGCACGTGTGTGACGTGAGCTGGAGGGAACCGAAGCCCGAGCAGCGGGGGCAGCTCTGGGAGCCACTCACCTGCCTGGGCCCAGGCGTCCGGGGTCCACACCTGTGCTCCTCCGCCAGCACCTGGCTGAGGCAGTAACCATGGACGCCTCACTCGCGCCAGATCCACTTCTGAGACCTGGACGAGTGAGGAGGGCAGGGCGAGCAGCCCTGAGAATCTGGCCGAGACTTCGGTCACCTTGGGCCTCCGAGGAAGAGGTGGCGAGAGTGCCGGAAGGCCCTCAGACGAAGGCCCGGAAGCCAGAGGCCAGGTCAAGAAACACCTTCTCTTCGTGCTATTTCTTAGCATGGTATCTGCTATAGGGCACATGACTCACTGGAGACAGAGACAGACAGAAAGTGAGAAATCACCCCCTGGGGGCATGGTCGTGCTGCAATCCCTTCTCCTTCATCCTCCACTTGGGATTTGGGGCACGCACGCACACAGGCCTGTCACAAGTCCCAAGGTGCCGGCTCTGAGATTCAAATCGCAGTTGATGACGTGGGAGTCCAGCAACGTAGCAGTTCCGCCACCTGAGAAATGCCCTTCTAACTCCATAGCAGCAGTCGTACTCCCTCACGCTTGCTAACAGAAGCACATGACACTGGGGGGCTGAGAGACAGGGTTGTAGCTCACCCTTCTAGTGGCTGGAAGCGCCAGGGCACAGGGTTGGCATCAGGCTCGCCCACAGCGGGAGCACAGAGGGGGGCAGGTGGGTGCACGAGCAGCAGGCAAGCTGGGCCAGCTCTTTCACGATGGCCAGACCTGACCCCATGTCACGGAGCTGGGACACCGTGGCCCCCACGGTGCAGGTACTATGAGCCAGTCACCACCCACTAGGCTCAGCACCTCCAGAGACCAAACACGGAACCACGGGACGAGCATTATCAAGCCCTCGCAGGAACCACTCCATCCTGACCACGCTGATGCCGGCGTGGTGCCAAGCAGCGGAATGTTCCAGGCTGCATCCCTCTGCCTGCCAGGCTCACTCCGATGGGTGCACCATCAGTCCCCATCAATCCCAGATCCTCTCCTCACAGGGAGGGCAGGCTGTCAGAGAAGCAGACCTACTTTTGGGGCACGGGGGTGGGTTTGATTATTAGGTTGAACCTTATAAAATTGTTATTATATAACCACTTTTGGCCTACAAAAACAGCTATTTTGCGTCAATGTAGAATTCTTATTTAAAATAATCATAATAATAGCTAGCATTTATTTATCAAGCAACTAGATGGTGCCAGAAACCGTGTATCATGCTGTTTATTCTTCCCCAACCCATAGAGGTGAATATTATTTTCAGATGAAGGAGCTGAGATGCAGTTAAATAATGGCCCCGAGACTGCAGTTAGATCCAAGGCCCGTTTCCTGGGTGGCACCTACCTATTTTACAGAGTAGGCTTCCGCTGATACGGAAGGTCTGAACTTGTGGCCGCCAGCAGCAGTCTGCCTCCTCTGCAGGTCCCTGGGCCCGTGTCAGGTATCGGTAGGCTAGGGCAGCCCTCTGCTTTACTGCCCGACTAGGTGAGTGTCAGTGAGCGGCCTCCCTCCTGAGCAGACGCCACCTGAGGTCTCCCTGGCCTTTGGAGCGACCTTCTCCTCACTTCCCCAGACAGCGCCTGTCTTCCGTGCGTGCTGGGAGCAGCCAGCAGTGCAGTGCGCCCTCAGCCGGGGAGGCGGGCAGCTCCCTCTGGTCCCAGTGGGCCTGGCCTGTGTACTCAGGGAGAGGATGCCCTGCTGGGACGTCCACACCTGCTCCCCAGGAACCCTGGACTGGAGAGCAGGCCCTGGCGCCACGTGCTGTCCTCCGGCTCCTGTAAGGCGCTGCTGGGGCGGCCTACCCGAAGGGCTGTCGGGCTTCCCAGGAGGCAGGCACCCGGCAGAGCCTCTGCACCCTGGGCCGCCCCTAGCCCTACCGCCCCGCGGGTCTCGGCGCAGCGACCCCAACAGCGCCCCTGCCCGCCCTAGGAGAGCGCGTGCTCCAAGCCGGACGACGACATCCTGGACATCCCGCTGGACGACCCCGGAGCCAACGCGGCCGCCGCCAAAATCCAGGCGAGTTTCCGGGGCCACATGGCGCGGAAGAAGATCAAGAGCGGCGAGCGCGGCCGGAAGGGCCCGGGGTCCGGGGGACCAGGCGGCGCGGGGGGCGCCCGGGGGAGCGCGGGCGGCGGCCCCAGCGGAGACTAGGCCAGGTGAGGAGGTCGCCGGGACAGAGGGCTGCGGGGCTGGGCGAGGGCCCGGGCGGGCCGCAGCTCCACCCTCCGCTGCCGCCCACCGAGGGCTGAGCCTCCCCCAGGCGGGCGGCGGGCGGCGGGCGGGCCCTGCGTGGGGCGGAAGCCATGCCGGCCCCTCCTCTGCAGCGCGGGGGGAGGTGCGGGACGGGGTCCCCGGGTCCGGCTCCGGCCGGGCGCGTGCTCAGGCCGCCTCTCCCTCAGCTCCCGAGGACAGATGGATGCCGCGTCCCTGTCGCAGCGACGAGCCTGCCTTGCCGTGTTCGTGACCCCCTGCCAGCCGCCTTTCGGAGCCCGCGCGCCCCAGGACTCCCCTTCCCAGGCACGCTCCGTCGGAGTCGCTCGGTTCCGGCCTCCTGTGGTCCCGCTCGCCCGTCCCCTCCCGAGCCCCCCACGTCCCTCTTCGGCCTCTCGCAGCCCCCCGCCAGCATGCAGCCGGGCCGCCGCTGCCAGGGCGCCCTCGGCGTCGCCAGGCCCGCGCGCTCGCACCGAGTCCTTCGGCGCAGCGCGCAGCGGGAGCGGCTCCCGGGCCTGCTGCTCCGCCCCGGCGGCGCCCAGAACTTCGGGTCCGGGGCGGGGAGGGAGAGGAAGGTTTTTAGGGGGCCGGGTGCTCCCGGCTCCGGGTCGGATCGGGAAGGACGTTCCTGCCCCACACTTGCCTGCCGCCGCCCCTCCACTCTCTGCAGCTCTCCCGCGCGTGCAGACCCCGGGCGCCCGGGGGCTCGGGAGGGCGAGGCCTCCGCGGCCCGCCCGCTCCTCCGGCTGCGGCCCCGCCCCGGGCCCCGGGCTGCGGCCGGAAGGCTGTCAGTCTCCGTGTTGCATGTGACCGTGCTGGGTTGGAATGTGAACAATAAAGAGGAATGTCCGAGCGAGCGGGTGCAGGGAGGGCTTCGGCGCGGCCCGTCAGCGGAGCGGGGAGGCGCCCTTGTCACTGCCCCTCGACCCTCCAGACTCCCGTGGGCGCTCCCGGCTGGCCCTCCAGCCCACTCCCCTCACGGGGGCTCCCTGGGAGGCCCTAGAGAAACGCCATTCCCACGGGAAGAACCAGGCCACAGAGTGCTGGAGGCTTTAATAGTTGGCGCGGCCCTCAGGGCGCAGGGGTGGGGCGGGTCACACACCAGCGACCAGCGGGGGCTTGGGCGAGGCGGTGGCCGTGCTGGCCGCAGGGGGCCTCTCCAGGAGTCTGTGACTGGACGTGGCCCTCGCCGAAGTGCCGGAAGTCCCGGGAGCCTCGGCATCCTCCCTGACGGACAGGGACAGATCCTGAGTGAAGGCTGGAAGTGGCTCTCCGGGGCCTGCCTCTGCGCCCCCGGGGCCCCAGCTGTATGCTCAGGGCCGTCCCCCTTCCCAGCAGTCCTACGCTAGCACCCGTGGAAGTGCTCTGACAGAAGGCCGATGGTTTTCCAAGTCTGAAGACAGGACCGGTCAGTCCCTGAGCCCTCCCTGTCCCTTCGCCATCTCCGTGTACACCCGGCCACGTACTCGAGCCCCGATTTTCAGCACCTGAGTCTCAGGCTGAGCGACCCTGCCCCAAACACTTCTCAGGACTCACCATTTTGAGTGCTGAAGGTGCTACTGTGACCACAGCCTCTCCCTCTGCGAGACCCCAGCCCTGCTCACCGAGGGTCACTGCCCCCGTACGTGTGCTCTGGCTTTCTCCTCTCTCTCTGGAACCTTGTCAGGCAGAAGGCAGCGACTGACAGCAACAGCACGCCCAGGAGCACCCCGATCAGAGCCCCCGCCACTCGCCCTTTTGAGGGGCCTAAGGAGACAGGGTCCTCCGAGCGTCAGACCCTCCTGGCCCACCCTCAGCTTCATGCAGCCCCACTGCAGCCCGTCTGCATGGGCTCTGCCCTGCGTCCCATCAAGACCTACCGGACACAGAGAGGGTCAGCTCACAGGAGGCCGTGCCCATCTGGTTGGTGGCCACACAGCGGTAGGTGCCAGAGGAGGCCAGGGAGAGGTTGGTGAGGGTGAGCTGGCCAGACGCCTGGTCTAGGGTGAGAGGAACGTCTGAGCCCCTGCGGGAGGAGTGCACCTGCGCTTCCGTAGCAGTGCTGTCAGGGGGGACCAGCCTCATCTATCCGTGGGAGAGCGGACCCAGAGAACAGACGGGCGCGGGGACCAGCAGATGACGTAATGGCTATGTTGCTGGACTCCCATGTAGTTGACCACAGTTCGAGTCCTGGACCCAATGTCTTAAAACTCATGTCAGGCACGTGTGCGTGCGTGCCCAAGATCCCAAGAGGAGAATGGAGGAGAGAGGATTGTGGCGTGGCCATGCCCCTGGGGGTGATTTCTCACTTTTTGTCTCTGTTTGGTGAGCGCACATGCCCTATAGCAAAAATCTCTCTCCAAAAAGAAAAGACATAAGCGGTCCTCTGACCAGAGGCGTCCCAGTGCTGCTGCAGCTGGCTGATGTCAGTCCTGGCTGGGGACGAGGCTGGCCAGCAGCTGCACCCTCTGGGCACCTGTGAGCTGACCCAGATCTTTTCTGAACCATAGATGGCACACCTGGGGGGAGGGGCTCTGGACCGATAAAGGGCGTGCGGTGGTTTCGGGAGAGATAAGGCAGCCGGGTCAGGGAGCTGAGCAGCTCTTTTGTGTACGCCCCCCACCCCCTACAGAAACGCAGCATGATTCAAGCCAGTCCACGCTGTCTCTCCTAGGTAGTTCAGAAGTGACCCTTAACAAATCTAAGAGAAACCCCCCAGAAGCAGACAAACCAGAGCCATCAGAACGCCCTGCCTCCGAGCTGGAGCACATTAAGCTAGACAGGTGTGCCAGGAGTGCCTGGCCAGACCGCGCAGGGAAGGGGTGGGTTGTCTCCACTCCCGGCCTGGAGCTGGCGATGGCTGTGTGGCACGTTAGGACTGGAGAAGCCCTGGCCTTACCTTGAACCATGCTGCCAGGCGGGGGCGTAGGAGAAGGCCCCAGGCGCACCCAGCTGTACACCGGCTTGGGCGCGCCCTCAGATGAGCTGCATCTCAGCGCCGCAGCGCCTCCCACGGCGAAGAGCCCACTCTGGCTGCATAAGGGGGTGCTGGGAGGCACTGAGAGAAGCACAGAAAGCACCCACAATCCTTCGGCTCATCCCAGGAAGTGCTAGATCTCCTGTGTGGATCCCCCTACCAAAGACACAGTGATCCACCGCCACTCACAGCCCCGTGTCCCCAGGAATCAGCGCGACTGGGAGGTCACGGCAAGCCGAAGTGTAAATGTCCACTCGCTGTCCCCATTCCTGCCTGCCAGACACACAGTGCGCGACGCAGCATCAGCCCCACGTCCTACAGCTTCTCACCCACCCAGACATCCCCGCCTCTCAGCATTCCAGCTGCTGCTCTGGGCAGCTCTGTCACGATGAAAATGGGGCCCTTTCCCTTTAATGGCCGCTCCTGACCTAGAAGAGACGGAATGGAACGGGAGGCTCCCCTGGGCACGGCAGGGAGTGACTCAGATCCGTGGGAAGGGCTTCCTCTCTCGGACCCTTTGCTGCCAGGCCCCAGGGAGGGGACGCTGTGGACTGTGGAGCCAGATCCCAGAGGGAGATGTTCCCCTGGGCTCCAGGGGCGCCGAGCATTTCGGCTGAAGTGGGGACACCCCGGCAGCATAGCAGGCCACTCACCCAGCACGGTGAAGTTGATCAGCCCCAGCCCATTGGTGTAGAAATCGGGCGGGTTGTTCACTTGGCAGAGGTAGGTTCCGGTATCTGAAGGGCGCACGTCGGTCAGCGTCAGGGTAGCCACCCCTCCAGTGGGGGGGTTCTGAAGCAGCCTGGCCCTCCTCGCCTTCGAGCCAGTGGGGTACAGACGGCCACTGGTGAAGTACAGGATCTGGGGAGGGTGGGAGACGCTCAGACCTGGCATCACACCTGGTCCCCCGCCTGAAGAGCAGGTGAGAGGCCACTGCCACCCAGTCGGAACCAGGGACGGTCTCGGTGCCAAACCCAGCCTCGCCCAGCATGAGGGCCTGAGGCACTGATTGCTCCCCGCTGAGCACAGGGTCCATCTCGACACCTTGGTGTCACTGGGGTCATACTGAAGTGGGGGCTGCACTGACCGCAGGGAGTTGGACTCAGGGCTACAGAAGAGGAAGGGGTGATGGGTCACCACAGACTGCAGCCCCAGGGAGCAGGAAGCACCCCTCAGCTTTCCCTCCAAACTTGCTGGTCTTCAGACCACCCTCCTCGCCTCGCCTCTCAGCCCCAGGGTCCTCTGTCCCTGCCTCTCCCCCGGCAGGTGCCTTCAGCTCACCGGATGGGCTGCAGAGACTGGGGTCCCGGGCGGTGCAAAGCTCCACTCCAGGGCGAAGCTGTCTCCCACTGACGTCCTGTAGCCGCAGGTCAGCTCAGCTGTCCCGCCCACCGGTGTGCTCAGTGGCTCAGCGGGGACCTTGACCTCCACAGCTAGCCCCAGGGCTGTGGGCAGAGGGAGGCCATGGCTCAAACGGTGACCCAGGTAGCCCCCACCAGCAGCCCAGAGTACACCCTCTCCCCAAGCCGGCCTCTCCCTTCTTGAAACCTGAGGTTTCAGGGAGGGTGGGGCCACTGCCTGGCCGGTTTTGTGGGTAAAATGACAAGACCAGGTGAGGCACAGGGTGTGTTTGGCAGGAAAGGAAGACCATGGCCCCACGGGCCACCCCCTCGCACTCACTGTGGAGCACGCTGCACTTTGCAGGTCCCCGGCCCCCCTGCCCCAGCCTGGCCCCTCACCGCTCAGGCATGCCAGGTCCAGCAGGGCCTGGCAGAGGAAGGGCCACAGCAGCTGGGCCATGGCGTGTGCTGTCTCCTGCCGTGGGCTCTGGGTGCTGGGGCTGAGAGGGAGCACCAGGGCCTTCCTGGTACGGGCAGCACTGGGCAGAGACTGGTTATCACAGAGCAAACGGAGCAGAGCCCTCCCTGCAGCCCGGCCCAGAACCTTGGGCAGGTTCCTTCCACCTGCCCCCAAGGCCTATGGCTCTGCTGGGCTGGGTGTGGGCTCCGAGGGGAGGCTCAGCCAGGGGCCCTGGAGGAAAGTGCTGGCTCTGGAGGGAGAGGGGCATTGTGCCGGCAGTGGGAGCAACGTGGAGGGAGAGGGGCATTGTGCCGGCAGTGGGAGCAACGTGGAGGGAGAGGGGCATTGTGCCGGCAGTGGGAACAACATGGCCCTCTGCAAGAGCCCAAGCCAGACCCTGGCCCTTTGGAGATTCTCGTTGCTTATTCTTTTAGCTTACGTGTCTATTTCTTCAGAGACACAGGCACCTCTGGCAAGGTCTTCACTCGTGACCCACCAGCCCGGACCACTGCACTCAGGCACAGTGGGGAGGAAGCTTCCATGGAACACTCAGGCCTCCCCACTCCCAAACCCTGTACACCTCATGGGCAGAGAAACAGGAGCCCACCCTCAGCAGGAAAGGGTGTGACGGGGTGGTGCTCGCCCCCTGTCCGTACCCAGGGGAGGCTTTGGTGGGGCAGGAAAGTGTGGGCAAAGATGGGCTGGGTGCCCACTCGGGCCAAGCTCTCTTTTGCCCTGCACAGGTAGCTGTGCCCCGGCCACCCGGGCTGCCCAGGGGATGAGGGTCCCCTCCACTCTGGCTCCTTGTGCCTCCCCGCCACAGGGCAGCAGACGGCCTCCTGGAAAACTCTATAAGAGCGTTCATCTGGAGAGGGCTACTCCCGGCAGTCCAACGTCAGCCAACTCCTTGTTTGAAAAGGTTTAATTCTTATTCCATACAAACACAATGCATATTTATTGAGATTTGTAAAATGAGGACAAAAACACATACTTCAAGTTAGTTTTAAACTATCTTCCTTATCTCCTGCCCCAGCAAACCCAACCAAGCCAGCAGGACAGGTGTGTTGGTGCAGGAAGCTGGAGGAGGCAGGAGGTGGCACAGGTCACCCAAGGCACCCGGGGGACAACCGGCTGCTTCCCAGGAAGTAGCAGGGGCGGCACCCCTCCGCATCTCAGCCCCTTCTTCATCGGCTCCTGGACAGTTAGGTCTGAGACCCAGTCTTCCCAGAGTGACATGTGGGGCACAGGACTGGAGAGCAGAGTGGCTGGGGCAGGACTCAGCCCTGTGCGGGTGACCATCACAGGCCACCTGGTTGGGCCAGTGCGTGGCCAGGCCTCACACCAGAGACCCGGCCTGGCTCTGGGCGGGCACCATCAGGGACGTAGCACCCATGCGGCTCAGGGCAGAGGGGGACACCCCACCGGGGCCCGGGGACGCTGGCCGCGGGTGGGCCCCATTTGTCCTGGACGGTCGTGGTGAAGGCAGGGCCTGGCTGGAGAGACTGGGTGTGGGGGTCAGGGCACCAGGCCTGAGAGGACCAGGGGGGGGCCGGAGGGCACGTGCTGAGGTGACTGAGGACAGAGTCCCATTCTTGGAGACTGTGTCTGAGCCCTTGGGCCAGGGCAGGGTCCGGGGAGCGACAGCATCCTCCCTGGGGGTCAGAGAAGTGGTCAGGGGTCGGAGAGAGGGCAGGAGAGAAGACCTTCTGAGCTGCCCCCCGCCCTCACCTCCCCCTCCCCCCCCGGGCCCTGGGACCCCTCCAGCTACTCCTGCAGAAGGCCACTGTCCCCCCCCACCCCCGGGCCCTGGGACCCCTCCAGCTATTCCTGCAGAAGGCCACTGTCCCCCCCCACCCCCGGGCCCTGGGACCCCTCCAGCTATTCCTGCAGAAGGCCACTGTCTCCCCCCCCCCCGCCCCCGGTCCTGGGACCCCTCCAGCTACTCCTGCAGAAGGCCACTGTCCCCCCCCCGCCCCCGGCCCTGGAACCCCTCCAGCTACTTCTGCAGAAGGCCACTGTCCCCCCCCCGGGCCCTGGAACCCCTCCAGCTACTTCTGCAGAAGGCCACTGTCCCCCCCCCGGGCCCTGGGACCCCTCCAGCTACTCATGCAGAAGGCCACTGTCCCCCCCCCGCCCCCGGCCCTGGGACCCCTCCAGCTACTCCTGCAGAAGGCCACTGTCCCCCCCCCGCCCCCGGCCCTGGGACCCCTCCAGCTACTCCTGCAGAAGGCCACTGTCCCCCCCCCCGCCCCCCGGTCCTGGAACCCCTCCAGCTACTTCTGCAGAAGGCCACTGTCCCCCCGCCCCGGGCCCTGGGACCCCTCCAGCTACTCCTGCAGAAGGCCACTGTCCCCCCCCCCCCCCGGCCCTGGGACCCCTCCAGCTACTCCTGCAGAAGGCCACTGTCCCCCCCCCGCCCCCGGCCCTGGAACCCCTCCAGCTACTTCTGCAGAAGGCCACTGTCCCCCCCCCGGGCCCTGGAACCCCTCCAGCTACTTCTGCAGAAGGCCACTGTCCCCCCCCCGGGCCCTGGGACCCCTCCAGCTACTCATGCAGAAGGCCACTGTCCCCCCCCCGCCCCCGGCCCTGGGACCCCTCCAGCTACTCCTGCAGAAGGCCACTGTCCCCCCCCCGCCCCCGGCCCTGGGACCCCTCCAGCTACTCCTGCAGAAGGCCACTGTCCCCCCCCCCCCGCCCCCGGTCCTGGAACCCCTCCAGCTACTTCTGCAGAAGGCCACTGTCCCCCCGCCCCGGGCCCTGGGACCCCTCCAGCTACTCCTGCAGAAGGCCACTGTCCCCCCCCCCCGCCCCCGGCCCTGGGACCCCTCCAGCTACTCCTGCAGAAGGCCACTGTCCCCCCCCCCCCCCTGGGACCCCTCCAGCTACTCCTGCAGAAGGCCACTGTCCCCCCCCCCGGGCCCTGGGACCCCTCCAGCTACTCCTGCAGAAGGCCACTGTCCCCCCCCCCCCGGGCCCTGGGACCCCTCCAGCTACTCCGGCTGGAGGCCCCCGGCGCCCCCCCGGCAGCAGAGCCCCTTACTTGATGTCATTGGCCACCTCCTCCAGGGCCTTGCCACTGCGCCGGTACAGGAGGACCAACCCAACCAGCAGCCCAAGCCCGACCAGCGTGCCCACGGCCGCGCCAGCAACCACAGCAGCCCTGGGCCCTGGGAAGGGTGTGGTGTCAGGCAGCCGCCAGCTGTCCTGGCCTCCTGGTCCTGCCCTGCCCACCCTGCACTGCCACCATGTCCTTCCCCCCCCCTGCTGGGAAAGGGCAGCTGCCGGGAACGTCACCCACACGAGCATTTGCCCAGGACCTGCACTAGCCAGAGGGCACGCCCGCCCCACACCCACCCTGCACTGGCCTCCCTCGCCACACGTACCCCTCACTGACCTGTGCTCACCGCCAGGGTGACGTTGCACTGGGCACTGCCCACCTCATTGCGGGCCGTGCAGACGTACACTCCAGACCTGGTAGCCGAGAGGTTGGTGAGACTTAAGGACCCTTGAATCTCATCTGTGGGCACAGTGTAGCCGTCAGACACCCGCTTTTCCATTAAAAAAAGGAAAATCCTGTCCTACTCTGGAACATCCTCCCGGACTCTCTGGACAGCGCACTGTCTGTTCGTGAAGGAGCTGAAAGGTGACAGCCAGCAGGTGGGCCTGCACCCAGGGGCAGGCCTGTGAGCCCAGCGCCCACTCCCTCTCCCGCAGCCGTGGCTGTTATGGCGCAGGGAGGCCCATCGCGAGCGTGATGAGAGAGAAGGAGAGGGGCAAGGAAGCCAGGGCCCAGCAGACTGGCTTCGTGTGAGGCCCTCGGTAGCCCCGGGTCCCCATGTCCTCATCTGTGAACAGGGCGGCACAGCCTCCCCCAGGTGCGGAAGGGCGACCCGGGCTGGTCGTTACCCCCACCACACTGCTGGCCGCTCACGCTGCACCAAACGCTGCACTGAACGCCTTGCGTTCTCTGACTTACCAAAACGTCTCAGCCGGCCTAGGGGTAAGCACTATCTTAAAAAGGAATAAGCTTTTATTATTTTATTTTTTTAAAAAAAAGGTCATATGGAAATAGAAAGAGTGGCAAAATGAAACCCCGTCTGTCCAGCACCCAGGTCCAGCAGTACTAGCATTTTCCTGTATGCATGTCATTTCTCATTCGCTGGCACATTCTAAACTACATACTTCAGCATGGAGCTCCAAAATGGCATCGTCCCACTCATGCAATGCCAGTCCCGTGCCTGACAAGTCACACTTCTCTGAAACTGTCTGTACTCCACATTTAAATATCCCAGCTAGGGGCCAGCGGGGAGTGTAGTGTTTAAAGTGCTGGACCCCACGTGGCTGACTGCAGTTTGAGTCCCAGAACCAGTGGCTTGAAAACCACGCTGGGATCATGGGCATGTGTGCCCCAAACCCCAGGAGGACAATGGAGGAGAAGTGACTGTGGCGTGGCCACCCCTTTCTGGGGGTGACTTCCATTCCCCTACTACCCAGGTCTCTGGTAAAGGTATGCGGCCTATAACAGACTAAAAAAATGAAAGCCCCAGTTGTCCCTGAGTATTTCTCACAGCAGGTGTGTTCAAGTCCAGGCTACTGCTACCCTCACAGAGGAGGTGCAGTGGGGGCAGAGGCACACAGAGCGCCGGGCTTGCACCGACACAGCAGGACACCCCCCAGGACCCCCCGTCCCTCCCGCTCTCTGGCCAGTCCCCTCACCTAAAACCGGTGAGTAGAAAACCTCTTTGAAGGGGGGCAGCTGCATCCACCGGTACTTGGCAGTAGGCTTACTCCTCGGGGACTGGCAGCTCAGGGTCACATTGCCACCCACATGGGGCATGCCCATGAGGTGGCAAGACGGAGGCGCTGGAGGAACTGGGAACGGGGGACAGGTTAGCCCACACCCAGTGAACCGCAGTCCTGCCACGCCTCCCACCCCGCTGCCCCTCAGCGGCCCGTCCTCCAGTCCCGCGCCCCGGCAGTGCCCAGCCCTGCCTGCTGCCAGGTGGAGCAGGACCTTCATGGGTGCTTTGCACTCACCCAGCACCGTCAGCTCCAGGGTTTTGCTGCTGTGGGCCAAGTTGGAGCCGGCACTGTCTCCCACATTCACGGTGCACACATAGGAGCCAGAATCCTCCTCCCGGAGGTCCCGCAGCCGCAAGGACACATTTCGGGAAGGCATGGTGTGGGCCAGGGACACCCTCGGTTTGCTGGACACAGCCCCATTAATGTAGGCCAGCACCTGGGGGCACGTCTCCCATTACTAAGGCACGTGTCACTGCACCCGCCCTCTGGCTGTGCCAGCTCCGTCTCCCCGGGGCAGGTCCCCAGTGCTCCTCCCTCATGTCACCAGGGCGTTTAGGAAGGGGGCAAAATGGGGAGCAGGGCTGCTGCAAGTAAGAGGTGGAGGTGGACACGAGATGCAGGGCGGGCCGGGTTTCGTCGGGTCTGGAACATGCACAGTTGGGAAAGGCAATCGCCAAGAAACGAAAGGACCACAGTATCTTAAAGACGACGGGATGGTCTAACCACATTTTCCAGGACCTTGGAAGGAGCCCAGGTATCTGAGGGGCTCAGAAAAGGGGTTGCATCCTCTTCTTGGCAAAGCCACCTGTGAGTTTGGGGTCATGGACAGGTGGAAGCCGGGACAACACCGTCCCTGGCCTCCCACGGTGGTGTCAGGGGCAGGCAGACAGACAATCAGGCACCGAATGGGGGAGAAGCAGCCTGTGGCGTCACAGGGCCCAAAGTACAGACACAGAGATGACCGCCCTCCGCCCTCCCCGTCCGGGGCCTCCCCGACCCCCTGCACTGTTTACGGTGACTCCTGTGCTAGGCCCTAGGGAGACTTCAGGGAAGAGAACTCTTGGGGAGGCGGCCTCCATGATGGAACAAAATCTGGCCCTCCTCCCCCTCACCTCTCGCCTTGCCCAGGACCCCAGCGCCCTGCGCGTGGCCCGCTGTCGGCAGCCCCTCCCTCACCTGGCTCAGATGCTTCCCTTCCTGCTCCTTGAACCAGATCACGACCGGCATCTCCCCAGGGTGGAGCACAGACACGACCCCGTCCAGAGAGTACGAGGCGGGCAGCACCACCTCCCCGCCCTCCACCGCCTGCAGCTGCGTGAACTCGGCGGGCCCGTGGATCGTCAGCGAGGTCTGAGCTGGGCACAGGAGACAGCTCTCAGTGTCCGCGGAGCGGCCGCCCCCGCCCTGGGGTTAGCAGACAGGGACACGTTTCTGAAGAGGCGGACTTGGCAGCCATCCGGAGGGAGATGCGGGACCGGGGCCTCTGGACGGCAGAGACACCGCCCGGCCCGGCGGGGCTGGTCCTCCGAACCCGGGGAGACGGGGTCCCAGCGCAGGCCGTCTCAGGAAAGCTCCCAAGAGCCCTCTGGGGTCCCCGACCTGGGCGGGCTCTCGGCCGCAGGGAGTTGAGGGCCAGGCGGACGCGGTTGGGGACAGGTGCACCTGTCGCTGGGGTTACCGCGGCTGGGCTCGCGACGCTCTGGAGCAAGTGCTCCCTGCCGGGCAGAGGCGACCGGGGGCCCGCGCCCCGCCTTCGGGCATGGCCTGGGCGTGCGCCCGCCGAGCCCCGCCGGCGAGACAGGCCCCGGGATCGGGATCGGGATCGGGATCGGGATCGGGCGGCGGGGAGGGCAGGCGGGAGCAGCCCACCGCGGCCTCCGGGGCCAGAACCGGCCGGACGCGCCACCCCGCCGCTGCCCGCCCGTCCCCGCGGGGCCCTACCCCGTTCCTTGGCCTGGCCGAGCCCCTTCCCGTTTCCTGGCGGGTCCCCGCGGGCCGGGCAGGAAACCTGGGCCCGGCGATAAGGACGAAGACAATGGAGGGGCGCTGGGCCGGAGACGCCGGAGGGCACGGCCGCCCGCACGTCCCCGCACGTCGGAGCCCGCGGCCCCGCGCCCGAGGTCGGGAGCTGCCCGCGCCTGCTCGGCCGCCGGGGACCTGGGGGTGCCCTGGGGGTGCCCTGGGGGTGCCCTGGGGGGCGGCGGCTTCCCGGCCCGCGCGGCCGTCTGAGTCCCGGGATGGGTGAAGGACCTTCGGACGTGGAGCCAGAGCGGCGGCCGCCCGGGCTCTATTTTTAGTCTCCCTCGTTCTTTGAGAAACTCCCCCCACCGGCTTCTCACGCCCCAGGGGCAGCCGCCGAGCCCGAGAAGCGCCAGAGGAGGGCCTCGGAGCCCGGGCTGGCCGGGGCGGGTCACCCTGGGGAGCTGGGGGTGGGGTGCAGCGGGGTACGGGGTGAGACTCGGGGGCCCAGTGTAAGAAGCCCAGGTCACAGGAGCTGCTCCTGAGACCCGGCCGGGGCCCATCTTAGTCCCCCTTGTGGCTGAGCCCTCTGCTCCCTCACTCCTGTCCTGGCTCCCTCCGGCCGAGCCGGCCCCCCAGCCTTCACTGCATGCGGGTCCTGGAGGGAGCCCGGAGCTCCTCAGGCTGCCCGCAGCCCCCTTTCCTCGGGGACTCTGCCCCTCACCTTATCCCGTCTCTGGCGCTGGGACCCAGTTGGAGTGGTGAAGTGGGGGGCTCTCCCCATTCTACTCCTATGGGCATTTGAACCCCAAACGGCCTCCTGGTCACGCTTTGGGGGCCCTCCCTTGATTCCTGAGGTTGGGGGGACCTGGGCTGGGGGATTCCCTGGGGGCCTTTCACAGCAGCGGTGTGGGGTGGGGCCGGGGCTGCCGCTAAGTCCTTAAGCGCTTTATCCAGTGTCTCATCTAGGCTGGCTCATCCCGCTCTGCAGGAGGGAGGGTGTGGGGTGGTTCTGGTAACTGCGCAGAGATGGGGGCTCCCGGCCCGTACCCCCATGGCCAACCTGGAGCTGTCCTGGCCCCTGAGGAAAAGGCACGCAGCCAGGGATGCCTGGGGTGAAGGCGGCTGGCAGGGAGAGGGCCCCAGGCTGTAGTTCGTAGTTCGGGGAGACCCAGTTTCTCCCCCCTCCGGGTCAGGTTCGCCCCCCTGCCCACATCCCCAGACCCCTCCTGCCCCAGGTCTCACTCACCGACAGCGCTCAGCCCCAGGAACAAAAACCGCAGTAGGCTGGCCACCAGGGACCCCTGCAGGGGCATCATGGTGCTCCCTGGCCTCGCCAGTCAGGGCACCAGCGGCCACACCAGCTGCAGGTGCCGGCGGCCTGACCACTGAGTGGCAGGGAAGCCGCTCGCTGACTCCCAGGGCGGCTCCAGCCGCCTCTGAGCCCGAGCCGGAGGTGGGGGGAGCGAGGGACCTGGACACAGGACGGGGCGGGGCGTCGAAGGGGCGGAGAGGTCGCTGTCCTCAGGGCGGGGCGCCCAGGGACCGCCGGTGCGGGAGGAGCTCACCCAGTGGAGTCCCTGGAGCCGGCCAGCCTGGCAGGAGGGTCCGGGGCTCTCACTTCGCCACTCTCTCACCAGGGTGCACAGGAGGGCCGGGGGAGGTTTGGGGACTGTCCCCCAAGTGCAGGGGACAGCCACATCTGACACTAGGGAGGTTGGCCTCTACTACGTTTGGGACCACCGCACCCTAGGCTTCCTGGAGGGGCGGAAGGGGAGGCACATTTTCCCAGGGCCACCAGGACCCCCGTGATGTGAGTCACAGTGACAGGCCTGGGATGCTATCAGCCTGGGGGGGGGGGGGGTGGGCCAGCAGCCGCCAGGCCAATCCCAGGCCAGACCAGGCAGCCAGCCCCACCCCCGCCCTGGAGGTCCCCACCAGAGCAGGGTTTACCCCCGCCGTGGCCTTGCCGTGTCAGGCAGCCCTGGGGCTGAGTTGGTGCCTGAGGCAGCAGGAAGGCGGGCGCCCTGCTCTGACTTAGCCCCCTGCTGGCAGCGCTGACTCTGACGCCTGGGACCAGACGCTCTTGGTGAGTTTAATGTGCTTTCCCTCCCCCATCGGGGACAAGCCACCCTCAGCCCGGCACACACCTGGTCCTTGCTCCTTGGTCCGACAGCCAAAAAGATGGTTCCAACACCGGGCAGAGCAAGGCCGGCTGCCAAGGGCCACGAGGGCAGAAGCAGGCCACCCCCTCACCCTGCCTCACTGCGAGGCCGAGGCCCCAGGCCCAGGCAGCCACCGTTGTGCTCAGGGGTCTCAGCTACACAGCACCCCCGGCGAGCCTGAGCTACCAGCTCCTCTTCAAATACTGCCCCTGCGGTGGCCCGAGGGTCCTCTAAGCAATCGGACACCGACTCGGAATGGCCCGGAGGTGGGGGCAGGAGGGCTGCTTTCTCCTCCTCTCTCTCGCATGTCTTTCTTGACTACACCGCAAACCCAATCTGGCAGATGCCTGTTTCCGAACCAAGGTTGCCAGCCAAGTCACCCCTCCCATCTGGGCCAGCAGGTGTAGCCTGGGTGCTCCCTCCTGGAGCTGGCCCTTCCCCAGAAATTGGCTTCCAGACACCGGCCTGGGCCATGAGGCTGCAACCATGGCGCGTGGCGGTGGTGTCTCCACGTGCCCCCACGTGCCCTGGGCACCCCTACTGGCCCGCTCCCCCAAGAATGCTCTCTCTGGCCCGGGCTCCACTCCCCTTCCTTCTTGCCCTGGACGACCCACAGTAGAGGTCACCAGGTCCTACCTCTGAACTTAGCCAAGGTGTGTTTTGGGGTAGACACTGCTCTCTGCATGCTGGGGCAGGTGGCAGCACAGCTGGGGCTGGAGCAGGGTCCTCGTGAGAGGACACTGCTGGGCACCCACGACTGTGCATTCCCTTGGGGGAGAGCTGCACGAGGGGCTGGCGCAGATGCCATTCCCGTGACGTGGGAGCTCTTACAGAAACGTACTGTGAACAAGAACCAAGTTCGCCCTTCACGCCAGGCCCTGAGTCATTGGCACGTCTTCAGTCACCCTCACCTCTGACCTCCGGCCTTGCCTAGTACTCTCCCATGTGGTCTGACAGCCCAGGTCATTTCCAGCACAGTGATCTGGTGACCTGTCTTCCGGACTGGACTCGGGGTCAGCACGTGACCTTCTCACGCCCGCTGTCTTCTCCCCACGCCTCCCCTGCTGAGCCCGATGTGAGACCCACAGTGGGCCGTCTCCCCATCTCCCCGCATCGCTCACGGCGACCCAGCGAGGCCCATGCCCAACGACGGAGGCCGGTCTACGACACCCTCACCTGGCACTCCCCTGATGCCCTTCGCCCGCGATGGGACGTGGGACGAAGACGCCTAAAGCAGGTCTTGGGGTCAGGCACTGCAGAGGTCAGCGCCGTGCACCCCCGGCAGCTTCAGCCCTGAGCACAACACGCTGTGCGCCAGGGCAGCGGGGCGCCCGGCCTTAGGACTGAGGTCCAGCCAGGAGCAGACACATGCAGATTTCCTCGGGCCGCTGTGGAGAGACCCTGCCTGGGAGCAGGTGCTGCTCGGACACTCCAGTATCTGCACCCTCTCTGAGCTCCAGACAGTAGCCAGCTCCCTTAACCCAGACCCACGTGACAAAGAAAGGCCAGAGCAGTGCTGTAGGCTCTAGTCACCCGAAGAGCATCAGTCGCGCATGAGGTACTGCGGTGCGGCAGCCACTGACTTGAGGCCACTCGGGTTGTGGGACAAGGACATCTTTTTTTTTTTAAATAAAAAGAGTACTTTAATTCTTTTCCTCAGAAATTATAAAGACTATACATGATTTGGAAATGAGACTGTACCAAGCAACGGCCAAAGGAGAATCATCCATTCTACACCTTCTCTCTGGTCTGGTCACTCAGAAATGAATGTTATCAGCCACGATTGTTGTTGCCTGCCGTCTCACATAATTTTTATCCGCGTATTCGCCAGAGTCTACTTTGCCTTCAACGTAAACTCGAGACCCCTTTTTCACTTTACTGCTTACCTGCTTTGCAGCCCACTTAGAGTCCTGAGAGGCTGGGGCACCATTCAAGGTGACCTAGCTCCCGAGCGCCTGCTGTAAGCCCAGCGTGCCTGTCCTCGGCCAAGAGCAGTCCGCTCAGAGTCAGAGGCGGCAAGCTCACATGGAGTCGCTGGAAGATCTGAACATGCGTCCCCTTCCTCGGACTGACACCGGCATCTTCTCCTGCAGATTCAGACGTATGCTTTGGACGCCCCTGCTGGGCCCTAGGGACGGCAAGCAACCCTGACACCGAGTGTAAAGGCAGAGACGCACTCAGGGTCAGGGCAGGCCCGTCCTTCCTTTAAAAACACAGTAAGACGCCCAGGGTCTCTGGGACGCGGGCAGATGACCCTGGCCACCAGGATCCAGAGCGCGAGGACGTGGAGGCAGGACCTGCCCTGCCCAACGCCCCTCCCAGAGCACCTCCCCCACACACAGCTGAGCACGGCCCTGCCCCGCCACACCAACCTCCACCAGGACCCCGAGAGTCGCTTTAATCTTCCTTTTTAGGAAAAAGTTCAAATGGCAACATGGCTATGAAGTTGTACATCACAGAGACAAAGGTCTTCGCAGGCAACATGATGGGGAATATCAAAACACTTGGTGAAAAAAAATGGGGCTGAGTTATATACAATGGTTGCTAAGAGTGATGCTGAAAAAGTCTTACTGTGACACAAGATCCAACTTACCATTAGCTAGTGCTTATTTATTCAGAGTTGTGAATAATACTTATATAGAGATGTGTAAAAATGAAATACTGTGGAAAAAATACAATTTTTCAATTTCATATGAAACTCAAAGTGTAAGTTTTGTCCAATATGGAATGTACCTACGTTTGAAACAGGGCTCTAAAATCCATTGATAAAGTGTTTTTTGTTATTAAAAAAGAACCAGCTGACCCACCATACGAGTTCATCCTGTATCTTGGTTGCTCGAAACGAGCATTTCCAGGGGAGGGCTGTCGTGCCGGACATGCACTCCGACTCCTTAGCAGCTGCACTGGCCCGGGGCGGGGACTGCCCCATGAGGAGTCCCACGGCAGCCTGAGGAAGGGGCTGCCTGGTGATGGGGAGTGTGGACGGGAGGGCACACACCCTGTGAAGCACGACACTCAGTTGTTGAACTTTAAGGGGTACCCAATGGCTTTTTCCAGGCACTCAACTAAAGAGCCCGCAGAAAGGAAATCCCTCTCTACTTCCACAAACTTGATATAGATGGGCTTAGGGGACACGCCGGGCTCTACAATGCAGTTCTGAGACAAAAACCCATTAACGCCGACCCAGTCTCTGCTGAAGGTTTTGGTGTTTGCCTGGAAATGTAAGAACAGGCACTGCTGCAGGGTCCGGACCTCGGCAATCCCGAGGTAGCAGTAGGTGATGCGGGCGGGCTCCGTCTCCACCTGCGATGAGGCTTGTGCCGAAAGCGTTTCCAGGTCGGCCCGGCCCTCCTTCCCTGGGCCCAGCGGCCGTCGCTCCAGGGCGGGCGAGGGGGGCCGCTCAGTGCAGTCCTCGTAGCCGATGGCGTAGAGGCCCGGGCTCTTAGGAATGCCTCCCGGCAGCAGGTACTGCACAACATTCCCGCCGGTCGGCTTGGAGTGGGCGATGGGGATCCAGTCGACCTCCATGTGCAGCTCCAGGCACCTGGCCTCGCTGATGGTGATCTCCAGGAACTTGTAGTAGACGTTCTTCCAGTTCATCTTCTGCACCCGGGTCATGACCACCCGGCCCTCGGGCTTCTCGGAGTTGAAGTACTCCCGAAGCCGCTTGCCCAGGGGCACCTGGGAGCTGATCTCAGCATAATGGTAACGGATGTCCTCTTTCCAGCGGGTGTTGTAGCCGATTCCAAAGATGGCCAGTTTATTAGAAAGATGGAGCCTCGAAAAGTCTGTCCAGCTCTGAAACAGTTCCCATTTCAGCTGCACCGATTCCAAAATCTGGACAATATTCTGCATGACGTCTCTCTTCCTGGAGAGAGAAATGAGAGGAGGCCGTCAGGCATCTCACCAGCACATCTGACAGCACTCTCTGTGACCCCTGGGACCCCTGTGACTCCTGTGACTCCCTGTGACCCCTGTGACTCTTCTGACGCTCATGGTGAGGTGCTCTCTCTCCTGCCCAGTAGGATGGCCCTTAGAGCTTAGCGTGGCTAGTGGGAGTGAAGTATTAAAATCTCAATTACAGTTCGTTTAAAATAGACTGAACGGTCACTCGGCTGGCGCCCCCTGCAGGGGACAGTGCAGGCTAGACAACCACAGCGTTCGAATAGAGCGGTCTCTGGACGTTTGTAGGAACAAAGGACAGACCGCTCTCCCTTACTTCTATCGTCTCACTGTATTAATATTGATATTTATTATTAATAACATTGTGTATTCATCCACAAGACCTAGGATTTCAGAAATCCAGCGACAGGGACCAAGTGGCTATGCCGACACCTGCGAGGGCTTCCAGACCTCACTCCCGACAGCAGGCGTGCAGGGCGCTGCACTCGGACAGAGCCCAGTGTCCCGAAAGCACCAGTAGTGCGCTCTCCACCTGGGAGTGCCGGAAGCGTGGGACCGTGGCCCAGGCAGCGGTGCCTGAGGACAGGGTGCAAGGCCAAGTGGCACCGGTGCCACCCGAAGTCGCTGTGATGCCTGAATTTACAACTGCCAGGTCAGCACATATCTAAGGGCTGAGAGTTCAGATGGAAAAGGGCCACACGAGGCTGAGGTTTTAAGAGGGGAAGATTCGAGACACTAGAAAATTCTATGCAGGGACCAGCAGTTGGGGTAATGGCTATGTCGCTGGACTCCCATGTAGCTGACCGTGGTTTGAGTCCTGGACCCGGTGGCTTAAACTCACGCCGGGCGCATGTATGTGCGTTCCCAAGATCCCAAGAGGAGAATGGAGGAGGAGGGACTGTGGCGTGGCCATCCCCCCGGGGGGTGATTTCTCACCTTCTGTCTCTGTCTTTCTGGCAAGCATATGCACCCTATAGCAAAAACCTCTCAAGAAAGAAAGAAAGAAAGAAAGAAAGAAAGAAAGAGAGAGAGAGAGAGAGAGAGAGAGAGAGAGAGAGAGAGAAAGAGAGAGAGAGAGAGAGAGAGAGAGAGAGAAAGAGAGAAAGAAAAAAAGAGAGAGAGAGAGAAAGAAAAGAAGGAAGGAAGGAAGGAAGGAAGGAAGGAAGGAAGGAAGGAAGGAAGGAAAGGAAAGGGAAGGGAAGGGAAGGAAAGGAAAGGAAAGCTCTGCAGGGAAGCTATGGCATCGAAGGGTTCCGGGCCGACTTGTGCACAGCAGAGCAGCACAAGGCCCCGGGGCTCACGGGCAGTCAGGGCTCAGGCAGCTCACCACACGGACATCTCATGCAGTCACACGCACGTGGGAACATGCAAACAAGCGGTTTTTGTCAAGTATGGCAAAAACTGATTTTGGAAGACTGGCTTGTTAAATATGACTTTGGAAACAAACCTTTACACTTTACATCAATTACCAGTGGAGCCCACGGAAACGCCCGGCCGCCACACTCACAACACTCAGCGCAGGCAGGACGAGGGGCGGACATGCTGCTTGCTCACACCTTCCTGAGGGGGCGGGGAAGGGGACAGCCCTTGAGGCTCTGCAGCCTTCCAGGGGAGGGCTTCTGGGCACTCTGAGGGGCCTCTCCCTGTCCCCACCCTCCGTGACTCGCTGCAAGATGACAGAGCTATTTCATTTCACTGGGTGCTTCCTGGAGGCTCAGACTTTTTTATCATCCACCCTGAAGTTTGTCTTGAAAGTTTCTTGGTGTCAGGGCTCACCTAGAAGAAGTCACTGCGTTTGGGGGTGGCTCTCAGGGGACACGAGGGACTTGGCCACTTCTGTGATACCGGACAGTGGTGCCCCAAAGGGGCCGACCACGGCTGACACGCTCTCCTGTCGTCTTGCGAAGGTTCTGCTGATCTGAGAGCCTCCGTAAGGAGTCGGGCCGAGGCAGAGACTTGTCTGTCTAGCTCAGTGATCCCTTTCCATGCCCGACAGACACAAGGGGAGCCTCCGTAAGGAGTCGGGCCAAGTAAGGAGTCGGGCCAAGGCAGAGACTTCTCTGTCTAGCTCAGTGATACATTTCCATACCCGACAGACACAGGACACTTCGAACAGCTCATGGAGAAATGGAATTCAAGTAAGAGTTTGCTTTGATATAGAAAAACACAGAAACCCTTGTACACTCTCTTCAATGACATGCATGTTCCGTGAACCACCACACACAGGTTCAGACCCCCTCAGAGCAGGTTCTTGATGAACACATGGAGGGAGAGTCTGCACGATGGGGACGCTGTCACTCCATCACAGGTTATGGGCACGTGAGCTCAGCTGCGAGTCCCACCTGCACATGCAGAAAAGCCCAGTACCCACAGGGGGCTGGTCGGCACTGCCATTCCCACGGTGCCAGGCTACAGCAACGTGCAGACGGTGTACGGGGACGGGCCGCCTGGGAACAGGCCACAGGTCTCTGCAGAGCCTGTCGGCCCCCTGCACTGCCGGGTGGAGCTGGAAGCCAACCTGGCTGCAGGACTCCAGGCGGTCTTTTTTTTTTTTTTTTTTTTTTTTTTTTTGAGGTTTTTGCTATAGGGCGCATGCACTCAGCAGAGACAGAGAGACACAGAGATAAAAAGCGAGAAATCACCCCCCAGCGGGGATGGCCACACCACAATCCCTTCTCCTCCTTTCTCCTCTCAGGATCTTGGGCACGCACGCACACGTGTCTGGCGTGAGTTTAAGCCACCGGGTCCGGGACGCGAACCGTGGTCGACTACATGGGAGTCCAGCAACATAGCCATTACGCTAACTGCTGGTCCTGAAGACAGTCTTAAAGTGATGGGCCACAGTGAGAACTGGACCCAGGTACCCCAACAGTGCCGAGGACTGTCTGCTGCATTTCCTAGCTCCTGACAGCTGAAGTGCTCTGAGGCTGGGGGCGCCCACTCTGAAGCCTGAGTCCCCCCTGCTCCATCAAGGCCTCCCATGCAGGTTCCAAGTGGCCAAGGGAAGAGACGGGACAGTGGAGTGAAAAGGCCAGGGCTCCTTGGAGAGCAGAGTGGAAGGAGGGGCCTGGGCAGCTCACGCTAACAGGGACCAGTCCCTCCCTGGCACATGTCTTCAGGCCGCCTGGCAAGACGTGGCCTTGCATCCCAAACCTTGCTCACACCCCTGTCCCTGAGCAGCAGAGTGTCACTGCAAGGAGGGGACAGCTCCTGATCCCTGCACACTCACTCCCACACACAGAACTAGGTGACACTGGGACTTCGAATCCAAACAGGCGCTAGGGAAAGAGATGAAATTTGCAGGGCAGGGGCCGCGGTCTGCGGGCGAGAGCAACAGGCATTGTTGCGTGGTAACCTGCCTCTTTGCCTTGTTCCCCACTGGCTCCCAGACATGGAATCAGGTGTGGGACGGGGCACCAGACAGCACTGCGCGTGCACACAGGCTCACAGCGGAGGGTGTGGTGCTCTGCGTCCCGCGGAGTCCAGCTTTGACTCTCTCTGGCGGACTGCACAGACGACCGGCAGCCACGCAGACAGCCTCACTGTGACTCGGAGACTGTCACATCCTTCCAGGAAGAGGGGATGCCAGACTCGGGAGACAAGCGGCACAGCCAACAGGCCTGTCCCTGGGCGCTGGGACTCTCCCGCGAGCTGCCTTCCTTCCCGACGCGGGACAAAGTCACCGAGGTATAACGCCGGGAGGGGTCTGTGCCCAGCCTCCCGCCATCTACCTGCTGGCTCACCGGGCACCCGCTCCCACGGGGCACACACGACTCCCTCCACGCAGCACAGCTGCTCCTTCTGGTACACAGGCCCTCGTGTTTTGAATAACTGCCCAGGAGAGCGGAAGCGAGGATGGCGAGAAGGCAGAAGGGACATGCCCTGTGACCAGACGCGGGCCGCGCTCTGTGGGAAGTGAGTCTACTTACTGAGCTTCTTCAGAAGGCTCCCGTTTTATTTTCAATGTTCTCTTTGTGACAGGTATTTCATCTGAAAAGCAAAGATTTTGAAACAAATTACATCCTCCTAAGCGGTGGCACACAGACAAGCCGCTGTGCTTGCTGCCGGTCCCGAACGTTCAGCGGCTGGGCCCTGACCGTGCCGGACCCTGCCCAGTGCCCAGCTGACCCACATCACCACCATGGGACATGATGCATGCATCTGTGTGCAAGACCAGAACCCAGCTCTGCCGGTGTGACCGTCTCCAAGGTCGCCGGTGGGTTCCTGGCTGGAGCTCAAGGCATAATCTCACGGCTGACATGATTGTAAAAGAACCAGAATGAGAACAATTCTGTCCTGTGTAGGTTCACACATGGGCTTTACAGAGAGATGGTTGGGTGAGGCTCCCTCGGGGCCAGCACTCTCCAAGTCGTGGTCCTGCAGGTGTGGGTGCTCAGATCTGCATGGCTAACCCAGCACGGCAGGTGCCAAGGAGCACGGCTCCCTGCTGCTCTGAAGGGGCGCCCGTCCTCACAGAGCAGCCGCCCTTTTACCCTCCCAGTGAAAGGTCCCTCTCTCGCGTACTGTCGCTTACACTTTGCTTGTTTTTATGAGAGAGGCACAGAGGGAGGTACCTGGGCCAGCGTCTTGCCACTGCCGCCCTCTGCTCTGACCTCCCATCTAGCAGGGCCATGGGTGTCACTGCCACGCCTGGCCTGCTCAGGGTGCTCACGTGGCTCCAGCCTTACCTGGTGGCACCCTGTCCCCTGCACCCGCTTGGCCGGGCCCGGCTCAGTTCCGGGCCTACTTCTCTCCCTCGTAGGTAAGAGATTTCACAGCATTTGCGCACATAGGTGAGCGCTCAGCCCTTCCCAGCAGGTTAGCGTTTCTCTGTCACCAGGAATCCACGGACAGTCGGGGCCGCGGACGGCCACTCTGCCGCTACACAGTCCTTCCTGGGGCCCCTTCGGGCGGCCTGAGGATTCGCTAGAGAGCGCACTTACTGCTACGTGAGGCTCATTATCGAACTTGCTGCGAACCTATAGGGCCGCAGGGACTTAACCAGTACTTCCCACTTGCGAAAACCGGAATTAGAGTGTTCAACACGAAAGGAACAAGCGAGCCCGCCCGCAGCTGCTCTCGAAGCCCTGCCTCTGGCCTGTGGCGGCCCAGGGTCCGGCCGCGGAGCTCTGACTGTCTCCACCGGCTGCTTGCCTCGTGGTCTGTTCACACTGAAGTTGGGGCGGGGCGGGGGGGGGGGCTCTTACACGTCAAACAAAGCCCTTCAGGATGGAGGGCAGAAAGACAGTGGCACCTACAGCGGCTGAGCCAGGAGCCAGAGCCGCCGCCACCTGAGACCCACGCAGAGCACGTGAGACTCCCAGGGCCCTCCTGTCACGGAGCTTCCTCGGGGAGCTCAGATCTGGTGTGCCTTCTGGCTCATGCTGGTGCCTGACCACCCCACACCGGCACCTGCACCTGCACCAGCAGGAGGTTTAGGGCTAGCCCAGGGCACCGAGGGGGGCCTGTACACCTGGCTACACACCTTGTAGGCAGTGGGACAGGCCAGAGGAGCGGCACAGTGTGCACACGTAAGCACACGTACCGCCTGCAAGCACACGCTCTCACGCAGCGCCAGACAGCACAGCGCACCGTCTACGGCAGCTCTTACCCGGGTCCTGATCCGGCGGGCAGCCATGCAGCTCCTGACTGCGGCTTCCCCAGTCCTCCTGTGAGCAGTCCTCCAGAGCGCTGCCGTCTGACTCCAGCTCCTGGTACAAGCCACTACTGTTAATAAGGACAGGCTGGCAGGGCTGGGCATCCCATCCTCCCTGACCAAACACCTGTTCCAACTGTTCAAATGTGTAACTGCTCTTTCTTTTCCCAACACCATGTTCTTTCACCCGACTGTAACACCTGCGGAGGGTCTAAGACACAGAGTCCTTTGTTACTCCTTAAAGCTGAACCTCCTCCCGGAACGGACCACAGACATCAATTACTATTAGACAGACAGACAGACACAGACACATTGTTACAGGAAGCTAGATTCAAATTCATTGTTATATTAGACAAAATACTAGTTTAGCATTTACTCAAACATGTTATAATTTAAACAATTATTTTACAATTAATTATCCATTAAACAACAAGAAACATTACAACATTATTGCATGTACCCCATACACACATTTTATGCCCCCACCCCCATTCAAAAGGAATAAGGGGGATGAGGAATACCAGCCAGCCACTAGGGTGCACCCCTGCCACAGAACAGAGAGCTGCTACCACACCCAGACTTTGGGGGGTGGGGATGAAGGAAGGGGAGACAGAGAGAGGAATTTCCCAAAGCAAAGACGACCTTCCTGACTCCCGAGCAGGGGTGACAGGGTGAGAGCAGACTGGACCGGTCAGCTGGTAGGAGGCCTCGCTCGGTCTGCGGCCCTTACCAGCCCACCCTGCCTTTGGGGACACTGCTACAATTCAACACAGACAAAGGGCAAAGCCACAAAGCCAGGCCCCCCGCCTCCAGCATCAGTGACAGAGAGAGCTCGCAGGTGCCCTGCATGGACAACCTGGTCCGTGCTGCCAGCACCGACCGCCAGCTCACCAAACCAACAAGAGGGCAGACCCCTTCTGGGAGCGCGAGGGTGGGTTCAGGCCACACCACTGTCCGCTGTAGCAGGGCTGCAGACAGGCACGAGTCCACGACCAACGCCTCTCTGCACCTCGCACGCCCCTGCGGTGTCCTCACGGCCTCTGCTGGAAGCATACTGACACTCGGCCCGGCCTCCCGACTTTCACGGTGCACCTTACCCGACTGCACGCGGTATTTCCAGAGCCGCGCCCGGGAGCAGTCTGAGTCCACGTGCGGCTCACCCACGCTCGGTCTGCCGCCCTCTGCTCCTGCCCTCGCCTCCCACTGGCTGGGACTCACGCTGACGATGCTCCTAGGACCTAAGACCCCTCTCTTCTGGTGGGTCCCAAACCCTTTGTCACACAACTGTGCGTAACTAGCTCATCTCAGACTAGTCCATAGACACCGCCCAGACCAAAACTTTCTCTGAGACGTGAGATGACTTCCGTAAGCCACGGTATTGCCTATCCTTGCCAAATTACAGCTTGCGTCAGTCTTCGCAACCCTCCGTGTGGCCGTTTCACAACCTGAGAGGTCCTTGGTCCACATTGTGTAAGTCCGTCCCTTGAGGCCAGAAATCCAGATGGGCAGAATCAGTCACTGAAGCGTGGCCCAGTAACGCCCTCCTCCGACCCGGGCCGGGCAGAACCAGGCCCACCCTGAGCCAGCTGACTGCTCCACACAAGCGTTTGACCTCGCCCTCTGGAGATCCCTTCTGGGGCCTCAAACGACGGCTCAGAGAACTCCGGCTCCCAACCATACATGCTTTTTAAAGCGTTTCTTCTCTCTCTGTGGAGGGTAGTCACGACCACGTAAGACGGCACTTTCTGGAATGAGCCAGAGCTGTGACCCTGGTGTGTGAATCCCGGGACACCTGGCAGAGCTCAACTGCCCTCCGCGACACCCCCCCCCAGCGCCCTCCACCCTCCTGGCAGGGACCAGGATTGGAACTGCAAACATCCCGACAGTTTATTTTTATCTCGCAACGTCTAGCTTCTGCCTCCAAGAACACCCAAGCACGGTCCCACTCCTGCGAGGGCCGTAAATGGAGAGGCCCAAGCACATCGTTCCCTTCCAGGACCACCGGCAGGGCCGCCGCCGCACCTGGCTCTGCCCAGCGCTGCGCACCTGGCACGCGGCCCTGGAGAAAGGGGCCGGGCTCGTTGGGCAGCGACACAGTGACAAAGCCACTGCTTCCTGACAACACGCGTGGAGGGAGACCACGGAAAGACTCTCGCTCCCTTGGAATCTTCCAATCTGAGCCCATGGACTCGTGTGGCTTATGGAACCGAGTGAAGGACGTGGCCATCTCTAACGTCACGGGTGTGGAGGAACAGTCGGGTGGATGTACACGGTGTCAGAAAAGCCCGTGCCTGCCGGTGCTCGCGCACAGACAGTGTGGCACGTTGGAGTGCGAGCCCCTCAGGTGCCTGCCGGAAAGGCATGTGCAACTTGTCAACCCACAGCGGTCCGACAGAGAGACCATCTTGAAGGGGTTCCAAGCCGACCTCGCTCTCTCAAGACATCAACAGGCGTGAGGCAACTCTGGGCCTGCCGAGACCACACGTCAAGGAGGCTGCATGGGGAGGACTTGTCACCTACGGGTCGAGGGGGTAACCCACGTCAGTGGCTCCACTAGGCCTCAGCCGGTGGACAGGCCAGGGAAGGCCTTCCGGTGTGTCTCAGCCATCACCGCTCCGAAAAGGTCGCACTCCCCACACCCTGGACGAAGCCAAAGCGCACAAGGACAAGGCCGTGTGAATGCGCCGAGTCCTAATAAACCAAGCTGAGGGCCCAGGCCTGGTCAGTCACACTCCAGAATGCAGGAAAAACCTTATTCCCTGCCTCGGACAGGTACCGAACCCAGGAAGACAGCAGCTTGGCCTCCCTGGAAAGCCACGCCCTCTCCACGCAGAACCTTTGCTTTCCTCCCTTCCTCCACCTTGCTCGTCTTAGAATTTATAGTGATTTAAGGTCTAATCTCATAGTACTCTAAAATTTAAGATCACAGGCAGGAAGGAAGTACGTACAGCTACTGAAACTGTCCTACTCGCCAAGATAACCTCCCTCACCGTCCGAAACTCCTGGATGAACGACGCCGTGTCTGCAGCGAGAGCTGGGAGCCCCACTCTGCCGAGTAAGGCCACGGGCGGAGGCCAGGACAGCCAGGGACCGGGGAGACCGGCGAGCGCCTCGCTTCACCCACGCCCTCCCTTCATTCACACACCAAGTGCCTAGAGGAAGAGACCCGGGGGGCAAGACCTGACAGCTGTCCCCAACCAGCAAGGAAGAAGACAGATGGCTGACGACTCAGGACAGAGTGAGGTGTGCTAGAGGTCGAGATTAGGGCACAAGGGGTGAGAGTCGAGGGTGACATTCGCTGTGGGGGTGTGGGGCCGATGGGGGAGCAGGAACGAGGCAGGAGTTCAGATTGGCAGGACGGGGTGACGGCAGCGATGGGAGACCCAGGTGACAGCACACGCAACATCAAATACAGGCGCTATCTTGCCAAGTCGGTGCATCGGCACGGGCTGCACCGGCGGGTCACAGGAAGCCATGGGGTGGCTCCTCCTCTAGTTAGGCGGCACCGGCGAGGCCACAGCGGGGCTCAGCATTCGGCTCTGGGCACCGGACCAGCTACAAGAGAGGGAGATTGGAGAGTTCAGAAAAGGGCAAATGAAATCACGAACGGCTTGGAAAGGCAGGCCTCTGCAGGCCAGTGGTTTCATCAACGCCCTTCCTGACATGGCTCGCGTAAGCTGCTTTGGGTGAGGTTAGGGCTTCTTTGCTTCAGTGTCCTCTAATCCTTCCTCTGACTTTCGGGAAGGGGGAGCCACACCACCGGACTGCAGAGTAGGACGCACACAGCAGGGAACCGTCTCCGCCCCGCGCTGCCCCGCCCCGCAGCCACGCAGCCCCGCAGTCCCACAGTCCCGCACTCCCGGAGCACTGCTAGCACTGCTCCACGGGCAGGACACCAGGGCACCGCTGAGGGGCAGAGAGGCAGCCAGACTCTCAGCTGATGAGAAGCGGCAGTCTGCACTCTGCAGGGCGGCATGGCAAAGCCACGACGGGGCCTGGTCAAACTGGCCAGCACAGTTGCCTTAACCCTCCACAACTAAACAGGGTACATGTGACAGTCCTCCCTCCCGCCATTACATAAAGAATACACCTATTTGAAAACAAAGCCTCACAAATCACACATTGTACTTTATCAGGGATGGGGAAATTGCACTGGGAATAAATCCCCAGGGACGGATTTCCTTATGAAGGTATTAAAAAAACAATACCTAGACTAAAGCAGGTATGTATTTTGAAAAAACAAATCTTTGAAAAATAGATCTTTCTTTCTACTTTAACTAGTTACTGCTAGTGTAACTATTTTAACTAGCTGTTCTTATTTGAGGCAACAAAACACCAATTTTATTTTAATGCCTTACCATCAGTTTCTTTAATAAGCTACTCCCCTGTTACTGAGCACAGAAGCAGGGAAGCAGGCAAGGCGATACCCAGAGTTCTGCCCGTGGGAGTGGGGTGTTCAGGGGCCACAGCCGCCCCTGAGCAGGGCTGGGCCTAACCAGACATGCCCGCAGAACCATGTTCTGGGCCCTCTGCATTGACACGCACGGACTCAACCCGACTGGCCAGCCGTCTGGATCCTTCAAAGCCAACCGAACAGAAAATGTAGACAGAACACCAGAAAGGAAAGCGGCAAGTTTGTTCCAGACTCCCCCAGCTCTCTGCTGCCGACCTCGCTTCCATAAGTGGAAGCCTTTGCCTTTTCTCTGCAGAGCTGAAGTGCAGCTTTAAGAGGTGCATGGACCCGCTAAAGAGACCACACAAGAACTTGCAGGTAAAAAGCTGCTCTAAGGGGCCAGCAGGTGGTATAGTGGTTAAGGCACTGGACTGCCACATGGTCACCTGCAGTTCAAGTCCCAGACCTGGCGGCTTAAAAATCATGCTGGGCGCATGTGCACGCATGCCCAAATTCCTAAGAGGAGGATGGAGGAGAAGGGATTGCGGCGTGGCCACCCCCCACCCCCCGGGGTGACTTCTCACTTTCTCCCTGTCTCTTTCTGGTGAGTGCACACGCCCTCTAACAACAACTACAATGAGACTAAAAAACAAAAACAGCTGCTCTTGGGCTAGCCCTGTGGCCTAGAGGTGCGGGGGGCATGACCCCGCACGGCCAAGCCAGCAGCCTAAGAACTGTCCCGGCATGGCGGAGAGCTGGGAAGGGCATGCAGGGGCCACACCACACTGGAGGCCACTTTCTCCCCCTCCGGCACGTGAGCGCATGAGCGGCTCTGCTCCACACTGCGTGGCTTTTTCTCCACGAGAGAACACACGCTGCAGTCCTCGGCAGCACAACACCCTAACCGGAAATCACGGGGCGGTGTCCAGCCCCTGACCCACGGGGACAGCACCTGCCCACCTGCATGGAGCAGCATAGTGCTGCCTCTGGAAGTCAAATTGGACACACACTCAGTCCTTGTAGGAAACACTTTTGATCAGTAAAAGCATACAAGGACGTAGCCCTTCACAAAAACAGCACTTCTCCCACCTGCTGGGCAAGAAACCTGAGTGTGACGGAGCACGGCAGAGAGGCTGTGGCGGACACCCACCCGGCCGGCCGTGCCGCACAGTAGCTAGGAAGTTACCTGTGGCAGCAACTCAGAGCTGGGTGAGCTGCAGGAAAGCGCAGCTCCTAACCAAGTGCCGTCCACCACGAGGCCCTCACCCAGTGGGGCTGCAGCCTGGCCTAGTGCCCCACTCAGCCACTCACCTGCCGCCGGTGTCTTCCCAACGGTCGGCCAAGAAAGGTGTTGAGCCGCCCGCTGGCCTGCCCTGCAGTCTCGGTGCCTCCGCCGAGCCTCGTGGCCGCCCTGCCCGTTTCTTAGGGACCCGAGGGGCGGCACCGCCATGGTCCCAACTGCGAGCAGGCTGCCCTTCCTAGAACGCCGCGGGTCTCGCGGGGCGGAGAACCGCAAAGGCGTCCAGCCCAGGCTTCTCACTCGACCATGGGAAGAAACCAAGGCCCAAGGACAGTGTCTCTCCAAAAGGGGCCTGGTACTCCCGAAGGCGGCCCAGGCTGTGGGCTGGAGGGGCAGGGCTGGCGGTCTCTGCTCCAGAGCCACCACAGAGGGTTGCTAAAGGGCAAGGCTAAACCATGAAGTGCGCTCTTAAGGCAGTGAGCCATCAGCAAGAGAGTAAATTTGTTTCTTCACAAAGAAACTTGGGGGGCCAGCAGGTGGCGTGGTGCTTAAGGCACTGGATATTCCACACGGCCAACCACGGTTCGGGTCCTGGACCTGGTGGCTTCCTTTCTCTGTGTCTCTCTCTGGTCAAATTAAATAAATGAATGAATAAATAAAAAGAAAAGAAACTCAGAAACCCACTGTTGGACCACGACAGGTTACACTTGGAAAGCCAGTAACTTCCAGGTGGGTGGGGCTCCTGAGATCTTCGGGGGCAGAAGCAGGGCGAGAACATGGGGGACACGCAGAGGAACTGACTCCACAGCTGGCTCTTCACTGACGGGGGCCCAGCGGCACTGGTAGGCTACTCGGAAACAGCTACCATTCTTGCTGCTACAGCTTTCTCTGGGGGAGTAGCCACCTGTCACAGCTCTGTCCAAATCATGCCGCAAACATAAAACATACAGAATATTCACTAACTTAGGGCGGTCCTATCAAAGAGAAAGGGACGACTTGGCCGTTTCCAGGATTTCAATAGGGCCCAGCACAAGAGCGATCACCACACACGCGGACCTCACTCCCTGGATTCTGTCTCTGCAGGACCTCCCCGAGGGAGCCCCACTCATCCGTCTCTGCAGCACTGTCCCCGAGGGAGCCCCACTGGCCCGGCTCTGCAGGACTGTCCCCAAGGGAGCCCCACTCATCCGTCTCTGCAGCACCGTCCCCGAGGGAGCCCCACTCGCCCGTCTCTGCAGGGCATCCCCGAGGAAGCCCCACTCGCCCGGCTCTGCAGGACCTCCCCGAGGGAGCCCCACTCGCCCATCTCTGCAGGGCTGTCCCCGAGGGAGCCCCACTCATCCGTCTCTGCAGCACTGTCCCCGAGGGAGCCCCACTGGCCCGGCTCTGCAGGACTGTCCCCAAGGGAGCCCCACTCATCCGTCTCTGCAGCACCGTCCCCGAGGGAGCCCCACTCGCCCGGCTCTGCAGGACCTCCCCGAGGGAGCCCCACTCGCCCATCTCTGCAGGGCTGTCCCCGAGGGAGCCCCACTCGTCTATCTCTGCAGGGCTGTCCCCGAGGGAGCCCCACTCGCTCGTCTCTGCAGCGCTGTCCCCGAGGGAGCCCCACTCGCCCGGCTCTGCAGGACCTCCCCGAGGGAGCCCCACTCGCCCATCTCTGCAGGGCTGTCCCCGAGGGAGCCCCAATCGCCCATCTCTGCAGGGCATCCCCGAGGGAGCCCCACTCGCTAGCACTGCAGCTGGAATCTGGCTCCCCACAACTCACTCCTCTGTGTTAATAACTGCTCAGGACTGTCCTCCTGAGGACAGACTCTTGCATAGAATACATAACTGAGGAGATTCTGATGTTCAATGAATATCAAGTCCTGAATTTTCTAGGCTCCTTCTCACTAACACTGGGGGGTCCTGCCCACTGTCGGAAACAGACACCCGCCTTTGCTCACGGCAGGGAGGCCTGCCCCGTCGCACCCACAGGCCCTGAGGCCGGGCCGGCACCTGTGCACGACGTAAACTGTGCAGGGATGAGGGGGGCCATGACCTCCACTGCTCCCCGACTGAGAACAGGGCAGGTCAGAGGGCATGGTCCACCACACTGCCACGCTTCTCAGGTGGCAGCAGTCGGCACGGGGGCAGGGACACCGCCTAGAATGTCCTCCTCCCTGCTGGTGAAGAGCTGCAGGTCAGAGCCTGCACCCAAGGCCTCACCAGCTCCTGGAACCTTCCCTCAGTACCCCACACTGGGGACCCCTCGGAGTGGCATCTGGGTGTTAAATTCTTTTTTTGTTTGAGAGGTTTTCGCTATAGGGCGTGTGCGCTCGCCAGACAGACAGAGAGACAGAAAGCGAGAAATCACCCCCCAGGGGGGATGGTCACGCCGCAATCCCTTCTCCTCCATTCTCCTCTCGGGATCTTGGGCACGCACGCACATGCACCAGGCATGAGGTTAAGCCACCGCATCCGGGACTCGAACTGCGGTTGACTACGTGGGAGTCCAGCGACATAGCCATTACGCTAACTGCTGGTCCCCTGGGTATTAAATTTTAAAAATGATAGTAATAAATAATTTTTTTTTTTGGAGAGGTTTTCACTGTAGGGCGCGTGCGCTCGCCAGACAGACAGAGAGAGACAGAGAGACAGAAAGCGAGAAATCACCCCTCAGGGGGATGGCCACGCCGCAATCCCTTCTCCTCCATTCTCCTCTCAGGATCTTGGGCACGCACACACACGCGCCCAGCGTGAGTTTTAAGCCACCAGGTCTGGGACACGAACCGAGGTCGACTATGTGGGAGTCCAGCGACATAGCCATTACGCTAACTGCTGGTCCCAATAAAATTATTTTTAAGAGAGATTTTTGCTATAGGGTATGTGTGCTCGCTTAAGAGACAGAAAGAGAGAAAGCGAGAAATCACCCCCCAGAGGGGATGGACATGCTGCAGTCCCTTCTCCTCCGTTCTCCTCTGGGGATCTGGGGCACACAAGCACGCACACCTGCTGTGAGTTTTAAGCTGATGGGTCCAGGACTCAAACCACGGTTGAGCGACGTAAGCATTACACCATCTGCTGGTCCCAATAATTCTCTTGTTAAAAAAAAGCTCTGCGCTGGCCCCATAGCCCTGGTTAAGGAGGCCAGATCCCATTCCTGGAGGCCTGAGGGACACCCTGGGTGGGCACATGTGCCCCAAATCCCACAGGAGGAGAGACGGAGAAGGGCCTACAGTGAGGCCACACCTCGCCGAGGGCTCTTTCCCTCGCTCTCTGGTGCATTCACGGGCCCTCTGGCAGTTAAAAGCACAGTTAAAAGCACGTTAACTCCAGGCCTGTGTGCGTGCATGCCCAAGGTCCCGAGAGGAGAAGGGATTGCGGCATGGCCATCCCCCTGGGGGTGATTTCTCGCTTTCTGTCTCTCTGTCCCTCTCTGTCTGGCGAGCGCACGCGCCCTATAGCAAAAACCTCTTAAAAAAAAAAAAAAAAAAAAAAAAAAAGGCACGTTAACTTTCATGGGTCTATGCTACATAAAAACACACTCAAGAATGATCGAGAGTTTCTGCATGGCAGGGAGAACCGTCCACCTTCAGAGGGTTCCACACAAAACCCCCATAATAAACTCATCACCCCTCAAACACCGTGCCTGCAACAGCCACCCCACAGCCACACGGCCAGACTGCAGATGCCACGTCCCCAGTCCGGGCGCCGAACAGTCCCGTGGCCAGTGCTGGGGGGCGGCACTGAGCAGCTTCCCCTGACACAGGTGCTTAGTTCCTTCCCTGTGCTGTCGCAAGTCTCAGTGTTCCTAATAAAAAACTGCCAGGACCAGCTGTGGGCGTAATAGCTGTCGGACTCCCATGTAGTCGATCATGGTTCGAGTCTCAGACCCGGTGGCTTAAACTCACGCCGGGCGCGTGTGCGTGCGTGCCCAAGATCCCGAGAGGAGAAGGGATTGCGGCATGGCCATCCCCCCTGGGGGGTGATTTCTCGCTTTCTGTCTCTCTGTCTCTTTCTGTGAGTGCACACGTCCTATAGCAAAAACCTCCCCCCCCCAAAAAAAAAGAAAACCTACCACAATGCAGATAACCCATCATGTAGGTTTTTTCCATTAGTAAGTTTTATGTATTTGTTTATGACAAAAAAGCATCCTGGCACCCGATGTGTCACGTGTGAGACAGAAACTGAAACCACCCCCGGGGATGGCTGTGCTGCAGTTCCTTGGGATTTGGGGCATGTATAGACAGTGTGCTTTCTCAGGCTGCCGGGCGCGGGACCCCGTCCACACAGTCAGCCCTGTGCGATCCAGCACTTTAACCTCCACACCACCTGCTGGTCTAAAATGTTTTTGTTTGCTGTTGACAAAAACAAAAATTCTGTACCTTCTAAAAACGAACTTTCCTCGTGTGGCTCGATGCGCCTGCACCCTCTGTACTAGGCTCAGCTGACACTGAGTGGGGCTGTCCCAGGAGCAGACGGGACACCATGCAGGGGGCACTGGAGACGCCCGGGGCCTGGGAGCGGGCTGGGAGGGAAGGGACTGAGGGGCCTGAGGCACGGGGCGTGGTGCTGACGTTGCACTCTGAGGCTGGACGGTGCTGCGGCAGTGCGACTCCTGCTCTGAGTACAGCTCACATGGGAAGGTTCTGTGTGACCTCCCGAGGTCTGTCGGGCGCATGCGTGCCTGTGCCGTGGTCAGGGCTGGCTGAGGCGTGTGCGTGAGCGCCGCTGCACCAAGATCTTAGTTGAGTGCCGTCTCTCTCTCTCTCTCTCATTCATGAAAACAATAAAGAAATTAAACAAACTTAACTAAGAAGTATGAGTTTATTTTGGTGCAAAAAAATCCTGAAGCCACGCACAGCTTCTAAATAGTACACGCTTCCCATAAGCTATTTGGAAACTACAGAAACTCACTATGCCTTTCACCGTGCTCGGGAGCAAGCTCACAGCTCCTTCCAACGTTCAGTGGGAATAACCGTGCTGCTACACCTTCTGAACTCACGGGTTTGCTTTGACGCTATGTGCAGCTTTCTTATTGCACAGATACCCTCTGTACGTTGTATTAGATACTACCAAATAGCCCACCTCATCTGAAAGACGGCGCCCACACCCCCCCACACGAGGCACGCCAGGCCTGTCTCGACGTGCGTTTACTGTCCGAGGTGAATCCACTTTGTAAACACGCCTGCGTAACTCACACCTACTTCCCTTAGGAGGAGGCAGGGTTCAGTAAACACCATTTATATAAAGACGTGAGTGACTGTGTTCATCTTCTACAATAAAGGCTTTCCTTACATTTCAACACCTGTCTAAATTCTTCCTTACAATTTCCAAAACAAATTTCCAGATCCAAATGTTTCTCTTTACATTTGTTATCTCAAGAAACTATAAATTACCTGCAAAGCTCGCGCAGATAAACTCGGTTTTCATGTCAATGACAAGAGACGTGTATGAACATAACGGGTTCACCTGGGAGCCCGCGGCCCTGAGTTCCTGCCTGCGATCACGCCGCCACCAGAAACGTCTCTTCAACTGCCAACACTCAGTAAAGGTGGCTGGTGGCCTAAAGGAGGCAGAGTGGCCGCGTTTTGTGACCTGGGTTCCAGAGCAAGACTGCTCACCCGTCACCATGTGCTGGCTTTGTTTTTTGTTTCGTTTTGTTTTTTATTTGGAGAGGTTTTTGCTATAGGGTGCATACACTCACCAGAAAGACAGAGACAGACAGAGAGACAGAAAGTGAGAAATCACCCCCCAGGGGGGATGGTCACGCCGCAATCCCTTCTCCTCCATTCTCCTCTCGGGATCTTGGGCATGCACGCACACGCGCCCGGCGTGAGTTTAAGCCACCGGGTCCGGGACGCGAACTGCGGTCGACTACATGGGAGTCCAGCGACATAGCCATTACGCTAACTGCTGGTCCCTACCATGTGCTGGCTTTGTGACAGCAGACTGACCGGCCTCCCTGCACCTAAGCTCCTCACCTGTGGGTGAGGCTCGTAGTAGGACCTCCACCCCAAACCAGTGAGCACCACGCGGGAGGACTAGCAGCACCGGGAACAGCGCCGGCTCAGCCTCGACACCGACGGGAATGCCCGGCCAGCAGTGCGGAACCAGGCGGTCCACCTGTGGTACGCCATGGGGCCGCATACCCAGAATCCTGCTGAGCTGGGCAGGGGAGGGGGGTCTTGGCACCGGGACCTCGTCCGGTGCCCTCTCCCCCAGTGCACATATACATGCTCTCTATTGTGAATAAAAATAAACTTCAGGGACCAGCAGGTGGTGTGGTAGTTAAGACACTGGACACTCCCATATGGCTGACCACGGTTCGAGTCCTGGACCTGGCGGCTTGCTTTCTCTCTCTCTCTCTCTGGTCAAATTAAAAATAAAATGAAAGAGTAAATAAAGTTAAATAAAATAAAAAATAAACTTCAGAAAATGACAACTATGTCTGCCTAGTTACTTGAACTCAGGAAAATGCTGACCATCATTCTAATGGCTGCAAAGGGACACGGTCACGCCATTTGGAGGCCAAGGGGCTTACGAGTGAGGCCAGTCCGAGCAGAGAAGCACGGCAGCGTCCCCAAGCCCTGCCTGCAGCGAGCGAACCACGGTCAGGCTGGGAAGGCCAGGTGTCAGCTAGACCTCGTCACCCAAAGCACAGAAGGCATGCCCGCTTGGCGCTCTGTGGCCCACATCAGCACTTACAGCATTTGCAGGACAGCTCTCAGGCAAAGGGAGCTGACGCCTGAACGTAGATTTGGACATTCCCGGCACAATGCAGGCAGTTTTGCTCACACATGATTCAGGTTCCAGAAATGCCTGGCTCTCCCATCCCTGGTGCTTTGACTTCTGGCCAGCCCCTCTTACACAGATAGCAGCCGACCAGTGGAGCCAGTGTCAAAGACCTGCCGTCTTGCCAAGGGTGCAGGGACTTACGCCAACAGGGGGAGAGCCCTCCCTCGGCGGGCAGCCTGTTCTCAAGGTGCCGGAGGCAGGCACGAACACAGCCCGAGCTGGCCCTCGGAGTGACAGAACAAAAGCATGCAGCCCTCTCACTCCTTTCTGGGCTCGGGACGGACATCGGGTTTACCGTGGTCACTCCTGGCGCTGCAGCAAGGGAGTCAGAAAGTCTCCCCTTCATTCCCCCCGTTTTGTACAATGGTTATATCACTAACGTAAAGGAAAAAGGAGTTATTATTATTATTATTATTATTTTTGGGGGAGAGGTTTATAGGACTATAGGGCAGGTGTGCTCGCCAGAAAGACAAAGAGAGACAGAAAGTGAGAAGCCACCCCCCGGGAGGATGGCCACGCAATCCCTTCTCCTCCATTCTTCTCTCGGGATCTTGGGCACACACATGCGCCTGGCGTGAGTTTAAGCCACCGGGTCCAGCACTCGAACCACGGTCGACTACATGGGAGTTCAGTGACATGGCCATTACGCCAACTGCTGGTCCCAAAAAGGAGTTATTTTATGCAGTTCTCAAATTGCCAGAAGGCCACGATCTCTCCCTGCCCAGATGAACCTCGTTCGTCCTGCAGAGATGAGGCCCTTGTGGTGGGAGGAAGTGTTCAGACCAGTGACCAGACAACGAATGGAGCGGCACAGCAGGGACGCCTCGACCTCAGCGGGGGTGAGACAGCCAGATGCAAGGGGCAGTAAAGACCGTGCCAGCCACCTTAGCAAACCCCGGCAGCAGGGTTTCTGCTCGTGTGTGATGTGAGGCATGGGGCTCGAGCTTTGCAAGGCCACAAAGCTTTATGAAGAAATGCCACATTGGGGCCAGAAGGCAGTACGGTGGTTAGGGTGGCTGGGTCCCACATGGCTGTGTGGTTCGAGTTCTGGACCAGGAGGCTTAAAACACATGCTGGGCATGTGTGTGTGCCCCAAATCCCAAGAGAACGAAGGAGAAGGGACTGTGACATGGCCACCCACCCTGGGGGGCAGGTACTTTCTCACTCCTCCATCCCCAGTGAGTACATGCAACCCACGGCTACCTTTTTTTTTAAGTTTATTGGAGGGTTTCTTCCCTAATGGTGCTCACCATGTTGAGCGGCACATGCCAGACATCACACTATCCCTGCGGACTCGGCTCCACGAGGTGCTCTGCCCACCCGGGGCTCGTGCTGGGTGAGCGAGGCCTGAAGACGGTGCCGAGGACGAGGCTGAAGTCCTTTCTGACCCAGCACAGGCTTCTAAGTCACAGCCAGCTCTTCCATCCACGGAAAAGCATTTGTAAATTTAAAAATCGTAATAAAGTGGTTTTTGGTAGATATACTTTATTCTGGTTTTATCAGTATCAGTCACAAACATAATTAGTTTATTGAGATAAATAAAGTGATCTGAAGGCAGCTGAGAAACAGTATTATAAATTTCAAAACATTCAAGCTATGACCACAAAGTGGTCTTAGATGCCGAGTATCAGCAGGACACCTGAAATACGGAAATTATAAATGCAGCCTAGAACAGACAGCAATCTGTGGACGCTGCTGTTCGACAACGCCGAGGGAAGCACACTGCACTGGGCTAAGGAGTGGCGGCACACCCCACTGCGTAGAGCAGGGCGTCCATGTGAGTGAGTGCCAAGGGGCACACGTTGACAGGGTTTCGAGAACTGTCCACTGCAAACAGGTGAGAATCACATGCCTTTTCAAAATGCACGTCTTCAATACTCGGAACAGAGAGTGGCATAGGTCAGAGAGCCTCTGGCCCTGTCCTGTGAGCACAAAAAGCAAAAACAGAAACAAAACACAGGTATTCTGGTCAACATCACAGCCAGGAGCTGATGTGGCCACTGAGAATTAGGTCAATCAGAACTAAATACAATTACAATGTAAAGGATTTAAAACCTGTTTCTGAGGACCCCGGCATGGTTCCTGACCCACCCAGGCTTAGCTAGCCCCGGGGTCCCCTCACAGAGAAGCTGGGGCAGGGGCTGCTGCGTGGTGAGACCTTGTCAACTCACCCGCTGGCGTCTTGGCTCCTCCCTCCTGCCCTCTGCCTCGCAGTCACCCTAGCCACATTTAAGCCCTCGCAGGCCACTTACGGGGTGACTACAGCCCCTGGACAGCACAGCACTGCCCTCCAGGGCTCAGAAGCACTGTGTGCCCCGTGGAGGCCCAGACACCTCTACGCAACTCCTGCAACCCAGCTTCCATTAAGCCCCTCCTACAGAGCGAGTGGCAGAAGCACGGCGCCTACAGGGGGGGGTGCCCAAGAGAGTCTTCTATGAGACAAAGACTGCTTTAATGCCGGCTTTCCACCTAGGCCTTCCATACGCCCGTCACTACCGGCATGTGGCGATTTATAAGCTGAAGTTAAGTTAAAATAAAAACAGAATGAAAAGTTCTGCTCCCAGGCATGCTAGCCATATTTCAAACGTCCAACAGTCCGGTGTTAACAGTGGCTGCTGTCCAAGACTAGGGGACACACGGCATCCCCACATCACAGGAAGGCACTCTACGGCAACCTGTCTCACGAGCTTTCTGAACTCACCCTGCGGTGTCACCCCTCAATGATGGGTCTGCAATATTTACCTCGACTGTCACTACAGCTCCAAACACACCAGGAGACAAACGGGGAGGCCGTGCACCCTGGTCCAACAGGCGCTGAGAACCGAACGGAAGCGTACCGCCAGCCATCACGTCCAGGCTCCCCTGGGCTCAATGGCAGACTGCAAACAGGGTTCCTAAGCTGCAGGTGACAGTGGTACGGGTACACCCGGAGCTGGACTTGTGAAAACGGCAGCTGTCAGCCCTGAGCGAGGCCTGATGACAGTGCTGGGGGTCCTGCCCGCAAACATGAAGCATTCTCAGAGCTGGGCAGCCTGTCTCATCTTCTGCAGGGACAGAGGTGTGCTTTGGCTCAGGCCCATCTTTGCCGTTTTGGTTCTTGCACCCAACAGGTGCAAAGCCTGACCGCTCCCATGAAGACCTAGTACCTTGCACCTGCTCAGCCCTGCCAGGTACGGTTCTCCCAAGCTGATGACAAGCACTACAGCGAGTGTGAGCAATGCCCAAGCAGGTGGCTCAGGCGCCGGGCAGCAGGTGCCTTGCCCTTCTCACCAGTCTGGGCAAACAGCTCATGGGCCTTCAGGTCACACTCAAGCACCTCCCACTGCTCTAGGAGCAGAGCTGGAAACGCACAGATGTTTCGGAGACAGGACGCCAACGTTCAAAAGACAATGCTTGGAGAGTGCCCAGAACCCAGGCTTGAGAATGAGTTGTGCTTCAGACTCACTGACAGAAGTGTGAACGTGGCATCTGGCTCAGGAGTGGGAGCTTCTGAGGTCCGAGCCCAGCCACAGCTGTCAGCCCCAGAGCACACACAGCAGCCAGATGCTCCCACTTCTTGAATTTCTTTCTGCAGTTCTCATCCACAGAATGAAGTGAAAGAGATTCTGAAAGACTTGTTCTGAGTCAGCATTTCTGAAACTGGAACTAAGGGTCCGTTTTCAGAGGTCTGAGGTTCTCTGGACTGCCAGTAGTATTTTCCTCTCATAAGCGTAACCTGGACTGCTTGGACACCCACCTCATAACTGAAGGCTGCACCTTCAGTGACTGTCTGCTTCTGGAGTTCTGATTACAGCCACTCACGACTGCACTTAGTGTTTAATGCAGAATTTGTCACATGGGGTTCCAAGTCTGTTTTGGGGTAAAGTTTGAGTTAACATTGCTGCAGATCTGTAATTGTTCTAAAATTCTCCTTCTAGACTTTATTGGGCACATCTGGTAAGTCTGACTTCAGTGCCTACTGCAGGGTAACACAGAAGTGAGCCACTCTGTATTGAACGGGTTTCTTGTGGTGTGCCCTCACCCTAAGTGCTTGCCTGTGAAAAATCTGAATGCGAGATATCTCAGGAATGTACCCAGGTCTAAGCAGGTAGCTCCCCGAGGTCTATGTCAGGTATGTCCCCAGGTCTAAGCAGGTAGCTCCCCGAGGTCTATGTCAGGTATGTACCCAGGTCTAAGCAGGTAGCTCCCCGAGGTCTATGTCAGGTATGTACCCAGGTCTAAGCAGGTAGCTCCCCAATGTCTATGTCAGGTATGTACCCAGGTCTAAGCAGGTAGGGCCCTGAGGTCTATGTCGGGTATGTACCCAGGTCTAAGCAGGTAGCTCCCCGAGGTCTATGTCAGGTATGGGACCAGGTCTAAGCAGGTAGCTCCCCGAGGTCTATTTCAGGTATGTACCCAGGTCTAAGCAGGTAGCTCCCCGAGGTCTATGTCAGGTATGTACCCAGGTCTAAGCAGGTAGCTCCCCGAGGTCTATGTCAGGTATGTACCCAGGTCTAAACAGGTAGCTCCCGAGGTATATACCCAGGTCTAAGCAGGTAGCTCCCCGAGGTCTATGTCAGGTATGTACCCAGGTCTAAGCAGGTAGCTCCCCGAGGTCTATGTCAGGTATGTACCCAGGTCTAAGCAGGTAGCTCCCCGAGGTCTATGTCAGGTATGTACCCAGGTCTAAGCAGGTAGTTCCCCAACATCTATGTCAGGTATGGGACCAGGTCTAAGCAGGTAGCTCCCTGAGGTCTATGTCAGGTATGTACCCAGGTCTAAGCAGGTAGCTCCCCGAGGTCTATGTCAGGTATGTACCCAGGTCTAAGCAGGTAGCTCCCCGAGGTCTATGTCAGGTATGTACCCAGGTCTAAGCAGGTAGTTCCCCAACATCTATGTCAGGTATGGGACCAGGTCTAAGCAGGTAGCTCCCCGAGGTCTATTTCAGGTATGTACCCAGGTCTAAGCAGGTAGCTCCCCGAGGTCTATGTCAGGTATGGGACCAGGTCTAAGCAGGTAGCTCCCCGAGGTCTATGTCAGGTATGGGACCAGGTCTAAGCAGGTAGCTCCCCGAGGTCTATGTCAGGTATGTACCCAGGTCTAAGCAGGTAGCTCCCCAAGGTCTATGTCAGGTATGTACCCAGGTCTAAGCAGGTAGCTCCCCGAGGTCTATGTCAGGTATGTACCCAGGTCTAAGCAGCAAGCTCACTGATGTCTCACATGCATCTCACACAGGCTGAAGGTAACTCCATGCAATATTTTTGATCGGCAACATTTCTACTGCAACCTGCCACAAGAAGCCCGGTGTGCAAGTTTCCACTGATGGCATCAGGTAAGCACTCAAGTTTCAAATCTGGGAGCATTTTACATTTCAGACCCGTAATGCTCATCTGTACTCCTGAGGCTGCAGGCTGAAGCCACTGCGTCTGGCCTTTAGGCCGTGTGGCCGTTTCTCCGGGTCCCGGCCTACAGACATGGTATGGCCTCCACACATCATCACTGAGGGGCAGGGCTCCTCGACGGAAACCACTCAGAGCCCAAGCCAGACAAGCCAGCCATCTTCTCTCCTCGCTACTTGCTCCCAGACCAGAGAGCCCTTTCGCATCTGCATATTCTCAGACCCGGAGGGCCACCTGGTCTTTCCCATCTGGAGACAAGCAAGCTGACCTTAAACAGCGCTCACTGTCTTCTCCTTGCTTTAGACTATCCTCAAAACGAAGCAAAGCAACTCCAACCAGCTGCTCTGTGATCATTCGAGAAACAATCTGATAGCGAGGGTATGCTCAGCGAGGTTCTGATAGCACAGCAGTTTCCCCTTTGGCTGTACAACTTCCACAGAACTCAACCAAGCTAAGACAGTCACAAACACCCAGGGTGTGCCACCGAAGTCAAGAAGTCTGCGGATGGATGCCACTGGGAAGAACAAATCTCTTCCCCAAATGTAATCTAATGACCTTGAATAAAACAAAGAATGGGATTTAGAGATCAGTAGCGTTTCCTGCCTGTTAACTATTACTTTAATGGCATACCTGTGGGGGGGAGAGGGCCCAAAGTAATGTTATCAAAGGAACATACTTAGTTTTGCAACTGAATAGCGGGTGCCGTTTAGTCAGTACGTGTGAAATTTAGTTCCTGGACCAAGCTTTCTAAGCAACAACGTACCCAAATGGACACTACCAGACCAGGACCTGGGGAACTCCGGTGCAATCGGCCCTCGGCTGGGGCCCCTAGGCTGACACCTCAGCTGTCACCGGCTCAGGGCTTCCAGCGCGCGCATTCTTCCTCGGAGTGCCCTTGCTGGCTGTTCCCCCAAGGACTTTCAGAAAATGCGGCTCTCCAGAGAACACTGCCTAAGCAGCTCAAGCGCAACGGGGGGCGCGCCCTGTCCGCTCCGACCTCCGACCACGCGGGCACCGCAGCCCGGATGCAAGCCCGCGGCAGCGGCAGCGATAACACCATAGCCCGGCTGGTGGCGGCTTCTAGCCCGGAGGGAGCCGGTGCGCCAGAGGTGCAGGCGCGCCGGGAGGACTGCGGCAGCGCACCGCGAGCGGCGAGGGCCTCGCCCACCGGCCGGCGGCGGCCCGGGCACGCGCATGCAGACGAGCCGGCGGCCGACCGGCGCCTGCGACCGCGCGACAGACCGCACCTGGCCGCGGCGCCCAGGGCGCGAGCGAGCGGGACAAAGGCGGCCGAGCCGGCCGGACAAAGCGGGGCTGGCGGCGGCGGGGGCGGGCGCGGGGCGGCCGTTACCTTGATGCGCTCGCGGCACTGGGACGGTGTCCGCTCGTAGCCCAGCTCGGCCAGCGCCCGCGACACGCGCTCGTACATGGCCGGCCCGGGCGCCTTGCTGCCGAACACCGTGCCGGCGCCCTCCAGCTGCTGGTAGCGCGCCTCCACCAGCCGCTCGTTGCCCCACACCGCGATCAGCGCGTTCGTCTCGGCCGGCGTCCACGACATGCCGCGGCAGGCGGCCGCCCCGCCGCCGCCGGGGGAGAAGGAGGCCGAGGCCGAGGCGGCGCCGCGGCCCCCCAGCCCCGGCCCGAGCCCCCCGGGCGCCGCGGCCCCCGCGCCAGCCGCAGCGCCCGGCCCGAGCGGGGAGGCGCCCCGCGGCGTGGACGGGTCGGACAGCGACGGGTTGCCGTCGCTCAGGCCGCCGGGGGACGCCGGGGAGAGCACCTCCATCTTCGGGATCTTGAGCGGCGAGTTGGCGGGCAGCTCGGAGCCGCAGGGCGCAGCCATCTTGCGAGCGGCCGCCGAGGCACCGCCCGGAAGTGACGTGCGCGCTTCCGGCCGCCGCAACAGAGGCCGAGCTCCTCCGGCGGCCATGCAGGTGCCGGCGTCCAGGGGGTGCGGCTGTGCGGCTGGCTCGCGCGCTCCCCGCCCTGCTCCTGGCTCCTGGTGGGCTCCGGGGACCGGCGGCGGGAAGGCACAGGCGCAGGGCAGTAGTCTGGCGAGGCGTTAGGACAGGTGTGCAGGAGGCAGCGCGCTGCAGCGGGGCAGGTGAGCGCCCGCGGAGGTGAGCGCCAGTGGGGTGAGCGTCAGTGGGTGAGCGCCAGTGGGGTGAGCGCCAGTGGGGTGAGCGCCAGTGGGGTGAGCGCCAGTGGGTGAGCGCCAGTGGGGTGAGCGCCAGTGGGGTGAGCGCCAGTGGAGTGAGAGCCTGTGGAGCACTGCACTGGGGCAGGTGTGCAGCAGGTGGAGTGCTGCAGCTTTGTGGGAACCCCTTTGGAGATCTGTGCTCTGATGCAGGTCATGAGGTTGCTTTGGGGATGGTCTGGGTGGATGTCATGGTTTGGTTTGTAGAGAATGGAACATCTGTCTGTAGCTTGAGCATCAGAGCCGCACTGCCCTCCCGGTGGAAACTGGTCGTTTTACCAGTTGGTTGTGCTCCCAAGTGCAAGGAGATTAAGAAGACCTGGCAGCTGTCAAAGGCCTGGTGGCCAGTGTGAGTCACCCCACCCCTGGCAGTCCCTTGAGTGCTAGGTGACAGACAAGCTCCACCACTCCACACTGCTCTGAAGTATCTCACACTCAAAGCTGAAAGTCCTGGCAGACTGTCCTGGATCACTTACTTACAAATTCAGCAGGCTGTTTTTCGTTTAAGCAGACATAATTGAGGAGCCTGACCAATGACTATGAGTAAACTGTGTAGTACTTTTAAAAACAGCAAATACATGTCTGGTTTAAAAAGAAAAGCTCAGTGAGGTCAGCATGTCTTTCGTTCTGAGAATGACCTGGGAGAGTGACTGGTTGTCCCCGGGAGTCAGGGTGAGGCAGAGTGAGGAAGAGGCGGCCTCACATGCCCCAGTGAACTGCCAGCACAGTTTATCAGTTACCGTGTAAGGGTGCTAAGGACGGCCTGGATGGCATGCTGCCCTTCCTTTTCTCTAAGAGGAAGATCTAGTCTAGATGTGGGTGCAGTGCCTGGCGTCAGTTCCTAGCCTGGCCACCTCCCAGCCTCGGAGAGGCCCTGGCTTCCCGCTCTGTGGGTCAGTGGGCCTCACTGCTGCCAGAGCGCAGGGTCAGTACAGGCAGTCCCGAGAATGGCGCTGGAGTCATAGGACGCGTATGTGAGCGGCAGAATGATCACAGACCTCTCTCTAAGCGACATTCACCCTCATTTAGCCCAGCAGTAAATTCTTAATGTCCTAGAAATTTAGTGTTACTGGCATCAGGTCTAAGCCATACCCTAACGCTGAGGCGCTGAGGGGCTTGAAATCACGGCTTTATCCTGAACTCATCACTTCACAGCCCTGAGGAAAAGCCCTCCCTCCACCTATCTTCTGTTCTGGATGGTTCTCAGATCAGCTCTAATTCATGCAGGAAGTCTTCCTTCCCAGATAAAGCAGGGGAAGTCTCTTGTCCCATGGATTTCTGTTTCCAGCCATTATTTTTGTGTTACTCTTCTCCCATCCTCACCCAATGGGAAAAGGTTGCATTAAAAAGTAAATTTCTGGGGGCCAGTAGGTGACATCGTGGGTAAGATGCTGGACACTCCCACATGGCCAACCATGATTCGAGTCCCAGACCTGGTGGCTTGCTTTCTCACTTTCCCTCTCTCTGTGTGTCTCTCTCTGGTCAAATTAAAATAAATGAATGAATAAATAAAATTAAAAAAAAAATTTCTGGGCCAGCCAGTAGCTGATCCCACATGACCGATTGTGTAGTTTGATTCCTGGACCTGGCAGTTACGTGTGTGTGCCCAACCCCCCTGAAGGAGAGGTGGAGAAGGGATTGCCATGTGATCGTACCCGGGAGGGGCACTGTCTCCCTTGTCCTTGCTGTCTTACACTCTCCCCAGCAAGCACACTGTCCTCTGGCAATTTTCTTTTAAATTTTATAATAAATAAATGACCAATGACACCCTGAAGCTAAAACCAAGCCACCAATGTAAAGGCCGATGTGTGTGTGCAGGTGTGCGGCATGCTGTCTAGGCAGCTGGGCAAGGCTGGAGGGAGGGGCATGTCTGAGAATCCCTAGGTCAGCAGGGCTCATGGAGGGCCCTGCTGGGCCTGAAGGGACTACTCCACCTCGAGTTGAGTGATCCATCATTTGTGGATTCGAATGATGCTCCTAAGTAGGTGAAGGCCTCAGAGAGGTGATTGGTGAACGCGTCAAGGATGGGGTGATGAGCAGGGGTGAGACAGCACAGGGTCTAGGATGGGATATGAGCAGGGGTGAGAGCACAGGGTCTAGGATGGGATATGAGCAGGGGTGAGAGCACAGGGTCTAGGGTGGGATATGAGCAGGGGTGAGAGCACAGGGTCTAGGGTGGGATATGAGCAGGGGTGAGAGCACAGGGTCTAGGGTGGGGTATGAGCAGGGGTGAGAGCACAGGGTCTAGGGTGGGATATGAGCAGGGGTGAGACAGCACAGGGTCTAGGGTGGGGTATGAGCAGGGGTGAGACAGCACAGGGTCTAGGATGGGATATGAGCAGGGGTGAGAGCACAGGGTCTAGGGTGGGATATGAGCAGGGGTGAGAGCACAGGGTCTAGGGTGGGGTATGAGCAGGGGTGAGAGCACAGGGTCTAGGGTGGGATATGAGCAGGGGTGAGAGCACAGGGTCTAGGGTGGGGTGATGAGCAGGGGTGAGACAGCACAGGGTCTAGGGTGGGATATGAGCAGGGGTGAGACAGCACAGGGTCTAGGGTGGGGTATGAGCAGGGGTGAGAGCACAGGGTCTAGGGTGGGATATGAGCAGGGGTGAGAGCACGGGGTCGAGGGTGGGATATGAGCAGGGGTGAGACGGCACAGGGTCTAGGGTGGGATATGAGCAGGGGTGAGAGCACAGGGTCTAGGGTGGGATATGAGCAGGGGTGAGAGCACAGGGTCTAGGGTGGGGTGATGAGCAGGGGTGAGACAGCACAGGGTCTAGGGTGGGATATGAGCAAGGGTGAGACAGCACAGGGTCTAGGGTGGGATATGAGCAGGGGTGAGACAGCACAGGGTCTAGGGTGGGATATGAGCAGGGGTGAGACAGCACAGGGTCTAGGGTGGGATATGAGCAGGGGTGAGAGCACAGGGTCTAGGGTGGGATATGAGCAGGGGTGAGACAGCACAGGGTCTAGGGTGGGATATGAGCAGGGGTGAGAGCACAGGGTCTAGGGTGGGATATGAGCAGGGGTGAGAGCACAGGGTCTAGGATGGGGTGATGAGCAGGGGTGAAAGCACAGGGTCTAGGATGGGGTGATGAGCAGTGGTGAGACAGCACAGGGTCTAGGGTGGGATATGAGCAGGGGTGAGAGCACAGGGTCTAGGATGGGATATGAGCAGGGGTGAGAGCACAGGGTCTAGGATGGGGTGATGAGCAGGGGTGAGAGCACAGGGTCTAGGATGGGGTGATGAGCAGGGGTGAGACAGCACAGGGTCTAGGGTGGGATATGAGCAGGAGTGAGAGCACAGGGTCTAGGGTGGGATATGAGCAGGGGTGAGAGCACAGGGTCTAGGGTGGGGTGATGAGCAGGGGTGAGACAGCACAGGGTCTAGGATGGGGTGACGAGCAGGGGTGAGACAGCACAGGGTCTAGGATGGGATGATGAGCAGGGGTGAGAGCACAGGGTCTAGGGTGGGATATGAGCAGGGGTGAGAGCACAGGGTCTAGGGTGGGATATGAGCAAGGGTGAGAGCACAGGGTCTAGGGTGGGGTATGAGCAGGGGTGAGAGCACAGGGTCTAGGATGGGATATGAGCAGGGGTGAGAGCACAGGGTCTAGGATGGGATATGAGCAGGGGTGAGAGCACAGGGTCTAGGGTGGGGTATGAGGAGGGGTGAGAGCACAGGGTCTAGGATGGGGTGATGAGCAGGGGTGAGAGCACAGGGTCTAGGGTGGGGTATGAGCAGGGGTGAGAGCACAGGGTCTAGGGTGGGATATGAGCAGGGGTGAGACAGCACAGGGTCTAGGGTGGGGTATGAGCAGGGGTGAGAGCACAGGGTCTAGGGTGGGATATGAGCAGGGGTGAGACAGCACAGGGTCTAGGGTGGGGTATGAGCAGGGGTGAGAGCACAGGGTCTAGGATGGGATATGAGCAGGGGTGAGAGCACAGGGTCTAGGGTGGGATATGAGCAGGGATGAGAGCACAGGGTCTAGGGTGGGATATGAGCAGGGGTGAGAGCACAGGGTCTAGGGTGGGATATGAGCAGGGGTGAGAGCACAGGGTCTAGGGTGGGATATGAGCAGGGGTGAGAGCACAGGGTCTAGGGTGGGATATGAGCAGGGGTGAGAGCACAGGGTCTAGGGTGGGGTGATGAGCAGGGGTGAGACAGCACAGGAATGTGCCCTAACCCACCTGCTGCTTCTTTCATGTGCACCTCTGCCCCTCGTTCATTTCTCCCTGAAGCAGCCTGACAGGCCCCTCCAGCCCCGCCCACTCGTGTACTTGCGTGGCACATGGCTGTCGTCTGCTCCTGGAGCTCAGTCCGCTCTGCGGCACGCTCACCGTGGCACTCACTCTCAGACCGGTGTGTGTGTGTTTTCCTGCCACCTCCACTCGGGCAGACCTGCCAGTGGGGTCGGCATGAGTCAGAGGACGCTGGCGTCTCCGTGACCGCTGTGGCTGACCCCCGTCCTGCTTGGCCTGAGATACTCCAGGCTCATGCCCCAGTGCCAGGACCCAGCCAAGAGGAGATGAGAGCCGGGGTCATGGTCTCTGGAGGGTGCAGGGTGCAACCTCCCCCTCACCTTCTGTCTCTTGCCCTATCATAAATAAATGGAGAACAAGCAAACGACTGCTGATGGGCCTGGAAGGTTCGCGTGGTGAAGTGTGAGCCTGTCCTGGTGGGGAGACTCGAGAGGCCAGGCTGGAGACCTCCCTGAGAGTGCTGAGTGCCCGTGATCTGGGAACTGCCTGGAACGGGCAGGTCCTGGCCCTGGGACGCTGCTGGGTGCAGGGAGGGCCGCCCCTGAGCCACACAACAGCGACCTTTACCACAGCCGACACGGCTCCCGTGCTGACACTGCAGGGCTGGCAGAAAGCTTTAACAAGGATATGCCTCTGCCTCTGTGTCAGCACTGCAAGGCAGGGTGGAAGCTGCGTGCTAGCCAGAGAAGGCCCAGAGAAGATAAGGAAGTTTGCACAGGACTGCAGGGTTTCAGAGCTTTCACATCCTCAGCCAATTAACACAGGAAGCCTGGCTTTGCATTGGCTGCTGCTTCCCCTTTTGCCCTGTAAAAGAATAAACCTGAGGACAGCTGCCTCCGTCAGAGGGGTCTGGGCTGCCGGGTCCCTGCCTTTCTCTGCTTGTGTGTGTGTTTCTTCTTTTTTAATTAAAAAAATTATTTTATTTAGCTTTATTTATTTATTTATTTATTTACTTTTATTTGACCAGAGAGGGACAGAGCAGGAGAGCAAGAGTGTGCACATGAGAGAGAGAGGAAAGTGGGAAAGCAAGCCACCGAGGCCAGGGCTCGACCGTGGTCGGCAACGTGAGAGTCCAGCGCCTCTAACCACCACGCCATCTGCTGGCCTATGTGTTTCTTTCTTTTTTCTTTTCTTTTTTTTTTTTTTTGAGCGGTTTTTGCTATAGGGCGCGTGCGCTCACCAGAAAGACAGAGAGAGAGACACAGAAAGGGAGAAATCACCTCCCGGGGGGGATGGCCACACCGCAATCCCTTCTCCTCCATTCTCCTCTCGGGATCTTGGGCACGCACGCACACGCGCCCGGCGTGAGTTTTAAGCCACTGGGTCCAGGACTCGAACCGCGGTCGACTATGTGGGAGTCTAGCGACATAGCAATTACGCTAACTGCTGGTCCCCCTATTTCTATTTTTTTACGTCAATTTAAAAATGCTATTAGCTGATAGAGAACTGCCATACTTTCTTCGTATCATGGTCCTACTGTTCCTGAATTTAGTTTGCAAATGGAAGTGGGGACCAAGAGCAGTTTCTTAGGTACTCAACGAAATTTAAAGAAGTGGGAAATGTTCACAGTTATGAATTAAAACTGCAGTTCCGAGAAAATGTCTTCATGCACATTTTTTTTAGAATGATTTTATTTAACTATTTATTTTAATTTGACCATAGAGTGGGCGGGGGGGGGGGGGGAGAGAGAGAGAGAGAGAGAGAGAGAGAGAGAGAGAGAGAGAGAGAGAGAAAGAAAGAAAGAAAGGGATAAAGCAAGCTGCCAGGTCCAGGACTCAAACTGCAGTCAGCAGTGTGGGAGTCCAGGGATGTAGCCATTACTCCATCTGCTGGTCTGATTATCATTATTTTTGTTTGGAAAGGTTTTTCCTATAGGACACATGCGCTTGCTAGAAAGACAGAGAGAGAGAGATAGACAGAAAGTGAGAAATCATCCCCCGGGGGGATGGCCACACCACAATCCCTTCTCCTCCATTCTCCTCTTGGGATCTTGGGCACGCACGCACACATGCCTGGCGTGAGGTTAAGCCACCAGGTCCTGGACTCGAACCACGGTCGACAACATGGGAGTTCAGTGACATAGCCATGACACCATCTACTGGTCCCTTCATGCGTATCTTAAAATTGTTTTGCTTTCTACTTAGGTACTATGGGAAATGTATTTATAATGTCTTTGGAAAATACCTAATTGTGCAAAGTCTGATCTCAATTCTTTTCAGGTGACAGATGTTGAAATGTACTCTAAGGTGTTCACACTTTCTATAAATCCGTGTTGTCTGGAGGAGCCCCCCATTCAGCTCCCTGACACCTCATCCAGAATTCGTGGGAGAGCAAGAATTCTTGGCCGCTTAGTTTCCACACTGCAGCCACTTAACACCATCTAATCCAGAATGACGTGTACTTGATCTAAATTAAACATCATGTCTAATCGACTCACTCGGCTGAAGTATTCATCCAAAGCCTCCAGGGACCAGCAGATGGCGTCATGGCTATGTCACTGAACTCCCACGTAGTCGACCGTGGTTCGAGTCCCGGACCCAGTGGCTGAAACTCACACCAGGCGCGTGTGCGTGCGTGCCCAAGATCCCGAGAGGAGAATGGAGAAGGGATGGCGGCGTGGCCATCCCCTTGGAGGGGTGATTTCTTGCTTTCTGTCTGTCTTGTCTGGAGAGCGCACGCGCCCTATAGCAAAAACCTCTCCAAAAAAAAAGCCTCCGCATGATTATGGATAAATTCATAAATAGCCATTCGATCCTCAGGTCATTAACACAGCCGCAGTGAGGAGAGCTGCATTCCCCCACAGCTGAGCATGAGCCCTTCTGCTCAGTGAGGGCCGTACCCCACAGCTGAGCGTGAGCCCTTCTGCTCAGTGAGGGCCGTACCCCACAGCTGAGCGTGAGCCCTTCTGCTCAGTGAGGGCCGTACCCCACAGCTGAGCGTGAGCCCTTCTGCTCAGTGAGGGCCGTACCCCACAGCTGAGCGTGAGCCCTTCTGCTCAGTGAGGGCCGTACCCCACAGCTGAGCGTGAGCCCTTCTGCTCAGTGAGGGCCGTACCCCACAGCTGAGCGTGAGCCCTTCTGCTCAGTGAGGGCCGTACCCCACAGCTGAGCGTGAGCCCTTCTGCTCAGTGAGGGCCGTACCCCACAGCTGAGCATGAGCTCTTCTGCTCAGTGAGCTGTTCCCGGGATCGAGAGAGCTCTTCCGACTAATGTTTCCGGGAGCATGCGCTTGCTAAACCCCCTGCCCACAGTACTTAGAAAGTCGGGTCTGTCCTCACTTTTTCCATGGGGAAAAATTCTACCGTGGATTTTTCTGGCCAGTGTTTTTGCAAATACATTTGGAGAGTTATAGCAAGGGATGGCTGTGACTGGAACTCTCGGCCCCTGGCTGGCAGCGCGTGCCCCAGCCCTCACTCGCAGCCTCCTTGGGCATCCATTCTGGCTCCCAGGGGTGTTTTCTCTAACCCACAGCCACTCCCACACAGGAAACGCGTTCAGCCCTGAGAATCCCCGCAGCTAGGGGTGCGCCCTCCCTGTCTCTCTGAGGAAAGGAGATAAAAACGAAACTCTCCGTGGCTTCCCGCTGGGATAGAGTAATCCAAACTGTTTGCTACTACTGGGCTTTATGACATGCCCAGATGTTTCCTAATGTTTTCCCAAGAAGTGGAGTCTACGCTCCCTCCCCTGGGGCCTGGGTGAGTCTGTGACTTTCTCAATGTGTCAGATGTGGGGGAAGTGGCCCTGCGTGACCTTCAAGTCCCTAGCGGGGATACCACAACTTCTGCAGTCTCTCTCGAGAACCATCTTTGCCAGTAAGAGGTGCAGAGACCACACAGGGCAGGAAAGCACCGCGCTGGGGGCCGTCGACGCCCTCCGTGTCTCCACCCAGCCCAGCTCCTGAGGAAGAACAAGCCTCAGGGCCACCCCAGCTACAGCCACCACTGGCTGGCGGTCACAGGCGACCTTCGACCTTCGCCAAGAGCTGCCCAGCTGACTCTGGGCACCCCCAGATTCAAAAGCAAAGTTAATCATTGTTATTCATTCTAAGCCACTGAGGTCTCATTACGCAGTAGTAAGAATTAAACAACCACGGGCCAGCAGCTGGCGTGTGGTTAGGGTGCTGGATCCCACACGGCTGACTCTGCAGTTCAAGTCCCAGACCTGGTGGCCTGAAGTATGCCCTGGGCACGTGCATGTGCCAGGGATCCTGAGAGGAGAGTGGAGACGTGATTGTGGTGCGGCTGTCCCCCCCGAGGGCGATTGCTCACTTTCCCTCTGTGTATCTGTCTCTCTCTGACAAATGCACATTCCCCATGGCAAAAAAATCTGAGAAAAATACAGAAGAATTGAACAGCCAGGGCCAACAGGTGCCGTGGTGGTTAAGATGCTGGACTCCCACGGGGCTGACCATGGTTTGAGTCCTAGACCTGGTGGCTAGCTTTCTTATTCTCTCTCTCTGGTGAATTAAATAATTAAATAAATAAATAAATTTTAAGAGGATTTTGCTTTAAGGCATGTGTGCTCAGAGTGGGAGACAGACATGGGGAGCTTACGCAGGCCTGGAGTCATTCCAAACCAGACTGGGGTGTTAGACAAGGCACTCAGATAGTTTTGTCCCAGAAACTGACGTCCCCGTACGTGGCTGGCTGATTTCCCACTGAGGTGGAAGGCCGTGTCATGCAGGGTAATCTCGTTAGCTAGGGCCTCCACGCGGGAAAAATGCACGCAAGCGCACCCCTTCAACCACATGCAGACTTCATTCAGTCAGTCATAGGCCTGGAGGGGAAACTTACAACGATAACTCACAGAGAAGGATAAAATTTGGGGTAAAGCAATTTTAGATCGGACGCCAAAAGTACAACCTATAGGGAAAAATTGATAAATTGAACTTGATAAAGTTAAGAACTTCTGCCCTTTTTTTTTTTTTTTTTTTTTTTAGAGATTTTTGTTATAGGGCACATACACTCATCGGAGAGACAGAGACAGACAGGCAGAAAGTGAGAAACCCTCCAGAGGGGATGGCCATGCCCCAGTCCCTTCTGTCAGGATCTTGGGCATGTGCACGTGCCTGGCGTGAGTTTCAAGCTGTCAGTTCCAGGACTCGAAGCACAGCTGGTCATGTGGGAGTCCAGTGACGTAAAGATTATGCCGTCTACTGATCCCTGAACTGCTTTTTAAAAAGCATAGTTAAGAGAATAAGAAGACAAGCAGCAAATTTGGAAAAGAGTGGTAAATTACATATCTGATAAAGTACTTGTGCCCAAATTATGTACAGAAAGCTCAAAACTCAATAATAGGTAAATATCCCAACTTTTTTTTCTTGTTTTTGCTTTTTTAAAATTTTTTTTTTGGTCTTAGGGCATGTGTGCTCACCAGAGAGAGACAGAGACAGTAAAAGAGAAAGTGAGAAACCACCCCCAGGGGGATGGCCACACTGCAATCCCTTCTCCATTCTCCTCTCAGGATTTTGGGCATGCATACGCACACACCTGGCATGAGTTTCAAGCCACCAGGTCTGGGACCTGAGGTCAGCCATGTGGGAGTCCAACAGCGTAACCAGCACACCATCTGCTGGTCTCCCCCACAACACAATTTTTACAGTGGGCAAATTTTTTTTTAAAAATGGGCAAAAATATTGGAACACATTTTACCAAAGAGGATGTACAGATGACAAGTAAGTACATGGGACAATATTATTGGTGTTTGGAAAACGCAGGTTACAGCCAGACAGATATAACATTACACACCTGCTAGGATGGCTGACGGTGGACAGGCTGACCACGCTGGCCGTGAGGAGTTGGGCACCGGGACTCTCACGCGGCACGGATGGTGTAAACCGCACCATGGCTGTGGAAGGAGTTCCCCAAACATACCTGTGGCTTGTCCCCTTACCAGGACCCCTGCCGAATAGATCCTCCCTGAAGCCTGAAATTCTGCTATTAGAGAATTATCATCAAGGACTTTATAGGAATTTCTTTTCAAAATCAATAAAACTGGGAACGGGACCACACCAACATGCGCGGAAGGTCACACTAGCTTCTCCCAGGATCTGCCCGCCAGGGCTCAGCGTGGACAGAGCCACACAGGGCCTCAGGGGGTCACGGACAATAGGCATGCTTGTAGACACCTCAAGAAAGGACCGTGGGGAAAAGACAGAAAGACGTCTGTCCCTCCAAGACTTACACTCTCCGCCCTAGGAGAGCGAAGGAGACCTGGGGGGTAGCCCGAGTCCTGGAGAAGAGCACAGGACTAAGACATTGGTTTAAATGTATCCAAGTGAAACTGGCGGCCCTGGTGGGCAAGTATCAGCCCTGCTTTCTCTGCTACTATGTAACAAAGGCGCTTTTGAATCAGGATTAAAAGTCAAAACCAAGACTGCTATTTGTGTAGCGACCTGTGTCCCTCCCCACAGCTTCCCTTCAGCCACTGCCTGCTCCTGAGTGGGGGCATGAAGGCGGCCTGGGTCCAAGGAGCGCATGCGGCCAGAAAGCGAGGCTGGGAGCACAGCATCTGTGGCCACTGGACAAAGCCTCAGCTCTGGCTCTGGGCCCCAGGACTAGGACGCGCTTTCCAGGGGCAGCATGGTGCTGGTCACCACAGCTGACACAGGGCAGCCTCTTCCATCTGGACTCTGCCGTGTGTGCCCCGGCCGGCTCTGACTTGTACCCTCTCATTGTGATAAGACTGTCGGCCTCGAGTTTTGTGAGTGAGTCTAGAAAATTCTCCCTGTGAACCTGTGGGCGATCATGGGGACATCCCCATTTGTGGCCAGTGGGTCTGGAGTGAGCAAATTTTGAGAAGGAAGATGCTCTGTCTCATTAATTCAGAGCCATCATGTTCTCACTGTGAGGGCTCCTCTAGGAGAGGGGCGACGGTGGCCTCAGCAAGGCCGAGCAGACTTAGTCCAGAGACACAGCTGCCCTGTCCAGAACTGGGGCTCGAGCGCCCACGAGCATGCAGGCTCTCCAGGCCACTGGAGGGTGACGGGCCCACGTCCAGGTGGGCGATGGCAAACCTGGCTCCATTGCAAGGAGGGGAAATATGATTGACCCTTTTTAAAGTTCTACAGAACCCTAAAAAGTCCACTCTCCCATTAAAAAAGAAGTTTGGGTCAACTTGGTGGCATCGTGGTTAAGGCAGATGGGTTATGCGTGGCCACCTGCATGATTTAAGTCCCAAACCTGGCGGCTGAAGAAAGGTATTGGGCATGCATGCATGCGTGCCCAAAATCCCAAGAGGAGAATGGAAGAAAAGGGATCGCGGTGTGGTCATCTCCCCAGGGTAGCTTCTCACTTTCCCTCTCTTCCTGGTGAGTACATTGTTTTGAAAATCAGGGGGGAAAAGTTGATTTCCTGAGCGAGAGCGAAGGCGAGAGACCAAGATGGAGTTCCGGCACCTCCATCAGGCCCTGGCACTGCGGCCCCCACCCCCTGGCCTCCGGCAGCCCAGATCACGGGAACACGTGTGCCGGGCGGGCTCAGGGAGGTCCCGGACATGAACTGGCAGCCTTCCCACCTGGGGCGTCCTCGGTGCCCACTGTGGCCCCAGCGGGCTCTCGGTTAAACGAAACCTGCCCCGTCTCGCTCATCATTGTGAACCCACGTCAAACTGTGGGAAGGTGCGGTTTCTTCTCAGGTGGACAGAGGGGGCCTTCAGGTAACAGCACTGGCAGTCGCTGGAGAAAGCTGGTGACCCTCATCTGGCACCCCAGACCTCACTGGCCAGATTCAACAGTGGTGCACACACATTCTACTCTGCACACACGCTCTACCCTGCACACACGCTCTACCCTGCACACATATTCTACTCTGCACACAGAGCTCTACCCTGCACACAGAGCTCTACCCTGCACACAGAGCTCTACCCTGCACACACGCTCTACCCTGCACACACGCTCTACCCTGCACACACGCTCTACCCTACACACACGCTCTACCCTGCACACAGAGCTCTACCCTGCACACAGAGCTCTACCCTGCACACACGCTCTACCCTGCACACACGCTCTACCCTGCACACATATTCTACTCTGCACACAGAGCTCTACCCTGCACACAGAGCTCTACCCTGCACACAGAGCTCTACCCTGCACACACGCTCTACCCTGCACACACGCTCTACCCTGCACACACGCTCTACCCTACACACACGCTCTACCCTGCACACAGAGCTCTACCCTGCACACAGAGCTCTACCCTGCACACACGCTCTACCCTGCACACAGAGCTCTACCCTGCACACAGAGCTCTACCCTGCACACACGCTCTACCCTGCACACAGAGCTCTACCCTGCACACAGAGCTCTACCCTGCACACACGCTCTACCCTGCACACAGAGCTCTACCCTGCACACACGCTCTACCCTGCACACACGCTCTACCCTGCACACACGCTCTACCCTGCACACACGCTCTACCCTGCACACACGCTCTACCCTGCACACACGCTCTACCCTGCACACACGCTCTACCCTGCACACACGCTCTACCCTGCACACAGAGCTCTACCCTGCACACAGAGCTCTACCCTGCACACACGCTCTACCCTGCACACAGAGCTCTACCCTGCACACACGCTCTACCCTGCACACAGAGCTCTACCCTGCACACAGAGCTCTACCCTGCACACACGCTCTACCCTGCACACAGAGCTCTACCCTGCACACAGACCCTGCACACAGAGCTCTACCCTGCACACAGAGCTCTACCCTGCACACACGCTCTACCCTGCACACAGAGCTCTACCCTGCACACAGAGCTCTACCCTGCACACAGAGCTCTACCCTGCACACACGCTCTACCCTGCACACAGAGCTCTACCCTGCACACACGCTCTAGCACACAGAGCTCTACCCTGCACACAGAGCTCTACCCTGCACACACGCTCTACCCTGCACACAGAGCTCTACCCTGCACACAGAGCTCTACCCTGCACACAGAGCTCTACCCTGCACACAGAGCTCTACCCTGCACACACGCTCTACCCTGCACACACGCTCTACCCTGCACACACGCTCTACCCTGCACACAGAGCTCTACCCTGCACACAGAGCTCTACCCTGCACACACGCTCTAGCACACACGCTCTACCCTGCACACACGCTCTACCCTGCACACACGCTCTACCCTGCACACAGAGCTCTACCCTGCACACAGAGCTCTACCCTGCACACACGCTCTACCCTGCACACACGCTCTACCCTGCACACAGAGCTCTACCCTGCACACACGCTCTACCCTGCACACACGCTCTACCCTGCACACAGAGCTCTACCCTGCACACACGCTCTACCCTGCACACACGCTCTACCCTGCACACACGCTCTACCCTGCACACACACTCTACCCTGCACACAGAGCTCTACCCTGCACACACGCTCTACCCTGCACACAGAGCTCTACCCTGCTCTACCCTGCACACAGAGCTCTACCCTGCACACAGAGCTCTACCCTGCACACACGCTCTACCCTGCACACACGCTCTACCCTGCACACAGAGCTCTACCCTGCACACACGCTCTACCCTGCACACAGAGCTCTACCCTGCACACACGCTCTACCCTGCACACACGCTCTACCCTGCACACACGCTCTACCCTGCACACAGAGCTCTACCCTGCACACACGCTCTACCCTGCACACACGCTCTACCCTGCACACAGAGCTCTACCCTGCACACACGCTCTACCCTGCACACAGAGCTCTACCCTGCACACACGCTCTACCCTGCACACAGAGCTCTACCCTGCACACACGCTCTACCCTGCACACAGCTCTAGCACACAGAGCTCTACCCTGCACACACGCTCTACCCTGCACACACGCTCTACCCTGCACACAGAGCTCTACCCTGCACACAGCACACAGAGCTCTACCCTGCACACACGCTCTACCCTGCACACACGCTCTACCCTGCACACACGCTCTACCCTGCACACACGCTCTACCCTGCACACACGCTCTACCCTGCACACACGCTCTACCCTGCACACACGCTCTACCCTGCACACACGCTCTACCCTGCACACAGAGCTCTACCCTGCACACACGCTCTACCCTGCACACACGCTCTACCCTGCACACAGAGCTCTACCCTGCACACACGCTCTACCCTGCACACAGAGCTCTACCCTGCACACACGCTCTACCCTGCACACAGAGCTCTACCCTGCACACACGCTCTACCCTGCACACAGAGCTCTGCACACCCTGCACACAGAGCTCTACCCTGCACACAGAGCTCTACCCTGCACACAGAGCTCTACCCTGCACACACGCTCTACCCTGCACACACGCTCTACTCTGCACACAGAGCTCTACCCTGCACACACGCTCTACCCTGCTCTACCCTGCACACAGAGCTCTACCCTGCACACACGCTCTACCCTGCACACACGCTCTACCCTGCACACACGCTCTACCCTGCACACAGAGCTCTACCCTGCACACACGCTGCACACAGAGCTCTACCCTGCACACAGAGCTCTACCCTGCACACACGCTCTACCCTGCACACACGCTCTACCCTGCACACACACTCTACCCTGCACACAGAGCTCTACCCTGCACACACGCTCTACCCTGCACACACGCTCTACCCTGCACACACACTCTACCCTGCACACAGAGCTCTACCCTGCACACAGAGCTCTACCCACACACGCTCTACCCTGCACACACGCTCTACCCTGCACACAGAGCTCTACCCTGCACACACGCTCTACCCTGCACACAGAGCTCTACCCTGCACACACGCTCTACCCTGCACACAGAGCTCTACCCTGCACACACGCTCTACCCTGCACACAGAGCTCTACCCTGCACACAGAGCTCTACCCTGCACACACGCTCTACCCTGCACACACGCTCTACCCTGCACACACGCTCTACCCTGCACACAGAGCTCTACCCTGCACACAGACCCTGCACACACGCTCTACCCTGCACACACGCTCTACCCTGCACACAGAGCTCTACCCTGCACACAGAGCTCTACCCTGCACACACGCTCTACCCTGCACACACGCTCTACCCTGCACACAGAGCTCTACCCTGCACACACGCACACACGCTCTACCCTGCACACACGCTCTACCCTGCACACAGAGCTCTACCCTGCACACACGCTCTACCCTGCACACACGCTCTACCCTGCACACAGAGCTCTACCCTGCACACAGCTCTAGCTCTACCCTGCACACACGCTCTACCCTGCACACAGAGCTCTACCCTGCACACACGCTCTACCCTGCACACACGCTCTACCCTGCACACACGCTCTACCCTGCACACACACTCTACCCTGCACACAGAGCTCTACCCTGCTCTACCCTGCACACACGCTCTACCCTGCACACAGAGCTCTACCCTGCACACACGCTCTACCCTGCACACACGCTCTACCCTGCACACAGAGCTCTACCCTGCACACACGCTCTACCCTGCACACAGAGCTCTACCCTGCACACACGCTCTACCCTGCACACACGCTCTACCCTGCACACACGCTCTACCCTGCACACACGCTCTACCCTGCACACACGCTCTACCCTGCACACACGCTCTACCCTGCTCTACCCTGCACACAGAGCTCTACCCTGCACACACGCTCTACCCTGCACACACGCTCTACCCTGCACACACGCTCTACTCTGCACACAGAGCTCTACCCTGCACACAGAGCTCTACCCTGCACACACGCTCTACCCTGCACACACGCTCTACCCTGCACACACACTCTACCCTGCACACACGCTCTACCCACACAGAGCTCTACCCTGCACACACGCTCTACCCTGCACACACGCTCTACCCTGCACACAGAGCTCTACTCTGCACACAGAGCTCTACCCTGCACACACGCTCTACCCTGCACACACGCTCTACCCTGCACACACGCTCTACCCTGCACACACGCTCTACCCTGCACACACGCTCTACCCTGCACACACGCTCTACCCTGCACACAGAGCTCTACCCTGCACACACGAGCTCTACCCTGCACACAGAGCTCTACCCTGCACACACGCTCTACCCTGCACACACGCTCTACCCTGCACACAGAGCTCTACCCTGCACACACGCTCTACCCTGCACACAGAGCTCTACCCTGCACACACGCTCTACCCTGCACACAGAGCTCTACCCTGCACACAGAGCTCTACCCTGCACACACGCTCTACCCTGCACACACGCTCTACCCTGCACACACGCTCTACCCTGCACACAGAGCTCTACCCTGCACACACGCTCTACCCTGCACACACGCTCTACCCTGCACACACGCTCTACTCTGCACACAGAGCTCTACCCTGCACACAGAGCTCTACCCTGCACACACGCTCTACCCTGCACACACGCTCTACCCTGCACACACGCTCTACCCTGCACACACGCTCTACCCTGCACACAGAGCTCTACCCTGCACACACGCTCTACCCTGCACACAGAGCTCTACCCTGCACACACGCTCTACGCACACACGCTCTACCCTGCACACACGCTCTACCCTGCACACACGCTCTACCCTGCACACAGAGCTCTACCCTGCACACACGCTCTACCCTGCACACAGAGCTCTACCCTGCACACACGAGCTCTACCCTGCACACACGCTCTACCCTGCACACACGCTCTACCCTGCACACAGAGCTCTACCCTGCACACACGCTCTACCCTGCACACAGAGCTCTACCCTGCACACACGCTCTACCCTGCACACACGCTCTACCCTGCACACACGCTCTACCCTGCACACAGAGCTCTACCCTGCACACACGCTCTACCCTGCACACACGCTCTACCCTGCACACAGAGCTCTACCCTGCACACACGCTCTACCCTGCACACACGCTCTACCCTGCACACACGCTCTACCCTGCACACACGCTCTACCCTGCACACAGAGCTCTACCCTGCACACACGCTCTACCCTGCACACACGCTCTACCCTGCACACACGCTCTACCCTGCACACACGCTCTACCCTGCACACACACTGCTACCCTGCACACAGAGCTCTACCCTGCACACACGCTCTACCCTGCACACACGCTCTACCCTGCACACAGAGCTCTACCCTGCACACACGCTCTACCCTGCACACACGCTCTACCCTGCACACAGAGCTCTACCCTGCACACACGCTCTACCCTGCACACACGCTCTACCCTGCACACACGCTCTACCCTGCACACACGCTCTACCCTGCACACACGCTCTACCCTGCACACACGCTCTACCCTGCACACAGCTCTACCCTGCACACACGCTCTACCCTGCACACAGCTCTACCCTGCACACACGCTCTACCCTGCACACACGCTCTACCCTGCACACACGCTCTACCCTGCACACACGCTCTACCCTGCACACAGGCTCTACCCTGCACACACGCTCTACTCTGCACACAGAGCTCTACCCTGCACACACGCTCTACCCTGCACACACGCTCTACCCTGCACACACGCTCTACCCTGCACACACGCTCTACCCTGCACACACGCTCTACCCTGCACACAGAGCTCTACCCTGCACACACGCTCTACCCTGCACACAGAGCTCTACCCTGCACACACGCTCTACCCTGCACACACGCTCTACCCTGCACACACGCTCTACCCTGCACACACGCTCTACCCTGCACACACGCTCTACCCTGCACACACGCTCTACCCTGCACACACGCTCTACCCTGCACACACGCTCTACCCTGCACACACGCTCTACCCTGCACACAGCACACACGCTCTACCCTGCACACACGCTCTACCCTGCACACACGCTCTACCCTGCACACACGCTCTACCCTGCACACACGCTCTACCCTGCACACACGCTCTACTCTGCACACAGAGCTCTACCCTGCACACACGCTCTACCCTGCACACAGAGCTCTACCCTGCACACAGAGCTCTACCCTGCACACACGCTCTACTCTGCACACACGCTCTACCCTGCACACACGCTCTACCCTGCACACACGCTCTACCCTGCACACACGCTCTACCCCTGCACACAGAGCTCTACCCTGCACACACGCTCTACCCTGCACACACGCTCTACCCTGCACACACGCTCTACCCTGCACACACGCTCTACCCTGCACACAGAGCTCTACCCTGCACACACGCTCTACCCTGCACACACGCTCTACCCTGCACACAGAGCTCTACCCTGCACACACGCTCTACCCTGCACACACGCTCTACCCTGCACACACGCTCTACCCTGCACACACGCTCTACCCTGCACACACGCTCTACCCTGCACACACGCTCTACCCTGCACACACGCTCTACCCTGCACACACGCTCTACCCTGCACACACGCTCTACCCTGCACACACGCTCTACCCTGCACACACGCTCTACCCTGCACACAGAGCTCTACCCTGCACACAGAGCTCTACCCTGCACACACGCTCTACCCTGCACACAGAGCTCTACCCTGCACACACGCTCTACCCTGCACACACGCTCTACCCTGCACACACGCTCTACCCTGCACACAGAGCTCTACCCTGCACACACGCTCTACCCTGCACACACGCTCTACCCTGCACACACGCTCTACCCTGCACACACGCTCTACCCTGCACACACGCTCTACCCTGCACACACGCTCTACCCTGCACACAGGCTCTACCCTGCACACAGAGCTCTACCCTGCACACAGAGCTCTACCCTGCACACACGCTCTACCCTGCACACAGCTCTACCCTGCACACACGCTCTACCCTGCACACAGGCTCTACCCTGCACACACGCTCTACTCTGCACACAGAGCTCTACCCTGCACACACGCTCTACTCTGCACACACGCTCTACCCTGCACACACGCTCTACCCTGCACACACGCTCTACCCTGCACACACGCTCTACCCTGCACACACGCTCTACCCTGCACAAAGGCTCTACCCTGCACACACGCTCTACTCTGCACACAGAGCTCTACCCTGCACACACGCTCTACCCTGCACACACGCTCTACCCTGCACACACGCTCTACCCTGCACACAGGCTCTACCCTGCACACACGCTCTACTCTGCACACAGAGCTCTACCCTGCACACACGCTCTACCCTGCACACACGCTCTACCCTGCACACAGAGCTCTACCCTGCACACACGCTCTACCCTGCACACAGAGCTCTACCCTGCACACACGCTCTACCCTGCACACAGAGCTCTACCCTGCACACACGCTCTACCCTGCACACACGCTCTACCCTGCACACACGCTCTACCCTGCACACACGCTCTACCCTGCACACAGGCTCTACCCTGCACACACGCTCTACTCTGCACACAGAGCTCTACCCTGCACACACGCTCTACTCTGCACACACGCTCTACCCTGCACACACGCTCTACTCTGCACATGGCACCAGACCTTACATGGCACAGCAGTCTGCTCTCCCCCTAAACCGTTCCCACACATGGACTGTTTCTACCTCTAAGACACTTCTCCTCCCTATACTCATAAAAGTCTCGAACCCCTCCCTAGGGTGCAACTTCTCTGGCCCCCTCTCTCTTTCTCTGTCAGACCAGCGCACACCTCACCCAGGAGTGTTCCCAATAAAGGCTCTACATTTCTATTTTCTTGTGTGGTTGACCCCTTCCTCACATCCATCAGATGACAGGCCAGAATTTAGTGAAAAGCCCCCCAAGGGGACTCTCAAGTCAGAAAAAAACTTCAGTTTCAAAAGTTTTATTTATTCTGTGAGTGAGAGAGACATAGAGAGACAGCACCCCTACAGGAGCTTGACAGTACAACCCACCCCCAGCTCACAACTCCAGATTACGGACACACACCCCTTTTGGTTCAAGAGGTCTCTGTGCTAACCCAGGTGCCCCCACATGGGCCAGCCCGCAGGGCATCACGCTTGCTGGCTGTGCCACTGGCCAGCCCTGAGTCTTCATTTTTGTTTAGGAAATGTTGCTGTGGGCAGAGGACTTGGGTAGCCGCTAAGAGGGGCCTGTGCACTGGGCGGGGAAACAGAGGGAGCCCTCGGGGACCCTAACATTGCTTATGTGGTACCAGAGCCCTCCGGTGGGAAGTTAAATTGCTGCAGTTTTCTTAGCTATGGGACCCATCTTCTCGCTTCTCTGAGTGTACCTCTTTTCCAGAAGGCCGAACCGGTAAGTTTCTGGGGCCTTTGCTCGCTAATGAGGAGGCTCAGCGGGCACAAATGTGTGCTATCGCCCCCCCACCCCTTTACCCACCCAGACAGCCCCTCCTCCTGAGCCAGGCCTGGTGCAGGCACAGCGCTCGCTAATACAGCAAGCGCTGCCACCTGGTGGTCGGCAATAGTACCGTGAGTATCTGGAGCCCAACCACCTCAAATCTTTGTGCTGTGTTAAGGCTATGGGAGAGGTATAGGTGGGTGTCAGATTTCCCCAGGAAATGCTAAGTCATTGTTCATATACGAACAGCCGTGAGGCACTAGCACCTACAAGCGCTGGCACCTACGGGCTCTGGCACCTGCGAGCGCTGGCACCTAGGCTACCAGCTGCAGACAGAGATGTGTAAAGCACTTCTCAGCCTCTCTGTGTCTAAGAGATGTGTGATGACCAAGCTGGGCTGGGAAACCATTAGGGTGATCCTTGCTCCCCAGTGAAGGGCTCAGAGAATGCAGAAGTGCCCAAGTCCATCAGGGGCGTGCTGAATCTTTGGAGAAAATACACATGCACACACTCATGCATACAAATACACTCATGTACACATGCACATACACTGCCCACATGCTTAAACACATTCATATACACACGCATGCACCCAGAAACACGCACACATGCAAACACAAAACACATATGTGCACAGATGCGCACACAATACAGCACATAAACACACATACATTCACACAAAAATACACCTGCTCACACATGTACACTCACACAACACACGTAAACACACACAGACATGCAAAAATGCACACATACACATTTACACACATATACAAAGACACCCATGAGGACACATACGTACATGCGTACACGCATACACAAATGTGCACATGCACTCATGCATGTGCAGATACAGAAATACATGTACACCCCCCACACACACCTGTGAATAGAGACACACACAGGGCTAATTCCGGAATGTGCCCAGAGCTCTCTGGGGAGTCGTGTAGCTGATGGCCCCTCACCGAGTAGAGGACACCGCAGCGCCCAGTGCCCCCCCAGGACTGGGTCCCTTCCTCCCCATCCTTCTGGGCAGTGTTCCCACAGTGCGTCCAGCATAGTCCCCACCTGGGATCGGGCAGCAGGGCACCTGCTCTGTCCCTTCCCAAAACCGAGGAATCGGAAACTGGGGGGGGGGGGGGCGGGCAGTGTTGCGGGGCTCCGGTGTTGCTGCAAACATGGCAATCCCCTGGTCTAGGAAAACCACGTGGGCACAGGCAGAGGGAGGCTGCCGGGATTGGGCGGGTGGGAAGCGCTCGGCCCATCACGCACCCCAGCGTGTTAGGGGGGTGGAGGGACGGCCACAGAAGGGGACAGCAGAGTGGTGGCGAGGTGTTGCCTGCGCAGCTGGGCTCCAGTGCCGTGGACACTGTTTAGTCACAAACACAGGAGGCCGCCGTTCTGAACTGACCTCCGACACCAGGCTCCGTGAACCCGGCCAGAAAGGGAGTCCCTGACTTTTGGGAGGCAGATGGACACCTGCAGACCAGCCACGCTGCAGACGGGAGAGTCCAGTCTGCCTGGTGAGCCAAAAGGAAGTCCCTCTGCCTTTACCCTTGAAAGGTAAGCAGCTTTGACAGAGCCACCACTTTCTGTACTCGCTTGCTGCTGTCTTGGCCCTTCTCCACCTTTAAAGCCAACCTCTTCTGTCAATTCCTTGGAGAGCTTCCAGTGCTGTCCAAATCTGGGTTTCCTGGACTGAGAGTCCCCAGGGCCCCACATAGAGGCCCCTGTTCTTTGCAGACTCAGTGTTTGAAGTTCACTGGTGACTCTAGCCCATCACCCTTGGTCAGATTGGTTATGGTACCAGGATCTTCTGACAGAGGACAGGGACTCCTCCACTCATGCTCCTCCAGAGAGGACCCCTCTATCCAGGCACGTGCTGTGAGCTAGGATTGTGGGCACTCGCGTGCACCCCCATCCTGTAGTGCAGGGCATGGAAAGCCCAGCACCAGCCCAGCCCCACAGCTGGGGACTGGGATAGCTAAGCTAGGAGCCAACTCCATTAAGAAAGAAAGCAGTTTCAAGTCATTCAGAGAATGAGACGGCCTGCAAAAGCTTTGGCCGCAAGAGAGAGGGCATATAATCTCAGCTGTGCCCCCCACGCCTGCCTGAAACAGCAGGACAGCCTAATGAAGAGTGCACTGACCAGCTGGCCCTGAGACCAGGCTCGTGGGAGCCACGGCCACACCATACACTCTGCAGCCAGGTCTCCCGCCTCTGCCCGCCCGGTGTGACCGCGACAGTGGAAACGACATATGGAACACTGGCAAGCCTGCCGGAAGCTGGCTCGTCTCCTGCACTGCTGTGCCCCCTTCCTCGCCCATTCCCTATAAATCTGACCCTCCCAAGGCCGCTCTTTGGCGAGCACATCCTGGCACCTGGAGTCTGTGCTCCTGGGGCAGCAGCCCAGCCGTGGCAGGGGAACCCGTGGCCTCTGTGTATGGCCTCTCCATGTCTGGGGTGGACACCATCGAAGCCCTGAACTGGCCTCCGCTCTGCCACGGGGAGTGCCGCTTCCTGAAGGCACCTGACTCAAACGCTCAAGGTCTCACGCAGTTGACAGCCTGGCCAGTGCCACCCCTTGTTGGCATTCTGCCACCTTCCCCGCCTCGCCCTGCTGCCTGTGCCTCCACCTGGCATTTCCGCACCATGCAGGCACTTCCTGCAGACTGGAGTGGACGGATCCCTGCGCTGCCACCAGTGCTGTTTCTAACTACAGCCAGGAAGGGCCAGCTCAGGGCAGGTGGGGGGCGGGCAGGAGACTTGCTGTGTACCCTCAAATCCTGGCATCTCCTTCTTGTCCCAGCCCTGGTGGCACAGGAGCAGTGGGCAGACTGTGTGTCCAGAGGCCGACCAAGCCAGGGAGTCCCTCCAACCCCGCTGCGATGAGAAGAGGGGGCCTGGGCGGGCAGCAAAGCCCCTCCCCAACCCGGAGACTGTCAGGCCGCATCTGCTCCAGATTTATGGCTGTTCCTGGGGCGGCCGCCGGCCTCTCCACGGCCTCTTTACCAAGTGCAGCCCCAGCTGAGACCCCTCCCGTGAGGCAAGGGGCAGGTGTGGAGGGGTCTCGGCCACGCAGTCACGCCCCACTGCCCCGCAGAGGCCCGGCCTCCCAGAGCGCACCAGGGCCTGGGCCAGGCGGTTGCCCCGCACGGGAGCGGCCGCAGAGGTGGAGCGGGAAGCCCTACAGCAGACACACGCCCTGCAGGCTGCTACTGTGGCCAAGGCTGCAGCCAGACCCCTCAATGCCCCGCCAGGGGAGGGTTGGTCACAGGGGTGGAGGGTGGAGGAGGGCCTGCATGGAAGAGCATTGCAGGAGTCTCTCCAACGTCCCCACGTGCCATCGCATCTGCACTCGTTCGCCCTCTCTGCCGTTGCTCTGCCTCCCCAGGCTAACCGTGGTCCTCTCCAACCCAGCTGCCCAGGGAGGTCAGCGTCTTCTGTCTTCTGATTTTTCCTGGGCTTTGTGCCCCAGAACACAGAAGTAAGGTGGGCGCTCTGGTGTTCGTCCTTCAGTGCAGGCAGAGAGTGGACAGAGGACAGGCCAGCAGTGCCAGCCCCTGACTCCGGGCCCTGAGCGTCCTGGGCCCAGGGGACTGGCAGGCTCTCCGTGGCCTTGATGAGTAATCCTGCCTGCCACCTTTAACACTCCCTGGGAGAGGGGCACTCGGGGAAGGACAGAGAATGAGGAGGGTTCCTGGGCGACTTGGAGGGTGGGGGAGCTGTCCTCGGCCACTGCGACCCACAGCATTGTAAGTTTCTGTGCAGTAGATATTTCAGACCATGAGCATGCACGAGACAGTGAGACCAGGTCAGGAACCCGGGTCCTCTCGTCCGGCTTCAGCCCTTACAAGGCTGACCTTCCTCCCTGTCCCCACTCTGCTCACCGCGGGTCTTGAAGCAAACCTCAGGACTCCTGTCACTTCTATAGATGCTGCAATTGAGCCCTGCAACGTGAACTCTGAAACAGCGTAACACTGGTAATGCCATTGTCACGACTCACAGGAATTTATTTATCATCAAATATGTAGTCGATGTCCAAACTGTCCCAGTTGTCTTAACTCTTCTTTCTCAGTGCGTTCAAATTAGGATCCACATAGTCTACACTGTTGTCTCTTAATCCAAGCAGGCAGCCCCTCCCACCCTCTTTATTTCCTTGCAATTTATTTGTGGAAGAAAGCGGGTCACTTGTCCTGCATAATTTCCCACACTGGGTCGTGTTGAACGTATCCCCGCGGTGTCGTCTGGTACGCCCCGCCCCTCTCCCCCGTAAAGCTGCTGTTGGACAGAGGCCTGGTCGGGAAGATCTGCTTTCTTTCCAAGAGGGCTTAGAGGCGGAATCGCCGAGCTCGCCAGCGCTGCGGCCGGTGCTCGGTGGAGCTGGGCAGCAGTGGCACCGCTGGGCACCTTGGCTGGTCACATTGCCCAGCCGTGTGCTTCCCTTTCTTGGAGTCCCTTCGCGTAGGAGCCAGAATCGCCTCTCCAGAGCGCCTGTCATCTGGAACTTGTTCATCTTGAGCCACATTCTGAATAGGAAAGGCAGGATAAATGCCTGATTTTCCTTACTATTTTTCAAAACAATGAATTGATTTCTTAGCATTCTCCGAAGGTCACCAGTGATGGCTTTAAAGACACCTTTATGAGCTCATGGATTTAAGGAGAGTTAATGTGTTTCAAACCACGTACATTCTGATTGCGTGGAAGACTCACTAAATGCTGAGCCCTGGCTTCTGCTATGGAAGATGGGCCCCTGAACCCTCGAGCAAGACCAGAGTGACTGCTCTGGCCTCGGGCTGCTCCAGACTGTCTCCGGACCCTGGTGCACATGCGTAGACCAGAGCCCATGCCCTGTCCACTCGTACGTGAGAGGGCTGACAAGTCAGCCACTTCCTCCCTGGAGTGCCCAGCAGGAGGTGGACCCCCACAGGTGGGGCAGCCAGCTGCTCCCCGCCCCCCTCCCACAGAAGAGTCCAAGCCCCACACCTGAGATGACCTCCCTCCTGACCCCAGACTTGTTTGTAGAAGCCTGGGGATACCCCCACTCTGGTCCACACTCAGCGGCCCACTGGCTGCTAATTAGCCCCCGTCTCCACTTCATCCTCACCACACACGGGGTCTACCAAAACCTGGGTGTGGGCAGCTCACTCCCGCTTTAACATCTACCAGCATCTCGTGGCCGCAGCCCCTGCTGGGCCTCCCCAGTCCTTGCCCTCCCTCCCCGGCAGGGTGTCACCTGCAGGGCTCCGCGGCACGCCCTGGGCTTGCTTTCTGCCTTACACAGCCACTCCTCAGAGAGCCCGTGGCGGATTTACTCTGCTAGCGACCCTGCAGCTTGTTTGAAGGACGGCACCTTGCCCTCGCCGCTGGCTCTAAGTCTGTGTTTACAGGCTTGTTAATTTCTCACGCCTTCCTCGTGGCGGGGGCTGTATCTGTACCCCGCCCCTGGGACCCGCGGCCACACAGGAGTCAGCCGAGGAGGGTCTGGTGAGAAATGACATCCCCAAGATGAGGCTCATGGCGGTATTCAGAGAGGAGGACAGCCTCTCTGCAGGCAGGTGCAGGGGGCCGGTGCAGAAGACAGCCCCACAGTGTGGCTGCCAGGAGCGCTCTGCCCCGTGGGTCAGGACCCTGGCTCTGCCAGGACTGGCTGTCTTTGGGCCTCTGTATGTGTGTGTATGTGTGTGTGTGCACGTTCGTGTGTGCCTGCTTCCTCCCGCTGGGCAGATAATTAAAGCTCCAGACGCAGAGGGGCGGGCAGTGTTCCCCGGGGCACATTTCATGGGCCTGATTAATGAGGCCGGGGAGTTAATGAGGAGGAAGCTAGACTGGAACTGAGCGTGGAGGCCTCTCCGGGCCTGGGAGTGCCCTCCGAAGGCATCTCCCTCCCTCTCCTCAAAGCCTAGTGGGACACGTGCCCACTCGCTGAGAAGGGGCCGCCTGCTCGCTGGCCATGAGGGCAGCCAGTCGTCCTCCGGGGGCCCAAGACCTGTCACCTACAGCACAACACAGGACCTCAGGCGACTGTCCCTCCTTTCTCCTGGGGGGTGAATTCCAGGCCCATGGATTTCAGCCCAGGCCCAAATTAACAGCCAGCTGCCACTGCCAACCACATGTCCAGACAAGGTGCTGACCCTGCACACCTCAGCTCCGTCTGCACAATGAGGTCCCCATCCCCCTCCGGCTCCCCGAAGTGGCGTTTACTGAGAACACCGTGTGCCAGACGGGGACTGCCCCAGCACTTGGCGAGTGCCAGAGCATCCCGCTGGCTCTCCCGGCACCTCAGGGAGGAGGCCCTGCTCGTCTTGCTGCCTAGGTGAGGCGCTTGACCTGCGGTGCTTGTCCTGGGCCCAGCGACAGGCCGAGGGCAGGAGCTCAGGGTGGGAGGACCAAGAACACACAGTTGAAGAGCACCCAGGACTGCACGCCGGCGAATGTGAGTGCGTGTGAGGAGCCTCCGCCTGCTGCCAGCATCATTCATTCGGTCTTGAACCCAGAGTAGAGGCCAAGCACCGAGGCTGGAGTCCTGGGCAGCGGCAAGCCGGCCATGCGCGGGCTGCCCCCTCGCCCCATGTCCTGTCTCAGGTCCCAGCCCAGGGGGAGCAGAGTGACCTCACCAACCCCCAATGCCTGACCTCCCCAGTCAGACCACGTACATACCCACGGCCTCGCCCGACGCGGAGCTTGTCCAGAAGAGAACACGGCACAATGGTGGGGGTGCGAGCTTAGACCCTGAAGGCCTTCTGCCGAAGGGCAGCTGGGGCAAGAAGGGACACGTGGGGCCTCGTGCTGTGTTTTGTGTCTAGAAATGGGGGGAGGGTGTGGGTCACCCCACCAGGGCCCACAGAGTTCCTTGCCGAGGTAGCAGGGCCTGGACCCTGGTCCTTCCCAGCAGCCTGGGCCTGCTCTGTGGCCTGCAGCTCCACACCGTCTCCATCCAAGCACCATCTGAGACCAGCCGGAATCAGCCCCCGCCAGTGAGTCCCAAAGCAGCCAGTTTCCCCAGAGCAAGAGTCTCCTGCAGAGCGAGGGCCTCCCAGGCTGCCTAGAAGCGAATCCACGGCCCCTCTCTCCAGACACCTCACCTGCTGCCCCAGCCCCCACCCCACGCTCCCCAGTCACATCATGGGGTGGCCAGCACTGGCAAAGGAGAGGGCGTCAATAATTTTAGCCCAAGGAGCGTGTCTAGAGAAACCAATATTTAACGTCCCCATTTACATCGAAAGCGTGATTCTGATTATGAGATGGTAATGAGGGGATTAGCCAAAGGAGGGAGCCCCGCCAGCCACCCTCCTCCTTCCCTTCTCACCCTGCACGGGGTGGGGGCACTCCCACTGAGGAGCATCCAAAATGCCAGGGCTGGGAGAGGCCGTCTTTCACGCCTGGGTAATTAGCCTCAGAGGGGCGGGGTGGGACAGACCCTACCCTGCCCTCCCTGGGCCTGCCCTCACGGAGCCCCTGCTTGGCTCTCGGCTTGGGCTCCCCCCAGAAGTCCCCCCAAACCCCAGTGGGGACCTGATTTTCACACTGGGCATCTATCTCTGGCTTTCCTGTGGGGCAAGGGCCAGGAGCTGGAGAGCCCGTGGGGGCAGCCGGGCGCTGTGTGCCCGGGTCATCGGCGTGTGATTGTGGTCACGCCCCTCCTTTTGTGCCCCGTTCAGAGCCCATCTCCGCGGCCCAGATGGGTTAATCCATAATGCAGACGAGCGAGTAACTGCTGTCACTGCCCGCGCCGGTGTGCTGCCCCTAATGAAGCGCAGCTTGAGGGGCCCCCTTCTCAATGAGGGGCCGGCCCCAGCCCAGCCGGGCACACATGTGTCCCTGCCGCTCTGCCTGAAGCCTGGCTCCCTTCGGGGACCCCAGCCCAGCCTCCCCGGGGTGACCCAGCTGCCGGGACTGCAGCGGCCCGGGGGGAGGCTCTGATGGATGGGAGAGAGTTAGTTAATAGAGCCCAGACCACATGGGCCCTGTCCCCCCCGCACACACACCCGCCCCTCAGCCCCCGCCCGCGGCGTCCTGGCCTTTCAGAAGAGCCCGTGGTCTGCCTGCCTCAGCCAGCAAGAAGACGCCCTGAAATGGGCTTAAAGAGGGGCAGGAAGAGGCTTCCCAGACCCTGGCCCCGTCCCTGCCCACGCGCCAGCCCCGACCTCTGCCGACCCTGGTTCCTGCGTGAGTTTGGGTAGAGCCTCCCGTGCCATCGCTGCGAGTCGGAGCCCACCCAGAGCTCTTCCCCGTAATTCTTGGCGTGGGCCCTACTTCTTTTTCACCCACTGCTGAGCTGATTCTTTTGCGAGAGGAGGACTAGGACCAAGTCTGGAAGACCCAAGGACAAGAGCCACCCTGTGGCCGACCCTCGGGCAGACCCTCGTCCAGACCCTGCGGCCATACCCTCGTCCCCAGCAGGCTCTGCTCAAGCCGGACCTTGCTGACTGTCCGAGAGGTCAGAGAGGGGCCTGCGGCCTGGCCTCCCACCCCACCTTCCGAGCGCAAAGATCTATGGCCTTCTGCCACCGGTGGGGGGCACCCTGCCTGCCACCTGTCCCCCTCCTTGTGGAACTCTTTGTAAATGACCGTTTTGTATTTTGTCATTACTAGTTAAGACAGTATTTTTAAGTGGGGGACGATGAAAAAGCGAATATGTTCCCTCTTTCTAATTCAGTCATTGCTTATATCTGGTTTGTTTTCACCCGCGCTCTCGTTCGTGTCCGGGGAACGTCTGTGCGTGACTGGACACACCCCGAGTGCCTCTCAGTGTGGTCACTGCACCTGCCCCAGCCCCAGGGCCACTGTTCAGCTTCCTTCTCTTCTCGGCCTGCTCCCGGTCCTGGGTGGAGGGACATCCAGAGACATGGGTCCCTGGGATGATGGAGCAGGAAGCTGTCACAGTGAGGACCCCTTCGTGACCGAGCAAAAGCCTCTGTGCTGCTGGTGCAGGGACAAGGGTCCAGGGGACGTGCCGGCTACTGAGCAAAGACTACCCAATTTCTGACTGGATTGGGACGCTGCTCAGAGGTCCCACAGGTGTTGAGTGCTCACAAGAATGAACTCTGAGAGGACAGAAGTTGGGGACAGGGGTCAGGGATGGGGGTACGGGGACAGGAGTTCTGGGACAAAGGTCTGGGAACAGGCGGTCTGGGGACTTGAGGTCTGGGACAGGAGGTCTAGGACAGGCAGTCTGGGACAGGTGGTCTGGGACAGGAGGTCTGGGACAGGCGGTCTGGGGACTTGAGGTCTGGGACAGGAGGTCTGGGACAGGAGGTCTAGGACAGGCGGTCTGGGACAGGTGGTCTGGGACAGGCGGTCTGGGACAGGAGGTCTGGGACAGGCGGTCTGGGGACTTGAGGTCTGAGACAGGAGGTCTGGTCTGGGACAGGAGGTTAGGCTTAGACAGGAGCCAGAGGCAGGGGCAGGCAGGGCCTGGAGGGGAGAGGTGTGAGAGGAGCTGTACTGCCAGGAAGTGTGGGTTCCAGGTCAGAACCCTCCTCCGTGTAGCCTGAAGCCTGGAAGCGTCTCATCTCACAGTGCGGGTGGGGATGAGGTCGCGGTGACTCTGGACTTCCTGAGCGGGAAAAGGCCAGTAGGGCTGTGCTTTCTCAGTGGGATCCCAGAAGGTGCTGGAAGCTTCTTGACTCCAGGGAGCTGAGCCCCAGAGGAAGTCCGTGAGAAGCAGTCCCTGGCAGGGAGCCCTCCGCACCTGCATCTCCCTCACTCCAGGGAGCTGAGCCCCAGAGGAAGTCCGTGAGAAGCAGTCCCTGGCAGGGAGCCCTCCGCACCTGCATCTCCCTCTGAAGGGGGTCACTCCAGGCAAGGGCACCGGCATCTTTACCTGAAAGCAGGACCCTGTGGGGTGTGGGGGTTCGACTCTCCTAGTGGGTGCGTTTGGCCCTCCCCACAGAGGGGTAGGGGGGCAGTGGGGACAGGGCACGAAGAGCAGCGTCTACTTCCCACCCAAGACGGAGAGAGTGCGGGGTCTGCAGAAATGAGCAGCCCAGGGCAGCAGGCTTCGTGGAGAGGTGCATGGCTGAGCAGAGTGGCAGGGCTCACCAGGGTCTCGGGAGTGGCACCCGCCACCATCACAGGGCCGTTCTGTCACTAGGACTGCACGCAAGTGTGAGTGTGCACACGAGCTGGCAGGGCAGGGCGGTCTTCCTTCTGTTGCACTCAGACTTCCTCGTGGAGCCCAGCGTGCCCTTGCTCCTTTGGCGTGCAGTGAGGATCAGCCGGAGTCTGACGCTGGCTCCTCCACAGGTCGGTGGGTGGAGTGTTGGCTGAGGCACTGGACTCCAAAGGCTGACTCCAAGTTCGAGTCTTGGACCTGACAGTTTGAAAAACACAGTGGCCCATGTGCATGCGTGCCCAAAATACCAAGAGGAGGGCGGAGGAGAAGGGAATACCATGCGGTCACCCTTCCTGGGGGCTGTTTCTCACTTCCCCTCCTCTCTTCCTCTCTCCCTGGTGAGTTATACCCTGTAGCAAAAACCAGACAGACAGACAGACAGACAGAGACTGGCTCCTCCTTTCCCATCCACACGGCTCTGGCGAGTCCCTTAGCCACTCTGTGCCCGAGGCCCCCAGCTGTGGAAGATGGTGAAGGCGCATATGGACTTGGAGCAAGCAGGGGACGGAGCACACGTGAGCACTGACACGGCCGTGGCAGGGGCTGGCTCACAGGGTAGGCTACACCATGTGACTCACGTGTGCGTGCACATTGCATGAGCACGTTCCACACCACATGTGGAGATGAATGTGGGCCTGGCTCTCCAAGGGAGTCAGCTTCAGTGGCAGCTAGACACGTAAGAGAGTGCCTATCAGATGTGTGTCATCACACGGGAACACACAAGAGAGTGCCTACCACGTGTGTGCGGTCATGCAGGGCAACACTCAAGAGAGTGCCTACCACATGTGTGTGGTCACACGGGAACACGCGAGAGAGCGCCTACTGCGCGTGTGCGGTCACACGGGAACACACAGTGGTCTGGGAGAACCGTGACTGGAGTGGATAGCTGATGGAAGCACACTTCAGCAGGTCACAGCATGGGGGACGGAGCTCCCACAGCAGGAGCAGGGAGTTGGTGGGTGGTGTAGACGCCAGGGAGGTCTGGGGTGGGTGGGTGGAGGAGGCCTCAGAGGCTTGGAGGCAGTCAGACTAGGATGCTGGTGCCACCCGCTCTGGGCCCAGTGCAGGAGGCAGGGAGCCATTGCGTGTCCCAGCGCCTCCGAGACAGGAGCGTGGTGCCGGCTCTAGCAGGGCTTGCGAGTGACCTCAGCCAGTCACCAGTCCTCCTGCGTGGCGGCTCTGAGACCAGGGAGAGGACGTCAGAAGGTCTGCACCGGGTCGGCCTGGAGCACTTCAGTTACTGTGCAGTTTTACGGCTGGAAGCTTTTCCTCTGGATCCTTCCTGATTTCTCCGTCCTGCCGTAAGCCCTGAACCCCAAGCTGAGCGTGCCACCCAGTGTTCACGGCCCGGGCTCCCGCCAGCACCGGCACCCTGCTGCGTTTAGAAGCTCGCCGTCTCTCATCCTGACAGCAGCCACAAGGTCTGGACGGAACGCTCGGGTAGCCGAGTGCTCTGTGGGGCGGAAGGTGTGTGTCACCAGGTGCATCATGGGATAGCGTGTGCACCGACGAGCAGCAGCAGTCTCCGTGTGGGTGGGACCACCCGTGAGGATAGGGGCCCTGCAGCCCAGCAGGAAGGACGGGGAGAGCTGCTTACTTGTTCTAGGGACACTATTTGTACCTTACTCCTGGAGCCAAAATGAACTCTGGATGCACCCAGGATGCGTGTGTAAAATAGTAAAGGCTAGTCTCGTTAGAAGACAGCGGGGGTCATCTTTGTCATCGTAGCCGAAGGAAGGCCTTTCTAAGTGTGATGCACGCCCAAAGGGTGGAGTAGAAGACACAGATACATCAGGCCTTTTCTTCTTCTTTTCCCAGAGGGTACACTTGCCAGAGAGAGATGGACAGAGAGACAGAGAGAGAGGAGAGGAGAGTGCACCCGGGTGCTCCTCAGGCCCGCGGGGCTGGGACTCACACCCACAGACGGCCCCAGGGTCCAGCTGCCCTAAGCACGAGGCCACGGAGTGAACCTTGGCTTCATTTTTGTAAATCTGCCAAAATATTTCAGAGTTGAAAATCAAATGACAGGGAACCAGCAGTTAGCGTAATGGCTATGTCGCTGGACTCCCACGTAGTCGACCGCGGTTCGTGTCCCGGACCCGGTGGCTTAAAACTCACGCCGGGCGCGTGTGCGTGCGTGCCCAAGATCCCGAGAGGAGAATGGAGGAGAAGGGATTGCGGCATGACCATCCCCCCTGGGGGGTGATTTCTCACTTTCTGTCTCTCTGTCTCTCTCTGTCTGTCTGGCGAGCGCACGCGCCCTATAGGGAAAACCTCTCAAAAAAAAAAAAATCAAATGACAGACGGGGTCACCTTGCAACAGATTTATGAGAGACGTAGCACTGCCCAGTGCTGCAGCAGGGCAGGTCTGCACACTGCACGCACACACCGACAGGCACACGGAAACCTGCTCGCGCTCTGCAGTCACAGCGCGGGCGTGGCGACAGCGGAGCACTGTCCTCGCTTACCGGAGTGTGAGAACGTGCGCACGACCTGCAGTCGGGGGGCGGAGCGGAGCCCCATACCCTCCTGTGCACCTGCAGGTGTGGCGCGTGCCGGGCACTTGGCAACAGTCCCAGAAATGTTAGACGCACACCCTTCCTGCCGTGGCGCTCTGGGCAATGGACGTAGTCACGTTACTTCATATACCACCCTTCCCAGGCCCAGCTGTTTCACCTGGAAATCAGAGAGAACAGCCGGCAGTCGGCGAGGTCGTGCCTGCCTGCTTCTCATGCGGTTCCGTGTCCCTTTCTTGCCGCCAGGAGCCTGCATGTCCAGAACTGCATCTGGCACAAAGTCGGTGCCCACCAAGCACCTGCACCAGTGACTTCCCAGAACCACTCAGTTCACACGAGGACGGTGAGCGGGACAGTGCGCTACGGTGCACTCTGCGCTTTCAGTTGTACGAGTATGTCCTTGGGCTGGTCCTGTAGTGTAGCAGTGGCTGATGGTGGTTCAAATCCCAGCCCTGCAGCTTAAAAATCACACTGGACATGTGCGTGTGTGCCCAAACCCTGGCGGGATGGTGGACTGAAGGAGAGGGGTTGGGGTGCAGCCACATCCACTGGGGCTTCTTTTTCTCTCTGTGGCTAACGCACATGCAATTGGGCAATCAAAATTGCTTTAAAGAACTTATCCTACAGATAATTATACACATGTGCAAAGTGCAAGGTGCTTCTTTGTGACATTATGAAAAAATCTAAAACAATGTAAATCTCTATAAGCAGGGGACTTGTTACATATCTGTGGTAAACCCATGCATTGAAGACGAGGCTGTCTGGAAAGGGGGGTGGAGACGCGCTGGCAAACTGCAGCACGGTGCACACATTGTCACATTCTCCTATCCAAGGGATAGAGACCCAGGTTTACAGAGGCGTTAGAAATCTGGAAAGGTGCACAAGAAGCCGTGAGTAGCTACCCCAGGCAAAGGGGCTGCAGGGCCAAGGGCTTAATGGGCCTTTCTGACCCAGGCTCAAGAGCACGGTGGGGAAGACAGGGGAAGCGCCTCCCCCATGCTGAGTTCATGCCACCACAGCTTCAGAGCTGACTTTACTCGGATATGGGGCGCTCCATGTAGCTAGTGAGGGTGAGGGCTGAACAAGTGCGGGTTCTAGCCCGATAACTGGCGGCCTTGTGGAGAGGGTAACAGACACAGGGCTAAGAGCCAGGGGATAGGCAGAGCAGGGTGATGCGCTCACGCGACCAGGACGGCCAAGGACTGCTGGCAACTCCAGAGGCTGGGGAGCGAGAAGGGGCCCTCCCCTGGCACCCTTGGAGAATGTGGCCCAGCAGACACCCCGACTTCAGGCCTCAGCCTGCAAGGAGTCGGTTCTGCTGCTCAAAGCCACCCAGCTGGTGGCACGTGGTCACAGTGGCCCTAGGATAGTCCTGACACAGAGACAGAGATGAGGGGAGAGTGCTCTGAGACAGTGGCTGGCGTCACTGTCTGGCCAGGCGTCCCTGAGCACACGCCTGCACGGAGCTCGTGCAGCATCTCGTCTCCTGGCGCAGGGCCCCATCCCCAGCCCGCTTAGCTGGCACGGGTGTGCCTTTCCGCCCGCTTGCCTCAGACTTCCAGGCTTGGTCAAATGCATTGCAGGGTGTCTCCCCAGGCTCTGTCACTGCAGCCCTGTGGGATAAGGGGTCCTTCTGGCCTGCTTATTATCTCAGCCGCTGCAGGGTTGGGCCGACAAGCAGGCTCCTGCTGGGGTAGCCGCTTGCGCCTGCTTTCCTGCTTTCCCTTTGCTCTCAGTGCCCCCTCTGTTTGGCCCTGTGGCCCCCCAGGCCAGGTCACCACCCCTGGCATCACCCCTCTGAAGCCAGCTGTCCTGCTGGGCCATTCGCGGGCATAGCATGGTGGGGTGGAGGCAGACGTCAGCCCCGGTACCCCACCGGGGCACACACATGCTCCGTGCATCCTGGTGCCCTGGGGAGGGGTCCAGGCAGTGACGGAGGCTGCAGGCTCTGGGGGCATGGTGGACTGCAGCATGCGTATGCACCAGGGAGGCCCGGCACAATCGGTGCAAGGCAGGGGCTGGCCCCAGACCTTCCTCCTGGCAAGCGCATGCCAGCAGCTCACCACCACCAGCTGGCATGTGGGCAGAAGCCAAGCTTCTGCACACCTCCCGCTTGGCCACAGAACATCCCCAGCCACATTCTCTCGCCTCTGTGCTGGTACTAGGCCGAGAGGGTTAGCCTGTGGCAGCTCCCCCATCCCCCAGCACATGCATGTGCACATATGCATGCATGTGCACATGGACACGCACTGCCTGGTGTGTGTGGGAGTGCAGGCTCCAACAGGGTCATGGTCTTCCTCTCCCCCGGCACATGCTCAAGCACACATGTGTACACACACACATGTGCACACACACCTCTCATGTAGGGCTCTTGTGCTGTTGTGTTCACTCCTCCCTGCATGCTCCCTGGTAAGACAAATCACCTGAAAAAGGGACATCCCCGTAAGGGGCCTCTCATCACCCCCAGTTCTGTCCCATGGCCTCTGCTGTGGAAACATGCACCCCCACACACTTCTTCCCGCCAGATGCCAGAGCCTGGGAAAGAGGCAGTCCCTCCCTGAACTCAGCCCTGACTGTCAGCCTATGGGGCTGGTACGCCGGCCAGGTGGGCCCAGGCAGGCGTCTCCCATCATGAACACCCCCGGGGTGGCATGGGTGCCTCAGAGCCACCCACGGGCTGCAGGTTGTGACAGGGACGGGAAGCTGCCTGTCCTCTAAGTGAGAAGGAGGAGGCCTGAGCCGTGGTAATTTGGGGGGAGCGGCAGTCATTAACACCTGCCAGACTGCCCGTGGCACAGTGCAGAGAGAAGCGGGGTTTGAAAAGGTGGGGTCGGTTCCGGCTTGCCTGCGGGACCTGTGGAAACGGGTGGGCTGGGAAGAGCTGCAGAAGAGCTGGGAGGTGTGGTCTCTGCTGAGCCTTCTCTGCCCACCTTCTGCCGGGTCAGCCTAGGGACACTGGTTGGGGAGGGCTCAGGCCATGGCCGGGGACTTGTCCCCTGTGCCCCCCAGCGGGGCACTCCACTCTCTTTCGGCGTTAGGTCTGAGCCGGCTTAAAGCAGAATGTTGCAGAGACGCAGAGAAACACAGAGGAGGGAAGAGCAGAGGGCCCGGGCGTAGTGGCCAGGAGGGAGCGGTGAAGTGTGGAGCAGGGGAGGAAAGGGCCGCTGTTTGTCCAGCCTCCAAACCCAGATGACAGGGATTAGGAGGCTCAGCCCGCCTCTGCCGCCTGCACTCAGGGGACCCCTAAGCAAACACACCCTGATCCCCACATAAAGGGCCAATTAACTGCGCAGTCTCCAGGAGCAGCTCTGCTAACAGGGTGACAAGCCCCTGGGTGCCTGGGCGAGTGGAGGATTAGGGCAAGACAGAATCCACTAGGTGGGAACCCCCACAGCGGGCCTGGCGCCAGGCCGCGGCTTTCTGTGCGGGCGGCCCTGGTGGGACGGGACCAGGAAACCATGGTCAGCAGGGTGCAGCAGGGGAGGGCCTGGACTGCGAATCTCGTTTGGACAGAACAGGTTGTCCAGCTCTTTCTTAAGAAATGGGGAAGCTGAGGCCCAGAGTGGGGCAGCTTGGATTGGCAGCAGCTTCTGGGTCGCTCCCTCGTGGAGGGGTAGATTCCAGCGGGAGGTGCTAGGTGCCCCCATCACCTCTGATCGAAATGCTGGCTGGCCCTGGAGCGAGGGACAGCCCTGCTTCGGGAAGCTGGTGTGGCCAGCCCTGCCCTCACCCAGGCTGTCTCAGCCTTGAGGTGTGCTGGGGTGCGCGGCTTCTGGGGGCCAGGCCCTGCTGATAGGACGGCCTGCAGGGCTGTGGGCAGGCTCGCCTGCCTGTGCTCCAGTTCCCCAGGGACCTGGGTGGGCTGACAGCCTCCGGCTCCCCGAGTGCCCCTGCCCGAGGTGCCCCCACTCTGGACTGGGCTCAGAGTGCTCCTCTGTGAGCACACAGCGCCTACCCCTCTGACTGTCCAGCTGCCCCTCCGCATCAGAAGCAGCCCAGCCAGGAAAGTTGTCCACTCACACCTGGCTCCTGCCACTCCCTCAGTAAGGCCCTACCCAAACGGGGACACTGGTTGTCTCTCGCCACCAAGACGGCGTGGCCCCTCTCCCAATGCCATCTCCAGTCTAGGAAACGAGGGACCGACCGAGTGACCTTTAAAGGGTCTGGTCCCAAAAAGGTCTGACGGAGGCAGGCTGGGAGCAGGGGCAGGTCTCCTCCCACAGCCATCAGGGGTGGAGCCTCTCTGCAGGGCTTTGCACCCACCCCTCTTCTCTGGCACCTGCCTGCTCAGGGACAACGTCACTCCTTTGTCTCGTCCTGGGCAGCTTGGTCCCCTTTCAGTCTCTTCAAAAATGTAAAGAATTTAATAAAACGCGTCAGAGCAGAGTAATGCAAAAGTATGCAAATGCATGCAAGCTGCCAGCTCTCCGCTCTCTGCCCCAGTTCCAGCCGGTTCTGGGTCTCTGTAGGAAGTCCTGGATTAGGGTCCGGGGGACCCCGACTCCTGGGGGCACGCCACCGGGCTCCCGGGCGTCACAGCCACAGACCAGACTGCGGGCGCGCAAAGCGCCGGAGGCGACGCTATAGGTTCCTGTCTTCCGCAGCCACCTCCCGCCCCTCCTGGGATCCGGAGGGAGCCGGTTCTGAGACTCAGAGCTAAAGGGGCAGCTGCCTGCCCCCCGAAGGCCAGGAAAGGAGAGGAGGGTCCTGTTCTAAAACGGGGCAGCAGGGCAGAGTCGGACAGAGCCTCGTCCCTCATCCCGGGAGCTTTGAGAAAGGAGGGAACTGTCAAACGGGCGCGGGGCGGGGACTCCAGCTCGCGACGCGGGGCTCCTGCCCTGCCAGTGGCGGTGGCGGCGGGGCGGGAGCTGGAGGGAGGCGGGCCAGTCCTTAATTACGGCGTGAGCGGCGTGGCACCTGCCTTCCTGCGCGCGGCTCCCGGGGGACGCGGGCACCGGGGGCGGAGAGCAGGGCCAGGCCAGGCGAGGCGGAGGGCGCGAGGCGCGAGGCGCGGCGGACCCGCGCCGGCAGGGCAGCGGCACGGTGGCGGCGGCGACGCGCAGGGGCTGTGGAGGGGCGGGCGGCGCCCGGCCCGCGGGGCTCGGACCCAGCGGCGGGGCCCCGAGCGCCCCGGCCCGGCCGGCTCGCGCCATGCTGCGCTACCTGCTCAAGACGCTGCTGCAGGTGAACTTGTTCGCCGACTCCCTGGCAGGGGACGCCGCCGGCTCCGGCGAGCTGCTCTGGGGCTTCAACTCCACGCCGGCGGCGCTCGACCGCGGCCTGCCGCCTTCCGGAGCCCCGTCCCTCAACGGTGAGCCTGCGGTGCGGCGCGGGCCGGGGCAGGTGCGGCCGGCGGGGGCGAGCAGGCGGCGGCGCGGCGGCCAGGACCCGGCGCCCGCCTCGCAGCGCCCTCGGGGTACCCGGGAGGTGGAGGGCGTCGGGCGCGCTGGGCGCTCTCCCCACCGCCCCCTCTGCCCACCGCCCCTCTGCCCTCTGCCCACCGCCCCTCTGCCCCTCTCCCCACTGCCCCTCTGCCCACTGCGCCCACCGCCCCTCTCCCCACCGCCCCTCTCCCCACCGCCCCTCTGCCCACCGCCCCTCTGCCCCTCTCCCCACCGCCCCTCTGCCCACCGCCCCTCTGCCCCTCTCCCCACCGCCCCTCTGCCCCACCGCCCCTCTGCCCACCGCCCCTCTCCCCACCGCCCCTCTGCCCACCGCCCCTCTGCCCCACCGCCCCTCTCCCCACCGCCCCTCTCCCCACCGCCCCTCTGCCCACCGCCCCTCTGCCCACCGCCCCTCTCCCCACCGCCCCTCTGCCCACCGCCCCTCTCCCCACCGCCCCTCTCCCCACCGCCCCTCTCCCCACCGCCCCTCTGCCCACCGCCCCTCTCCCCACCGCCCCTCTCCCCACCGCCCCTCTCCCCACCGCCCCTCTGCCCACCGCCCCTCTGCCCACTTTCCTGGCGCGGAGCGGCGCGGCACCCGCGGGGCACCCGCGACCTGAGCAGGGCCTTGGCCACCGCAGCGGCAGAGCCACCCCGGCTGGCCCCACGGGTGGCAGGTCTTCCTTCGAGACCCCAAGTTCCCCGACGACCGGACGCGCTTGCTACCGAGGGCCGGGCGCCGGTCCGAAAGCAAAGTTGGCGGTTCGTCTCCGCCGCGGGACTCCTGCGCCAGGCGCGCAGCGGGCGGCGAGGCCGGCACCACGAGTTACGCGGGTTTAGCAAATGACTGAGACCGCGCGGTCCCGAGCGCCGTGGGAGGCCGCGGGGTGGCGGCTGCCGGCCGGGGACTCCCGCGTCCCGAGCTCCCTCGCGAGAGTCCCCTCGGTGCTGCCAGCCGATCCCCCGGCCTCGACCCGCAGGTCCTGTGGCGAGAACTGCCCGGGCACTCCAGGGCGGAGGAGAACCTGCCCTGCCTGCGGATCGGGGAGGAGCCCCGGAGCGCCATAGCGACTCCTGAGCTGCGGGCGAAGCCCCTCCGGAGGCCCGGGCTGAGCGGCTTTCCAGGGAAGGGCGCCCAGCTGTGTCTACCGGAATCGGGGTGCGGGGTGCGTGGCGGTGTGGGCGGGCGGGAGGGCCAGCTCGCGGTCGGTGACCCCGGCAGGTTCCCTGGTGTCGCAGCGGACTGCCCACCCAGGATTTACAGAGTGGCACAAACACCCTCTCCTTGGGCTCCAAAACTTAGTATGCAGGGAAGGTGTTGACAGTCACACTCACGCCAAGGGGACACTTTGACACACAAAGTGACAGGACAGTGCTGCCCCAGGCCTGCACTGCACCCGTCCTACCATGGGGGGCCCGAATTGGGACTGGGAGAGTGCGGAGGGACAGGGTCAGAGCAGAGATCTCCTTTGGGAAGGGAGGGGATGAAAAACCGGTCCCCACAGGCCTCTGAGGTCCTCGGTCCCCAGGACGCTCCAGTAAGTGGCAGCTGTCCAGCTTTGTCCACATTAGAACTTCGGGGGGGGGGGGGTGCAGATGTGGGACCCGTCCCACTCTGGAGCTGGCAGCAAAAGGTCCCCGGGGATGTGTGTGGGTGCTGAATAGATGTGGAGTCGCCCCAGTTGTTCGAGGACACCAGATGTGTGAGCTGCAGCGGGGCTGCTGGCCCCAGTGGGCACACGTCCCCGTCCGAAGGTGACACGGGGACCTGAGGGCGGCTGGACACATCAGCGGCTCCGAAATGCTGGACCTCAAACCAGGAGAGGGAACAGGCAGAGCGTGTAGGCCAGGAGGCAGGGGCGGGAGGTGAGGGGTCCTGGGCGACTGCGTTCTCAGCCTTTCCTGGCTGTGCGGCCAGTGGGGTAACCTGCGGAGAACCTCAGACTACCCCCACTCCCACTCCTGACCGGTTCCTGAGACTTCGCCAGACCCCTGAAGCATACGTGGTGATCCGGGGGGTCAGCGAGAACTCCTGGCCCAGCCCCAGCCCTGTCGTTCCCATTTTCCGTTTCATAAGAGCCCTAGACTGGCTGCTCCCCCCACCCCAGGAGCACGCAGGGGTGAGGAGGCAGTGCTGGTTGGGCAGAGGGAGCCAGTGCCAGTCAGCTAGAGGCCTGCGCTGGCCCTGCCCTGGCATCGCCTCACACTTACACTAGGCGGAGGGGCACTCTGACCTTGTGCTCTGACCTCTGACCCCTCCTGGTTGCCCGTCTGTCCGCCTGTCCTCAGGAGACTCAGCATGGGCGTCTGCCATTAGGAGACAGCCTGCAGACAGGGCGCAGCGGGGCAGGGACCAACTCTGGACCCTCAGTCTCTTCCCGTTTCCGACCGGTCTGGGCCACCTCTGCCCCCAGGGTCAAGGGTCGGCCTGGAGGACACAGTGCCGCGCATAGTGGAGCAGCCTCCAGATCTGCTGGTGTCCCGGGGTGAGCCGGCCACGCTGCCCTGCCGCGCCGAGGGGCGGCCGCGACCCAACATCGAGTGGTACAAAAACGGGGCGCGCGTGGCCACTGCCCGCGAGGACCCGCGGGCGCACCGCCTGCTACTGCCCAGCGGCGCCCTCTTCTTCCCGCGCATCGTGCACGGGCGCCGCGCTCGTCCGGACGAAGGCGTCTACACCTGCGTCGCGCGCAACTACCTGGGGGCAGCGGCCAGCAGAAACGCCTCGCTGGAAGTGGCAGGTGAGAGTCCTCGGTGGGCCGGTCTCTCCTGAGCCTGGGCGCCGCGCCTGCCTGCCCCTCACCGGGAAGTCCGCCCTGGGAGAGGCTTGGCCTGTGACCCGTCCTCCGCCCGGCTGTCACCGCGGCGGCCCTGTATTTCCTGACCTCTTCCTGGCTCTCTAGTCCTGCGCGACGATTTCCGGCAGCCTCCCGGGAACTTGGTGGTGGCGGCGGGGGAGCCAGCAGTAATGGAATGTGTGCCTCCCCGCGGCCACCCCGAGCCTTCTGTGACCTGGAAGAAGGACAGCCAGCGGCTCCAGGAGGAGGAGGGGAGGCTCACGGTGAGGGGCGCGGGCGTGGGCGTGCGCGGGGCTCTGGGGCTGCTCGGGGGAGCTGCGTCCAGGGGCCTTGGGGGAGCAGGAGTAAGTGTTGAGGTCACGGAGAGGAAACGAGGTCAGGACCTGAGCGGCCCAGAGGCAGAGGCAGCTGCCCAGTGAGGGCTGAGAATGGACGGAGACAGGAGAGGTGGACGCTCGCTGACCAGGGTTCTTACCCGACGGCGGGCAGCGCGGTGGGCTTTACTGACTTGCTGTGAAGACTGCATGTGTGTACATAAACATGCATGTCTACATGCACAGTACATGCACACATACACACGCACACAGATTTACATATATCTATATGCACAGTACATACATACACACGCATACATGCCTTTACACGCACGTCTAAACGCACACTACATATATGCACACATGTGAGTGTCTATATGCACACTACATGCATGTACATACATGCATACCCGCACACCACATGTATGTACACATATGCGGCTGTATGCACGTGTACATTTACATGTGTGTATATGCACTACATGTATGTAGACATACACGTGCACACATATACATCTCACACACTTATATACACTCTATACACTTTATGTAAGGAGTTTTCTAATAGTTCATGGAAAATGCATATTGGCAAAAATTATGCACAGATTTCCCAACATTTTTGCACCAAAACGAACTGGTACTAAACTCCATTTTCCACGCACATTTCCAAGTCCCGGCCTGTGTGCTAGCACACCCGCCTGCATACACTGGCTTCCAGTCAAGGAGGACCCAGTGACCTTCCCGCTCCGCAGATCCGTGGGGGGAAGCTGATGCTGTCTCGCACGCTCAAGAGTGACGCGGGGATGTACGTGTGCGTGGCCTCCAACATGGCGGGAGAGCGGGAGAGCGGGGCTGCTGCACTGGTCGTCCTGGGTAGGCATCTGAAGTGCGGGCGCGTGGGCGTGTGGGCGTGGCAGTCTGCAGACTCCCGAGCGCTCATTCGCTGCCTTTCTGCAGAGCGGCCCACATTCTTGCGCAGACCAGCCAATCAAGTGGTCTTGGTGGACGCCCCCCGCCAGCTTCCTCTGTGAGGTGCAGGGGGACCCCCAGCCCCTTCTCCGCTGGCGCAAGGAGGACGGAGAACTGCCCGCGGGCAGGTGAGAAAGCCCCCTCCTGCTTGCATGGAGACTCACCCAGTCCAGCCCACCCTGTCCTAGAAACATGTGAGTGCTCAGAGAAGTTGGTCCCAGAGCCAGTGGAACCCTACCCAGCCCCTGCCTCCTCCACGGTCACTGGGCCCAGCTTCTGCCCCGGGTTTCCTGCCTGGTCTGTGCACCCTGGTCCTGGAGTCTGTCCTGGGGAGAGAGAAGGGTCTGCAGCTATGGCCAACCCAGCCTGGGGGTGGGGAGTGGAGCAGGTACGAGATCCAGAGTGACCACAGCCTTCGGATTGGGCACGTGAGAGCCGAAGACGAGGGCACCTACACCTGCGTGGCAGAGAACAGCGTGGGCCGCTCAGAGGCCTCCAGCTCCCTCCGAGTCCACGGTAAGGGCTCCACCAGGGCCTGCAGCAGGGGCTAGCAGAGGGACGTGGAGGGGCCCACCTGGGAGCGCAGCAGGTGGATAGCCCCTGAGACTTCTGGGAGGAGGGCGAGGAGGAAGCTCAGTAGGCGCGGGCCAGAAACAGGCGGGCAGGGCTCAGGCTTCCTCTCTGAGCCTTCCTTCCGAGGAACCTGGTTTTGTTTGTTTTTGTTTTTTTTCCCTTTTTGCTATAGTGTACAGGAGCGCGCTCTCTCTCTCTCTCTCCCTCTCTCTCTCGGAAGTAAACAAAGTCACCCCTCGGGGGGATGGCCACACCACAATCTCTTCTCTACTCTTCTCTCTGGATTTGGGGCACACATGCACATGCACACATATGCAGCTGGTGTGATTCTCAGGCCACTGGGCCCCAGAGTCCAACTGTGACACTGGCCACGTGGGGTCCAGCACCCTAACCTCCACACTACCTACTGCCCCCAAACCCCCTTTTCCGTGCCTGACTCCCTGTCCCTTTGTGCCCCACGCCTTCCCAGTCCCACCGAAGTTGGTGACCCAGCCCCAGGACCAGACGGTGGCTCCAGGACAGAGTGTGACTTTCCAGTGCGAGACCAAAGGGAACCCCCCGCCTGCCGTCTTCTGGCAGAAGGAGGGGAGCCAGGTGGGTGACTGTCACCAGGCCCTGCCCTGGTCTCCTCGGTCTTAGCCACCTCCCTCCACACTGCACATACTTCTCCGTGGGCTTGTTGTGCCCTGGTTCACCCCTACTCCTGAAACATTCGAGCTGCTCTGGGGGATTCCATGAGGCCTTGGAGGCAGAGGGCCTGGTCTGTGCACACCGCTACTTGGCAGTGATGCTGGGGGTAACTCCATGGGGGTCTTTCTGCTCGGGCCTCGCCTGTCCTGGGGCACTGCAAATCCAGTTAGGGCGCTCCTCCCCAGGTGCCTGGCCTCTGCTGGATGGAGACTGGGCAGCAGGTGTCCAGCCACAGCCACTGCCCTGCGTTGCAGTAGTCGTGGCTCCGAGGGGGCATCGACCCCGTGATGTGCCGGACACTTCCATGTGATAACTCCATGTAACCCTCAAAACTATCCCCCAAGAGGAAGTTTAGAGAGATCGGGGTTCAAGAAGGCCAAACAGCTTGACTAGTGAGTGATCTCCCCACTCCCCAGATCATCTACTGAGGTGTCCTCTTGTTCTTGAGGCTGGGCCCATGCTTGGATTAGAACCTTGAGTGCCCTGAGTTGGGGCTGATGGGCTTGTGGAGTCCCCTGCCCGTGCCCTGCTGGTCCTCACCTTGGCTCCTGCTCTGTCCCCAGGTCCTGCTTTTTCCCAGTCAGCTGCTTCAGCCCACAGGCCGCTTCTCAGTGTCACCAGGAGGCCAGCTCCACATCCGCGAAGTGCAGAGTGGGGACGCTGGATTCTATGTGTGCCAGGCTGTCAGTGTGGCCGGCAGCGCCCTGGCCAAGGCCCTGCTGGAGATCAAAGGAGGTGTGTGCCGTGGGTACGGGGCTGGCTCTGGCCTGGCAGGGAATGGTGGCCCAAGGAGCCTGTGCCTTCGGACTCTGTGTACTGTGTCGGCAAGGGGAGACCGTGGCCCTGGCAGACTGTGGAAGGTGACCCAAGCCCCCTCAGCAGTGGGGGCCGTGTGGTGGGGTGGTGGGTGCAGAGCAGAGGAGGGGCAAGGTGCTGGTGGCCTGACCTGGGCTCCTCCTCTGAGGTTCCTAAGCTCTTCCTTCGCAGACTCCTTGGATGGACAGCCTCCCGTCATCCTCCAGGGACCGGTCAATCAGACCCTGGTACTGGGGTCTCCCGCTTGGCTGCTGTGCAGAGTGACTGGAAGCCCTCAGCCCAGCATCCGGTGGAAGAAGGACGGACACTGGCTGCAGGGGGGTGGCCCACGGCTCAGCCAGATGGCCAACGGCAGCCTGCATATCGCCGGTGTGCAGGCGAGTGTCTGTGGGTATAGCTGAGTGCAGCTCCTGGTCCACACTCCCACACCTCTGGCCTCGCAGGCCACCTCATGTCCCAGCACCCTCCCTCCCACCCCTCCTCCTCTCCATCCCTGCCCCTGTGCCCACCCTGCTTTGCTCCTCCCAGTCTACCAGCGCTCTGCTCTTCCTGCAGGAAGTGGACATGGGTTTCTACAGCTGCGTGGCCCGGAGCTCTGCAGGGGAGGCCACGTCCAGCGGCTGGCTGAGGCTGCAAGGTCAGGTGCTCCTCCACCCCTCGTCGGCCAGCGCGTCTCCAAACCTTCAAGGGTGGCCAAGGGCTCCACAAGTGCCTGGGCTGGCTTAATTGTCTAACTGTCAGCCACGGTGGGGGGATGACAAGGGCACACGTGGTCCTCAGAGCTCCCACGAATTAAGTCAAAGCTGGCGGGTGGCCTGGCTGCAGATGCGGGTCGGGCAGCATAGTCTGGGGCCCCTGCCTTCTACTCAGAGATGACCTCCCACTGCTTGCAGATGACTGGGGAGCGTCGCAGGACCCCCCAACAGAACCCAGGGACCCTCCAGGGCCTCCCTCTCAGCCCGTGGCCACAGAGATCACCACAAACAGCGTTACTCTGGCCTGGAAGCCCAACCCACAGGCAGGGGCCACAGTCACGGCCTACATAATAGAGGCCTTCAGGTACGGAGTGTGTGAGGGCAGCCCAAGGTCTCAGAGGACCCGTTTCCCCCGGTTCTTATGTTGTGGGGAGGCGCTCTCCAGGCAGTAGGAGTCCATCAAGAATGGGTGGGGGGACCAGCAGTTAGCGTAATGGCTGTGTCGCTGGACTCCCACGTAGTCGACCGCGGTTCGTGTCCTGGACCCGGTGGCTTAAAAACTCACGCCGGGCGCATGTGCGTGCGTGCCCAAGATCCCGAGAGGAGAATGGAGGAGAAGGGATTGCGGCGTGACCACCCCCCCGGGGGTGATTTCTCACTTTCAGTCTCTCTGTCTTTCTGGTGAGCGCAGGCACCCTATAGCAAAAACCTCTCAAATAAATAAATAAATAAATAAATAAATAAATAAATAAATAAAATAACAGGTGGGGAGGACCAGACAGGTGGGGAGACAACCGTGCCACCGCACTCCCGTTGCAGCCAGGCAGCTGGCAGCACGTGGCGGACAGTGGCCGACAGCGTGCAGCTAGAGACACACACAGTCAGCGGCCTGCAGCCCAGTGCCACCTACCTGTTCCTGGTACGGGCCGTGGGCACCTGGGGTCTCAGCGAGCCCAGCCCCGTCTCTGAGCCTGTCCACACTCTGGGTGAGTAAGAGGTTCATAGGTGCGCAGTGGGGCTCTGCAGGGCCTTCCCCAGGGGCACAGAGCGTGGTTCATGGGCCCCTTCCTGATCAGCCAGCCTACCCTGGTGACCCAGCTGTAGCAGGTCATGTGCCCGTTCTCCTCGCATAGACGGAGCAGGGGTGGGCTACAAGGGTTGGCTCCTCACTTCCGAGCCTTTTACCCGTGGATTGCTAAGAGCAGAGGAACCTGGGAGAGGCCACCTCCCCCTTAGTGATGATGACCAGGGCCTCTCAAGACACAGCTGTCATTTTAAAGAAAGAACACTCATGACAGTGGGCACCTGCGCCAGGCTGCCTTGGGAAGCTCTTGCCCTGCCCAGCCCTCCTGACTCTGCGGGCTCTGGAGACCTGAGCAGCGCTGTCTGGGCAGGGCAGGGGGCATACACAGTCTTCTGCCTCCCTGCCCTGTGGTCCCTGCTGAGTGGGCTCTCGGGTCCACAGACAGTGGCACAGCCAGGACCATGGAGGACCCACGGAGAGCCCAGCAGGGACTCGCAGGTGTGGCTGTGCATGTGCAGGAGCTCAGGGTCCTCGGGCCCCGGACCCTGCAGGTGTCCTGGACTGTGAGTGTGAACAGGGTGAGGGTGGAGGTGGAGACCACCCTGGGGACATGGGCAGTGGGAGTGGGGCGGGGACCAGGCCTCCTCTAACATCCTGTTCTCCACAGGTGGGAGGCCCTGCCCAGCTGGTGCAAGGGTTCCGGGTGTCCTGGAGGGTAGTGGGCCCTGACGGGGGAAGCTGGACAGCACTGGGCCTACAGCCCCCCAGCCAGCAAAGCGCTGTGCTGAGAGGCCTGCCCCCAGGGACCCAGGTCCAAGTCAAGGTGCAAGCCCAAGGCCAAGAGGGGGGGCCCGAGAGCCCCTCTGTGACTGGGAGCATTCCAGAGGAGGGTGAGGAGGGCAGGAGCTGCCCAGAGGAGGGGGGGGCAGAAGTCTGCAGGGGCGAGGTGAGTGGGTGGAGGAGGGCAGCCTGCAGTGAACCTCTGTCCTCTCACCACCTCCACCTCCACCCTGGCCCAGCTCCCAGCGGTCCCCCTCAGGGAGTGGCTGTGGCCTTGGGGGGTGATGGCAATAGCAGTATCACGGTGTCCTGGGACCCTCCGCTTCCCTCCCAGCAGAATGGCGTCATCACGGAATACCAGGTACAGGGAGGGCAGGGGAGGGGGGGTGGAGGAGACCCGGAGGGCCCAGGGCTAGGAGGGAGGGGGCGTGGCTGCTCTGGGGCTGGGGACAGGTGGTGGGGAGGAGAGTGGTGTCAGAGGTGTGTCCAGGCTCTCTATGCCTGGGTAGCCCCTCCAGCACTGGGCGCCTCGAGGACCCCCAGGGAGTCCCATTCCCGACCCTCTGAACCCGGGTCTTGGCCCCTAGATCTGGTGTCTGGGCAATGAGAGCCGTCTCCACTTCAACCGGTCCGTGCCGGGCTGGGCGCGCTCCGTGCTGCTCCAGGGCCTGCTGCCTGGGATCCGCTACCGGACCTTGGTCGCAGCGGCCACCAGTGCGGGTGTGGGCGTGGCCAGCGACCCGGTGTTAGTGCAGCTGCGTGAGTTGAGAGTGGGCGTGGGAGCTTTGCGGGGGACCATGGGGGCCCTGGGGGTCCTGGGGGCTGCAGGGTGCCGGGCCAGAGCCCTTCCCAGCTGCGGGTTTCCGGACCCCTCACCTGTCTGACCCCGCAGAGTCCCCGCGGGACCCGGAGCCCGGGCTAGCGGAGCTGGCGAGGGTGCTGCGGAAGCCGGCCTTCCTGGCAGGCAGCGGCGCGGCCGGCGGGGTCCTGCTGCTTGGGCTCTGCACCGCCCTGTACCGGCGCCGCAGGCATCGCAAAGAGCTCAGCCACTACGCGGGTGAGGACGGGGAGTGGTGTTAGGGCCGCCCAGGCCCGGGCGGGGCTAGGCCTGCGAGAAGAGGGGCGGGGCAAGAGGGGCGCAGCTTGGGAGAGGCGGGGACTGCAAGGGGCGAGGCCTGGGTGGGGACCCGGTAGGTCCGGGAGGGGGCGGAGCGGGGACCCGGGGCGGGGCTGCGGGGGGGAGGCCTGGGCCCGACGGGGTCTGCGCGGGCGGGGGGCGAGGCCTGGGTCCTGGGGGGTCCTGGGCGGGGCTGGGTTTGAGAGGAGCGGAGTCGGGGCGGGGCGGGGCCTGGGGCGCGTAGGGACTGAGTCGGGGTGTGGCGGGGCCGCGAAGGGGCGGCAGCCGGATCCGGGAGACGGTCTTGAGAACCGGGACAGCTTTGCCGCTCTGTCCCAGCAAGGAAAGGGCAGGTGTGGGCGGGGCCTGGTCAGAGGGTGTGGCCAGGGTCTGGGCAGGTGTGGAGGGGCGGGGTCTGACGGCAGGCACCCCGAGTTCTGCTGCTCACAGCGGCGGGGCGTCCCTGGAGCGAGCCTGGTCTGAGCAGGCCGGGGCTGCTGTGGGACTCTCTGGGAAGCTTTGGAAAAGGTGGTAGCTGCCCCGTCCCCAGAAATTCTGAAGGACTCGGCCTGGGCCCAGCCCGAGGGGCGCCTTTGGGCCGGCACCGACCCACCAGCCTGAGCGCTGCTGACCTTGCCCCTTCCCTTCTCTCGCTCCCGCGGTTCCTTTCGGAAGCCTCCTTTGCCTACACACCTGCAGGTGAGCGCTCTCCGCTCGGTGGGTTCAGACACCACGAGGGCTCCTTCCTCACTCGCTCTCACCCTCGTCTTCCCCAGTGTCCTTCCCGCACTCGGAGGGCCTCTCTGCAGCCAGTTCCAGGTACTTCTGACCCGCTGCCCAAGACAGTCTCCTCCGCGAGAGACCACCCTCCTCAGTCCTGGCCTGGCTGCTCTGCAAGCGCCCCTTCCAGCCCAAGCATCCCCCCTCCTCTCCCCTGCTTGCATCCCCCCTGCTGCCCCAGGGCCTCCTTCTCCCATCTCCCCTCCCCCGCACGGCTGCCCAGCCGCTCCTTCAGGGCACCTGCCCTGCCCCCTCCTCCTCTCAGGCCACCCAGGGGCCTCGGCCCCTCTCCCTACTCATGGCTGGCAGACTCTTGGCCCCACCCCTCAGCCCAGGAGCCCAGGGACGACAGATACTACAATGGTGAGGAGTTCTGACCCCCGAGGGGGCACCGCAGCCCCAACACTCCTCTCACTTGCTGGGGCTGCCCGAGGGGCCCAGGAGGCCAGACCCGGGTGGTCAGCCTGGGACGAGGCTGGGAGGCACCCTCTGGGACCTGATCTACACCTGGTTTGGGACGTGGGCTCAGAGTGGAGAGAAGCTGGCCCCACGGGATCTCTTCTGCCCGCTGTTCGCCCCTCGTCCTGTTTTTCCTTCTCTGCCTCCTCTTTGTCCCCCCCAGAAGCAGGGATCTCTCTGTACTTGGCTCGGACGGCTCTGGGTGCCAGTGGTGAGGGTCCTGCCTGTAGCACCCTCGACCCCGGTGAGGAGCTGCAGACCTTCCACGGGGGCTTCCCCCCGCATCCCTCGGGGGATCCAGGCCCCTGGAGCCCCTACGCTCCTCCAGAATGGAGCCAGGGGGACAGCGGTACGACTTCCGCCCCTCACCCCATCGCAGGCTTCATAGGGTGTCCCTGAAGAGCCTTCACCGCCCCCTCCCCAGCGCTGGCCGGCATTCCTTTTGGTCAAGTCACTTCATCTCTGCTCTCCCTGCTTCCCCTCCCCCTGCACCCTCAGGGGCCAGGGTGGGTGGCACCAAGCTCCTGGGGGAGCCTGCTCAGATGCCTGCTCTGACCTGGCCGGAAGCCCTGCCACCACCTCCCTCTTCCTGTGAGCTGAGCTGTCCAGAGGGGCCTGAGGAGGAGCTGGAGGGCGGGTGAGTCTCCCTTCCTGCAGAGACCCTGCACACCCCTGGCAGCCCAGGCCCCTGCAGAGGAAGAGGGGGTGGTGGAAGGCCCAGGGAACATGCGGAGGCTCCTCAACCCTTCCTTTCTCTCCTGCCTCTTCACCCCAGCTCAGAGCTGGATGACTGGTGCCCTCCAACGCCTGAGAGGAATGAGCAGGCCAATCCCAGCTCAGGCAGGGGGTGCCTGGCGGCTCTGTCCCGAAGGGCGACCCCATCACCCACACCGTCCTATGGACAACAGTCCACAGCCACTCTCACGCCTTCGCCCCCTGACCCCCCTGCCCCCCCCAGTGACATCCCCCATCTACACCAGATCCCCAGGTAGGCACTGGACAGCCCCGCTGTCCACACCTGCTCGGAGGGGGCCTGGTGGGCGGGGTCTGTGTGCAGACGTCCCAGGCCGTGTCAGGGCAGGAGAGTGGGGGTTTGGACAGGGCGTTCTCCCCAGAGGCTTTTGAGGCTTCCCTGGTCAGAAGGTCTGGGGCAGCTGGGCTGTGTCTGGCAGCGCCTGGCACATAGTGGCACAGCTTTTGTGGAGTGGGTGAAGACAGGAGCCTCGTGTCATTGCAGGAGGGTGCCCCTCGGGCCAAGCTCTCCACTCGGTGCGTCGCAGCCTGCACTGAGTAGCCATGATGGGAGGCCTGCTGGCCTGGGTGCTGGCCCCATGGCTGGCCCTCACCTCAGCCCCGGCCCCAGCTCTGGCATGGCCAGCAGCACTCCAGGTGAGCCTGTGGGACCCCCGGCCTGCCCCTGCACCCTCCTCTGTGCCTCTGCACCCAGGCCTCTTCCTGGCCCTCTCCCAAACCACCCCCTTCCTGTGCCCTCTGCTACAGGAGCCCGACAGTTGCCTGGTGAGACGGTGTCCCCACTTCAAGGACCCCGTGCCCGAGGCCGGAAGAAATCCAAGAATGCGCCCTCCAGGCGGGCGCACAGTCCTGGGGGTGAGGGGCCGTGGGCCTGTGAGACAGTCACTGGGAGCAGGTGGGAGACCATGAGGGAGGCCCACGTCGGGGGCAGTAGACCCCATCCTAGGTCCCGTCTGCAGCCCCCTGGGCTAGGGCGTGGAGGTGGGTGGGAGACTGCTGAAAGCAGGTCTCTCCCCAGACTTGCCCCCGCCACCCCTGCCACCACCGGAGGAAGGGGGCAGCTGGGCCCTCGGGCTGAGAATCGCTGACAGCAACGGCGTGTCCTCCTTGGAGCGGGAGCACAGAGGGCAGAGGAGAGTGGTGGGGGCGGCGGCCCTGGACGCCCCGCAGGGGCTTCTCGCTGACAGTAAGGAGGGCTGGGGAGGGTGGGTGCTTATGCGAGGGACCCTGGGCCTGGAGGGTGGTACTGACGGCGCTGGCCCCGCCCTCTCTCGTGCATCATGCATTGAGTGGGCCCCAAAGGCTCCGGTCTCCCAGCTCTGAGAGAGTGTCCAGAAGTCCCAGGACCGAAGTTCAGCAAGAGGAGGATGGGCCTGGGTGCACTGCCCCTCTCCCGAGGCCCTCTGTGCTGGGAGACCGCGGGCCCTCCATTGCTGGCCCCCAGGCAGAGCGCGGGGCCTGCAGGGCAGGGTGAGCACGGCAGGGGTGCTCTCCCCTGGGCCCAGCTGCCCTTCTCTGTGCTGCAGAAGAGGCCTGGCTCCCCTACAGCAGACCAAGCTTCCTGTCCCGGGGTCAGGGCACCAGCAGCTGCTCCACAGCCGGCAGCAACTCCTCAAGGGGCTCCAGCAGCTCTCGGGGCTCCCGAGGCCCTGGCCCTGGCCGGAGCCGGAGCCAGAAGCAAAGACAGCAGCGTGGAGAGGTAGGGCTGACGGTCACAGCAGAGTGAGGGCAGGGGGGCGGGCAGCAACAGGGCCAGGAGCGGGAAGAAAGGAGAGGGGACCTGAGAGTGAGGGCAGGAGGGGCCGGGGAGGGTCACATCTGGGGTCCTGGGCTCCCCAGCGCCGAGTGGGAGAGACGGTCCCTTCGGTACAAAAGCGCCCTGTTCCCTGCTCTCTAGAAGCCCAGATGACCTCGTGTGAGGCTAAGGATGCCGGCCTTCCCCGGGAGGGACACGGTGAGGACCCGCCGGCTGGGCCTCGGCAGGAGGAGGCTCCGGGCCGCCAGGCTGCTGCTTCCAGCCCAAGCCCCTCAGGAGCCAGAGTGGCTCTCCCCCCCACCGCCCTAACTGAGGCCTGTCTGGCCAGAGTAAAGAGCCTGAGCCCAGCCGGGGCCTGCGTGTCTGGTTCTGTGCCGAGGCTGGGAGACCCGGTCCGGTGTGAGGGGCTCGTCCCAGTGCCCTGGAGGCTTCTGCTTCCTTTGAACTTCTGTCCACCCCGAGGTAGGACAGTGCAGAGAGACACTGGCCTCCCACGTCCCGAGGGGCCGAGCCCATTGTCCCATCAGGGACACCCTCCCTCCAGAGCTGTACCAGCCTCCCCGGGGTGTGGTGCTCACACACACGAGTCTCTAAAACTCCAAGACGGGGTGGCTCTGGAGGGGACCTAGGCCCGGTCTCCCGGGCCCCACTGCCTCTCAGGGTGTGCGCGGGCAGCCCGGGCCAGGCGAGGCCTGGAGGCGCGATCTGGTGCTCTGGGCTGTGACTGTCACAGTGCCTGTCGTGCCCTGGCCCCCAGGTTCTGCGTCCCACCCGCCCCCCCAACCTCAGTGGCTGCCCTGAGCTCCTGGCCACAAGTGACCTCTGCGCATACAACCCCGCCCCTTCATCTGGCAAACAGGCTGGGAATGTTTCAAAAGGAATTTTATCAGGAAGTTAAAAGAAAAACAAACCCAAAAAAAGGACCAGCAAATAGAGAGGCGGATGTCCCAGGCTCTGACTCTCCCTCCTGGCTCCCCGACTGCCAGCCCGGCCTTGCTGGCTGGCTGGTTGCACTGAGAGGCTCTCCGGGCCTTCGGTGGGGCTCCTAGGTGGGGACCACAGCCCCCTCTGGACCCTCCCCAGGTGCTCCTGAGGGCCTGGCCTGGTCTGTGCCACCGCCCACCTTTGGGTTCTGCTCTGGCCTTTCCTGCCTGGGGACACCCCAGGCTCTCGGAGTGGCTCCGGCCTAGAAGTCCTGCTCCGAGTGCCTGGCCAAGCCTGCAGGTGGCCCTACCCCTTTGGGATTCTACTGTCTATTTTGAGAAACCAGCTGGGGGGTGGGGAGGGGGCTGGGACCGCCAAGAGCAGGTAGGTGGCCAGGACAGCAGAGCCCGGAGCCCACTCCCTCTCCTGCATTCTGTTCAGACCCAGTGTGCAGTCCCTCAATTGCAGGACAGGAGTGGCAGCCCTGAGTGTCCCCGAGCCTGACCTTCCATATGTCCCTGATTTGTGTCCCCTCCCTAAACCTCACAGAGCCCAGTGACCCTGGACGGAGGTTGCCCTGTCCCGCGTGCTCGCACCGTACTCCCTCCAGCCACTATCCCAGACCTCGCCCCTGTGGCTCGGCGCTGAGTGGGGCACCTCGCCTCCTTTATTATACATGTGTTGGGGCTGGCCTCTCCAGAAGATGCAGAGCTGGGCCCCACGCCACTCCCTTAGGTGCCATCCCATAGGGACACCTGGGCTCCCACCTGCTCTGACCCAGGGCAGGGCCCAGCAGGCAGGACTGCTTCACGCAGGAGAGCCAGGGCATTTGCAGGGGGGACAGCGTGCCCCACAGCTGGGGTTCGCGTGGCTCCCATTCATCTCACACCCCAGGAGGACTCTGATGCAGCCCCGGAGGCAGGCTCAGCACAGGGCTCCCGGCTGCAGACAGCTGGGGGTGGCTCTGAGTCCCTCTGGTCTCAGGACGCAGTTCGGAAGGAGTCTAAAGAGGCGAAAGAGGAGTTGGTCCTGCTCTCGTGGCTCTGCTTCACCAGGCCAGACCCCGGCCGCTCCCAGCAGCCTCTGCGGAGGCTTCCGCAGTGGCCAGCCACACTCACCACCAGCTGTGGGCACAGGACGGCAGGGTGGACCCCTCCGGGGAGCAGGGTGAGGGTCGGGAGGCCAGAGGGGCAGGCCTCTGCCCAGCCGTCGGGTATAGTTGGTCTCCACGTCCTCCAGCCAGTCTGGCCTCCACTCCCACAGTGGCAGGGGGAGGCCGGGTGTCAGGAAGAGGTCATCCCGAGGGGACGGGGGGGATGCTCGATCTGTAGGGAGGGCCAGGTGTCAGGTGACTTTGGCCTCCTGTGGCCCCGGGCCCTTGTCCTGCTATGCCCAGGGTGACCTTCCTTCCCATGTGTTTTTCTCAGGGTGAGGGGTCCAGCCGATGGGTGTGGGGTCACCGATGGGCGTGGGGACCTGAGCTGCCCCCTGCTGACCAGAGGCACCATCCCCTCTGCCCATTGCTCCCTGACCGCAGCTGTGGACAGGGCCAGGGCAGGGCTTAGGGACACCGCAGGCGGGGAGAGGAACGAGCTCCCAGAGGGAGCAGAGGGACCCGTGAGAGGACAAAGGGGCTGGGGCCACCATCCTGACACCTCCCGGGGATGCGTGTGGGCTGGGACGGCCGCAGGTGCCCCGGCTCTGCTAGCTGGGCAGGTCAGCTGACCTTCCTGGCCGCTAGCTTCCTCGGGGTGGGGACATCCCCGGAGCGGCGACTGCCCTGCTAAGGTGTGGGAGGGTTTTCACGAGGTGGCACCTGGCACCTCTTGGAAAAAAGCAGCCGTCTCAACGACAGCCACAAGGGACTAGGGAGAAGGGGGTCTCTCAGAGCGGGGCGTGGACCACACACCTGTGAAGACACAGTCTGCCTCCTGGGGCTCCAGGGTGAGGCCAAAGGTGTCTGCCGCCTCGGCCAGGGCACGGGCAAAGTGGGCGTCGGTGAGGAAGGAGCCGTCCGAGGAGCTGACCAGGCTGGCCCTGGCACTGGGGGCGTTGTCCTCAGAGGCCGAGCCCCATCCGTTGGCCAGAGAGCCCTCGCTGGGGGTGGGGGTGGGGCAGGGCCGAGGCGGGCTCGGCAAGCCCCCCACGTCGGGGCCCACCCCGCCTGCAGCCCTGCCCACGCCTGCCAGCTCGGAGGCCGGGATGCCGATGTAGCCATAGGTGGAGGGGGGAGAGGGCGCCCTCGGCACAGGAGAGGCAGCGTTCCTGAGAGAGAGGTCGGGGACAGCACTGTGAGGGCGGGGGGCACGTGCCGAGCGAGTGGGGTCCTGCTTCCGGGCTGCTCACCTGGGGGTCTCCTCACCCTCGCTGAGCTCCAGGCACAGGGCCACCTCCTCAGGGGTCAGCACGCTGTCCTGATCCTCCCCCAGGGATGACAGAGATGAGCTGGACAGGCGACTGGATGCTGGGCTGGGACCAGAGAGGGCTGAGGCCTGGGAGCTGGGGGGCCCAGAGGGGCCATGGGCGGGGCTGGGGGCTGCCTGCTGCGGAGTGGAGGAGGGAGCTGGGGGCTCCACCGTGGGCCTGATTGGGTGGGAGGGGGCAGCAGGGTCAGCACAGTCCCCAGCACGGTCTCCACAGCCACCTCCCACCTGCTTCCCATCCCTGCCCTCTCACCGGCTCTGCTGACTCTGCGTGGGGGCTCTGTGAGAAGAGAGGGCTGCTCCAGGGAGAGGGCGAGTAGTGGAGTCCAGCAGCTGGGGTCCCAGGGCCCTCCAGACAGTCAGAGCGTGGGGCACAGCACCTGGGGCATGGCATGGCACAGCCCTCAGCTCCAGAGCCTGCCGGCCCTGCCAGCACTGGGCAGGGACAACCAGGAGCAGGCGGGCCTGGTGACTCTGCGCCCTGCCTCCCCCACTCCCCCCGTCTCACCTCGGGGACCTCCGTTTCCCAGCTCCCAGGCCCAGAGCTCCATGGGGTGGCTGGCCGGGACCAGCGGGGAACTGTTGGCATGGTGCAGTGCTGCAAAGGCACCAGCAGGGGGGGCTGGAGCAGAGAAAAGACAGAGGAGCCCCTTCTTCCCTCCACTGTCCCCGAACACTGGGCTGCGTCGGGGGGCCTGCTGTTGCAGTTGGCCCAGCTGTGCGGCCTCTGGAAGTCCCTGAGCCTGAGCCCCACTCAGCTTCATAAATGCCACCTCACATTATGGTCTGACTGGGACATGAACAGGTTGCGAGGTTCTGGCTCCTAGCAGGTACGTTTTTTTTTTTTAAAGAGATTTTTGCCTTAGGGTGTATGTGCTTGTTAGAGAGAGAGACAGAGACAGTGAGAGGGAAAGTGAGAAACCACCCTCTGGGGGATGGCCATGCCGCCATTCCTCCTCCGGGTTTTCAAGCCACTGGGTCCAGGACTCGAACCACAGTTGGCCATGTGGGAGTCCAGTGAGGTAACCGCTAGGCCATCTGCTGGTCCCCTAGGACTTTTGAAAGCCTCTTTCTTCCCCTTAGCAGCGCACACCCCATCCCTGCTCTCCGTCCGCACACTGCTGCCCTCTCGTGACTCCTGGCTCTGTGAAGACAGAGAACCCTTTTCTTGGAGAGAAACCATTAATTTCCAATTTTCTCATTGCAAATACCTCCTGAGAATACAGAATACAACCCTGCCCTGGGACTGACCCTCATGGGAAAGAAAGGGAAAGGTCAGGCCTGGAAGAGGCGGCGTCCATCCCAGCTACGGTCTCGCCAGGAAGGGCCCTGGTAACAGGGGCCTCCCCACTCTGTGCTGGGTTTAGTTTCGATGCCTCTTCAATAAACTATGCCACAAAAATGGGATCCAGGCATCATCCGGGCTCATGTGCGTGCCCAGTTGCAGCAGGCCTGTGTCCACAGGGGGTGACAGCAGCCCAGGGCACCTGGTGCCTGTCCGCCCGTCTGCGGGGCAGGCAGTTAAGTGCCGGTGAGGGGAGGGGTGGGGCGAGGACTGAAGATGCTGATGGGGGAGAGGCCCCACTGGGGCAGATAGTGAAGAGGACCAGGCAGGTCGTGTGGTGAGGGGACTGACAGAGACTGCGGCTCCAGGACAGGAGGGCGTCGGCCTTTCGGATGAGGCCATGCACAGCCACCCCATGGCCTGGGCAGGGCCTTGGCATGGTCCCGAGTTGCTCAGGCCCTGGGGCTGGGGTAGGGCACGGCCATCTGCCCACCAGAGGGGTCCCTGCAGCCACATGCCCTGGGCCGTGGTGCGGTCCTTGTCCACCCGGAGCCAGCTGGTGCAGCCCTCGCCCCGGGCAGCGCCGTGTTCTAAGAGGGCAGTGTGTGCCCGGTCAGTGGCATGCAGGGGCTGGCTGTCAGCCTGCTGTAGTCGGCATTTCATCACACCAGGGTCTTGGCAAAGCTAGGAACGGTACGGGCTTCACTCGACTGGTCCTAAAATTCTGGATGTTGAACCAGTTAGGGCCTACTCTCAGTCCCTTTGTCCCAGAGCTAAAACCTGAACTGCACCGACTTCAAAGAGTGAGCTGGCTGCTGGACATTCGGGTGGTTTCGGCCATCAGAAGGTCCAGGAAGGTGGCAGGAAAGGCACAAGCCAGACACGGGGGAAAAGAGTCGGCCAGGAATCGGCTTCCCGGGAGCCCGGGGAGCTTTCAGGGCAGGCCATCCGGGCCTCGGACCTGAGTCTGCAGCTGCTTATTTTGGGGATTTTGAGAAATTGCCCCAACCATCCTGACCTGTGGATTAGGGAAATGTCATCTCACCTGTCCTGAGGAGGAGGGACTGAAATAGCGTGAGCACGGGCAGGGCACCTGCTGCCTAGTGGCCGCCGGGCAGTGGGGACCTAGTCTGCCCCCGGGAGGTCGCGCATCGGGACAATGCGCCCAGGAGGAGCTGCCTGCTCTTCTCAGAGGGGTGAGCCTGCAGTTGGTGCCAGCCTGTGCTCGGAGCCCACGAGAGAGCTCCAGAGCCCGCGGCTTTGCAGCGCCTGAAGCTCTCGAACACAGCTTGGCACTCCGGGCAGACCCAGCCTCACGGGCAGGGCTGCAGTGGTGTCTTGTGCTCCTGGGTCTGGCATGCAGTGGTGCTTAGTCTGTATTTGCCCCTTTGGGTCAAGTGCAGAAACAGCTCGAGCCAGAGACAGGGAAGAAAAGCTGAGTACTCTGGTGAGAGGCCAGCCAAAGCTGTGGGCTTCCTGGCAGTGGTGGCACTCCCGCTCCTGCTCCCACAGCGGCTTTGGGCTAGGGCCGTCCTCCCCGTCCTTACCCTGCTTCTTCTTGGCCTTCCAGGCCTCTGCGGGGGCCAGAGACAAGCGTGCAGAAGCCAGTCCCCTGCAGCCGTCTGGGCTGGGCCAGGGGCTTGGGTGGCGGGCCCGCTGGGGCGGGAGGCACCTGCCAGCTGGAGCCCGGGGGCTCTGCCGGGCTGGAGGGCTGGAGGGCAGCTCGGCAATGAGGGAGCCGTAGAAGGTGTTGGTGTCTGGGAGCAGCGGCACGCCTGGGCTCCGGGGGCACCCCGAGATCACTGCAAACAGCCGGGAAGAGCCATGTGAGCTGCCTCCCAGGCTCCGCCCACCCCTGGGGTCCTGCCCCCCAGGCTGGCGCCCCACTGGGCATGCTCACAAGAGCAACGGCTGTCCAGCTGGTCCCGGGGGTCGACTCCCAGCCGGCTGCTGAGGCTGCTGCTGCTGCTCAAGTCCCGGGAGCCTGAGGTGGACCGCCAAGGGTCTGCCAGCCAGGGGGAGTCGCTGCGGTCTGTCCTGGGTGGCCGAGGGCCGGGCAGGGGAGAAGCAGAGGGGACAGGTGGCTGAGACCGTAGCTCGGAGGGGAACGAGGGTGGGGATGGGGCTTACTCTGACCACCCTCTCAGCCTCGCTTTGCTCTAGCAGTAGACCCATGCCCCAGCCTCAGCAATGTGTTCCACCCCAGGTCGGGGGTCCACGAGGCCCAGAGCTGGGAGAGGGGATTAACGCACTGGTCATGTGTTACACACGAAGGGCTTCGGGAAGTCCAGGGGAGACGGAATCACAGCCTTGGTCTAACTGGTGCACAAAGCTGGGACCCTGCGAGTTCTCCATGATTCCCATCTCCACGAGCTCTTGGAAGGCTCCTTGCGTGTGGAGGGAATGGCGGGAGCAGACGGCCCTGGCGTGGAAGTCCCTGTCTGCCCCGGCTCCATGTGAGCCCTGGCAGGTAAACCCCACTTCTGCTGCTGCAGCCTGGCAGCAGGGGCCTTCCGCGGAGGCTGACACGTCTAAGTGAGGCAGCGCATCGCCCGGCCGCCGAGGAAGCGCGCTGCAGTGCTGGCTGTGGACCGAGGCCTTCCTCTGCCTACAGCCATCCGCGGTTCTCCCTGACCAGCGCCTCACGTGCTAACGAGCGTGGTGGTTCCCGCCCTCCTGCCCCTGCCCCAGCCAGGCCAGTGTCTGCCCAGGCAGGCAGCAGGCTCTTTCTGCCGGCCGGCCGCCCTTACCCTTCTCTTCTGGGGCGAATGTGCAACCGTCCTTCTCCTAGTCTCCCCACTCCACCCCCCACGGGCTCATGTGTGCCGTGCACTGCCACACCTGGTTGCCCTTGCACACTCACAGCCCGTCCCTGCCCGGACCACAGGCTCCTGGAGGGTGAAGATTTCTCCCAAGACGTGGAGGGACCAACGGCTAGGACAAACGCCCCTCCAGGACAAGAAAGGGCTCGGGCAGGGAAGGCTCAGGGCAGAGCCGCACAGCCCGGGAGGGGCCCAGAGCAGAGCCGTGAGCCGAGGGCCAGGCACTCAGCACTGGCCAGCGGGCTCTCACTCTGGGCTGAGGCTCTGACAGCACGAGCCTGGCTGGGCGCGTAGTAGGTCTGATGACCTCTGCAGAGGACAGGGGTGGGGCAGACAGCAAGGAGCAGGCAGGAGAGGTGTGTTCACCCTCAGTGTGCCACAGCAGCCCACGCCCGAGCACGCTGGGGCAGAGGCCCCGCACTGGGCCCGGTCTGAGTGGGGTGCGGGCCTGGTGCAGCCCAACACACTTGCTGGGGCCATGGTGAGCTGGGGCAGGCAGCTGTGTGCAGTCAGAGTCGGCGCCTGCCGTCACGTGCCAGGTGCTCTCTGCTGGCAGAGGGGCAGCGGGGGGGCGGAGACGGCACTAGCTGGTTGGAGGGCCGTGTGCTTGCCGTGGGCCTTGGCCAAGTCGCCTGTGTTTCCTGCGTCTCCTCTCCCCCACCCCCCAGCACAGGGACATTCATGGAAAGGAAACCGGAACCACCAGGACCCGGCTGGCAGAACCCGTCGCTGCCCCAGCTGCCCTGTCCCCGCCCGCCCGAGGCCCTCTCCCCTCACCTATGCTTCAGGATGGCGTCCTCGCTGGTGTATCTGTACAGACCTGCAGAAGGAAAGGGAAGGCCGTGCCGGAGGCTCCCCTCTGGCCAGAGACCTCAGGCCCCGCAGTGCTCTGGCTGGACCTGGGAAGGCCTGGCCACTGGGCCGCCCTCTCACCTGGGCCCAGGGGCATCCCAGCCCGGCGCCGGCGGTGGACACACACTGCAATGCCCAGCAGGAGTAGCCAGAGCAGGACGCCCCCGCTGGCAATGACCTCTGGCCGCCGCAGGGTGGCCTCCAGTGGCTCCAGGGCCCAGGGGCTGTGCTCGCCAGGCTCTTGGGGGGCTTGTTCCATGGCCTCCTCTGTGGGAACATACAGTTTGAGGACGGCAGCGAGGCCATGAGGGCCAGGTGACAGGAGGAGCTGGGGAAGGCGGGGCCGGGAGGGGAAGGTGGCCCGGATCCCTCTCACCTACAAGGAGGCAGACGGGGCCGCTGGGCTTCCCGGCCCCCGCACCCGTGACTGCGGCCACCTGCACGCAGTAAGAGCCTGGCGAGGGGGCGGCCATCTCCAGCTGCGTCTGCAGGCCCACCACCGTCCAGTTGGCTGGGGGTGAGGAGCTGTTGCCCAGGTTCCAGACCTAGGGCACAGGCTCAGGTGAGTGGCCCCTGGCACTGTCACCGTGTGCCCTGCCATGGCCGCGCCCACACGCCGGCCCCTCTCCTATTCCGGGCAGGAGGGACTTCTCGCCAGCCTGGCTGAGGAGGCGCAGGGCCAGTCGGCTGGCGGGTTAGCGCGGCCCTCACAGCCCAGCAGGCTTCAGAGCTGCCCGCAGGGCTGGCTGGGCAGGCGGGCACCTGCCTCCCTGAGCTGCCTCGCCTCTGCGGCTTGTCCGGGAGCCACGCTCAGCCCCCCGGAGGTGCTCCCGTGTCTCCAGCCCCAACCTTGGCCTTGCTTCCGGTGCCTGTGGGTGGCCGTGCCCAAGTGGCCCGTTAGCCGGAATGAGGTGAGGAGGGAAGGTGTGGCGGGTGTGGCAGACAGCACGTCCCTCGGCTCCCCTGCCCAGGTGCCATTTCTCAGGCCCAGACAAGAGTTCAGGGCTCGGTCCGGCCAGGCGCGCCAGCCTGTGGTACCTGGTAGCCTCGGATCACACCATTCTGGTTTTCAGCTGGGGGTGGCGCCCAGCGCACGAGGACGCTGCCGTTGCCAGCTTCTAGGGTGACCTCCTGGGGTGGGGCACTGGGCACTGGGGGAGGGGAGAGGTGTGAGAGAGGCCGGGAGGAGTCCAGGGGAGGCTGGAGAGGCAGTCCCTCCTCGCTGAGGAAATGGAGCTCCTAGCGGCCATCCGCCCGGCCAGGCCCCACCCCAGCCGGCGGGGGCCCGGGGCCTGAGGGGCTGACCTTGCTCCGGCAGCCTCAGGAGCAGCACGTTGCTGTCGGGGCCTCGAGCCCGGCCAGAGGACGGTCTCACCTTGAGCTCGTAGTCCTCACCCCAGCGCAGGCCTGCCAGCTCTGCACTCTGCCTGCCGGCCAGCAGTGCCTCTGTCCACGGAGCGCCTGGGCCTCCCGGGGGCGCCTGGGCCCTGAACAAGGCCGTGTAGGACCGGGCAGGTGCGGCAGGACCGCTCTCCTGGGAACGGGGAGGAGGCCCAGCGGTCGGGGCGGAGGCACTGCCTGTACATGCCTCCGTGCCGACCTGTGACCAGCTCCTGCCCCCGGCGCCTTAACCACCATGCCGCTGCTGGCCCAGACCAGGCCTCTCAGTGCAGCCCCAGGACTCACCTTCCAGCGGAGCCACACGGTGGGGCTGGGCCTGGGGCCGCGGGCGGGGTCGGGCTGCAGCAGGGTCACGTTCTCCAGCTGTATGCGCACAGCCAGGAGTTCCACGGGCTCCCTGTCCTCCGGGGGCTCTGTGGGCAGGTGGGCCGGGTGGCCCCAGGCCAGAGCGTGGAGTCAGGGGAGCACTCCCAGGCCGGGGAGGACCCAGAGTCCTGGAGCCCTCAGTCGAGTGCACTCTAGTTCCCCTCTAGCCTCTGCCCCGGACCCCAGCCCACACCCTGGCCGGGCCGCCTACCCTGCACGGACACCCTGGCCGCTCGGCTCTCCCGCTGCCCGGCGCTGTTGGTGGCCACACACACGTAGGCACCTGCGTCACTCTTCTCTGCTCTTGTCACCAGCAGGGACCCCCTGGACATCTGTGAGGATCAGGCACCGGTTAGGCTCCTGCTGGGGACATGGGACCCTTGCACATGCCCAGTCTTGCCCAGGACACTTACTGTGCATCGTCCCGGCTGGAGAGTCAGGGGCCTCCCATCCTTCCACCAGGAGACCGTGGGCTCTGGGTGGCCCCAGGGTGGCCTGCACTCCAGAAGCAGCTGCTCCCCCAGCACGGCCTCTGTGTCCTGAGGCTGGATCTGGAAGTCCTCCCGGAGGACTGTGGGAGGGCACAGGGCTGGCAGGGAGCAGGTCTGGTACCCCAAGGCCGCCCCACTCTGCCCTGCTCATCTCCCAGCATCCTGTCCCTCCTGCCCCACCCACAGCCCCCAAAACTTCCCGCGACTCAGTCAACTCCCCCTGCGCCTGCCTAGGCCTCACCAGCTACAGACAGCCGAGCACCCCTGCTGACGGCGATGCCTAGCCGGTTGCTGGCCTCGCACGTGTAGACGCCCAGGTCCGGGGATGGGGCCTGCTCGCTGTGGGCATGGCCCCGGGCAGGGGGCCGCAGCAGCAGGAGGGTCCCGTCGGGAAGGAGGTGGTGCAGGTCTGGGGGCCCCACGCTCAGGGGCCGCCCGTTGAGCAGCCAGCGGATGGTGGGTGGCGGCTGGCCGGAGGCCCGGCAGTTCATCCTGGCGGGGCCAGAGCCCTGCAGCAGCTGGTCCTGCGGGTGCTCCAGGATCTGGGGTGGGGAGTCCTGAGCGGCCTCTCCTGGGGAGAAGGGGCAGACCCGGGACTGGCACCCCGCCCAGCCCCGGTCCCCGTCCCCTGCCCTGCTGGCTTGGCCTCCTTGCTCACACTCACGCACACTCATCCACACCCCCACACTCTCTCACCCCACTCACACCTACATACTCACTCACATGCACACTCTCAAACACACATACTCACACCCATGCACACACACTCCTCCACTCTATCAACCCCACATATGCACACCCACTCACACCCACACTTTCACCCACTCACACCCATATATGCACACTCACACCCACACTCTCTCACCCACATTTATGCACACCCACTCACACCCCCCACACTCACACACACTCTCTCATGCACACATACTCACACCCACTCACGCCCACATACTCACACTCTTTCACACATATACACCTAGTTACACACACACTCTCATGCCCACATACTCACACACACACTCTCATGCCCACATACTCACACACACACTCTCATGCCCACATACTCACACTATCACATATCACTGTCACTCATACACTCACACCCAGATTTATACACCCAGTCACATACTCACACTCTCATACACACTCATGTGCACGCTCACACATGCCCAGACGCACACCCACTCATATACCTAGTCACGCTCATACCACATACCCATCCTCACTGACACTCATGCACACACACACTCCCACATGCTCACATTCGCACATGCCCATACACTCACACACCCATTCAGTCACATTCATTCACACTCGTGCTCACACTCATTCTTGTCCCACACCCTCACAGCCACACTATCACACTCACACACACTCATACATACACTGACACAGTCTGCACACACACACCTCTCAGTCACACTCAGTCATTCGCTCATACCAGGATACACTCACTTGTTACACAACACACCCACACACATGCCCACACACGCTCAGGTACTCACCCGTGCTCACGCTCACACACACTCATATGCTCACCCGTACTCATTCTCGTCACTGTCACCTGCCCTGCTCCCAGGGAGCCCCTTCTCACCCGTGAAGACCAGAAGCAGGAGAGGCAGGCCCAGTCCCCCAGGACCCATGGCCGCTCTGTCTGGCCCCAGCACTCTGCCCTGTCTGCCTCGCTCACGGGAGGGCGGAGGGCGAGGTGGGCGGTTGTTTGTGGCTGAGTCTCTGCCCAGGAGGGAAGCGGCCCTGAGGAAACCGATGCTTCCTGCCTCGAGGGCTGGAGGAGAGTGGGGGCGCGAAGCTGCCTGACCTCGCCCACAGCCGTGACCCTGACCGCGAATTTAGCCTTGGTTACTGGGAGCTAGTCTGAGGTTTTTAAATTTAATATTATTTTAAACTTCATTATTTAAAAAATTTGCTATAGGGCACATGTGCTTGCCAGAGAGAAACACTGACGGAGAGAGGGAGAATGAGGACCCCCCCAGGGAGTATGGCCACCCTGCAGCCCCCTCCTGCCTCCCCTTGGGTGTCCGGGCGCCCACACACAGGTGCCTGGCATGTCTGTCAAGCTGCCGGGTCTGGGGCTCAAACCAAACAGCCAGTCATGTGGGTCCAGCTGCCTTAGCCACCGACTCACTGACTGGCCCCAGGACTGGGATTTCTTAAAATGAGTCCTCACACTCACCGTAACTCCAACCATGTCCTTAGTCCTGACACTCTATTCAAATCTTAAAAAAAAAAATTATTCATTTATTTCTTTTGAGAGGAGAGTGAGCACCCTGCAGGTCCAGCCTGGAGAAGGGGCGTGTGTGCACCCCGTGTCCAGGGACCCCAGTGCAGACCCGAACCCCCACCTGTGGCTCCAGCCCCCGAGGTCCACGTCGCTGCAGCCCTCTGGTCCTTCCCTCCCCCTCGGCCCAGTCCTTGTCCTCCATCTCCAGGCAGCCGGAGCCGAGGGGGAGCGAGAGGAGCCGGGCTCAGTGTGGTGGGCTGCAGGGGAGCGGCGGGGAGAGCAGGAGTGGGAGGTCGTTCTGCGTCCCCTGTGCCCAGGGAGAGTGGGCCAGGTGGAGGTGGCAGGGCGGGGGGCAGGGCGGGAGGACTCAGAGCCTGTGGCCATGGACAGTTCCCGGAGGGGGTCCTGTCCAGCTCAGAGTCAGCCAGGGTGGAGGCTGTGAGGGCAGGCCGCATGGTTTCCTTAGCTGACGCAGGGGAAGGCAGGGCCCACCTCGAGGCCCCGGGCAGTGACGGCCGGGAAGAGCACGGAGTCACAGGTGCCCAGCCGACTGCCGGGTCAGCGCGGCCGGCCCTGGCCAGTGCTGTGTACCCAGCTCCGCACGGCCCGTGTCTGAGTCCGAGATGGTGGGGCCTGGAAGGGGTGAGGCACGGGCCCTGGGAGCCTCTCCAGTCCTCAGACCCCAGAGCCAGCCTGGCAGCTTGGCTTCCGGTTTGCCCTCACTCTGCCCCCATAGCACAGGTGGGAGGAGAGGGGAGAGACAGGGAGGGGGAGACAGGGAGGGAGGGAGGGGGGCAGGGGAGACAGGGAGGGAGACAGGGAGGGGGTCACAGGAGGGGGGAGACAGGGACGGGGAGACAGGAGGGGGGAGACGGGGGAGACAGGGAGGGGGGAGACGGGGGGAGGCAGGGAAGGGGAGACAGGGAGGGGGAGACAGAAGGGGGGAGACAGGGAGGGGGGAGACAGGGAGGGGGAGACAGGGAGGGGGAGACAGGGAGGGGGAGACAGGGAGGGGGGAGACAGGGACGGGGAGACAGGAGGGGGGAGACAGGGGGAGACGGGGAGGGGGGAGACGGGGGGAGGCAGGGAGGGGGAGACAGGGACGGGGAGACAGGAGGGGGGAGACAGGGAGGGGGGAGACAGGGAGGGGGAGACAGGGAGGGGGAGACAGGGAGGGGGGAGACAGGGACGGGGAGACAGGAGGGGGGAGACAGGGAGGGGGGAGACGGGGGGAGGCAGGGAGGGGGAGACAGGGAGGGGGAGACAGGAGGGGGGAGACAGGGAGGGGGGAGACAGGGAGGGGGAGGCAGGGAGGGGGAGGCAGGGAGGGGGAGGCAGGGGGGGGACAGGGAGGGGGGACAGGGAGGAGAGACAGGAGGGGGGACAGGGAGGGGGGACAGGGAGGGGAGACAGGAGGGGGCACAGGGAGGGGGGACAGGGAGGGGAGACAGGAGGGGGGACAGGGACGGGGGACAGGGAGGGGGGACAGGGAGGGGGGACAGGAGGGGGGACAGGGAGGGGGGACAGGAGGGGGGACAGGGAGGGGAGACAGGAGGGGAGACAGGGAGGGGGGACAGGGAGGGGGGACAGGGAGGGGGGACAGGGAGGCCACCTCCTCTCAGAGCATGGACACTGCTCCTAGGTCACTTCCTCCCACATCTGGAACCCCGTCCGTTTCCTGGAGCTGTTCAGGAAGGCCAGGCCTGTGCTCAGCGGAAGAGCAAGCTGCCCAGCCTTTGTTCCCAAGTGTTCCTGGCAGGCTCCCTGCTGGCTGCCCCCACGCCCCGTCCCCGCCCCAGCCCCAACTGCTCACCCTCACCGCCATCTCACCGCCATCGGCATGGAGGGGACCCCGCCTCCTTCCCTCGGCCACCGGGACCAAGAGGGTCAGAGTGACCGGGTGACGTGGCCCCTTCCTTCAGCCTCGTCTCCCGCGTGTGCGAGTTCTGCTTCCTCAGCTGCTTGTGATGGGGAGAGGAGAGCAGAGCAGGCCCTTCCGGGAGGCCTCGGGACGCTCCTCACCTCTGGCTCTGGCGTCTCAGCCTCTGCTCTGCGTCCAGAGGAGCAGCAGCTGGGGCTCCTGGCCGCGCTGGGGAGACGGGAGGGCATGCTCAGGGTCGACGCCCAGTCCCCCAGGGGCCGCCGGTGCCAAAGCCCAAGCCCACGGTCGGTCTGAGCCCCATTTCCTTCGCCCGCGAGGGCTATGCGAGGCCCGCGGACAGCGGACAGCGAGGTGGCCAGGCCTCAGGACTGCCACTGGGCGTGGAGCTGCCTGAGCGTTCTGGGGGAGTATGTCCGGGCCACCCTGGCGCACCGGCCCCTCCTGCCCTCAGCCCCAGTCTCCAGTCCTCGTCTCTGCCCCAGCGCCGACAGCCAGCAGGGTGATCGTGGCCTCCTCTAGGGGAAGTGGCCAGGAGACCCCTTGGCCACTAGACTACGGGGTCAGCGCCACATTGAACTCTTTCATCTATCACTGACGATTCTGGATGGCTTTGGGTACACCTATTCCAGATGGCCTGTTTCCCCAGCAGACCTTACGGCTCAGTCCCCATGATCTGCTGGTTTGCCCGACACATCGATTGTCCTCAGATGTGGACACCGAGCTGGCTTCACTGGCCTGTCCTCCTGCGACCGGTACTCAGTCATCACGGCGTACCACTCTGACTTCTGGGGGCGACTCCTCCCCCCCTGTCTTTCTTTTTTTTAAAAATTATTTAGTTTTATTTATTCATTCATTTATTTTTTAATTTGAGACCAGAGAGAGATACACACAGAGCAAGAGAGAGAGAGGGAAAGTGAGAAAGCAAGCCACCAGGTCCGGTACTCGAACCGCAGTCGGCCATGTGGGAGTGTCCAGCAACTTAACCACCACACCACCTGCTGGTCCCCTTCTCCCCCTTTCTTTTTGAGGAATGTCCTGACTATGCTTGGGACTTCTGTTTGTCAATGTTCTTGAAAAGCCTGAAGAATTTTTATTGAAATTGACTGAATATGGGGACCAGGAGGTGGTGTGGTGGTTAAGGCTCTGGTATCTCACATGACCAACAGCAGTTCAAGTCCTGGACCCAGTAGCTTGAAACTCAGAATAAATAGATAAATAAATGCATAAATAAAACTTTTTAAAAAGAAATTGACCAAATACATAGAAAAGATATTTGAAAACATTACGTCTTCTTAATAATGAACATGTACGTCGCTTTCTTGTTTAGGTCTTTAATGTCTTTCAATAACTTTTTTTCAGAGAGATTTTTGCTATTGGGTACGTGCATTTGCTGGAGAGACAAAGAGACAGAAAGCGAGAAATCACCCCCCAGGGAGGATGGCCATGCCGCAATCCCTTCTCCATTCTCCTCTCGGGATCTTGGGCGGGCATGCACACATTCCTAGCATGAGGTTTAAGTCCTTGGGTCTGGGACTCGAACCGCGGTTGAGAAGCTTCCTCGTCCTGGACACATGGCTCCGAGACGCCCGTGGGAAGAAGCCAGGTCAGGCCACGTAGAGTAGAGGGGCACAGCTGCAGGAGGCCTTCCGGACCTGCCGGCCTAAAGCCCGACCCGTCCCTAGTGCTAAGGATGCAGTCTCCTAGTAGCGCCAGGGGCACCTGGCCTGGACTACTGACCAAAGACGTGAGGACAAACATGGTGAGTGTTTTTACAAAGAAGTGGGACCAGCAGTTAGCGTAATGGCTATGTCGCTGGACTCCCACATAGTTGACCGCGGTTCACATCCCGGACCCGGTGGCTTAAAACTCACACCGGGTGCGTGTGCGTGCGTGCCCAAGATCCCGAGAGGAGTATGGAGGAGAAGGGATTGCGGCGTGGCCATCCCCCCTGGGGGGTGATTTCTCACTTTCTGTCTTTGTCTTTCTGGAGAGTGCGTGCACCCTATAACAAAAATCTCTCCCCACCAAAAAAAAGAAGGAATACTTCCAAGGGCCAGCAGCTGGCATGGAGGTTAAGACAGCTTGATCCCACATGGCCAGCTATGTGCTTTTTTGTCTCAGACCTGGAGGCTGAAAAATCATGCTGGGCTTGTGTGCGTGTGTGTTCAACACCCCAAGAGGAGAGAAGGAGGGACTGGCATAATCACCCCCTGGTGGGCAGGGCAGCCCTCACTTTCTCTTCTCTCTCTCTGGCTCTCTCTGGTGAGTGCACATGGCCTATAGCAAACTAGAAAAAGTAAAAACTAAAACGTGAAAGGAACCCTTCCAATGCCATCAGTGTTTACTTCACATCGTCGAAGTTAATCCATTAGATGTACGTAACTCAGTATCAGCATGTTTTTGGTGAAATAACTCTTCTACTCTTGTGCAGGTGTGCTCTGTGCCGGGCACTGCCCCGGCCTCACATGCTCCCGGAGAACTTGGTCTACACTGGGGGCTGCTTCCTGTGTGCACGCCGACTCTGTGGGGAGGCAAGCCGGATGTGCTGGTGAGCTTCTCAAGGCCCGGAAACCCCGACCCGGTCGCAGCCCCCACCTTGCCCCTCACTGGACAGTACCCTCAGGAGCGTTCCGCTCTGCCTCCCAGACTCCCAGAGCTCCAGCTGCCCCCGGCATAGCTGGTTCGATACTGTCGTTCTCAGCTTCGATTCCTTTTCTGACTCCGTTCCCCACTCTCTTACTGGTATTTCCTGAAATAAATTTCTCACAGTCAAGACTAAGGGAGGCCACGTATTTGGGAAACTAACTGGGTAGAAAGGGCAGGGTAGTGGTCACAGTCACGCCATGGCGCCGCAGGGGTGAGCTGGCGTGCTCCGGCAGGGACGTGTGGGCCCCACCCACTCTGCTTCCGTCTGCGAGGGCCTCTGTGCTCAGTGCTAGCCTGACGGCTCGTGTCCCCTCACTTCCAACTCTCCCAGAGTCTGCCTTGGGCATATTTTACCTAGAGAGCATTTGGCTAGATTTTTAAGAATACGGTCTGACACCTGCATGTTTTAGCTGGTAAGCTTAGGCCATTTGTAAGTCAGTTTTGTCCCCATCATCTCGTTTTTTTGGCTTTATACTGTCCCAGTTTTTTTTATTTCTTTTTTCACTTTCTTTAAAAAAAGGATCAAGTTTGTGTTTGTTTTGTTATTCTAATATTGCCCCCTTTCTTGGTTTGGAACCTATACATGCTCGCTTATTCTTTTAGTATTAAGTATTTAATAAAATCTGGAGTTAATATCTTACTCCCTCCCCCCAAATTCAAAGACCTTGGAACAGTTTAATTCTGAAAATTCCCCTCTCGTAATACATCCTATTATTTCCCTGTATCGTCTGCCAGTTTTTGAAAATCAGAAATGAGAAATTGTATTATTATTTTATAAAACAGTATTTAGATTTGCCTACCTAATTTTACTAATTTATCTGCTCACCATTCTTCCTTGTATGGCAAATCTTTCTTATGGAATAATTTTCTTTCTTCTCCTAACGTATCTTTTAGAAGTTCCTTTACTGTCAGGACCAGCAGAGGGCATAATGGCTATGTTGCTAGACTCCCATGTAGTGGACTGCGGTTCGAGTCCCAGACCCCATGGCTTAAACTCATGCCAGGTGTGTGTGTGTGCATGCCCAGGATCCTGAAAGGGGAGTGGAGGAGAAGGGATTGCGGTGTGGCCATCCCCTGGGGGGGGGGGGTGATTTTTCACTTTCTGTCTCTCTCTGTCTTTCTGGTGAGTGCACATGCCCTATAGCAAAAACCTCTCCCCCCTCAAAAAAACAAAACAAAACAAAACAAAAATAAGGTCCTTTACTGTTGATGGGAAACCCCATTTTTGGTCAACTGGGGCTCGAACCACAGTTGGCTGTGTGGGAGTCCAGCACCTCAGCCCGCATGCCACCTGCTGTCCCTAAAGTTCTATTTTGTTACTTTTCAAATCTGGTCACTTTTGATAGCCTCTTTGCTTTTTCACTTTTGTAATTTTTGTCTTTTATTTCTTTAAGCATTCCATAAATATTTTATATTTGAGCATTTCAATATCTCAGGGTCTTTGGGAGTTGCTTAAACCTATTGCTTCTTACATCTGCTGGCTCTCACTCATGGTGATTTGTTTCCTTGTGTGCTTAATAAATTTGTATCGTTAGCTTATCTTTGGTTGGTCTCAATTTGTGAAAAATTTTAGGTTCTTTTTTCCAAGAAATATTTTCTATTTTAGTTGTTAGGAGTCTGGAATGCCCTCCTAGGATACTGACTTAATTCAGGAGTCTCAGGTTCAGTTTGTCTCACCTTGGCTTTGGCTCAAGTCCAGTTGTCTAGTACAATGCTAACATCAACATTTGTGGCTGGGTCATCCCATATTTTACGAGTGCTAATTACCCTGGGTTCACCATACTCAAATAAAATTCCGGTCCCTTGGAACTCTCACCCATCTCTCGAAGGTTGACACTGCAGAACAAGTATAGTATGAGCAGGACCTGGTTGTTTTGAGACAGGGCTCCCAAGCATCCAGCAGATAAGTCCCACTTTCAATCACTCTTCACCTATTGTAATCTGGATTTAACCCCCACTGAATGACTGAGACGACTTATGCCAAGTCAATGATCCCCTTGTTGCTAATGTTTTTTTCTTTTTCTTTTTCCCTTTTTTAGGTTTTGCCATAGGGTGTGTATACTTGCCAGCGAGAGGGAAAGTGAGAAATCACCCCCAAGGGCAGGGGGATGGCCGTGCCATAGTTCCTTTTCCTCCACTCTCCTAGAATTTTGGGCGCCCACGCCCCTGGCTTGATTTTCAAGCCACCAGTTCCAGGACTCGATCTGCAGTTGGCCATGTGGGAGCCCCATGCCTTACCCATCGCGCCACCTGCTGGCTCCCTCTCGTAGCTCAATGTATTGTGAATTTCTCATCACTTTGCATTCGTGACCCTGCTCTACAGTCCTGGTGCTCCCTCTTCCTCTGATTGGGGACTCCATGACCTCTGTCCCTCTGTCCTACTGGCTGCACCTTCTCAGCCTTTTGGCGGGGTCCTCTTACCCTGTCTTCACACACTGATGTCCCTAGAGAGCTACCTTCAGCCTTTGGCACATCCACTCTGTGCACCCTCTGGGACGATCTGGTCCACTGCAAGGCTCAGTGCCTGCATTTCCCATCACGCCTTGCACTTCTGAGTGTTTGCACACTTCTCCCTTTTCTCAGAATGTGTGTTCTAGTGCAACTGTAGGTACTAGAGACAGTGAGGGAGGAGGGTGGGAGATGGGGAAGGGTGGGAAGGAGGGATTCGAGGGGGAAAAGAAAGAACAAAGTATTTAGGGGACACAAAAATAGAAAATTATCTGTTAATGACAATATGTATGGTAATATCTTTGATTGAACCAAAATGTGGTGTATTCAGGATAGGAAAATTCATTTGGTATGCTGTAATGACATACAGTGATTAAATGTAAAAAAATTAATTGATTTTTAAAAAAGAATATATGTCCTCTCATTTTTATAACCCAATTAATTTTTATTTTTTTATTTTTATTTTTTGAGAGGTTTTTTTTTTTGCTATAGGGCGCGTGTGCTTGTCAGACAGACAGAGAGAGACATAGGGACAGAAAGCGAGAAATCACCCCCCAGAGGGGATGGTCATGCCGCAATCCCTTCTCCTCCATTCTCCTCTCGGGATCTTGGGCACCCACGCACATGCGCCCGGCGTGAGTTTTAAGCCACCGGGTCCGGGACGCGAACCGCAGTCGACTGACTACGTGGGAGTCCAGCGACATAGCCATTATGCTAACTGCTGGTTCCCTATTTTATTTTTTTTCAGAGAGATTTTTGCTATAGGGTATGTGTGTTCACCAGAGAGAGATAGAGAGACAGAAAGCGAGAAGTCACCCCCAGGGGCGATGGCCACGTTGTAATCCCTTCTCCTCCAGTCTTCTCTCAGGATTTTTGGGCACACATGCACATGTGCCCAGCGTGAGTTTTAAGCCACCGGGTCCAGGACTTGAACTGCTGTCAACTACATGGAGTCCAGCAACGTAATCATTATGCCATCTGCTGGTCCCAACCCAATTAAGTTTTCTAAAACTAAGCTTAGGCCTATTCTCCTCCAAGAGACCTTTGCTGACAGCCCTCAATCAGGGTAAAACTCCAGATTCCTCCAGAGCACCTGTCTCCACTCCGTCATTACACTTTTTACACTGCACTGTAAGAATCTCTACTGACCTGGCTTCTTCCACGAGACTAGCTTTTGGATGGGGCTGTGGCACAGCTACACCGTCTCCTGGCGTCTAGAATAGGGCCTGGCTTGCGGTAGAACAAGTGCTTGCTGAGTAAATGAAAGGACGCTTGAACGGATGAGTGAGTGAGTGATGATGTCGGGGTGGACGATAGGAAAGAGGGTGAAGGCCAGTGGAAGGAGAGAACAGAGAGATGACTGGTGTGTCCAAGCCTTTGCTCCGTCCTCCTGGCTCAAGTGGAATAAAGCTGTCACTTCATTTCACCAAAGGTTTATTGCACAACCAGTGTGTGCTAGGCACTGCTAGATGCTGGTGACACCAGGATGAGGAGCACGGCAGGAGGGAGCCCACTGCCTTACTTACCCCCCCGGGTGAAGGCAGGACTGGCTTGGCAAGTGGTGCTCACTCAGCCGCCCCTGCATCTCAAGGCTGGCTAGCAGGTGCCCAGTCTCCACGCTCTGCACCTTCCAGGCCTGAGCAACTTGCCCCTGCATTATCTCGCCATGGAGGCTGGGGGAAGCTTAGAGGGGGCTGTGCACATGAGCATGGGAGTGCCTGGACAGGCGGCTGAGCAGGGCACGCTGCTGGGTGAGGGTGGAGGGCTTAGGACGGTCGTGCATTCCAGGCACCAGAAGTGCTGGTGTTCTGGGGCCTAGGGTGGAGGTGGAGGGCCCGGGGCCTCGGGGTTGCTCTGGGGGACACTGGAGAGTCAGCACAAGAGTTTGGGGGCGGAAGGGGTCAAGGACCTGGGAGAGCCAGGACGGCAGCGCTTCTTCCCTCTTGCCTTTAGCTGCCTGCTCCTTGCACAGCAATCGCTCTGCCACAGCTGGTGCGGGGCAGTCGGCCTGGCCTCTCCCTCTTCTGACGTCAGTGTGGTCCTGGACACCGCCCCCGCCCGGGTCTAGGACCCAGGCGCCTGGGCACTGTGGCCGAGAGCTGGACGTCGGCCCTGGCGTGCGGGGCTTTCTCTGGAGACCAGAGTCTCATCCACTCTCAGCTGCAGGAGGCCACCTTCCCTAGGACCGTGATTGTTTAAAAGGCTGTCTGTGCAGCAGCCGGAGGGAGAGCGCCTCGCTCCGTCCAGCTTCCTGGGCCTGGGTGGTGAGTGGGACCCGCTTCTGAGGGATGAGCCGGCCACCTCGTGTACCAGGGACAGAGACAGGAGTGCCTGGCACGCTGTGGCTGAGGAGGCTCTGGGAGGAGGCCGAGCACAGCATCTTGGGCCCTTCCCCGCTGGGGCTGATCTGGGGACGACAGAAGGCCACTGTGCCCCTCACTGATCTGTCCCACGTCCTGCCGAGGACACCGGGAGGCAGGGTCTCCACCCCGTGGAGCTTAGGACAGCCCGGGGACCCAGGGGCCAGCTTCTGATTTCTGGGTTTGGACAATTGTGCGTTTGAGCAAGTAGCCCTGCCAGTCCTGCTGTGCCGAGAGCGCCCCAGGGATCAAGGATGGTCAGAGGGAGGGCAGGCCCTGGGGCCACAGGCGCTTCCTCGGCGGAGTCGCGGGGTTAGCTACGTGATGTTAGTTTCCATAAAACCCTTCTGGGGACTGGCGGGAAATGTAATAATCTCTAGGGTCCTAAGAGGGCACAGCCAGGCGCTCAGAGCCACGCCACCGCCTCTGCCTCAGATCCACTCTCTGCGCCCACTGCGACCCGCACGTGCATACGCGTCCACCGAGACCCAGTGCCCTGCGGGGCCACGGCTCAGGCGCTAATCTCTACCGGGCCAGCCTCGTCCTGCTCGCGGATCACGTGCACACCCGCAGTCCGCAGAGAGCGCGAGGCGCTGCGTGAGCGGCCCGGCGAGCTCGGGGCCCGGGGCGGCGACACATGCGTCCGGCTGGTGGCCGGGGAGCGCGCGGGGGAACGTGGGTAGCGGCGGGTGGAGCGCATGGGCAGCCCGGGCGAGCGGCCGGGCACGGCTGGTGACACAGAGTATCCGGGCGGGCCAGACTCCGGAGCGCTCCGAGGCTCCATGGTGGGGTTTTCCTCGGGCTCGGCAGACTCCTGCAAGCACATGCACAGCGGTCAGCGGCCGGTAGGCCCAGCTGCAGGGCCTGGGGTCACAGGGTGCGAGGACTGCGTGGTGAAGGCCAGCCGTGCGGGCTGCTCGCCTCCTGCGGGGCAGAGTCCTGGTGCGGCCGGGCTCCATGTCAGGGTGCTGAGCTAACGTGAGCTGCCACCTGTCCCGGACAGTCGGGACAGAGCAACTGTGGGACGGCGGGGAATCTCCAGAAGCGGGGTCCAAAGACCCAGGTTTGAAGCCCAGACCTGCCGCTGCTCACTTGTCTGAACCCGCAGCACCGCAGCCCCCGCCTCGTTGGCGGGTCCCCTGTCACCCAGCCTGGTGCTCACCTTGTCCTTCAGGAGGTAGAGCGCGACCGGGTTCTTCCGCTCCTGGTCTCCGCCTCGTGGCAGGGTGTCCGCTGCACAGGGGAGAAGGAGGTGGCCCAGACTCCAGCCACCAGCACGGAGGCGCCCCTCATCCACGCCTTAAGGAATGCCCAGCCCTGCTTAGCCCAGGGGAGGGAGGTTGGGAGGAGGTGGGAGAGTAGGAGAGAGGTAGGGAGGGAGGAGGAGGGTGAAGGAGGGGGGAGAGGCCCCGCCCAGCTGCTACCCTGTCACCCAATTCTGCCCCCCAGCGGCGCCCTGATCTGAGCCCAGGGCCGGCCGGGCAGCTGGGCTCACCTTCCGACTGGAGGCGGCCCTCGTCCTGACCCACGTACTCCAGGGAGCCGTGCTTCTCCAGCTTCCTCTTCTTCCTGTAAGTGGAGCCACCTCAGACGGAGCCGCCGAGTGTGAGCAGGACCCTGGACACGGGGCGAGAGCCCACGAGTGGACAAGGAGGGTGGGGTCCCGACAAGCTTTCTGGTGCACTGAATCTGTCTCCGGCATGTACCGGGGGTATTCCGAGTCACCGCCCGAGCCACAAGGCCATCCTCTGGTCCTGCAGGTGATCCAAGCGGTGCCTGGGAGCCACCACCCCAGGGCCTGGCCCAAGGAAGGTGCCAGGCAAGAGAGAGCCTCCACTGTGTGGGGCTGCATGGCACGGACGGGGGCTGTCCGTGCTTGTGGTGGGCAGGCGGGGCTGGGAAGGGTGCAGGGCCAGGGGAAGGCATGGGGACACAGGAAGAGAGCAGATGTCCCCGCCGGAGGCCACTGCTCAGTAGGCTGGGGCCACATGGGGCCTGTGCGTGTGGTGGTGCCCTGAAGGGGAGGGAGGAGGTCATGGCCCGGCAAGACTGTCTTAAAAAAAACACGCGTGCACTCACGCACACCGCACACACATGCACATGCACGGCTTTGAGGAAAGGTGGGAAAGAACGAAGCTTGGGGTTGGGACAGGTCAGGGCTAGGGCGCTTGAGGGTGGGACCTGGAGAGCTACCCAGACTTTTTGGAGGGTTTCCAGCAGGCACAGACTGTCACCAAGGTCACAAGAAGAAAGATCCCTCCTGTAGACAAGATGATGTACAGGGAGCTTCTTCCTGGGAACAGAGAATGCGAGAGGTGGAGGCTCCGGGGGCCGCACAAGCGCCCTGCAGCGGAGCGCGGCCGGCCAAGGACGGGCTTGCAGAGCCAGGCCCAGCTCTGCGGCCCCTCGGGGCCCGGGCCCGCGGGCATGGAGGAGGGCAGGACTCACTGTACACGGTGACCTTGACGGGCAGGCTGCGGCCCTGGCTGATGGGGTTCTGCACCAGGCAGCTGTACAGGCCGTCGTCTTCCATCAGCACGCGCGAGATGGCCAGCACCTTCTGGTCGGCCGACAGGAGCATCCGCGAGTCGTTGAGCAGCGGCTTGCCGTCCTTCAGCCAGGTGTAGCTGGGCTTGGTGCCGTTCTCGTGGGAGCAGTTCAGGGTGAAGGCCTCGCTGAACTCCAGCACGGTGGTCGAAGCCACCAGCACCTGTGGTCTCGAAATGGGCACTGGGCCCGGGCGGTGTCCTGTGGGCCCCAGGCCAGAGAGCGCCTCCCCCGCGGCGCCTCCCAGCGGCCCAGCCGGAGCCTGCACCGCTCGCTCACTCACTAATCTCCCAGGTACCGTGCTGGGCCTGGGACATGCCTGTGAGCCACGCTGTCTGTCCTCCATCCCACCTTCCCAAACGCTTTACCAAGCTGGGCTTGGTGTCTTCAGCCAGCCCGGCCTGGCAGGCAGCTTACTTGTGTTGAGCCTAGGTTCACCTGTCTGAGTTCAAACCCTGACTCTGCTACTTACAGCTGTGTGACCTTGGGCACATTACTCAACCTCTCAGTGCTTCATAGCCTCACCTGCAAAGTGGGCAAAGTGATGTAGCTGTGCCCAGACCGTCACCACGACTGGACAGTCCCCGTGCACACAGCCTTCGCAGGGTCTCCGGCACACGGCGGGCACTCTGGACGTGCTGCTGTACCGTCTGCCGGCTCGTGTGTGCAGCTGCCCCAGCCCCAGACGGCTGCTGGACTGGTTTCCCCGGGCCCAGCTGGTGTGTGGGGACCCCCTGGGCCCGGCCTCCCGCCCCTCTGGCCGGAGCACTTTACCGTCCACGGTGAGGTTGATGGTCCTCTCCCCGGTGAAGGTGTCGTCGGTGATGGAGACTTCGACCTCGTAGGTGCCCTCGTCGGCCAGCTGCAGGTCGCTGAGCAGCAGGGACCCGTTGTCGAAGAGCCGGACGCGGTCTCGGTAGTCGGGCCGCAGGGTGCCGATAACCTCCGTGCCGATGGACTGCACCACTGTCACCGGCTTGTCCCGCTTCAGCTGCCACTTCACCACAGGCTTGTCGCTGCTGGTGGTGCTGTAGTGCACGGAGAGCAGGGCCGGCTGCCCCACCGTGCCGTGGACCAGGCGCAGTGGGCCGGTGACGTTCACCCCCTCCAGGGGGCCTGTGGGGAGGGCAGCCTCAGGCCTCGGCTCCTTCACCCATGCCCTCTGACCCCCGACCTCGCAGGCCCTGCCAGGCCCTGCACCCCCTGCCGTCCTCACCACCTGGGCTCTGTGGCCTCTGCTCCTGTCCCCCCAGCGTCCCACGGCCCTCGGTCTGGCCCTCTGGCTCCCTGACCTTAACGTCACTGCCTGTCCTTCTGCAGAGGTTCCCAGCTCACTCTCACTGGACTCCACAGTGAGCCTCTCCTGTGCACCAGGGGAAAAACAACAAAGCTCCCTGTCCCCGTCCCTGTCCCCTGAGCTCATAGGTCCGATCTTCCGAATCAGGGTTGGGAGGGGGAGAGGAGGAGGGAGAGGGTGCACAGACCCACCGAGAGAGGAGCCTCGAGCTCGGGAAGGCCCTTAGAGAGCCCCGTCCCACGGCCTCCTTATTATCCAGAGGAAGACACCGAGGATCCGAGGGCAGAGGGGCGCCCACTGGCCTTCCCCGAACACCTGCGAGGCTGCGGCCAGTGAGGGGCTCAGAGCCTGAGGACGGACGGCCACGGCCACTCACGCCACGAGCAGCCCCATGCTCACGGTGTCTCTCTAGCCGGCCACGTGCCCCACAGCTCTGCAGCTGGGTATCCGTCCGACTCCAGCCCAGATGTGTACCCGTTGAGGAGGGCCCGGGAGGATAGGACGGAGAGTTGGATCTGAAGGGCCTGCGAGATGGGCTCCCCCACCTACTGGCTGTGGGGCTTTGGGCCGGCCCTCTCTCTACGCCTCGCTCTTCTCGGCCCCAGCATGAGTAATGGAGGAGCGGCAGCAGGGCTGGCCTGCAGGCTCCCGGAGCCGGTCACTCGCACGCGGTGGAAGCCCGAGACAGCGCGTTGGAGGCTCGGGCTGCCCTGTGGGCCGTGTGGCCTGTCCATCTGGGCTCAGCTCCCAGAGCCAGCTGGTGTGGGGCAGGCTAGGCCGATTGCTTCTCGGGCCTGTCCCACCTGCCACTCCAGGTTCTGCCGTCTCGTCCAGCCGCGCTCCATCCCAGGCCGCGGCTCGCATTTCAGAGAACGTTGTGGGAGCGGGTCTGAACAAGCGCTTTTGCACTCGCGTGGCCCGGCTCTGAAGGACAGTCTTGTGGGGATGCTGTGGAGCAGGCTGAGTACACACAGGCACCCGTCCTCAGCCCCTGCACCCCAGCCACTGCCACAGCCTGCCCTCGGGCTGAAGGTCCCTCCTCCTCACACGTTCCCCACTGCACCGCCGCCTCCCCTCTGCAGGTGTTCAGGGAGGCTAGTGGGTGCCCTGCTCCCCTGGAAGGTGGTGGGCAGGGGCTCTGTAAGGGCCTTCCCCAGCCGACGTCTGCCCTACCACCTGCCGGGTGTGTGGGGGTCACAGCGCTGAGGAGTGGGACAGCCGTCTCAGGAGACGGAGGCTGCTGAGTGACACCCTAACTCCCTGTGCTCATTGTGGGGCTGGGAGGGAGAATGGGTGGGTGAACTTCAGTTGGTTTCAACGTGTTTTACTTGAAGGGCAGTGATGTGACGCAGGACGCCCTGACCTAGCATCTGGTCTGCCGTAGACCACGGGTCTGAGGGTCCCCGAGATTATGTTGGAGCTGAGAAGTTCCTGTCACCTGGTGGTGACGCTGAAACATCACAGCCGATGCTTTTCCAGGTGTGAGTGGCGCTGCCGTCCCAAGGGCCGCGCTGGGCGGGCAGTCATGCGCTCGTAAGCACAGCCAGGGCTGGTTCCCGCGTACTCAGTGGCGGTGACAAGCTGCCGCCGGCGTGCACTCACTCTCACCGCGGTCTACCTGCTGGGACACGGCCCACTACACAGCGGCGTTGTGTCGGGGCAGCCGCGGCCACCAAGTGGCCACCAAGTCTCTGGCCACGCCCTTTCTCTGGGGTCTGGTCCATCTCGTGTCACTTTCTCCTCCTGGGCCCTGCAGCGGGACAGCTGTGGGGTGGGGGATGGTGGCAGTGCTGATCCCGGCCCTGCACAGGCCCAGGCCGAGCTGTGCGTCTGCTTCCTGGTTTTCAACGAAAATGTTTAAGAAGAAAAAAATGGGAGAAACTTGTAGAATGTAGAGAAAGAAAAGGTTTCAGATAGCTGAGCATGTGTTTGTGCTCTGAGTGTTATTATAAGAGGGTAGAGAAGTTCTTAAGAGTGTATGTTCATCAGGACCAGGAGGTGACTTCGTGGTTACATCACTGGACTCCCACATGACTGACCACAGTTCGAGTCCAGGACCTGGCAGCTTGAAACTCACACCAGATGTGTGTGCGTGCGTGCCCAAAATCCTGAGAGGAAAATGGAGGAGAAGGGACTGCAGCGTGGCCATTCTCCCTGGGGGGTGATTTCTCGCTTTCTATCTCTGTCTCTCTGTTTCTTCAGCAAACACACATGCCCTATAGTAAAAATCTCTCCCAAAAGAAATTAAATTCATCAAGTAAACAAGTTATAGTAAGCTAAGGTTAATTTATTATTGAAGAAAGAAGACCTTTTCAGTAGGGGCCAGCAGGTGGCATGGTGGTTAAGGGTGCTAGACTCCCACATGGCCGATTGTGGTTCAAGTCTCGTATCTGGCAGCTTACTTTCTCTGTCCCTCTCTGGTCAAATTAAAATAAATTAATTAAATTAAATAATTATTTTTCTAAAAAAGAGAGAGCGACAGTAACCCGAGCTTGCCTAAATGCCTGTTTATAGTCTGTGCAGTGCCTGGGGGTGCCCTCGGCGTCCTTACAGTCTGTGCGGTGCCTGGGAGTGCCCTCGGCGTCCTTACAGTCTGTGCGGTGCCTGGGGGTGCCCTCGGCGTCCTTACAGTCTGTGCGGTGCCTGGGGGTGCCCTCGGCGTCCCCACACTCACACTGGCTCTCCCAGAGCCACTCGCAGGTCTGCGGGCTCCACTCATGGCACACGCTCTGCTGGGTCGCCACGGAGTCTCACCCACGCTGGTCTGCCGTGCCTTCCCTGTGCTCAGCATGTGCAGACACACGGATACAGGCCCTCGTGTCCCAGCTGCTGTGGTGTGCAGCGCAGTTGCACGCCGGCGGGCTGTGGCCGGGTGTGTGCTGGGCACCGACCGGGCCTGTGTGCGTGTGCTCGGGGCTCACACAGCCGCACAGTCGGAGCGTCACTCCGGCTTTGTGACACATGGTTTCAGTTTTGAGTCCGCGGCCCCGTCTAATGTGGAAGGAGTGGAAAGCGGCCCCAGCTCACTTGCTTTGGCAGAAGAGCCCCTGGTGGGGCCGGGGCCCTGCCCTCCCGATAGCATGGGGAGCGTCCAGGAGTCCCGACGACTCCGAGTAGCAGACTGACACACATGTGGCCGCTCGGTCCTGAAGGTTTCTTGCAAGCCTCAGTTCTGAGACTGCTTAGATGGGATTGCCGCCTGGTGCTGACCGACTCCGGGCTTAGCAGGTTTAGAAAAGATCTAAGCCGCCCTGAAGAGGCTATGGTATGTGTGACGCGAGGCAGCCCTGCAAAAAATCGCCACGCTCCATTAGAGGCCTCGGTGGCCGTGATGGGACAGGGCGCAGTCCACAGCAGCGGGGCAGGCACGTGGGAGCGGAGGGCGGACCGTGGGGTGCGTGCCAGCTTCCAGGCACCACCCCTTCCTCCAGGAGCTGGGCAGTGACCATGCCAGTGCAGGGCTGTGAGAAGGACGGTCCTCCCCCTCGGGCCTCCCTGGCTTCCATGGCCTCCGCTCTCTCCTATCCCAGCCAAGGGTCCAGTCACCTCTTTTTTTTTAAACGTATTTCTTTTGTGAGAGACAGAGGCAGAGAGAAGCACCTCAGTGTGGTCGCACTTCACAGCCCCTCCCCCACAGCCTTCCCAGCCAGCCAGGCTCTGGGCCGCGGCCGCTGCATGTGGACCGGGAAGCCATGCCAAGACCGTCGGCGTGGGCCGTCGCCTGAGTAGCCCATTCTGGTCACAGCACTGCGTCAGCCCACCCCTTGTGCCATGTCCCTTCCAGCCCCTCTGCCTGCCACCGAGGTGGGTACATCTGGGCGAAAGCGTCGGAGGAGCCGTGGCCCGGGTTGCCAGGCCTCCCCTGTCCTCGGGGGTGCTGCCCCATGCTCAGGAACTCGGCGCGCCCAAGAGTCCAGGGACGTGTGCATGTGTCCAGAACACAGTGAGGGAGTCACTGAAAAACTGACAAAGGGGACACTTTGCTGTGCAAACAGTTTCCAAAACCGCAGCCAAAACCGGAGTCTGCTAAGCTCAGTGTCCTGCAGCTTCCGATAAACGGCGCAGGGACAGCCCAGGCGGGCACAGGAATGCAGAAGTGGCCACCAGGGGTCAGAGAGGACGTGAGGGGAGGAGGACGGTGCAGCTCTGAGCAGCGGAGAGCTCACATCACCTGCGAGCTCTCCTACATTCCCAGCAGAGGCTGTGCAAGCGGGGATTGCAGCCAGACGAGGCCGAGGCCGCCTGCCCGTGAGACGCCGAGGGGCCTCCGGGTCAGAGCACAAGGGCACACCTGCTCACCACTTCGGGCTCCCCCTTAAAGAGCCGTCATCACGGGAGCCAGCAGGTGGTGCTCAAGGGCCCTGACCTCTCGCTCTGTCCCTCCTGGTCAAATTAAAAATAAATAAATAAAGATAAATGAAATCATTTAAGAAAAGAAAGAAAGAAACTTTAAAAATGTGAGAAAAGTACAGCTTCATTAATTATGCTGGAATACAATTTTAAGCCATAATTTGACACCACTTCATGTTGTTAGAACAACCACAATTAAAAAGGGAAATAGACTGTCGTAAAGGTCCGGGTCCTCTGGGGCTCAGACGTGTGGTGGTAATGTAAGTTGACAGGATTGCTTTTGAAAACCGGTCATGTCTACTAAAGTAACACACGCGCGTGTCCTGTGACTCGGACATTAGAGTCCCTCCCAAGTATAGCCCCTGAAGAAACGTATCTACCGCATCACCAAAAGAAAATACTGAAATGTTCTAATAACTCTCTCTCTCTCTTTTTTTTTTTTTTTTTTTTTTTTTTTTTTTTGCCATGGGGCACATGTACTTGCTGGAGAGAGACAGAAAGAGGGAAAGTAAGAAATCTCCCCTGAGGGAGAGGCCACACTGCAACCCCTTCTCCTGCATCCTCCTCTTGTGATTTTGGGCACACATGCACATGTGCCTGGCGTTCTGGGCCCGGGACTTGAACTTTGATCAGCCATCCACTCGTAAAGCCCCCAGGGCTGAGTGGGTTGGCTCGCTTTGAATACAAAGTACCTATCAGTGCTGAGTAAATGCGGAAGCTCCACAGCAGCACCCTGGGAAGTGCAGTGGCGACAGGGTGGGGTCTTACAGGTGTGGTCTTCAGTGAGGGGCCACACACAGGGGTATTCACGTGGGCTCAGGGACATGCAGAGTCCCGTCTCTTAGCATTCAGGGCATTACTGTAACTGCTGCAGGGTAAGGAGTCACAGCCCTCACATCCCGGCTCCCTAGTAACTGTAGGACCCTGCGTGGTCCCAGCCTGTGCCACACCGGTTGTCTCCCCAACCCCTCACCTGCTGCTGAAGGCGCCATACACAATCCTGCCTCTCTCTGGACCCCACTTCCTGTGAGCACGTGTGAACTGGCCTCCACAGTGTCATCTCTGCACCCTGCCCCTCCTCCCCGTTCTAGCCCCAGTTCTTTTTTTTTTTTTTTTTTTTGGAGAGGTTTTTCGCTATAGGGCGCGTGCGTTCGCCAGACAGAGAGAGACAGAGAGACAGCAAGCGAGAAATCACCCCCCGGGGGGATGGTCACGCCGCAATCCCTTCTCCTCCATTCTCCTCTCAGGATCTTGGGCACACACGCACACGTGCCTGGCGTGAGTTTAAGCCACCGGGTCCAGGACGCGAACCGCGGTCGACTACGTGGGAGTCCAGCGACATAGCCATTACGCTAACTGCTGGTTCCCACAGCCCCAGTTCTTGTCCGCGGTCTCCGGACCGGTGTAATGGCTGCTGCTCGCGTTCGGGGGTCCTCCGCCCAGCACCTCGGACTGCGGCCTCCTCTGGCCCTGAAGTCCGTGGGTCTATAAGAGTGAATCAAGGGGCCATGGGGGCTGTAGGACGGGGCGGGGCCGTCTCCACTGTGTCCAGGTGGGAGGGGAGGTTTGGCCAGAGACGTGCCGAGGGAGAACTCGGGGCGCTGCAGCCCCCAGCCAAGGACTGCCAAAGCTGGAGGGAGGCCTGGCACCCACCCTGCCCTCCGCCTCAGAGGACACAGCTCGCCAACGTCCTTCCCTTCCGGCCGCCACCCCAAGCTGTGTGAGGACTGGCCCTCCCCTCCAGCCGCTTCTTTTGCACTTCATGGCCAGGGCTGCTCCTCCCTGCCTCCCGGCACCTGGTGGCCTGCCCCGCTCCGCCCCGTCCCCAGACCCAGCCGTACCCCAGGTCTTAAGGCTCCGCTAGCTCGGACCCAGGCTGGGCTTTCCTCCCCAGCAGTGGTGAGTAGCCGGCCCCACAGACCCGAAGCGCGCCCAGCCGTGACCCTCCTGTTCTTTCCCAACTGTAAGGGGCACCTCCCCGCTCTCCAGGTGGCTTCCTGGGTCGTTCCCGACGGCGGGCTCTCCACGCGTGCCCCGTGACTGTGAGCTCCGAGGCGCTCGTGACCATGTGTGCACACACAAAGGCCCGTGTTTAGAAATCAGGTCCGCTCCTCCAGGTTTGGCAGAGGCGCGCACACAGGGTGGGGCAGTACAGGAGGCAGGTCGGTGGCGTGCGGCACGTGTGGCAGCGCTTTCCAACCCAACCAGGAGACTCGGCCCCGCGGTACTGGTCTCCCTTCCGTCTCTTCCCGAAGCCAGGCTGGGCCGGGGAGGCCACACCAGCCCCTGACACTCCCAGCACACCACAAACCAGGGAAGGAACGCAGGGTGGCCCACCCAAGCGCTCCGTCCGGTGGACAGGAGCGAGCTGTGGGAGCTGCCGTCACGCAGCCTCTGAGGGGCTCCGAGTGCAGAAATGCACCGCTGCGGGAGTCCCAGCTGCTGCCCACGCAGCAGGGCCGCAGGGCCGCTCGGCGCTCTCCCCTCCTCCCTCCCGAGGGCGTTCAGGCCCTCCGCCCCACCCCCTGCAAAGTCCTGGCCCTTGCCCAGACCCTTCTCTCCTTTGTGGACCCTACCTGTCTGGATCAGAAGGAGGCAGACCAAAGGGGCGAGGTGCAGGGCCCCGGCAGCGCTGGGCAGGGAGCCCCTCTCCCTCTTCATTTTGGGCGGTGTTCTCTGGCCCCGGTGCGGACAATTACCATGATTTCTCCACTCTGGGCACGTCCTTTGTACCACTCGGAGTTCCTCGGCCCAGCGCGAGCCTGCCAACTGCCCTCTGAGTACACAGAGCTCTGTGTTTCCGGGCTGCTCTCTCCTCTCCCTCAGCCCTGACGTGTCCTGGCTCCCAAGCCCCACATCCCAGTGTGGAAGGGGTGTCTGCTCTGGGAGACCGCCTCCATGAAGTTTCAGTGTAGGGGTGCGGCTGCCCCATGGTCCTGGCCCGTGCTGAGCCCACCGGGGGCAGGGGCAGGTGTGGACTCAGGAGGTGCCAGGTCAGTCTGCATTGCCTCACAACCCCGTCTCGACCGCACGCCCTTGTCCTGAGGAGGGAGTATGTGCCAAGACCGACCCCCAATATGTTCTACAAAGGAGGGGCAGCTTTTAGAAGCTGGGTGATGCGAGATCACTGGGGACAGACAACCGTCTCCACCCCACCGGGAAGACGACAAACGGCCGGACTCTGCTTCCACACCCTCCCCGCGTCCTGCCTGGGGTCTCTCCTACCCTAGACTCACACAGATGTTGGGACTCTTTTCCAAAGCCACTCTGCATCCCTGCTTCCAGGCAATGTTCTAGGACGTGTCAGAGCCCAGACGGAGGTAGTGGCCTCCCGTTCAAGGCCAGACGAGGAGACACCCTGCGTCCACCCTGACTACTCCCCGTGTACTTCCGCAGCTTCTCCCAGGGCTGCTGGCCAAGGAGCCTGCGGACTCGAACGGGCTCGCGGCCTCCTCGAGCCTCTGACTCACAGCTGTGAGTAGGGGAGGCGGGTGGGTACGGGCACGGTGGGGCTGAAGATCTGGGTGCAGGTGCGCGCCCAGCTTGGTCTGCTGTGGGGTGACATCTAAAACCTCCTGTTTAAACCCTGTCTCTTCTCTCATGTCACTCACACAGGAATCTAAATCTTGGTGAGACCAAAGCTCACTTCCCAACCGGCACAGCAACCCCTGTCCTGTGCGGATGCCGGCAGTGGCCTCTCGTACGCCCTTTGCGTGCCCGGGGCTGTCCAGCGCAGCCCCTCTGAGCCCAGGCGGGGAGGGCTGGGGAGCAGTGGTCTTCACCTTCACAGGGGGGCTCCGGAGAGCGTCCTGAGTGCGTGGTGAGATCTTTCTCCTTTCTGTATTCCTATGTCCGTGGCTTTCCCCAAGACAAATTGAGGCGCTTACCAGCTTCTGACGCTTTAAGAAAAAGGAGTCGGTATTCAGCTTCTTCTTCACTGCCAGGAGGTGTGTGTGCATGCCAGAGAGGGACGTGGGAGGGCACTCAAAGGCCGTGCTCAGGCCACAGTGCCTTTCCTCCACTGCTCCTCTCTTCGGGATTTTGCGTGTGCACATCTGTGTGCCCCGTGACTGTGAGCTCTGAGGCTCTTGTGACCATGTGTGCACACACAAAGACCCCGGGACCTTTAAATAAAGCACTGGGACCCGGATTCGAACTGTGGCCGGTCATGTGGGATTGGCTCCCAGTGCACAGCACTTAAGCACTGTGCTACAGGGCCGGCCTGATATTCAGCTCTGGTACTGGAATAGCATTTTAAAGCCAGCAGCGAGATGAAAAGCATAAAAGCCAGTCTGGGTAAGCCACCCCTTTGGCACTCCGTGGAACAGCCCGTGGCCGGGTAGGACACGGCTCCTCTACCTGCTGGTAGAGGCCTGCCTGCGAGGGCGTGGCCTGAGCCCGTGGGTGGGAGGAGCCTGCCGCCCCAGCCCGAAGACTGTGGGGAACGTGACAGGGACCTGAGAGGGGTCTAAAGTCCTCGCGTCCCTGCTCACCTGCCCTGGGGACGGTGCTCAGGCTCCGCACACCCCACAGGACTGGCGAAAGCCCATGGTGCCCACAGCCCCGGAGAGAACGCAGGGTACTGGAGGGTAAAGCAGCAGATGGCAGGAGACAGAGCCAAGGAGCCCCTCCGCAGGGAACTGAGGCCAGAGACAGCCAGTGGGGCCACGCCTGCCGGGCAGGAGCAGCCATGGCTGGCAGACCAGACTTTGTGCAGAGACGGTGGGGCCAGTGAGAACGCCCATCCGAGCACAGCCACCTTGAGAACGCCAGGCCCTCCTTCCAAGGAGTGGGTCGGATGCAATCATAAAGACAGCTCATGTGATTGCTGAGCGTCCCCGCAGAGGCTCGCTACCGAAGAACGAGGCTGTGGCCGTGGTCATGGTCGTGGCTGGCTGGACTAGGCTCACCACGATGGGCTGGCACCCCCTCCTTCTATACCCCAAGGCCGAGTGGCTCACGCGGAAGGCCGTGGCAACTGTGAACTGACTCAGGGCGGAACAAGCGGTCTCGAAACCTGGCTGAGAGGGGCAGGCCCATGGAAGCTGGGGTCATCGGGTAGGCGTGGGGAGCCACGTGATGGGAGGCCGTCCTGCGGCCCCACACCTGATGTGGTGGGGGGCATGTAGGTGTACGGAGAGTAGCGGCCGAGTACGGACAGCTGAGCCCTCACCCTGGCTCCTTGGTGGGTCGGGGGGGTCCCCAAATAGCTGGATAGGATAAGGGACAAGTGCAGGCAGAGGAGTGCTGGGAGCACCAAGCAAGGTGAGACAGGCCAGCCGCGGGCGTGTACTGCTCAGTCCTTCAGGGACTCCCAGAACTAGCGGGGCCACCTGAAGGGGACGCTGATCTGACAGGCAGCTGGGCTGCGGAGCTGGCAAGCAGTCCACACACACCAGACACTGCTGGTCTTGGCCACAGGGCAACCGGTTACCCTTCTGGGTGTCCTCCAGTTTCCGTTTGTTAGTGTGTGTATGGGAGCATGTTAATGTGTATGCGTGTGGGAGCAGGAGCATGTTTGTTAGTGTGTGGATGTGTTAGTGTGTGCATGCATGTTTGCTAGTGCACGTGTGTGGGAGCAGGAGCGTGTTTGTTTGTGTGGGAGCATGTTAGTGTGTGCGTGTGTGTGTGTGAGTGGGAGAGTGTTAGTGTGCACACATGAGCGTATTAGTGTGTGTGGAGTGTGTTAGTGTGGGCGTGCATGTTTGTTAGCGCGGGTGCATGTGGGAGCAGGAGTGTGTTAGCGTGGGCATGCACGGGAGTATGTTTGTTAACGTGGGCACACACTGCTCCTTCCTCGGCGGCCAGGCGCTGTGTACCTGCTCACATCATCCTCCCAGGGCCCCTTTCAGGTGGAGAGCTGGGCCCCGTGTTCCAAACAAGGGTACCCCAGGTGTGAAGAGGCAAGCCGCTGCCTGCCCGGCTGCAGAACTACCAGGCGGCAGGACCCCAGAGCCCAGTGTGGTCGCCGCAGGCTGGGCTCTGAGCTCCCAGCCCCTCCTGGTGCTTGGGCAGCAGTCCTGTGGCGCCTGCTCTGAGGCCAGGGAAAGGTGGCCTGTGCCCACCTCCTGTGCCCTGCTATTGCTGAAGGTGGTTTTAGTCTTTTGTTCCACTAAGCTACGAGGCACTTTCAAAGGCTGTGGGAACTGGAGACGAAGTGAAGCGCAGGTTATTTGGTGCAGTCTCAGCAGAGTGTGCTCCACGGCTCCTGGACGGCCCGCGGCGGACAGCGCGGGAGCCAGCCCCCTGTGAGCTGGGCGTGCAGAGCAGAGAATTTGCAGGGCTGCAGAGGTCGCCTGGGAAACAAGGAATCCGCGTGAGGCTTTGTGTGGGGAGGCAGCCCAGCTCCTCTTGCTGCCTGGGAGCAAGAGGCAGATGAGCTGGCTCCCCTGGAACAAAAGGCGCTTTGTGGCTGGCAGAGGGGAGGCCCTCCCAGGGATGTCAGGCTCTCTGCAGTCGGCCTCGGTGGCCCCACTCTGGGTCTGTTCGGAGAACCACCCTCCTGCCCTGCCCCGGCCTTCGCCCCGAACACAGGCTGTGCTGCCTGAGATTCGGTAACCGGGGTCCCTCGGAGAGCTGTTAGAGAAACTGTGGGGGTCCTAGGGCATCGGGAGGTTTCCATACTGGAAGATGGGAAAGCATCAAAGCCCCCCATGCTGAGAAAAGTCTGTTTCTGCCCAGAACGCCCGCCCCTCAGAAGTGAGCGGAAGTGGGGCTGGTGTCCACGGCTGCTAGCCATGCCCTCCTCAGCAGCTCTGAGCAGCCGTGAGCCGCAGTGGGGTGGGAGGGCCCCGCTTCCGCTGCCTACCTGATGCAGCCAGGGCTTTCTGGAGGACATCGAGCCTCCTGTCCCCGCGAAACTCCAGGGCTCAGACAACAGGTTGAAAACATCACCGGCACGTGACACACCATGCCCCTTGTAAAGGGTTTCCTCGTTCCCTCTCCTGATGGGCGGGCCACACCCCTGCCTCTGCCCCACCAGAGGGAGGCACGGCAACAGAAGTGGGCTGGTCAGCATCTGAGGCTGCTGACTGAGCCATCCAGGTTAACAAGCAGCTGACGTGGGAACAGCAGGTGGCCTGGTGGTTACTGCACTGGACTCCCACGTGGCCGACCGCAGTTCGAGTCTCAGACCCGGCAGCTTGCTTGCTCACAGTCTCTCTGGTCATATTAAATTATAACTAATTATAGCTGTAATTAATAAAATAATTCCCTAGAAAGAGAGCAGCAGACGTGGGCAGGAGAGCTGGCCACGAGCCAGTCCAGGAGCTGAGATGTAGTTGGGGAAGTGGGTTGGCAAGCACACCGCCTTCCACAACTGCCCACGCAAGTGCCTCGTAGTCCCCTCCTGAGGGGTCCAGCAGCGGTTTCTGTAAGGAAGAGCGGGAAGGCAGAGCGGCAAGGAGTCGTCTGAAGTGGCACGTTCCGTAAGTGCAGTCGAGGCAGCCTGATCTCATCCAGTGTCCCGGGAGAGGCGGCTCCAGCCTGGCCCAGAGGCAAAAAGTAGGTGGGAAAAAGGAGAAGGCAGAGCCTGAGACCCCAGCCGTCTGCTTAAAACTCATACCAGCTACGTGAGCGTGCAGAGTGCCCAGAATCCGAGAAGGGACTGCCGCATGGCCATCCACCTGGGGTGATTTCTCGCTTTCTGTCTCTGTCTCTCCAGTGAGTGCATGTGTCCTATAGCAAAAACACTCAGAGAAACAAAACTAGGGCCAGCCCTTCTCCAACTGCATTTTTAGCCCAGAACTCTCAGCGCTCCTGCTGAGCTATGGTGCTCCCTCCGAGGCACGCACTCGGTCTGCCCGGACTCACTCCTGCCACCACTGCCACCTCGGTGGGGAGCAAGTCCACATTGCCAGTCCCAAGGAGTCTCTTCGACGTCGCTCTCTCCCTCGCACACACAGCCCATATCCAAGCTTTCGGCGGATCCCGGAAGGCCTGTGTCCCCAAGGTTGCGGGATGGCGTCAGTAACGTCCTGGTCCTTGGCATTTCTGACCAAGGACTGGAAGAGACTTACCGATGGCAAAAGCAAAGGGTAATTCATTAAGCAAAAGTGAGCATCCAGGTGGTCCAGGCATGAGGCCCAGGGTCCCAGCAGTCACTTCCTGTGCAGTGTGCCACTGCCACCAGGTCCTGTCACCCATTGGCTGGGCCCGCTGCTTGCTTTCATCTTCCTCGGCTGTGCACAGTGTGGCTTAATCAGTCGACATTCCCCCACTGGAAATCTGCCTGCATTACCTTGGGCAGGGAGCTTTCTGCCCCGAGAGGTTTTCCTTTCCTTTTTTTTTTTTTTTTTTTTTTTTTTTTTTTTTTTTTTTTGCTACAGCGCCCCTGTGCTTGCCAGAGAGAGACAGAGAGACAGAAAGTGAGAAACCACTCCCCAGGGGGTATGGCCACACAGCAATCCCTTCTCCTCCATGCTCCTCTGGATCTTCGGCATCCACGCACACTTGCCCCGCCAGGACTTGAACCGCGGTCGACTACATGGGAATTCAGCGACATAGCCCTTATGCTTACTACTGGTCCCATCTCTCTTTTTTTAAAGAGGTTTTTGCCTTATGGTGTGTGTGCTCACAGAGAGAAAGAGACTGAGAAAGTGAGGAGGGGAGCATGCCTCAGTCCCTCCTCCCGGGATCCTGGGCACGTGCCCATGCGCCCAGCAGGATTTTCCAGTCCCGGTCCAGGAGTCCAACTCAGGTCAGCCACCGGGGAGTCCCGCGACGTGACTGCGACCCAGCGGCCGTCCCCCTTGATCGGTTCACTATCCAGCCCCTTGGGCAGGTGCCCCAGCTCCCACCGGCTTCCATCTCCTCCTAGCTTTCTTCCTGCCTCACGGGCAGGTCCAGCATAACTACTGTCACCGGGGCCCCTTGACTTCTGCACCCGAGGACTCAGCGTGGCCGGCCTCCCCCTCGGGTCCGCTAGCAGCGTCCAGACCACCTCCCGAGAGCTCGAGCCCCAGAGCCCGCTCTGCTGAGCCCTCCGGGCCTCGGCAACCCCGCAGCCCGTGGGCGCTCCCGCTCGCCCGCTGCAGGCTGCGGTCCGGGGCTCCGGCATCTGCGGGGCCTTCGCAGCCTGGCCTGCAAGCCCGGAGGTGGCCCCGGCACCTGGGCCCCCTCTGCACGCCGGCGGCTCACCCGCACACGTGCGTGAGACGGGACGCGTGCGGGGCACAGACGCGCGTGAAAGGGGCACGTGTGATGCAGGGGCGTGCGTGACACGGCGTCGTGCGTGACAGAGACGCGCGTGACGCAGCGGCAGGGCGGCGAGGCCGAGGACGCCAGCCGCCGCCTGGGCCCGCCCACCCCGCCGCGCGGCCCGCCCAGCCCGGCCGCCTCCGCCCCGCCTCGGCCCCGGAAGGCACCGCGCCCGTCCCCGCCCGCAGCGGGCCCGGGCGGAAGTGACGAGCCGGCCCGGCCCCGCGAGGCCGCGCCCGGAAGGGACGGGCACAGGCGGCGCGGGCCGGAAGGGGCGGGCACAGGCGGCGCGGGCCGGAAGGGGCGGGCACAGGCGGCGCGGGCCGGAAGGGGCGGTGCCCGCGGCCCGGCGGTTTGCTTGAGCGGCCTCGGCGCGCGTGCTCGGCCGTGTGGCCGCGGCTCGCAGGTGGGGTCCGCCCGCGCCCGCCATGCCGGCAGCCGGGGCCCGCGCGGGGAAGCCCCCGCGGAAGAGCAAGGCGGCGCTGGCCGTGCTGGCCGAGAGGAGCCAGGCCGTGGTGCCCGTGGGCGCCTGGGTGGAGCCCGCCGCGCCCGCTGGCGCGGGCCCCTCGGCGGCCGTGAGTGTCGCGGGCCCGGCCGTCCCGCGGGGTCTGCTGCGGTGCCGGCGCCGTCCGCGGAGAGGCCCGGCCACAGGGTGCCGCTGTCCCGGGGTGTGGGCCGCGTCCGTGTCCTGCTGGCCCGTCATTGACCCTGCGGTCGTGGCGCAGACACGGGGGAGCACCTTCCCCTCCTCCCAGTTTGTTTGTTTGTTTGTTTTAAGATTTACTTAACTTTATTCATTATCATTATTTTTAAAATTTGACCAGAGAAAGAGAGAGGGAAAGTGAGAAAGTAAGCTGCCAGGTCCGCGGTTCGAGTCCCACGTGGGAGTCCAGCACCTTAACCACCACGCCACCTGCCGGCCCTCCCCTGGCCTTTAAGAGGCCGTCACAGTTCCCGAAAATGCCGTGGCTTTAGGCTTGCTGTCCTCCCCGTGCTAGCTTAGCTTCCCTGCGGGGACACGGCACCAGAGGGCACGCGGGGTCTGGGTGGAGGCCTCTGGGGAACCTGGCAGGGCGCCTGGGTCAGAAATGGGGCACCATTGGCCCGCAGGCAGCGCTGTGGTTACGGCTTTAGATCCCACGTGGTCCACTCCACAGTTCAAGTCTTGGATCCAGCCCCTTGGAAAAAAAACGGGGCCTGGGACCAGCAGTTAGCTAATGGCTATGTTGCTGGACTCCCACGTTGTGGACCACGGTTCGGGTCCTGGACCCGATGGCTTAAAACTCACGCTGGGCGTGTGTGCGTGCATGCCCAAGATCCCTAGAGGAGAGCGGAGGAGAAGGGATTGCAGCGTGACCATCCCCCCGGGAGGTGATTTCTCGCTTTCTGTCTCTGTCTGTCTGGCGAGCGCACGCGCCCTATAGCGAAAACCTCTCCAAAAAAAAAAAAAAAAAGAAAGAAATTAAGACTTGATTTGCGTCCTCAGAGCCCAGTGCTTGGTTTGCGATTTGGTCTGCGTTCTTGCTCTTCGCAGCAGCTCGGTCTGGGCCTTGGCTTTGACCTGCGGCCTCCTTCCTCCTGCGGGGGCGGGGGGTTGGATTATGGAGCTGGGTTATTTGCTCGGGACCATGTCCTGACTGCTCTGAGTACAGCAGCCCTGATGGGCAGAACTGCAGACATCTCCACTCACCCTGTCTTCCATCTGTAAAGGTCCTGGCATACATGATTGAGGAGGAGCTAAAGGAGCGGCTGAGAAGAAAGCAGGAAGCTTTGACACGTTTCCAGAGACAAGTCAGACACCGAGTCAACCAGCAAGTCAGGCTCAGAAAAATGCAACAGCCTCAAAAATGTGACGGAGTAGTAAGTTCAGAAGTTCCCCGGTAGGCCAGGGAGGTCCTCACGTGCGAGGGACCACGAGGCCGTGGCCGTGGCAGTCATTCTCCTTTTATTCTTGTGTTGTTCCTGTTGACTGTTTTGCTTTCACCAGGTAGTTAAAAATAATGTCAGAATTTCGTGGTCAAACTTGAGTTTGAATTCTGGTTTTGCCACTAATTAGCTATGGCTCTAGGCTAAGTACTTGGCTGATTGAAGTTTCTTCCTCCACAAATGGGTGCTGTGTGGGAATTAGTCGGTAACTAAGTTGCGGGCACGTTGTGAAGTAGTTGCTGGCCAGTGTTAGTTTCCCTGCCAGCAGAAGCCTCTCCCTGCCGCTGCCCTGACTGTAAGTCTGGCTGTGTCGCGGGCTTTCCGATTGCACTGGGATGGAATCTGACTGTCCCTCTTCTTCACATAGGCAGAGAAAGGAGGCTCCTCAGCTATGCAGTCTTCAGGGCCAGGACACTTCTCTTCTAAAGCAGCAAGTGTGTGTTCAGGCCGTGTGGAGGCTGCTGCTGGCATTTCTGGCTCGCCCCCTTCCCAGGTGCGTGGGGGTGTGGCAGAAAGTGGGCAGTCGGGCTGCACCGCTCCCGCGGCAAGCCCAGGCTGTGAGCACATCCTGATTTTATGTCTGAATTTTCCCTATGCCCTGAAAAAATAGGACATATTTAGAATGTGAAGAAGGGTTCGGAATTATTATATCCAACCTCACTTTTATTACCTTTTTTTTAACTTTTATAAAGTAGAGAATACTGGGATATTTTAAATTTACATTTAGTTATTTTTGGTAAAACACTTCAAAATCATGTAAAGAACGATGCCAAAGTACTAGATAATATAAACCCTTAACAAATGCAGTTTTGGGAAAATGTACCTTTTACTCAGTGACTCATTTTCAATGTCTCACGTTTACGGTTGGCCTGTGTGGCCAGCAGGTGGTGTGCCGGTTATGTTGCTGGACTCCTGCGTTGCTAACCGCAGTTCTAGTCCCAGACCCAGTAGCTTGAAAACCATGCAGCATGCCCAGGATCCCAGGAGGAACATGGAGGAAGGGACTGCAGCGTGGCCATCCCCCAGGAGCGATTTCTCAATTTCCCTCTCTCTGTCTCTCTCTGACAAGTGCAAACACTCTAAGGCAAAAACCTCTTTTTTTTTTTTTTGGAGAGGTTTTTGCTATACGGCGCGTGCGCTCACTAGACAGAGAGAGACAGAGAGACAGAAAGCGAGAAATCACCCCCCCGGGGGAAGGCCACGCCACAATCCCTTCTCCATTCTCGGGATCTTGGGCACGCACGCACACACGCCCAGAGTGAGTTTTAAGCCACTGGGTCCGGGACGTGAACCACAGTTGACTACATGGGAGTCCAGCGATATAGCCATTACACTAACTGCTGGTCCCGGGCAAAAACCCCTTTGGAAAAAAAAAAAAAAAAAAAAAAGAACCAAATTAGCCCTTGTGCATGAAGTCACCCACTGAAGTCATCGGGACTCCATCCAGATTAAAATGCAGAGGTCCCCAGTCCGTTAGATGGTAGTAGACATGTTTGCTGTCTTCGACAATAAACTTGTGCCATGGTAATTAAAAAAAATTAAGAGAGATTTTTGCTATAGGGTGTGTACACTTGCTAGAGAGACAGAGAGAAAACGAGAATTCACTCCCCGGGGGGATGACCCTTCTCCTCCATTCTCCACTTGGAATTTTGGGCATGAACACACACGCGTCCAGCGTGAGATTTTAAGTCGCTCTGACCACAGTCAACCACTTGGTAACCATTATGCCCTCTGCTGGTCCCTGGGAATTCAAAAATTTAAAAATTCCATGGAAATCGGGGAAGACTATGGAAGAAATGGAACTGAACTGTATGTTGGAATCGGCACGTTGAACTGGGTAGGTAAATGCAAGAGCCTGGAGGTGGGGTGAGAGGCCTGCAGGGACAGTTTCTAATCGACGGTTTATAAAGGAGAGCAACAGAAGATGAGGTTAGGTAGGTCAGAGAAAACCCGGCTATGTAGTGCTTTAACTGGTGCTAAATTCCTGAAAGGAGATGAACTGCCAGAGTGGCTGAACTGTATTGGCAGTCCTGTAACCCTTGCTAACTGAGAAAATAGATGCTATTTTTAATCTCACCACGGCAGTTGCAGTTTTGTCCACCAGATGTCACTGTGAACTGCACAACGGGACAGCAGGCGTGCTAACGCCTCAGTAGGAAGTGGTGAGCACGTCACCTGTATGTTGTGGAATTTTCCATTTTCTTGTGTCTGGGATCTATACAAACGTAGAATCTTGGCACTGGACAGTTTTTGTTTGTTTTTTTTTTGCCATAGGGTTCGTGCACTTGCTGGAGGGAGACAAAGAAAGGAAAGTGAGAAGTCACCTGGGGTGGGGGATGGCCCTGCCACAGCCCGCACTCCCCTGTCCCTCGTGGGCATGCACACGTGTCCAGTGTGGTTTTGTAGCTGCTGGGTCTGGGACTTGAGCCTCGATTGGCCATGTTAGAATCTTAATGCGTTAACCACCATGCCACCTGGTGGCCCCACGGCATTGGACAGATTTTAAAAATTTATCTGATGTTGAACTATGGCTGGCAGTTGATGTGGTGGTTAAGGTGTCGGACTCTCACAGGGCCACAGCTGGAGTCCCAGGCTTGGTGAGTTGCTTTCTTGCTTCCCCTCTCTCTGTTTCTCTCTAGTGAATGCATACGTGCCCTATAGCAAATTAAAAAAAGATTTAAGAGGAACCAGCAGTTACCGGAATGGCTGTGTCGCTGGGCTCCCACGTAGTCGACCGCGGTTCGTGTCCCAGACCCGGTGGCTTAAATTCACGCCGGGCGCGTGTGCATGCGTGCCCAAGATCCCGAGAGGAGAAAGGAGGAGAAGGGATTGTGGTATGGCCATCCCCCCGGGGGGTGATTTCTCACTTTCTATCTATCTGTCTCTGTTTGTCTGGCGAGCGCACACGCCCTATAGCAAAAACCTCTCCTTTGAGGTTTTTGCTATCGGGTGCATGTACTCTCCAAAAAGACAGAGATAGCGAGAAATCACCTCCCCCCAGAGGGGATGGCTACGCTGCAATCCCTTCTCCATTCTCTGGCATATTTAAGCCACTGGATTTGGGACTTGAACCGTGGTCAACTACATGGGCGTCCAACAACATAGCCATTATGCCTGCAAATTAAAAGGTTAATACATATAATTAAAATAGTTAATTCTTTAAAAAAGTAGAAATATTTAGGATTATATTACTTGGCATCAAATAATTTACTTCAGAATAACGTAGGGTAAAGTAGTGAGTTGTGGCTAAAGAAAAATTGGTCAGAAACCAATAACCATAAAGCTGGGTGTGCCTGTGGAGGTTTACTCTCGTACACTGTCCACTGCGTGTGTTGGAATTTATTTAAACTTTTAATTAAATGTTAAAGTTATCTGGTCCAACTTTTCTCTAAGGAAGTCTTCTTTTTTTCTTTTTTTTTTAAGGAATTCTTTTTAACACCATGTCTACTACACAGCACTGTAAAATGTGTTTCTTGACTTTTTCAGCTTTGGTGTTAGCTGGCATTCCTTCGGCAGCAAAGGAACCGTGCCTGCCTGCGTCTTCACATCACCTTCTCTTCTGCTGTTAAATCTCTCTACCTCTCTCTGTCGTGAGGACTCTTGTGGTGGCATTCAGAGCCCGTGGGGATAATCCAGGGTTATCTAAAAACCCCTTAACCTAATCATATCTCCAAAGGTCTTTTTCCACTGTCAGGTAACATTTATGTGGGCAGCCCCGTAGCCCAGTGGCTGAGCGCTCTGCAGAGAAAGCTAGAGCCCACGTGGCCAGCTGCTGGAGCCCAGGCCGCGCAGCTTTTACAGCACGCCGGGTCCTTGTGCACACAGGCCCCAAATCCTGACAGGGTGGAGAGAGGGAGGAGAAGGCTTGTAGTGTGACCGTGCTCCATGGGAGGTGCTGTTTCTCTGTCTCCCTTCTCTGGCAAGCACATGTGCCTCCTAGCAATTAAAAAAGAAAGAGAAAAGTCACGTTTATAGTCCAGAAGTCAGGGCCTGGGGTCTCTGGCCATTGTTGGGCCACTGCGGCCTTCAATTGGTCTAAACACATTGGCGCTGTCGAGGGTCGAGTGTGTGCCGTGAGGCAGCTCAGAAGGCTTTTCCCTGGTGGAGGGGAGAGGTCTGAGAAGACTGTAAATAGCTGTAGTCTTCAGACAGGGTGGAGGAGAGGTTTGTGTAAACGGGGGGTGGGGGACTTTAGGGGACCTAGAACTAGAGTCTAACACAAGAAGGGATAGGTAATCAGGCATGCAAGGGCCAGGTGGAGAAGGGGCTGCTTAGAAGATGGATGGAAAAAGCATCTGCTCACAGTTTTCAAGGGCTGGTGTCTGGTGTCCATGTACAGTGTAAAACACGCTGAGAAAGGGACTTAGCAGCAGCCGTCGCTGTGAAGCAGTCTGGGCGTCCTCGCTGCATGTCCAGCTGTCAGCAGTCAAGCCTCCTTGGCAAGTGAGCTGTTGTCCCAGTGCTGGCAGTCTTCAGTCGGGCCTGCTTCCCTGTTGGAACACGCGTGCACTTGGTATTAAGGTGTAACCTGTTTTTGTTTGTCTTTTCCCCTTTCCCTGGCAGCCTGGTCTAACCATGAAGCAGGCACGTCACCGGCTGGAGTCCTTTAAAACAGTGAGGGAAAAGAAGACATCGGTGTCTCCAGAAGGTGGAAGGGAAAGTTTCCCCACCCAAGAGGTAAATTCATTTCTGATACACTGTTTTTTAAAATACTGGTAAAAATTATTTACATTTCAGCATAATTTCAAACTCTAACATCATAGAAATTAATTTTAAGTAGTATAGAATACTTACATAAATTATGATATATCCATATGCAGCCATTCCAAAAGATACAATGTTTTCAAAGAGTAACCAGAGACAAGGCAAAGTTTCTGTACTACAAAGTGAAGTGAAAAAAGTGGGTATAAAATCACAGCCCGCCATCCCACAGCACAGTGGTTAAGTGCCGTGCATCGGAGCCAGATCCCACGTGGCCAGCAGTGGTTCTGAAGTCGCCGCATCCTCACCACCAAGTACGTGTGTGACTGCCAGGCGGCGTTCTGGAGGCAGCACGTAGGCTGGCGGGGTGGTCAGAAAGGACGCCGTGAGGGGTTCTGGTCAGTGCGGCGAAGGAGAGCGGTGAGCAGGACGGAGGGAGCCGCGCACAGACGGCCCAGGCCCGGGTAGGAGCGGCAGGCGCTCAGTGCTGGTGATGTCCAGGCAATATTAGGAGTAATTCTTACTCTTTTCTTTTTTTATTTTTAAAGTTTTCTATAATGCATATATTTTATTTTCTAATCTGGAAAAAATATCAGTGTGCTTTTTTTTTTTTTTTTTTTTAGGAGAGGTTTTTGCTATAGGGTGTGTGCGCTCGTTAGACAGACAGAAAGCGAGAAATCACCCCCCAGAGGGGATGGTCACGCCGCAGTCCCTTCTCCTCCCTTCTCCTCTCGGGATCCTGGGCATGCATGCACACGCGCCTGGCGTGAGTCTCAAGCCACTGGGTCCGGGACGCGAACCGCGGTCGACTGTGGGAGTCCAGTGACATAGCCATTACTAACTGCTGGTCCCCTCAGTGTGCTATTTTAAAAAAATTTGCCAAAGGGTGCATGCAATTGTTAGAGACAGAAACAGAGAGAGAAAGTGAAACAGAAAGTGGTCGTGGTCACGGTACAGCCCCTTTCCTGCCTCTCTCCTTTCAGGACTTTAGGCGCACGTGTGCACTCACTTCTGACATATTTTTCAAGCCTCTGAGTCTGGGACTTGAACTGCATAGTCTGCATGTGGGAGCCAGGAGCCACTCACCTTCACCACCACGCCACCTGCTGGCCTAATGCTGCTTTTTTTTTTTTTTTTTTTTTTGAGAGAAAGATTATCGCTGTAGGGTGTGTGTGCCTGCTGGAGAGTCAGAGAGACCGAAAGCAAGAAATCACCCTGCAGGGAGATGGCCACGCCACAATCCCTTCTCCTCCATTCTCCTCTTGGGATTTTGGGCACGCACGCACACACACCTGGTGTGACTTTTAAGCCCCAGGGTCCAGGACTTGAACCACGGTTGACTACGTGGAAATCCAGCAACGTAACCATTATGCCATCTGCTTATCTCAATGCTGCTATTTTTTTAAAAAAAGAAAAACTGTCATTGGATTCAGAACGTAGAGAGCAAATAATTGGGTTCTCAGTGTAGAGCGAGGCTCGGGAGGTGTCTCCCAACACTTAGGAAGTAAGGCTGTTCTGGTGCCGACTTACCTACTTCTTTCAGAGCCCAGACGTGATACGAAGCGGCGTGTTTTCCTGTTTGCCGAGTTTGGCTTTAATTCCGAGTGTGAGTGGGAGCATCTGGTAAAACGAAGCACCTGTCTTTTGTGCTTAGTTTTGTTCTTCTCCCTCTCATTGTTTTTGTCGTCAGTTGTCTTTCAGTGTGTCCCCAGCTCCCTCTCCGCATGCGTGACTGCGGCTTTCCGGCCGTGGACGCTGTCCGTGCTCCTCTCGGCAGTACCTCGGCCTGTCAGACACTCACCTCTAGTGTTTGCAGCTGGTCGTGGGGCCGTACGTAACGTCTCCCTTCAGTGACGGTTAAGTTTATTGCTGAGTTCAGACCCAGCTGGCATGGTGTGCCAGCACAGGCAGCCCACCCTCGGCCCAGCTCGGCGCTGCCTGGTGGTTCTGCCGCCTCCCGTGCCCAGGTGCTCGAGGCTCGGTCTCCTCGTAGCTCTCAGGCGGCGCTGTGTTTGGGGCAGGGACCTGTTAGCTGAGGTGGTCGGACACCCTCTAATAAACCAGAAAGAAGAGGTGACCAACCGTGGGGCCATGTTTTGTAGCGCGTGGGACATGCTCGGGACCTCTCAGTGTTTTTCCAGAAGGAGCGCCGGTCACAGGCCTGACTGAAATAAGCGCACTGTAGGATGGAGCACGGAGGTGACATCCTTGTGTAAACCAGCTGCACACGTCAGACGTGCCCTTTCAGCGCAGTGCCTTGTTGTTGTGATGCAGGCGAGGAACTTAGGTTGGCTGTTGCTCCCAAGGAATGCGTGCATGTGTTCCAGAAAGAGCAGAAACAGACCTACTCTGTATTCCTGGGAATTACCCAGGAAACCAGGGAAACGTGACCTCCGTGCAGCTTTTCCCTCACGTCGCATTGTCTCCTGTCCTCGGGTGTGCACAGTAGGAACCCGCAGGTCAGAAAGCCGCCCGGGCCCGGTCGTGGTCCTGCCCTCTTCCTCACGCCGGTGTCAGGAGCCCCTGGTTGTTGTCGTGGGCTGGCAGGTCAGCTCCTGGTTGCTGTGGGCTGGCAGGTCAGGCAGAGCTGTGCTTGCTTGCCCTTGGTCAGGTCACCGTGGCCAGAACCACCAGCCTGCTGGCAGAGGTTTGGCTGGGGCGGGGCAGGCTACCACTTAGGCACTCGGGGTCTTACTCCTTGTGTTTGACACGTGGGTGATGTATTTGTGCCTTTTTTTTTTTTAATTGCCAGAGGGTGTCTGTACCCTCCAGAGACAGAGGGGGAGGAGGCACCCCCCAGTGAGACATGGCCGCACCACAGTCCCTTCGTTTCTCCTCTCCACCCTGTTGGGATTTGGGGGACACAGGCCTGGCAAGGTTTTCAAGCCACTGGTGCTGGGGTCGAGCCAATGTCAGCCACGCTGGCTCTGGCCCCTCGCCTGCAGGCCGCCTGCCTGTGCTTCGAAGAGGCCTTCCCTACCCTTTGTTCTGCACTAGACTGCTGCAGCCTGCCAAGAGCGTTCCGGATCTTTCTCAGGAGCTCGACTTGTGTCGTTAGGATAGTGCTTTCTACAGACTGCTCAAATTCGAATTTTTCCCTTTCTCAGAAAGTACTTTCTAGGAAACCAGCGTTCATCAGGATAAACACAGGAATAAGAGAAGAGCTCCCTGTGAAGGTCCACCAAGGTCTTCTGGCTGCCTCCCACCATCACAGCCTTATGGACAATCAGGTGGGTAAGCAGAGTGGGCGGTAAGACAGCGGCTCGTGAGGGCCGGCTCCAGCTAGCTAAGGGTGGGGTTAGGGGTGGAGATGATCGTGTCCACGTGGGGCTTTACCCAGCCACCTTGAGCTGTAACCCACGTACCACACAGTCCACACGTGGAGGACGTCCAGCTCAGCGTCGTCTCAGTGCCCAGGCTGTGCAGTGCCACCACAGGCAGCTCCCCCTGCTGTGGCTCGTGCCTTCGCTGTGGCACCTTCTGGCCACTGCGTGCTGCAGTCCAGGAGCGCTAGGCTTCAGCTCTGACTTCCCGATCTGTGCCCAGTTTTATGTATGGTATAAGGAAGTGGTCCAACTTCATGCCTTTTTTTTTTCCTAGGTCGCATGCATTCGCTGGGGACAGAGACAGAGAGAGGGAAAGTGAGAAAGCACCCCCCCCATGGGGCATGGCCACGCCACAGTCTTCTCCACTTCTCCTCTTGGAGTTGTGGACATGCACGCACACGTGCCTGGTGTGTTCAAGCCCACGGGTTCAGGACTCAAACTGTGGAGTTGGCCGCCTGGGATCCAGCGCCTTAGCCTGCATGCAGTCTCTGGCCCCGGCTTCATTGTTTGGCATGTGGCTACTCAGTAACCCAGCACCATTTGTTCTTAGCCTGTGTTTCCCCATTACTTGTCCTGGCACCCTTGTTGACATTGAATTGACTATAAAGGTGAGGGTTTATTTTCTTTTTTTTGAGAGGTTTTTGCTATAGGGCGCGTTTGCTCACCAGAACTACAGAGAGACAGAAAGCAAGAAATCACCCCCCGGGGGGAAGGCCACGCTGCAATCCCTTCTCCTTCATTCTCCTCTCGGGATCTTGGGCACGCACGCACACGCACCCAGCGTGAGTTTAAGCCACCAGGTCCAGGACTCGAACTGCGGTCGACTACATGGGAGTCCAGCGACATAGCCATGACACTAACTGCTGGTCCCATGAGGGTTTACTTTCTGAACTCTCGTCTGTGTCTCGTCTTATGTTGGTTCTGTACTGGTCACACTATCTTAGTTATTATAGCTTTGTAGTAGGTTTTGAAATTGGCAAGAGTGAGACCTCCAGCTTTGTTCTACTTTTTCAAGAATGTTCTGCTATTATGGATCCCTTGCATTTCCATGTAAATTTATGATTATCTTGTTCATTTATTGCCTCCCCCCACCGCCGCAAAGAAAAAGCCAGCTGGCATTTTGATAGAGATCCTTGAATCTGTAGATCAATTTGGGAAATAGTACCACCGTAGCAATGTTGTCTTTTGGCCCATGAACATGGACTATTTTGCCATTTATTTAGATCTTCTTGATCTCTCTCAGTACTGTTTCACAGCTTTCGTGTGCAGCCTTATACCACAAGTGTGGTATGACGTGGTTGTACTGCCTCGTAGACTCAGGTCGGCAGTGTCCCGGAACCTTGAGTCTTATTACAATCACATTGTACCTGGGACAGCAACATTTGGTGTCTTCTTTGTTTTTTGTTTCTTTACATTTTTATTTATTTTTTCTTTAGGAACCCTGCTATGAGGAATCTTTATCCATTATGACTGATGAGAAAGGGGGAGCTTTGTTTCAGAGGAACCAGCAGGAATTCCTCTCTGAAGTCAGAGGCAAGGCTTTGAGCAGAGTTCCGGTGAGCGTTAGGAGAGAGCGAGCTGACTGCAGTTTGGACGGATACCGTGCTGTGGTACTGGTTTGGGGCTGTAGACTTAGGTTCTGTTAAGTTGGACCAAGTTTATAATTTGCATTTTACTCTAGTAATTGGCTTGAATACCATATAATTTTAAGATTAATTAAGGGTTCTTGCAGAAAACCCAGAGTGTGGCTGCTACCTGACATTCTATACTTTGTGTTTCTGTTCACTTGTAGAAAGTAACATTTAAAAACCCATTATCTGTTGTGATAGAAGAGGAAGAGCAGTCCCACCTTGGGGGCCCTCGGGACGTCCTTTCGGAGGCCCAGGCTGATTTGACGGGAGTCCAGAGCGTGGGGCCGGCCATCCAGGCTATCACGGTGGGGGTGCAGGCGATGGCACCCCAAGGCCAGGCTGTGAAGATCGAAACGCACAGTGCTGTGCTGAAAACCCAGGGTACTGATACAGGGGATGGCAGTATTGTATTGGAAGCCCAGAGTTTTCTACCTCCAAACCAGCTTCTTCTACCCAAAGACCTTTGTGTTCTTCCCAAAGACCAGACTATTCTACCTGAGTGTCAAGGCCAGGATTGTCTACCTAAGGATCAGGGTCTTCTCTCCCAAAAGGAGCAAGTTCTACGTAAAGACCAGAATATTCGACCCAAACATCAGGACCGGGATTCTCTACCTGAAGACAAAAGTTTTTTACTCACAAACCAGTATATTCTCCCGAAAGACCAGAATATACTACCCACCAGCCAGGACCAGGATTTCCTACCTAAAGACGAGGGTTTTCTCCCAGAAGATGACCATGATCTCCCTAAAGACCAGAATATTCTACCCAGTTATCAGGATCAGGATTCTCTACCACAAGACCAAGATTTTTTACCCAGAAACCAGCATGTTCTTCCTAAGGAGAGTATTCTCCTCAATTGTCTAAAGCAGGATTTTTTACCTAAAGACCAAAATTTTCTACCAATAGATGAGCATGTTTTCCCCAAAGATCAGACTTTCCTACCCAAATATCAGAACCAGGATTTTCTCCTCGATGAACATGTTTTCCTTAAACACCAAAATATTCTACCCAGTTCTCAGGACCGGGATTTTCAACCTGAAGACCAGCATGTTTCCCTCAAGGATCAGAATATTCTACCCAAAGGTCAGGACCAGGATTTTCTACCCAAAGATGAGGTAAAATAGAGTGAAAAGAGCATATGAGGGGCTGGCAGGTGGAGTGGTAGTTAAGGTGCTGGACTCCCACATAGCTGACCGTGGTTCAAGTCCTGGACCGGGAGGCTTGCTTTCTATCTTTCTCTCTGTCCCGCTCTGGTCAAATTAAGATACATACATACATACAGTTAAATGAAATAATTCTTTTTTTTTTTTTTTTGGGAGAGGTTTTTCACTATAGGGTGCGTGCGCTCGCCGGACAGACAGAGACAGACAGAGAGACAGAAAGCGAGAAATCACCCCCCAGGGGGGATGGTCATGCCGCAATCCCTTCTCCTCCATTCTCCTCTCGGGATCTTGGGCACGCACGAACACGCGCCCGGCGTGAGTTGTAAGCCACCGGGTCCGAGACGCGAACCGCGGTCGACTACGTGGGAGTCCAGCGACATAGCCATTACGCTAACTGCTGGTTCCCAATGAAATAATTCTTAAAAAAAAGAAAAAGAGGGACCAGCAGGTGGCGTGGTGGTTAAAACGCTGGACACTTCCACATGGCCAACCATGGTTCAAGTCCTGGACCTGGTGGCTTGCTAACTCACTTTCTCTCCCTCTCTCTCTCTCTGTGTCTCTCTCTCTGATCAAATTAAAATAAATGAGTGAATAAATAAAATTAAATAATTTAAAAAAAAAGAAAAAAAAAGAAAAAGAACATATGACCAGAAGAAATAAGCTCCTTAGGATTTGGAGTGGGATTTGCTAGGATTGTACTGAGCTGATTTATAGATTCAGAGTTGGAACAGATAATTTCCTGATGGGCTCCTCAGAACTCCAGGGTTCTGCTGGCGTGTCAGGAGCAGCGCATTGCCTATGTTTGGACAGCGTGCTGTTTCCTGGGTCTTCTCCATTAGGAAGGGAGCGGCCTCTGGGTACCCATCTCTCTCATGTGGTTCCATGGCCAGCCCTCCCCCAGACAGCAGGTCAGCCCAAAGGAAGATGGTGGGAAGTGACTCCTTAGGACTGACGGCTTCTGTGGGATATGGCATTTCGCTTTATCCCTAGAACAGCCCGGGTACTCCAGCCTCGCTTAGCGCCGGAGTTCTTACTGAAGCCTAGTCTTAGTTAATGCGTCGTCGGTTACTGAACAAATGACGGTTGGTTCTGCTCTCTTTCAGAAAGCAAATTTGAAGCTGCTGCCATCAGTCTTGCCCGGCGGGGGGGCACAGGGGTGCTGCCCCTGGACAAGCCGCGAGTCAGCTGCGCGGGCAGCACCAGAGTTCCGGCGGGGGGCGGCAGGGCAGGAGGGGCCGCAGGGGCTGAGCCATGCAGGGCTTAGCATGGAGCTTGCACGGGTTGTTCTCAACTCAGCTCCAAAACTGATAAAAAGTATGGTCTTCTGTCTTACTTCACAATATTTCACATTATGCTGAGTTTCAAACATTACCCTAAGGGTCTCAACAGCTAGTACTGATCATTTGTAATAGTACCGCTGTCCCATCACTGCAAGTGAACACGTTATAGTTTGTTTACTCTTTTAGAAAGTCCACTTTGAGGGGCCAGACTCCGAGACGGCACGTGAGCAGGGAGACAGGGGTGTTCTCTGATGGGTTATCAGTTTCTCCCTCCCAAACTCTGGGACCAGACCTCATCAGAGAACAGGTAGGACAGGATGAGAGAGAGATCATGGAGAAGACAGTACGTGGTCTTGGGAGTTCTCGACAGCTGTCCTGTGAGGTCCTGAGGTGTAGGATTAGGGCTGGGAGCGTGCACCCCCCCACGTGAGTGACAAGTAGTGCCCAGCACTGCTGGACAGGGGGCTCAGGAAGGTGGGCGGGGAGCGCTAAGTCCTGGCGCTTCAGCCCCACCCCCCCTTCTCTTTCTAATGGTGCTGGAGACCCTGGTCCGACGGAGAGTGTTGGCCAGGTCAGCCGCAGCATTCAGAGGGCTGATGCATCATACTTTTTTTTTTTTTTTTTTTTTAAAGATTTTTGCTATAGAGGGACCAGCAGTTAGCGTAATGGCTATGTCGCTGGACTCCCACGCAGTCAACCGCGATTCAAGTCCCGGACCTGGTGGCTTAAACTCACGCCGGGCGCGTGTGCATGCGTGCCCAGGATCCCAAGAGGAGAATGGGGGAGAAGGGATTGCGGCGTGGCCATCCCCCCTGGGGGTGATTTCTCGCTTTCTGTCTCTCTGTCTCTCTGTCTCTCTCTTTCTTTCAGACGAGCACACGCATCCTATAGCAAAAACCTCCCCAAAAACAAAAGATTTTTGCTGTAGAATGCGTGTACTCGCCCAAGAGACAGACAGAAGGCGTGAAATCACTGTGCTGCAATCCCTTCTCCATTTTCCTCCCAGGATTTTGGGCATGCGTGCACACGTGCCCAGCATGAGTTTTAAGCTGCTGGTTCTGGGACTTGAACTGTGATTGACTACGTGAGAGTCCAGTGATGGAACCGTCACAACATCTGCTGGTCTCTCACACTCATGTCTTATTCCAGAACCAGGCATTTCAAGTTTACCAAGGTTGTTCTCTCACTTTTGCTGTAGTCCACAGTTTTCCTGCAGGTATACCTCTCTGCATGAACCAGGTGGGAGGAGCAGCCGATCCCACAGTAGTTAGGAATGGGGCTTGTCGGACTCCCCTGTCCCTGCTTTGGGACTGAGAATTCAGCTGTGTTACTTGGGCCGCAAGTGTGACATCCTCACTCCTGTCGGGTTGTCCCGGGATGCTCTTCCCCAGTGCATCCCCGGGGCTCTCACTGGGGCCTGTGATGGTAACACGAGGGCACACGGCCCTGGTCAGAGTCTGCTCGGTTTCCGTTCCCCTTCAGACCGTGTCTCTCACCCCTCTCATTTTGTGTGAGAGGAGGAACGAGAGAGCAGCTGCCCCTGGAGTATCCCCACTCCAGACACCAAACCCAGGACTAAGCCTCCTGCAGGGAACGAGCAGGGAACGCGAAAGGGCTCCTCGGGCGGAAGGGCAGCCTGCGTAGGGCGCAGACGTAAGGCCCCCAGCGAGGCTGAGAGCGGGTCCCCTGGGCTCTCAGAATAGGCTCAGTTAGGTTGGGCTTCATTGTCAGATACTGCTGGACAGAGCTTAGAGGAGAGGGGATGAAGCAAACTGTTGCTGATTATTGGCACTTGGGGACATACACCCCGGAATTCATTGTGTGTTTTTCCCACTGTGATGTATCTGGAGACTTTTATGTCCCACACGCCGTCCCACACGTACCTACGCTCTTCCCCGGCTGTCGTCTTGTCCTCACTCTGGGGTCACTGGCGTCTGTCACTAGCCCGGCATTTCTGCTTAGTCAGTTTTTTATTTTGTTGTTCCTTTTGAGAAGTGGGGATTGTAGGAGGACTTGCAGCCCACGTGCCAGGCCCGGCCTCTGCCGAGAGAGCAGCGGAGCCGAGCACCGGGCACGTCGCAGAGGCATCCCGTGGGCTTTGACTCCGCTCGGCGGGGCGGTCTGGCCGGGGCTTCAGGGCTTGAGTGCTCAGCTCAGTAAGGACAGGCAGAGTACTTTGCTGACCTGCAGAAGTGCCTCTTCACTGTAGCTCCCGCCGCTGCTGCAGGCCTGGCGCCTCTGCCGGGTCGCCTGTGCTCAGGGCCTGTGCTCTCAGCACGGACTGTGGGCAGACCTCGGGCGCAGCAGCTGAGCGGTGGAGGACAGGGTCCTTCCGTGGCCCCGGGACTGCGCTACGTGAGACCCAGCCTCCAGACTGCCACACAGAAGGCAAGTGGAGCAGAGTGCGCAGCAGCAGGTCCGTCGGCGCGTCTGGCCGGGGCTTGCCGGAGCGGGGTCAGCAGCAAAGATGGTGACAGCACTGCCTGTCTTTCCTCACTTGTTGGTGGCACGAGTGATCGCCAGAGAGGGAGAGGAAGGGAGAAAGCACCTCCCACGGGGGTGACCACACCGCGGCCCCTCTGCAGCCCCTTCAGGGCTTTGGGGACACATGCACTCGAGCCGGGTGTGTTTCTCAGGCCTCTGGGTCTGGGACTTGACTGCACAGTTACCCGCGCGAGACCCAGCCACCTAAAGCAGCACGCCCCCGCCGGCCCGCCTCTCACCCGTACCAGCAGTCGTGCTGTCGGTGCCGTTCGGATAGCCCACCCTCACGGAGCACGTGCCTTAGGCAAAGTGACTTTGGAGTTTCATGCGTTACCCCCTTTCGTCCTCATCGGGACCTCAGAGCTCCGTCGGAGAGCCGTCCTTTAACCTCCTCCAACGTCAGTGAAGTTCAGGGCTGGCTTGCAGGTGCACTGAAGACTAACGGCAGTGAGAAGGACAGTGTCTCCTGTGCCACGATGCGTCAGACTGCCCCGACCTGTTAGGTCCCTTCTGGGCCACCGTGGGAAGCCTGCAGCACCGTCGCTGCCGCTGCGTCTCCCTCGCACGTTTGCTCAGTCCTGCCGTCTTCCAGAGCTCGCACTTGGGGCAGCAGCCACCTGTCGGGATGGCTGAACGGTGGCAAGAGGATTTGTTTCTGGGTGCCCATCAGCCGCTCCCCGCCAGGCATGCCACGGATGCTTCCAGCAGAGAGCAGAGCAGGCCCGGCAGTGGGGAGTTAGACAGGCACGGCATCTCAGCTGGGAGCGGGGAGGCTGCCAAGAGCAGGTTCTCGCTCTGCCCTGGTGTGCAAAGCCCCCGCTGGCCCAGCGTCGCCGGAGGACTCCTCCTGAAGCCCAGGGCGTTGTTGGAGCCCTCGCTGCCTATGGAGAACTGTCTCGTTTGTGTGTTACTGCATAAGAGGTGGTCTCTGCCGTCGGGGGAGAGGGAGCAGCTTGTAGGGTGGGCTCTGAGGGTCTTCCATCCTGGGCCTCTCAGCAGACTGGCAGGACCCGAGGCAGGGTCATCAGGAAACCGGCTAGGCAGGCTCGGGGGGCCTTGCCGGGGCATATCGTGTAAGATGTAGAGAACCGGGTTAATGTCTCTGGTGTTTCAATACAATGTTGTAATACACTGGCCTTTTAAAATTTTATTTGTTGTTATTTTAAATTTGCACCCTATAGCAAAATCTCTCTTTTAAAAAAACGTCCCTTGCCTAACCACCACACGTTCTAGCTGGAGAAGTGTTCATGTATTTCATACTTTTTGATGCTATCATAAACAGAATTGTCTCTTAAATTTCTTTTTGGGTTGTAACAGATTTTTTTGTGTTTTGATTTTGTATCTTGCAACTTTGCTAAGTTCATCACCTCTTTTTTTTTTTTGCTGTAGGGCGTACGTGCTCGGAGAGATGGAAAGCGAGATACCACCCCACAGAGGGGATGGCCATGCCATGGTCCCTTCTCCTCCATTCTCCTCTTGAGATTTTGGGCACGCACACACACATGCCCAGTGTGAGTTTTAAGCCTCTGGGACTGGGACTTGAACCACAGTCGACTATGTGGGAGTCCAGTGACGTAACCATTACACCATCTGCTGGTCCCTGAGTTCATCACTTCTAAGGGATCTCTGCAGAGTCTTTTTACCCACAGCTTAGTAAGGAAGCTACTAAATGTGCATAATGGTGAAGGCATGTTATTGTGAGTACCCACACCCACCACCGCCATTCTCTGTTTTTAAAGAATTATTTTTTTATTTAACTTTGTTTACTTATTTTAATTTTACCATGGGGGGAGTGAGAAAGCAAGCCGCCACATCTAGGGCTCGAACCATGGTTGACCAGGTGGGAATCCAGCGCCCTTAACCACCACACCACCTGCCGGCTCCACATGACGATTCTCTAGGGAACTTTCTGCTAAGTCTCTCCATCTGTTCAGCTTTTATACTGAATAAATACATACGGCTTTTTAATGCATTTCACGATGAATTGGTGCTACCAGTACACTTCACCCCACCAGTTTGGCATGCGTTTTATTCGCTAGAATTCAAGTTTTATTCATAGTTGATGTTTTTCTTCTGAGTAAAATTTGCAAACAGTGAAATATAGTGCCTTGAGTTCCCTGTGTACCTCCGTTAGTGTCGACGAATGCGTACGTCTGTGTGCTCCAGGCCCGCGCCCTGAGATGGGACGTGCACCTCTGACAGTGTCGACGAATGCGTACGTCTGTGTGCTCCAGGCCCGCACCCTGAGATAGGACGTGCACCTCCGACAGTGTCGACGAATGCGTACGTCTGTGTGCTCCAGGCCCGCGCCCTGAGATAGGACGTGCACCTCTGTCAGTGTCGACGAATGCATACGTCTGTGTGCTCCAGGCCCGCGCCCTGAGATGGGACGTGCACCTCTGACAGTGTCGACGAATGCGTACGTCTGTGTGCTCCAGGCCCGCACCCTGAGATAGGACGTGCACCTCCCACAGTGTCGACGAATGCGTACGTCTGTGTGCTCCAGGCCCACACCCTGAGATAGGACGTGCACCTCCGACAGTGTCGACGAATGCGTACGTCTGTGTGCTCCAGGCCCACACCCTGAGATAGGACGTGCACCTCTGACAGTGTTGACGAATGCGTACGTCTGTGTGCTCCAGGCCCGCACCCTGAGATAGGACGTGCACCTCCCACAGTGTCGACGAATGCGTACGTCTGTGTGCTCCAGGCCCGCGCCCTGAGATAGGACGTGCACCTCCGACAGTGTCGACGAATGCGTACGTCTGTGTGCTCCAGGCCCGCACCCTGAGATAGGACGTGCACCTCCGACAGTGTCGACGAATGCGTACGTCTGTGTGCTCCAGGCCCGCACCCTGAGATAGGACGTGCACCTCCGACAGTGTCGACGAATGCGTACGTCTGTGTGCTCCAGGCCCGCACCCTGAGATAGGACGTGCACCTCCGACAGTGTCGACGAATGCGTACGTCTGTGTGCTCCAGGCCCGCGCCCTGAGATAGGACGTGCACCTCTGTCAGTGTCGACGAATGCATACGTCTGTGTGCTCCAGGCCCGCGCCCTGAGATGGGACGTGCACCTCTGACAGTGTCGACGAATGCGTACGTCTGTGTGCTCCAGGCCCGCACCCTGAGATAGGACGTGCACCTCCCACAGTGTCGACGAATGCGTACGTCTGTGTGCTCCAGGCCCACACCCTGAGATAGGACGTGCACCTCTGACAGTGTCGACGAATGCGTACGTCTGTGTGCTCCAGGCCCGCACCCTGAGATAGGACGTGCACCTCCGACAGTGTCGACGAATACGTACGTCTGTGTGCTCCAGGCCCACACCCTGAGATGGGATGTGCACCTCTGACAGTGTCGACGAATGCGTACGTCTGTGTGCTCCAGGCCCGCACCCTGAGATAGGACGTGCACCTCTGTCAGTGTCGACGAATGCGTACGTCTGTGTGCTCCAGGCCCGCACCCTGAGATAGGACGTGCACCTCTGTCAGTGTCGACGAATACGTACATCTGTGTGCTCCAGGCCCACACCCTGAGATGGGACGTGCACCTCTGTCAGTGTCGACGAATACATACGACTGTGTGCTCCAGGCCCGCGCCCTAAGATGGGATGTGCACCTCTGACAGTGTCGACGAATACGTACGTCTGTGTGCTCCAGGCCCGCACCCTGAGATAGGACGTGCACCTCTGACAGTGTCGACGAATGCGTTCGTCTGTGTGCTCCAGGCCCACACCCTGAGATAGGACGTGCACCTCTGACAGTGTCGACGAATGCGTACGTCTGTGTGCTCCAGGCCCGCACCCTGAGATAGGACGTGCACCTCCGACAGTGTCGACGAATACGTACGTCTGTGTGCTCCAGGCCCACACCCTGAGATGGGATGTGCACCTCTGACAGTGTCGACGAATGCGTACGTCTGTGTGCTCCAGGCCCACACCCTGAGATAGGACGTGCACCTCCCACAGTGTCGACGAATACGTACGTCTGTGTGCTCCAGGCCCGCACCCTGAGATAGGACGTGCACCTCCGACAGTGTCGACGAATACGTACATCTGTGTGCTCCAGGCCCGCACCCTGAGATAGGACGTGCACCTCCGACAGTGTCGACGAATGCGTACGTCTGTGTGCTCCAGGCCCGCACCCTGAGATAGGACGTGCACCTCTGTCAGTGTCGACGAATGCGTACGTCTGTGTGCTCCAGGCCCACACCCTGAGATGGGACGTGCACCTCTGTCAGTGTCGACGAATGCGTACGTCTGTGTGCTCCAGGCCCACACCCTGAGATGGGACGTGCACCTCTGTCAGTGTCGACGAATGCGTACGTCTGTGTGCTCCAGGCCCACACCCTGAGATGGGACGTGCACCTCTGTCAGTGTCGACGAATACGTACGTCTGTGTGCTCCAGGCCCACACCCTGAGATAGGACGTGCACCTCCGACAGTGTCGACGAATGCGTACGTCTGTGTGCTCCAGGCCCGCACCCTGAGATAGGACGTGCACCTCTGTCAGTGTCGACGAATGCGTACGTCTGTGTGCTCCAGGCCCGCACCCTGAGATGGGATGTGCACCTCTGTCAGTGTCGACGAATGCGTACGTCTGTGTGCTCCAGGCCCGCACCCTGAGATAGGACGTGCACCTCTGTCAGTGTCGACAAATGCGTACGTCTGTGTGCTCCAGGCCCACACCCTGAGATGGGACGTGCACCTCTGTCAGTGTCGACGAATGCGTACGTCTGTGTGCTCCAGGCCCGCACCCTGAGATGGGATGTGCACCTCCGACAGTGTCGACGAATGCGTACGTCTGTGTGCTCCAGGCCCACACCCTGAGATGGGACGTGCACCTCTGTCAGTGTCGACGAATGCGTACGTCTGTGTGCTCCAGGCCCACACCCTGAGATAGGACGTGCACCTCTGACAGTGTCGACGAATGCGTACGTCTGTGTGCTCCAGGCCCGCACCCTGAGATAGGACGTGCACCTCCGACAGTGTCGACGAATGCGTACGTCTGTGTGCTCCAGGCCCGCACCCTGAGATAGGACGTGCACCTCTGACAGTGTCGACGAATGCGTACGTCTGTGTGCTCCAGGCCCACGCCCTGAGATAGGACGTGCACCTCTGTCAGTGTCGACGAATGCGTACGTCTGTGTGCTCCAGGCCCGCACCCTGAGATGGGACGTGCACCTCCGACAGTGTCGACGAATGCGTACGTCTGTGTGCTCCAGGCCCACACCCTGAGATAGGACGTGCACCTCCGACAGTGTCGACGAATGCGTACGTCTGTGTGCTCCAGGCCCGCGCCCTGAGATAGGACGTGCACCTCTGTCAGTGTCGACGAATGCGTACGTCTGTGTGCTCCAGGCCCGCACCCTGAGATGGGACGTGCACCTCCGACAGTGTCGACGAATGCGTACGTCTGTGTGCTCCAGGCCCACACCCTGAGATAGGACGTGCACCTCCGACAGTGTCGACGAATGCGTACGTCTGTGTGCTCCAGGCCCGCACCCTGAGATAGGACGTGCACCTCCGACAGTGTCGACGAATGCGTACGTCTGTGTGCTCCAGGCCCGCACCCTGAGATAGGACGTGCACCTCCGACAGTGTCGACGAATACGTACGTCTGTGTGCTCCAGGCCCACACCCTGAGATAGGACGTGCACCTCCGACAGTGTCGACGAATGCGTACGTCTGTGTGCTCCAGGCCCACACCCTGAGATAGGACGTGCACCTCCGACAGTGTCGACGAATGCGTACGTCTGTGTGCTCCAGGCCCGCACCCTGAGATGGGATGTGCACCTCTGTCAGTGTCGACGAATGCGTACGTCTGTGTGCTCCAGGCCCACACCCTGAGATAGGACGTGCACCTCCGACAGTGTCGACGAATGCGTACGTCTGTGTGCTCCAGGCCTGCACCCTGAGATGGCATGTGCACCTCTGTCAGTGTCGACGAATGCGTACGTCTGTGTGCTCCAGGCCCACACCCTGAGATAGGACGTGCACCTCCGACAGTGTCGACGAATGCGTACGTCTGTGTGCTCCAGGCCCGCGCCCTGAGATAGGACGTGCACCTCCGACAGTGTCGACGAATGCGTACGTCTGTGTGCTCCAGGCCCGCACCCTGAGATAGGACGTGCACCTCTGTCAGTGTCGACGAATACGTACGTCTGTGTGCTCCAGGCCCACACCCTGAGATAGGACGTGCACCTCCGACAGTGTCGACGAATACGTACGTCTGTGTGCTCCAGGCCCACACCCTGAGATGGGATGTGCACCTCTGACAGTGTCGACGAATGCGTACGTCTGTGTGCTCCAGGCCCACACCCTGAGATAGGACGTGCACCTCCCACAGTGTCGACGAATGCGTACGTCTGTGTGCTCCAGGCCCGCGCCCTGAGATAGGACGTGCACCTCTGACAGTGTCGACGAATACGTACGTCTGTGTGCTCCAGGCCCGCACCCTGAGATAGGACGTGCACCTCCGACAGTGTCGACGAATACGTACGTCTGTGTGCTCCAGGCCCGCACCCTGAGATAGGACGTTACCATTGCCCTAGAAAGGCTCTTCCTGCCCCATCTCAGTCCACTCTTACTCTCCCCATCCCAGAGGAAATCACTGTCCTGCTGTCTCCACTGCAGGTCGTTTTCCCCACGGTGAAGTCGGTGTGCTGTGTGAGGCCCCTCAGTGGCACCGTCGATGGCAGGTCCTTGCGTGTGTCAGCCGTCTGTGCTGGCCGTGGCTGCTCACTCGTCTGCTGGCGGAGAGTGTTTATGCTCCCGGTGACGGGTCTTTGTGCTCTTCCGTTTTGAGGCTGTTAGTACTGGGAGTAGGGCGCTGCCTTAACAGATACCTGCCAACTGAGGAGGTGGTTTTGGAATTGGATGAGTAGAGGTGGAACATTCTGAGGCCAGGGCTAGCAGGTGACATGGTGGTCAAGGCCTCTGGATCCCACATGGCCGGCTGCGTGGTTTGAATCCGGAACCCAGTGGCTCGAGAAACGTGCAGGGTGCACGTGTGCACGCCCAAAATTCCAAGAGGAGGATGGAGGAAAGGAGTGGCAGCAGGGCCCTTCCCCCTGGGCTGGCCTCTCACTTTGCTTTTCTCTCTGTTTCTATCTCTGCCTGTGGTGAGAGCATGTGGCCCGGAGCAAATTGAAAGAAGAAAAAAGGAAAGAATCAACAGATTAAAAAAATTGAAGGGCTCGTTCAGAGGGCGAGTGCTCGGCTCTTCCGTCCGTCTCTAACTGGCTTTCTCACAGGCTTGTGGGTACCGGTCGGGGCGGCGCGTGGACAGGCAGGCTGGAGCCAATCCGGAAGGGGGTGAGGAAGAGGTGGGGAACGGACGGCTGCACACCGGTCTGCCACGACTGCGTGTGTGCAAAGTCAGAAGCAGCTTTCTGTCCTGGCTCACTAAGCTGGCACTCCAAGTTATGTTGACAAGACAGAAGCTGCATAGTGACCATGGTATATTTAGTCTCTTTTCCAAGCTCGTAGGATTTAAGGTTTGTTGATAGGAAAGCTAAAATCCTAGTGAATTGCTCCAGGTAAATCTGTATTTTTCACCATAACTTATTTAAAGGAATTTGTTAATTTATTCAATGTGTGACTTTCTTTTTCTTTTTAATGTAAAGTCAGTTTTAACTAGCAGTTCTTGAGGCCAGCAGGTGGCATAGTGGTTAAGGCGCTGGACTCTCACATGGCCGACCAGGGTTCAAGCCCTGGACCCAGTAAGTTGAAAGTCGTGTATGAATGTGCACCCACGCCCAAAATCACAGAAGGAGAATGTGGTGAAGGGACTGAGGCATGGCCATCCCCCCGGATGTGATTTCTCACTCACTCACTCTCTCTCTGGAGAGTGCATGTGCCCCATGACTAAAACTTAAACCAGACAGCAGTTCTTTCTTTCTAAGTTTGGCATAGCGTGTGTGCACTGTGGAAGAGAGAGCGGGAAAGTGAGAAGGCAACCGCAGAGGGCTGCCCACCCTGCAGCTCCTTCCCTAGTCCCTGTCTCGGGTTCTGGGCACGTGTGCACGTGACCTGGTGTGTCCACTGAGCCATGAGTCCAGGACTCGACCCACCTAGCTGGCTGTGTGGTATCTGTCAACGTCACTGGTAACCCTAAACCAGTTGTCATGTCTCTCACTGTCGCCCAGAATGAGGAGTGGGGCTTTGTTTGAGGTACAGATGCCTGAACCCAGATCGTATGGTACTGACCTGAGAAGGTAGGCTTAGGGTGTCGGTGGTTTTTTTATTTTTAAGTTTTCGCTATAGGGTACGTGCTCTCACCAGATAGAGAGAGAAGGAAAGAGAAAGCGAGAAATCGTCCCCCAGAGGAAGTGGCCATGCTGTATTCCCTTCTCCATTCTCCTCAGAATTCCGAGCATGCGCCCACATGCTTGGCGTGATGTCCAAGCCGCTGGCTTTGGAACTTGAACCATAGAGTAGGTCATGGGATCTGGCCGCCACGACCGTCACACTGCCTGCTGGTTCAGGTCACTCGTGTGTTTAGAACTGGTGATTCTGGTGCACTCTCGTTATTGACAACTGCCATTTAGACTGTTTATGATATTACCAAAAAGCCCTGCCACTCTGCTGTGTGCTAGGCACGCTTTCGCCTTTGAGTAGCTTGAGAGAGACCAGGCAGGACTTGGGGTGAGCAGGCCTCCCTCGGAGCATGAGCACTGAGAGACCAGGCAGGACTCGGGTGAGCAGGCTGCAGTTGGAGCAGGGCACCGAGAGACCAGGCAGGACTCGGGGTGAGCAGGCCTCCCTCGGAGCAGGGCACTTGGAGGTCCTGCACCGTTGCATTGGCGAGCGTGCTGCTCTGACATGCCTCAGCCTCTCTTCCTTTCTCCTGCTATGCAGGCTGGGCTTAGAGCATGCCCTTTTACAGTATCGGTTTTACATATATATATCTTTTGAGAGTTTTTTTTTTTTTTTTTTTTTTTTTTTGCTATAGAATATGTGCGCTAGCTAGAAAGAGTCGGAGAGACAGAGAGTGAGAAATAACCCCCCCCCCCCCCCCGCAGGGGGGATGGCCACACCGCAATCCCTTCTCCTCCATTCTCCTCTTGGGGTCTTGGGCTCATACGCACATGCACCTGGTGTGAGTTTAAGCCACCGGGGCCAGAACTCAAACCGCAGTTGACTACATGGGAGTTCAGCGACATAGCCGTTACACCAACTGCTTGTCCCAATATGTGATGTAAGTTTTAAAAAAAGTGTTTAAGGAATTATTTTATTTAACTTTATTATTTTAATTTGATCAGAAAGGAACAGAGAGAAAGTGAGAAAGTAAGCCACCAGGTCTGGGACTCGAATTGAGGTCGGCTTTTTTTAACCACCGTGCCACCTGCCGGCCCCTGGGTTATAGTTTTAAAACGGAAAGGTGACTGTTCTGTTAAGATATTCTTCATGCATTTGTGTGTGTGTGTGGCTTTGCTTTTATGGAACTTACTGCTTCGAACACAGACTGCATATAGTGTCTGCTATGTCGGGTCTCGTTTCCTTGAGCACTCTCAGGGGGCTTGACTGACAGCTCACGAATCAGGACTTCTTTTTCTGGTTTGTCTGCTAACATCTAACAGCTGGGCACTTGGAAACAGACTCGTTCAGTGCTATTGTCTGGAGTCACCTGGGTAAAAGGAGGTAAGCCCTGCGGCCGTGACAGTCTCTGTCCTGGGCCTCTGAGAGCAGGACCTTGGTAACTTCTACTTTGTTCCTTTAGCAACAGCAGCAGTGCCTGAGACGCGGACAGCTTTTCGTGGATATGGAGAGAGGACAAGGAAAAGAACAGCAGAGGCCAAAGGAACAGAAGAAGGAAGTGGAGAAGTAAGTGTTTCCCTGGCAGACGGGGCCGGGCTGTGCTGCGATTCTGCCACCTCAGCCCCTGAGCGGCTGGGACTGTGGCGTGCACCAGAGTGCCCTGCTATTCGGGATGGGCTGGGAGTTGAGCCCTGGTCTCCCGTGTGGCTTCAGCCTGCCAAGTAGCAGCCTCTGCCAGCCTGCACCTCCCTGGCTGGACCAGAGAGTAAGTGCTTGGTCCTCACTGAGCCTTAAACTGCCAGTTAAAATGTTTTTAGGGACCAGCAGAAGGCGTAATGGTTACATTACTGGACTCCCACAGAGTCGACCACAGTTCGGGTCCTGGACCCGGTGGCTTGAAACTCACACCGGGCGCATGCACTTGCATGGCCAAAATCCCAAGAAGAGACTGGAGAAGGGATTGCGGCATGGCCATCCCTCCTGGGGGAATGATTTCTTGTGTTTTGTCTCTCCGTTTCTCTGGGAGCGCACATGCTCTATATCAAAAATCTCTCTTAAAAAAGGCTTTTGGAAGCTAATTTATGAATAATCGAGCGATGTTTTTGCCTTCTGACCCACAGTAGAAACAACGGTTTCGTCTGAATGCTGGTGAACAGTTGTGTTTTGTTGTTTGATTTTTATAGATTTTACTGTTTAGAGAGGGTTCCGGTTCACAGCAAAACGAAGGTGAGAATACCGTGTGTCGCGTGTGTCCACACGTGTACGGCTTCCCCCCGTGATGCCTGCCATGCAGCATGCCATCTGCTACGGTTGACGCACCCACACGGCCACACGAGCTATTGTCGCACCCAAAGGCCGTCACTGCGCCGTCTCCACACGTAGAGGCCGACACGCGTCCACCGTTACGATGTCACGAAGTGCCGTGTCGCTGCCTGCAGATCCAGCTCTGCCTGTCTGTCCTGCTCACCCCCAGGGCCCGGCAGTTGTGGGTCTTTCCCCGTCACTAGTGCTTAGGGTTTTGGCCGCTCTCATAGGTGTCCCTTCTCCAGTCTCCTCTTGGGATTTTGGCCACGCAAGTGCACGCTGATGTCGTTACTGTGACTTGCTGGAGTTTTGACTGGGGCTGCGTTAATCTGCAGGTCGAGTTTGGAAGTGGGCGTGGGACGCTGTTGTCTTCCTGTCCACGGTCATGGTGTCTCTCTCCATTTGATTAGTTCTCCTTTTATTTCTTTCATCTGAGTTTCGTGGTTTTGTTTCATATTTTGTTCGATTCACACTTATTTTGGGGAAGAGTGCTAATGTCAGTGGCAATAGGGTTTTGTTGTTATTTAGTTTTTTGCCATAGGGTGCATGTGCTCGCCAGAAAGAATCAGACAGAGGGAAAGTGAGAAACCACCTGTCAAGGGAGATGGCCTCAATCCCTCCTCCGTTCTCCTCTTGGGGTTTTGGGCATATGCACACACTGGGCATGACCAGGTCCAGGACTTGAACTACAGTCGGCCATGGGGGAGACCAGAGTCTTAACCACCGTGCCACCTGCTGTCCTCTGGTGTTGTGTTTGTAATTTCAAATCCCACCTTTTCATTGGTATTTGGTAAAGTGACTAACTTCGTACCGAACCTGCATTCTGCAACCTTAGTGTAACCGCTTTTTAGTTCCAGGAGCTGTTTTTGGATTCTTTGGGGTTTTCTACATAGAGATCATATCATCTGTGAACAAAGACAGTTTTTTCCTTCTTCCATATCTGTACGCATGTGTGTGTGTGCGCGTGTAAACATGTGCGTGTGTGCAAGCATGTATGTATGCATGAGCATGTGAGCATGCGTGTGTGAGCATACGTGTCTGAGTGTGTGTGTGAGCATGCGTGTGTGTGAGCCTGTGTGTGAGCATGCGTGTGAATGACTGCATTACCTAGGACTTCAGTACAGGGTCGAAAATGAGTGATGAGCGGGAACCAGCAGTTAGCGTAATGGCTATGTCGCTGGACTCCCACGTAGTCGACCACGGTTCGTGTCCCGGACCCGGTGGCTTAAAAATCACGCCGGGCGTGTGTGCGTGCGTGCCCAAGATCCCGAGAGGAGAATGGAGGAGAAGGGATTGCGGCGTGGCCATCCCCCCTGGGGGGTGATTTCTCGCTTTCTGTCTCTGTCTCTCTCTGGCTGGCTGGCGAGCGCACGCGCCCTATAGCGAAAATCTCTCCAAAAAAAAAAAAAAAGAAAGAAAGAAAATGAGTGATGAGAAGGGGTACCTTTGCCTTATTCTGCTCTTAGGAGAATTCGAAGGCTCTCTTCCTAAGGCGTGATGCTAGCTGCAGACCTTTCTGGGGCTGTTCCGTCGTGGTAGGGAAGCTCCCCTTTGTTAGGTATGTGCTGAGTTTTTGTTGCGCTCTCCTCACAGCTCAGCCCCGGTCGTCCTAACAGACTTGGCGGTGCCTCTTGACCCTCGTGTCGCGTGGGGGCTGGAGACAGGCCGTCTCACTAGGCTCCTCCGGCCTCCCCGGTGGGACAGGCCCCAAGCTCGGTGCTGACACGGGGGGGGGGGGGGGGGGGAGGCGGGGGGGAGACTGGGGCGGCACTAAAAACACAGCAGTAGTGCTTTGATTTTATAACACGCATGTAGTGAAGTGCCAGGAGTGGGTTCACAGAGCCTGAAAGGTGGGCTTTGTACCCCAAAGTTTCCTAATTCTTCCTTTTGATGCTATTTTAACTCAGTGGAAAAAAGAAACTTTTTAATTAGTAACCCTTTCTTTTCATGTGTTACTAAGTTTTTCGTCATCTTAATGGGCAATTGTTTCTGTAATGGAAGTATTCTTTATTTAGAAGAGTTTCGTTTTGCTTTTTTAGAGTGCTGTGGCATAGCAACCGTGAGAAAGGGACTGTTTACTGGGTTCTTCGTTGTTATTCATGCTAGAGAATGCGCGTGCACACAGGAGAGAGGAAGCGAGAACGCGGTACAGACCCTTGACAGCGTCTCGTTACGTCACGTTCTTCCATCAATCCAGCGCTCTGGGATCTCGCACACACGCCTGGTGCACTCTGTGTTTTTCTCGGGCCGATCCAGGGATCTGAACCTGCGGTGGGCCCGGTGCTTTCGGTACTGAAACTTAGTTTGCTGCCAACTATGCTACCAGGCTGGAACTACTAGATTCTTTTAAAGCACATTTTCACCTGTTTATAGTTTATTCACGGGATTGTTGGTTCAAGCCTGTCTGTGGCCTGGGCTGGGTACACATGCGGGCCTGCGTATCTTGCGTTGAAGCAGAGCTCGCTCGGCAGCCGAGTAGCCGTCACACGGGGTGTGTGTCATTCGCCTATCCACCGTGACACACGTGATCTTACAGTAGCCCCGGATTTGTGACTTCTGGACTCTGAGTTACATGCGGGAACATGACAACGGGGGATGGACAGCCCCCAGGCCACCCCTTTTCCTTCCTGCCATAGCTCCGCCTTGTGCTGCGAAGCGTGTCCTGCCCAGCCAGGTCCCACAGTCGGTGCCTGTGCTTTAAGCAGCCACTTTGTACTGCAGACCCGGGGCACACGGCGGGGCCGGCTGCTCTCAGGGAGATAGGAGGCCTGGGATGCAGGACTGGGTACTGGCCTGGGAAGATGGAGACCATGCGCTGTCTCAGCAGCTGGACGGAGCTGCTGCACTGAGGTACACGGGTCTCAGACGGGGAGGGAGGCTTGGGAAGTTGTCTAGTATAGCTTTTAAGCAGAATTCTAGTTATACATTTCAAGGGCCTCTCCTTTTTTTTCCCCCTGGAGTTTTGCTAGAGGGTGCATGTGCTCACCTGAAAGAGACAGAGAAAGGAAGAAGGTGAGAAATCACCCCTCAGGGGTGGCCACCTTGCAGTTCCTTCTCCCTTAGTCTCCTCTTGGGATTTCGAATAGGCACGTACACATGCCAGGCATGATTTTCACACTGCCGGGTCTGGGACTTGAACTGCACACTGGTCGTGTAGAATCTAGCACTTTAATCTCCATGCTACCTGCTTGCCCTCAAGGGCCTTTTCTAATTTTTTTTAAGAGATTTTTTTGCTATAGGGTGCATACACTAGCCAGAAAAACAGAGAGAGACAGAGACAGAAAGCGAGCAATCGTCCCCTAGAGGGGATGGCCACGCCACAACCCCTTCTCCATTCTCTTGGGATTTTGGACACACACGCACACGCGCCTGGTGTGCGTTTAAGCTGCTGGGTCGGACTTCAGCTGCGGCCGACTACATGGGAGCCCAGCGACATAGCCTTTACGCCCTCTGCTGGTCCTTGGGCCTTTTCTAATTTTAATAATATTCTTCTTCTTTTTAATTTGCTGTATGGTGTGTGAATTCACTGGAGACAGAGAAGGTGAGAAAGCACCCCAGGGGGGTGGGTGGGGATGAGTACCCCAGGCCCTCTCCATCTGCCCCTCGGGATCTGGGGTGGGGGGATGGGTGCCGGGATCTGGGGTGGGGGGGGTGGGTGCCGGGATCTGGGGTGGGGGGGGTGGGTGCCGGGATCTGGGGTGGGGGGGGATGGGTGCCGGGATCTGGGGTGGGGGGATGGGTGCCGGGATCTGGGGTGGGGGGGGTGGGTGCCGGGATCTGGGGCACACGTGTTCTCTGTGTTCTCTCATTGCTCGGAACTGTCAGGTCTGAAACTCGAGCCACCGTGTCAGCCGTGTGGGATCTTAGCTGCTTTAGCCGCCATCCACCACCCAGTGCTTAATATTCTTTTTTTTTTTTTTTTTTTAATTTATTTTTAATTTTTAATTTTATTTTATTTTATTTATTCACTCATTCATTTTTTAATTTGACCAGAGAGAGACAGAGGGTGAGAGTGAGAGAGAGAGGAAGTGAGAAAGCAAGCCACCAGATTCAGGACTTGAACCCTGGTCGGCCATGTGGGAGTATCCAGCGCCTTAACCACCACGCCACCTGCTGGTCCCCCGCCAGTGCTTAATATTCTTTAGAACGGTAGTTATGGGACTAGCAGGTGGTGTGTGGTTAAGGTGCTGGACTCCCACGTGCCAACCTTGGTTCAAGTCCTGGACCTGGTGGCTTACTTTCTCACTTTCCCTCTCTCCATGCCTCTCTGGTCAAATGTAAAATAATAATAGTAAATAGAATCGTTCTTTGAGAACTCCGTCGCTATGTGATGACGGTACGGCGGTCTCAGGGTGTAAGTCGGAGGCGCTCAGCTCAGTCTCATGTCGACACCAGGTCTGTCTGACTCTGACCTCAGCTTCCAGCCACAATTACGACCTGAAATGTAAGTCTTCCCGTTCCGTGGTGTCCGTGATAGAAGAATTGTACAGGCTCGTCAGGTGAAAGGGTGGAACTTGAGTTCAGCCCAGCTCACTGACGCAGCGCACGCCAGCTGTGGGTGTTTTGTCTCAGCCTGAATGTCCTGACAGCCTGCCACGTGGCGTAGTCAGCGGGGAGCTCAGCGCTACGACTGACCTTCTTGGAAGCCCTTCTGCTGAAGACTTTTGTTTGCTGACATTTCCTACTGGACAGCCTTTTTCTCCTTGGATTTATGCTCTTGACCTCAGGGAAATACGAAGGTCTCTGGTTGTTTTACAGGTATTACTAGCACTGGTGGTTGATAGTCGGCAGGTATTTAAAATGGTGTTTTCCTTTTCTTTAGTGAAGGGACTGAATCATGTATGTCGTCTCTCCATGGAGGTTATGTGGGTTACCTTGGAGACAGAAGCGCTTTAGCAGCATTCTACAGTGATCACAGCTCCTCCGGGTGGGAGCTGCTCGCTGCTCTGCCTTGCCTGGTGGTTGTGAGTGGAGGGGAATGATCCAGCCTCGTTCATTGATTTAGCAGCTACTTATTGAGCACCTGTTAATTGGTAGACGTGATGCTAGAATTCAGGGGTGCAAGGAACAGGCGACATCACCTCACAAGGTAGACGTGACCGACTCCTAGCCCAGCAGGGAGCGAGTAGGCCTGTGTGGGCCCACGTCAGGTGCAGGGACGGGGCCGTCTCCCAGCGGGCGGCTGTGCAAGCTGCTCTGCAGTGCTCAGTCTCCTCTGTAGGCTCGGGTGGTGGCGGTGGCAGCTGGCGGGTGCACTGTGAGGTCCCGCGTGGAAGTGCCCGGCGTCGAGGCTGAGGTGCTCAGTCACGTGAGCTGCCGCCGTTACCCTGAGAAGAGAAGCAATACGAGGAGGTTACACGTCATCACGGACGTGTGTGTTTGAAACGAAAATTGGGTGTGAGGTGGCAGAAGGAAAGGGTGATGTTCTGAGCCGAGTTGTAAAGGGCTCTCAGGAGAAGTCAAGTCGGAACGGGAGCTGGAGCAGGGAGCCGGCGGAGCTCCAGACGAGAGCCGCGGCCGCCGTCCCGGAGCTCAGTGTGATTGGAGCCACGGGATGGCAAGAGGTGAGTCCCAGGGAGCGAGGAAGGACGAGACCCAGAGCACAGCAGAGGCCCCGTCGGCAGGCGGCTGTGGAGACGTGGAGACGGTGCGCTTGGAGAAGAGAGGAGGCGCTGAGTTCTGAGAGCCCTCCCTGTGGGCCGGCGCCGTGCACAGCTGGCCGGCGGCATCAGCGACCCTGCCATGTGCCGGGCAGTATTGCGCACGCCGGAGCAGCATCGAGCGTGCAGAGGCGTGTCGAGCGTGCAGAGGCGTGCCGAGTGTGCCGGGCAGTATCGAGCGTGCAGAGGCGTGTCGAGCGTGCAGAGGATGTGTCGAGCGTGCAGAGGATGTGTCAAGTGTGCAGAGGCGTGTCGAGTGTGCAGAGGCGTGTCGAGTGTGCAGAGGCCGTGTCCGTGCAGAGGATGTGTCAAGCGTGCAGAGGCGTGTCGAGCGTGCAGAGGTGTGTCGAGCGTGCAGAGGCGTGTCGAGCGTGCCGGGCAGTATCGAGCGTGCAGAGGCGTGTCGAGCGTGCCGGGCAGTATCGAGCGTGCAGAGGCCATGTCGAGCGTGCAGAGGCGTGTCGAGTGTGCAGAGTTGAAGTTAGAAGGTTGTTTTCGGGATTGTCTGTAAGACGTAAATATTGATGTCTTCTCGTTCAGTTGTGCGAGACCAGGCATGGCAGGTCTAAGCCCGTTCAGTCTTCCCACCCTAGCTCTCCTGCTGAAGTCCGGCCGACGCTGGTGCGAGAATACCCTGGCGTAACCAGACAGGCCTGCCCCGAGTTCCTGCCCTGGGAGAAGAGCCGTGGTGGCGTGCCGATTCCCAGCCAATCCGGTTTCTCATGTCTCTTCTCTAATGAAGACATCGGTGAGGAATAGACGCTTGTTTATTGGAATAATTGTTTAGATAAACTTTTTTAGCTAGAGCTACCACCTTTGAGTCTTTATGAAACTATCACGTACTGGTGGTTTCTTTTTTTAAAGAGGGTTTTGTCTTAGAGCACATGTGCTCACCGGAGAGAGACAGAGACAGAGAGACAGACAGTGAGAGGGAAAGTGAAAACCACCCCCTCAGGATAGTGGCCACACGACAACCCCTTCTCCTCCTGGGACCTTGGGCACGCACATGCGCCCAGCGTGACGTTGAAGCCACCGGGTCTGGGGCTCGGCCTGTGGTCCGCCTGTGGGAGCCCAGTGCCATTACTGCTGTGCCATCTCTGGTCCCAGCGGTTGTCCCTAGCCGAGAATCTGACCAAAGCTGTGAATTCCTGTCCCAGGAAAATGCCTCTGAGACGAAGTGGGACGTCGCCCTGGCGGGATGGCGCGCATTCGGCCCTCGGGCACGCTCTGCGGCAGGGCTGCGGCTCCGTGTGGTCAGGCCTCAGTGGGAGCTACCTGCAGCAGCGGGCACGCCCAGCCACCCGTGCGGGGGCCGGGGACTAGTGTGTAGGAGAGGAGCGTGCCGGGCGGGCCTGGAGGAGTGCTGCAGGGCCGAGAAGGGCCTCCCGAGGGGCGTGCGAGGAAGTGGGGACACTTCGTGTCACAGAGGCCGAGCCAGGGGAGCATCTTGAGAAGGAGGCAGTTGGCAGCCGAGGGGCTTGGAGAAGACGAGAGAAGCGAGGGCTGCGAAGACCCCACGGTGCCGGCCTGCTCTGCGTTAGTGCCCCATCGCCCCGGCCCACGGGGTCGTGTGCAGGTGCGGCATGCTGCGTTCCGGAGGCCGGCCCTGCTGGGAGCTGTCGGAGATCGCCCCTCCCTGGGGTGGCCTTGCACCTGCTGAGGGTGCCTGTGCCAGGGGGCTGTGACCTACAGACCACTGGTGCCCCTGCAGCTGCTTTGTTAAGGGTGGGTGGGTCTTTCTTTTTCCTTTCCCTTGAGTTTATTTTGTATTTCTTTCGTGAAGGGTGAGACAAAGAGTCGCGTACCCTGGACAGCCCCTCGGCCTGTCAGGGTCACAGTACCCAAACGCAAGCCTCCTTGTATGGCAGCCCTGGCAGCCGGCACCGAGTGGTGGTTGCGGAGGAGGCAGGGGAGGCTGGCCCAGCGTTCTGGCTGCCCTGTGCCCAGGCGAGGTCCCAGCCCAGACAGCAAGGCTGTGGTGGAGAGCACGGCCCCTCTGCCACCCTCTAAGCTTCACGGAAAACCGAGCTCGCTTGTTGTTACAGGAGACGCCTTAACACTTGTTTTTCTCACAGGGCTAGGGGTTTGGACGTAACAGAGGGGTGTCCTGGCTGTCTTCGGAGCACGTTCTCCGTGTGTGCAGAGCCCACCAGGCCCAGCCGTGACCGTGGGCTCCTCGTTTAGCTTTTACACACTTGGAACTTGTCCTTTTCATTCTTTAGCTTGCTTATTTTGGGCAGCTTTTGAACTGCCCAAGGTGCATGCACTTGCCAGAGAAGGCAGGTAAGGGGGCCCCCGTGGGGCCACACTCCACAGCCCCGTCCCCACCCTCCCTCCCCCAGGTTTCGGGCACACACCCACACCTGGCGCTCCTCACGGGTCAGGTCTGGGACTTGAACCACACAGTAGGCCCTGCAGGATCCAGATGCCTTAACCACCCAGGCCACAGCGTAAGCCCTGCACTTTTTTTTTTAAGCTTCAGTTTTGTTTTGTTTTTTTACCAGAGGGCACGTGCACTTGTGGGGGAGAGAGAGCACGCGTGAGCGAGCACGTGCACCAGCAGAAGTCCCCATGACGGGCTCGTGCACAGCCCTTCCCCTGTCTGTGTGTCTGGCTCTTGGGCGTGCATACTCACGTGCACTTGTGGGGGAGAGAGAGCGCGCGAGCGAGCACGTGCACCAGCAGAAGTCCCCATGACGGGCTCGTGCACAGCCCTTCCCCTGTCTGTGTGTCTGGCTCTTGGGCGTGCGTACTCACGTGCACTTGTGGGGGAGAGAGAGCGCGCGAGCGAGCACGTGCACCAGCAGAAGTCCCCATGACGGGCTCATGCACAGCCCTTCCCCTGTCTGTGTGTCTGGCTCTTGGGCGTGCGTACTCACGTGCCCAGCGTGCTCCTCAAGCTGCCGAGGCTGGGGTTCGAACCATTGCTGGCCATGGGGGAGCCTGCTCCCAGTCCACAGTGCTCACCCACGACACTGCAGGACTGGCCCCTTCCACGATTTACTTGAAGAGAGCAAGGTGAGGGACCAGCAGTTAGCATGATGGCTATGTCACTGGACTCCCACATAGTCGACCACAGTTCAGGTCCCAAACTCGGCGGCTTAAACTCATGCCGGGCGTGTGTGCATGCCTGCCCAAGATCCCAAGAGGAGAATGGAGGAGAAGGGATTGCAGTGTGGTCATCCCCCTGGGGAGTGATTTCTCACTTTCTATCTGTCTCTCTTTCTCTCTCTGGCGAGCGCACGTGCCCTATAGCAAAAACCTGTCAAAAATAAATAAAAAGAGCGAGCGAGGTGACACCTGAGAGCAGGGCCGCTGAGGTGCCTGCTCTGGCCTCGCACCGCCACGCCCGCCTCCCGAGGCTCCGCCTCCCGTGCCTTTCAGTCCCACTCTTCCTGGTGTGAACGTGCCCTTTTGCCCAAGCTGGAGTAGGAGCTTTCTCAGCTCTGCCCTGTTTCAGCCTTCCGGGGGCCTTTGAGTCTGGATCGCACCACGGAGACTGTGTCCGTGCTCTGGCCAGTGTGGGAGGACGGCTGCGGGGCGTGTGTGCGGTGGCCTCGTCACTCTGCGAGGGCCAGTCTCTGAGCGGACTGGGCTGCACAGCGGCCAGTTCTGTCTGCCTGTCCAGTTCCTGCCTTCCAGCCTTTTGTGGCACGGCGTCCTGGTTTCTGAGAGTGTAGCTCCCCTGAAGTCAGTCGCCTGCTGCAGGCGGGTGCAGCCGGGGCCAGTGCCCGTGCGTTGCCGAGGGGCTGTGAGTGCGACTGTAGCTCACTCGTTCCGAGCGACTCTGGCTGGCCTCAGCAGCATGTGCCTGTGAGTCAGCCTCAAGACCAGCAGCGAGGAGGCGAGAAATCAGCCCTGGGGGGTGGCCACACCGCAGACCCTTCTTCGTCCCCCTCAGGGTTTGGGGCATGCATGCGCACGTGCCTGCGTGAGTTTCACGATGTTGGGCCCAGGACTTAAGCCTCAGTCAGCCATGTGGGAGTCCAGTGCCCTAACCGCCATGCCACCTGCTGGTCCCCAGCATATTTCTTAACAGAAACTTAGGTTTTTTTGGTGATTTTTCTCACCAAGCTGCTCGTTTCTTTACTGATTTAAATGGCAATTTTTTTTTTAAGAGAGATTTTTGCCATAGGGGACATGTGCTCACTGGAGAGACAGAGACATAGGCAGTGAGAAATCATCCCCAGGGGAGACGGCCACGTCGTAATCCTTTCTCCGGGATTTCGGGCATGTGTGCACATGTGCCCAGCCTGCCTCTCCAACCGCCCTAGTTGAGTGATGTAGCCGTTACGCCGTCTGTTGGTCCCTTAAATGGAAACATTTTAAAATAGGTGTAATTGATGACAATAGAAGTATAAAATTTAACAGGACGTTTGCAGACATACATGAGACCACCACCAGAGTCAAGATGCTAAGCATGTCCGTCATCCCCAAAAGCTTCCTGGAGGCCCTGGTAGCCTCACCTTCCCGTCGCTCCCCGCCCTCTCCTCCCCAGTGACCAGTCTGCTCTCTGTTACTGTGGGCTGCTGCCTGTCCTGTGTGCAGTGGGGTCACACCGTGTGCTCTGTCTCCACGCCCTGCTGTGGCTCGAGCTCACTCTTGTTGCTGGGGTAGGATTCTGTCGCATGCATGTGCTGTCAGCTGTTCATCCATTCATAGCCTGGAGGACTTCTGGGTCATTTCTGGGCTCTGGCTGTTAACGCAGCTGGAAAGAGCAGGTGTGCAAGTCTCCGAATGCGTATCATCACCTTTTCTCTTGGGTCAGTACCTGGGAGCGGGATGGCTGAATCGCGTAGTGGTTATGCCAGTCTGCCGCTCTGTACTCCACCAGCAGTGCGCGAGGGTTTCCGTCCCTGTGTGTCCTCGCCAGCACTGAACCTCGTCTTTCATTCCAGCTGTTTGAACAGACGTGTGCTGTGTCTCAGGTGTACTGTGCGCTCCCCAAGTGGCCAGCGAGGTGAGGACTGGTGTGTACTGCCGTCTGCATGCTGGGTCTCTGGTCTGTTCAAGCCCAGGTTTTTGGACCGGGTGGTTTCCTTCTCAAGTTTTGTGAGCTCTTTGATATGATTTGGATACGAGTCCTTTATCAGGTCAAGGTTTTGCAAAAATGTTCTCCCAATTAGTGACTTTTCTTTTCACCTTCTTTGTTTGTTTGTTTTGCTATAGGGTATGTGTGCTTGGCAGAGAGGGCAAGAAAGAGAAGTCATCCCCCAGGGGGATGCTGTGCCGCAGTTCCCTTTCCTCCATCTCAGGGAGACCCCGGGCATGCACGCACGCACGCACACGCTCCAGGCGTGCTTTTCCAGCGTGCTTTCCCAGGTCCAGGACTCGAGCAGCTCAGTGGCCACGTGGGGTCCAGTGCTGTAACTGCCGCTCCACCTGCTGGCCCTGTTTGTATATCACCACTGTCTTACCGTGTAGAAGTCTCTGGGCCAGCCTGTGGCCCAGTGGGTAAGGCAGCTGGATCCCACATGGCTAAATACATGGTTTGAGTCCCAGAACCATGAAAAACATGCTTGGTGCTGCATGTGTGCCCAAAATCTGGAGAGGAGAGTGGAGGAGAAGGGACTGTGGTATGGCCATCCCTCTCAGGGGGTGCTTGCTTGCTTTCTCTCTCTCTCGCACTCTGTCTCTACAGCAAATTTTCAAAACAGACCAGAAAACAAAAGTTTATTTATTTCATGAGCAAGAGCGAGAGACCAAGATGGAGTTCCGGCACCTCCATCAGGCCCTGGCACTGCGGCCCCCACCCCCCGGCCTTCGGCAGCCCAGATCACGGGAACACGTGTGCCGGGCGGGCTCAGGGAGGTCCCGGACATGAACTGGCAGCCTTCCCACCTGGGGCGTCCTCGGTGCCCACTGTGGCCCCAGCGGGCTCTCGGTTAAACGAAACCTGCCCCGTCTCGCTCATCGTTGTGAACCCACGTCAAACTGTGGGAAGGTGCCTTTTTTAGTTTTTTGCTACAGGGCAGGTATGTCTCCCAGAGAGACAGAGACGGTGAAGGACAGTGAGAGCTCACCCTGGGAGATGGCCACACTGCAGTCCCATCTCCTCCAGTCCCCTCCTGGGATTGTGGGCGTGCACATACTCATGCCTGGTGTGATTTTCAAGCAGCTAGGTCCAGAATTTAAACCTCAGTCGGCCACATGGGAGTCCAGAGTCTTAACCACCACCTGCTAGGTGGCCCTAGAAGACACCATTTTTATCTGTCGGGTGGGGAGAGGAAAAATTTGAATTTAAGGTTTCTTACCTGCGGTTCAGTCTGGGTAGTTCCTGGCGTCACTGCCATCGGACATGGCTGGGCGCCAGGGGACCTGCCGGTGGTCTAACCCAGGGTATCTCTGGGGCCTGGACTTCCTACACACAAGGTGAAATAACTGGTTTAGTGTCCTCTACTAATATTTTTAAAGACTTACTTAATTTATTCACTGTTGTTATTATTTTTCAGTTTGCTATAGGGCACATATGCTCCTACCAGAGAAAGAGAGAGAAGGAAAGTGAGAAAGCAATCCACCAGGTCTGGGACTCAAACCACTGTCAGCCGTGTGGGAGTCCAGCACCCTCGCCACACGTCACCTGCTGGCCCCAGTCTGCTGCAGACTAACAGCTGCCCATTGTGGGTCAGTCTTGGCCGGCCGACGGCCCTCCCTCTGAGCTGTGCTCCTGCCTCCTCGCGTGCCCGCCCGCCCTCCGCTGCTGCCCTGCTCGTCACGGTGCATTTCCCTGTGCTGTTTCCTGCGTCTTTGTACCTTCTCAGAGTTTCTTGAGCTTGCTTTGGGGTGCAGTTCAGTTACCTTGAGAGTCGCTCTCACGGTTTGTCAGGTGGGTCTAGAACAGTGCTTCCTGCCAGACTCGTTACTCCCCACTGGGAGGGGAGGCCTTTCTGAGGGCTCCAGCTCGTGGCCTGTGCGCTGGGCGTGCTTCAGGCCGGCTGCGGGAGCGGGCTCCGGTGAGCAGGGGCACTGCCCCGCCCTCCTCCGTACTCCTGCACGGGCAGCACTCGGTGCTCTGCTGCGAGCCTGAAGGGGCCGCTCCTCTCCGGGCGCTCTCAGCAGCTCTGTGCTCTGAGTGGGCCCCAGCAGAGGCCGTCCCATGTGGGCTGGGCTCTGTCTCTCCAGCTCAGGGAGCCCTGGGCTTGCTTTACCTTCTGGTATTCACGGCCTCAGCCAGGGACCGTTGCCTTCTGTTGGCTGATTTTAGTGTTTTGAAACGATTGTTTCTTGTATTTTGTTTGATTTGTTACTTCTTTATTATTATTATTATTATTACTTTGGTTGTTTGGGTGACGGGGACAAGTCTGGCCGGGAGGGAAGTTCCTCCCTCGCACAACTCTGCCCATGAAGCTTTCGTGCTGGACTTTCACTGAGCCTGGGCCGCGACGGCCAGGGCTCTTCTCCCTGCCGGCAGCTGTGTGTGCATGAGCCGTGGTGAGCTCACACTCCAGCCCGAAGCTGGAGGACCCTTTTGGTATTAAGCTGACCTCCGGCCTCCTTGCTGCTGGGGATTCCTTGTGGTCGAAACCGATGGTAAGCAGCAGTTTTATAGATCCCCGGTGTTGTGATTTTATCCTCAAAATTAAGAAGACAGAGCAAGAGCAACACCATGGCACTGAGCAGAGGACCCTGAGAATGAGCTATCACAGAGACTCGTGCTCAGGAGAGAGTATGAGTGAGACCGTAGCCCAGCCACAGCCTGAAGAAGTAAAAGGAGCCAGAGAAAAACAGCGGCAGAGAGAGCAGGAGAGCCTACGGTGCTTGGGAAGCCCTGCGTAGGGTCTCGGCTGTAGCGGGGCCTAGCACAGCGGTGTGCTGATGTTTCTAAAGACATTTTACTGTGTCTTGTTACACTTGTCCTCATTTCAGGGTTCATAACTTCTCCAGCTTTCTCGATTGCCTAGTACCCCTTGGAAACAGCACTGCGATTTCCCCAGCACTGTTTTCCAGCCAGAGAGGAAGGACAGAGGCAGACAGCCACAGCTGGTTGGGAGACCAGGGGTCGGACTCACTGTCCTCCCAGACGCTCACCTGCCTGCTCACACTGTTGTGTAGATACGTAGAAGCGTTGCGAGCTCAGCTCCAGGAGAAGGTGCAGCTGTGTGAGGCCGCCGTGCCGCCTCTGTGCTGTGGTGGTCCCGGGTTTGGGGACGCTCATCCTGACTCCTGTGCCAGGAATCGCATTTTCGATAAAGACCACAGAGGTAAGCATCTACCTTAGTGTAGGTGGGTCTGGTGACAGTAACAGAAAACGCAACGACAGACGTAGCGATAGCGGTGCCGGAGCGATTCTGCTGGCCGCCTACCAGCCCGAGACCGTTAATGACCCTCCGGCGACAACGGTGTGAGGCACTGGGGGTCATTATAGTGGGTTAGATCTCTCCTCAGACTTGTTCCTGTCTCACCCTCGTTTATGCTGAGGAAATACTGGGTCATCGGAAAAGTCAGGACATACTTTTCTATACGAAAAGTGCCACGGCCTTCCAAAGACCCGGTGTTCTGGGTTACTCTACTGTAGAGGCCTTGGGCTCTAGGCCCGCCTCCAACTGGAGACGACGGCATTTGCCTTGGTGGCCTTCGAGGTTAGGACTCTGTCCGGCTGAGGTCCCTGTCTTCCTAATTCTCTAATGGTGTCTGACCCAGACTCACTGCCATCTTCTCCGGTCAGGCTGCCAGGTCTGCCCGAGGGCACTAAGGAAAGTGCAGGCCAGCGTAAGGGCCCCAGGAGTCCTCCCCAGGAAGGGGCCCTTCCTGCACTCACTGATGTTTCGGTACCTGTCCACGCTGACACCCCGAGCTACGTGGTGCAGCGGTCATGTCGGCTCGTGGACACGCCGTCCACGCTGACACCCCGAGCTACGTGGTGCAGCGGTCGCGTCGGCTCGTGGACACGCCGTCCACGCTGACACACCGAGCTACGTGGTGCAGCGGTCGCGTCGGCTCGTGGACACGCCGACACACCGAGCTACATGGTGCAGCGGTCGCGTCGGCTCGTGGACACGCCGTCCACGCCGACACACCGAGCTACGTGGTGCAGCGGTCACGTCGGCTCGTGGACACGACGGAAAGCCTTACCAGTGTTTGTATTCACAATGCCCTGTCTGTGCGGTACGGGTTTCTGTGGAGAGGACTTCACTCGTCCCCGTGCACACCTCTCTGCAGCGTACACGGGCTCTGTGCTCGGTCGTCAGTCCCTGTGACGTCCCCAGGGGGAGCTCACCTCTGCGAAGTGCCATCTGCGTGCGGACGGGGTTTGAAGAATCTGAAGTGAGAGTCTGAAATCAGCTGTCAGCATTTCGACCTTAGAAAACACATTACAGTGTACACAGACGTGTATCTGGAAAGAAATACTGTCCCAGGAGTCGCTGTCTCTAGATGGTAATCATTGTCTCAGTCTCTGCCTTGAGGCCAGCATGGAGAGTCGACGTCCACACTTGTCCCTTCCTGTGATCCGTGTAGAACCTGTTATTTTAAAAAGAAGGTCCGTCAGACAAGTAGTTTCTGGCACTTTGCCTTGCTCCGAGCAGAAGAGGTCAGGAGGGCGCTTTGAGGTGTGCTTTTGAGTCTTGACAGTGTTGGAAAAGTCTGGACGAAGCAGAAGAGAAAGGGATGACATTTGTCTCTGCGTGTCAGTGGCCCTTCCTCTGCCACAGTGGTGGAGCCTCACAGTGAAAGATGACAGGAAGCTGGATTCGCTATGTGGTTCCTTCTGAAGATCTTTTCTCTTCTCTCCTTTTACACTCACTGCCTCTTTCCTATTCATGGCATTGGACACAGGGCTTTTTAATTGTGTCTTTTTTTATCATTGGTAAAAAAAATGGTGAGTAAACCTGTCCTTGGACTATCTGTTATGTTAAATAATTGTGGCTGAGATTTCAGAAGAGAACCTGAGGCCGACTGTGGAGGTGCAGGAGTGGTGGAGGGAAGGGGCACGGATCTGAGGCCGACTGTGGAGGTGCAGGGGTGGTGGAGGGAAGGGGCACGGATCTGAGGCCGACTGTGGAGGTGCAGGGGTGGTGGAGGGAAGGGGCACGGATCTGAGGCCGACTGTGGAGGTGCAGGAGTGGTGGAGGGAAGGGGCACGGATCTGAGGCCGACTGTGGAGGTGCAGGGGTGGTGGAGGGAAGGGGCACGGATCTGAGGCCGACTGTGGAGGTGCAGGGGTGGTGGAGGGAAGGGGCACGGATCTGAGGCCGACTGTGGAGGTGCAGGAGTGGGTGGAGGGAAGGGGCACGGATCTGAGGCCGACTGTGGAGGTGCAGGGGTGGTGGAGGGAAGGGGCACGGATCTGAGGCCGACTGTGGAGGTGCAGGGGTGGTGCAGGGAAGGGGCACGGATCTGAGGCCGACTGTGGAGGTGCAGGGGTGGTGGAGGGAAGGGGCACGGATCTGAGGCCGACTGTGGAGGTGCAGGGGTGGTGGAGGGAAGGGGCACAGATCTGAGGCCGACTGTGGAGGTGTAGGAGTGGTGGAGGGAAGGGGCACAGCTGCTGGAAGCAGTACGTGAGGGCTCTGGCTTTGCGGCCATCTCCCTGGACAGGCCAGGTGTGCCCGTGGGGACGGGGCTGGGGGAGATGGCAGTGGGATGGCTCTGTCAAGGGTCTCTCTCTCTCTCCTCTCTCTCTCTCTCATATGAAGGAAATAAAGTTTAAAAAAAAAAAAAAAAAGATCAAACCCACTTCAAAAAAAAAAAAAAGTCGACCTGAAATCTATTAAAGTCTTGCCTTGGGGACCAACAGTTGCATAATGGCTATGTTGCTGGACTCGCATGTAGTCGACTGCGATTCGAGTCCCGGACCTGGTGGTTTAAACTCACGCCGGGCACATGTACATGTGTGCCCAAGATCCCGAGAGGAGAATGGAGGGGAGGGGATTGCAGCATGGCCGTCCCCCCGGGGGGTGATTTCTCGCTTTCTGTCTCTCTGTCTGTCTCTGTCTTTCTGGTGAGTCTACACACCCTATAGCAAAAAACCTCTCAAAATATTTTAAAAATTAAAAAAAAAAGCCTTGCCTTATTTCACTGTCTAAAAAAAATCTGATGAAGGAGCCAGTAGGCAGTGTGGTGGTGAAGTCACTGGATTCCGACCTGGCTGACCATGGTTCTTGCCCCGGACCCGATGGCTTGAAAGTCACGCCAGGCGTGCTTGCGTCCCCCAAATCCCAAGAGGAGAATGGAAGAGAAGGGATTGCGGCATGGCCGTCCCCAGGTAGGCAGATGATTTCTCACTTTCTCTTTCTCTCTGTCTCTCTCTCCCTCCAGTGGACACACACAACCTGTGGTGCAAAAACAAAACAAAACAAACTGGTGTATGCCATGCCTACAGAGCAAATGAGATAACATTTCCATAGTTGGTATGAAGTTATCATTTCTTCACAGTAATTTACTGACACAAAATATGGAAAGGTTTAGCATCCCTAATTAAAGACCGATACTGGCAGTCTCTTCTCCCTCCTTTCTCTGATGCACGGTGCTGCAGACCTAGATTGTGTCTCAGAAATGCCTGAACTTCTCGTCAGGTTGCTGAAAATAAGAGTCAAAATTACTCCAACAACAGGATTGACCGGTATTTTAGCCAGGTGGGTTTTCCAGTTAAGTCAAAATCCTTGCATGAATGCAGACTGGATGCAGCCTGTAAGTTTTATTTTTATACCTCTGTTGAGGTGATTCATACACCAGACACAGTTCACCCATTTCAAGTGTACAATTCAGGGGCTTTTAGCACACTCTGGTGTAGTCATTACTACTATCGAATTTTAGAACATTCTCATCACTCTAAAAAGAAGCCCTCTTGCCCCAGCAACCCTGCTTTTCAGTATACGTGCCCGGAGAGCTGCCGGGGTCTCACACACCTGCACACCTGTGTTCACGGTACATACCTGGAGAGCTGCCGGGGTCTCACATGGACACCTACACACCCGTGTTGACGGTACGTACCTGGAGAGCTGCCGGGGTCTCACATGGACACCTACACACCCGTGTTCACGGTACGTACCCGGAGAGCTGCCGGGATTTCACATGGACACCTACACACCCGTGTTGACGGTACGTACCCGGAGAGCTGCCGGGGTCTCACCTGCACACCCGTGTTCACGGTACGTGCCCGGAGAGCTGCTGGGGTCTCACCTGCACACCCGTGTTCACGGTACGTACCCGGAGAGCTGCCGGGGTCTCACCTGCACACCCGTGTTCACGGTACGTGCCCGGAGAGCTGCTGGGGTCTCACCTGCACACCCGTGTTCACGGTACGTGCCCGGAGAGCTGCCGGGGTCTCACCTGCACACCCGTGTTCACGGTACGTGCCCGGAGAGCTGCTGGGGTCTCACCTGCACACCCGTGTTCACGGTACGTACCCGGAGAGCTGCCGGGGTCTCACCTGCACACCCGTGTTCACGGTACGTACCCGGAGAGCTGCCGGGGTCTCACCTGCACACCCGTGTTCACGGTACGTGCCCGGAGAGCTGCTGGGGTCTCACCTGCACACCCGTGTTCACGGTACGTACCCGGAGAGCTGCCGGGGTCTCACATGGACACCTGCACACCCGTGTTCATCGGAGCACCTTTCCTAGTAGCCCAGAGTGGAAGCAGCCTGCGTGTCCATCGGCGGAAGAAGGACGGACAGGTGCAGGCTGTGTGTGCGGGGAGACGGCTCCGCCTTAGCAAGGGAGGGGGCTGTCACCTGCTGCAGCCACGTGCTGTGTGATCGAGGCCACTCCTGGGAGGCACTGAGAGGGGACAGTTTCCAGGAGCTCGGCCAGGAGGAAGGGGGCTGGACTGATGGCTATGGAGTTTCAGTTTGGCAGGATCAAAGAGATTTTGGAGATCTGATTGACAATAATGAAAATACATGAAGTGCTACTGAACTCTACAGTGAAAAATGGTTACCATGGTAACCGTTTTAGTGGCCACTTAGTGACTGTTTTAGTTTATATATGAGTGTGCGTGTGTGTATATATTATTATTTCTTTCTTATTAACCACAAATAGCTTTTTTAAAAAATTAAAAATCTAGGGGACAGCATGAAGTCCCCCCTCAGTACGTTTTGTGACTAGATTGTTTCATTTAGCATGGTTTCAAGACTCACCTTTGCTGTATTGTGTGTTAGTACTCGATTGCATTCTATTGCTAAACAGGTCTTCCTTCTCTGGGTGCTTCATGTTTTACTTACTGCTGCATCAGTCGATGGACATTCGGACGGTTCCTACCTGTTAGGATAATGCCGTGGGGTTTGTTTACAGCTGTCTGTGTGACCCCGTTCTCACGTACCTCTCGTCTATACCCAGGGGTGGAGTTGCTAGGTCATAGTGGCAGCTCTGTAGTTTTAAGTTTTTGAGACCTGCACGCTTTTCCAGGGTGGCCGCACCATTTTTATGTTCCTATCAACACTACGTAGCTACTCCGAGTTCACACCCTCACTGACACATCACTGCCGTCTGACTAGAGCCGTCTTGGTGACTGCAGAGTAGGGCCCGTGGGTCGGCCTTTTCCTGCCGGCACCGAGCGTCTTTTACCATGTTAGGGCCACTGGGGCACCTCTCGCAGAACTCTTTCCAGGTCTTTTTCCCAGTCTGTAATTGGGTTATTTGTCTTTTTATCATTGAGTTAAAGGAGTTCTGAATGTATTCTGCTTCTAAGTCTCAGCAGACGTGGGACTTGCAAATACTTTCTCCCATTCTGGGGGTTACCTCCGCTTTCTTGATGGTCTCCTTTGCAGGACAACAGTTTATGGCTCTGATGAAGTGTGAGTAACCCAGCTTTTCCCTTTGTGGTTTGTGCTTTGTTGTCATATCTAAGAAGCCATCTCCTAATCCCAGGTCACGGAGATTTACTCTCACATGTTGTAAGCTTTTCTATTTAGGCTTCTAATCTATTTTGAGTCAGTTTCTGTGTTTGGTGTTAGTACAGGTCTAAACTTTTCAAAGTGGATGACCAGTGTCCCAGCACCGTTTATTGAAAAGACTATTATTTACCCTGTTCAATTGACCATAAATGTACTTTTCCTTATGAATTCTTCATGCTATTTCATTGATTTATGTTTATCCTTCAGCCAATACAATCTGTTTTGATTTTTGTAGCTTCGTAATAAGTTTAGAAGTTGAGAAGTGTGAGACTTCTACCTTTGTTCCTCTTTTTCAAAATTATTTTGCCGTTCTGAATCCCTTGCGTTTTCTTATGAATTTTAAGATTACCTTCCTGTAAGGGACCCGGCTGGAATTCTGATAGAGATTGCATTAAATCTGGTGATTAACTTTTTGAGACTATTACTGCTTTCTGATCCATGAACATGGGATGGCTTCCCAGTTATTTAAGTCATCTTTGACTTATTTTAAGGCTATTATCTTTATATTTGGTCTGATACCAAATCATTACAACAGGGTCTTTCACTTTTCATATCAGTTTTTTCTGAGGTTCTATTTTTAAAATTTTTTAAATAATTTCTGTTTACATTTACTTATTTTTTAAAAATAATTCTTTAACTTTATTTATTTTTAAATTCGACCAGAGAGAGAAAGGGAGAGAGAGAGAGTGAAAGTGAGAAAGCAAGCCTCCAGGTCTGGGACTCGTACTATGGTCAACCATGTGGAAGTCTAGTGCCCCTAACCACGCCACTTGCTAGCCCCAGATAATTTCTATTTACATTTAATTTACAACTTTGTGGGGTACGACCTGGAAGTTCAAAGCATGCATGCAGTGTATAATAATCAAATCAGGGCTATTACCATATTCATCATTTCAACAAAGAACGCCACAATATAATGTATACTTTCAATTCTTACCCTTTTTTGATAACATCCTCCCAAAAAGGAAGAAATTGTTTTTAATTGCCAGAGGACTTGTCACTCGCTAGAGGGGGACAACCCAGGGGAGCGTGGTCACGCCACAGTCCCTTCTCCATTTCTCCATCCTGTCAGGGTTTGAACACATACATGCATGGGCCCAGTGTATTTTTCAAGCCTCCAGGGCTGAGATTTTTTTTTTTTTTTTGAGAGGTTTTTGCTATAGGTCGTGTGCGCTCACCAGACAGACAGAGAGAGACAGAGAGACAGAAAGCGAGAAATCACCCCCCAGGGGGGATGGTCACGCCGCAATCCCTTCTCCTCCATTCTCTCAGGATCTTGGGCACGCACGCACACGCGCCCAGCGTGAGTTTTAAGCCACCGGGTCCGGGACACGAACCGCGGTCGACTACGTGGGAGTTCAGTGACATAGCCATTACGCTAACTGCTGGTTCCCCAGGGCTGAGATTTGAACCATGGTCCAGCAATGGTCAATATCGTGGGACCTGGCTTCTTAACTACTAGGCCATGGGGCCAGCCTAAAGTCGTCTAATGTCTTTCAACAACGTTTTATAGTTTTCACAGTGTAACATTTGCACTTATTTTGTTAAATTTACCCCTCAGTACTTTATTGATGCCATTACAAATGCAAGTTGTCTTGCTGCTTTTTAGATTGTTTATCTCGAGTGTATGGAAGTACAGTTGAATTTTGCGTTCATTAGTTCTAATAGGTTTTTAGAGGACATTTTAAGATTTTTAATACATCAGACCTTGTCATCTGTTTGTACAGATCATTTTATTTTCTTTCTGCTCAACTCAGCCTTTTATTTACAAAGAATTATTTATTTTACTTTATTTTAATTTGACCAGAGAAGGACAGAGGGAGAGAGAGAGAAAGTGAGAAAGCAAGCTGTCAGGTCTAGGACTTGAACCATGGTCAGCCATGTGGGAGTCCAGCACCCTTCACCACTATGCCACCTACCCGCCCCCCTTTTATTTACTTTTAACTAATTGCCCTACCTAGAACATCCAGCACAATATTCTCTACAAATGGCAACCCGGGTGAGGTGGTGGCCATGGGCTCCGTGGCCCACCAGGCAGGCAGCGGGTGCCCACGCAGGCCACGCTCCATCCCAGTCACTGAGAGCGACCTGCTTGAGTGCGAAATCTGGACCCTGTGGGTCGGCCGGGAATGAGGACAGCCGGGAGGCCGTGGCCTGCGAGCAGTGGGGGGCTGTGACCAGTAGATGACGATCTTGGAGAAAACTTGGCAGGGCATCCGCATCGCTCCGAAGTGGACATGCTGGGCCTCTCGGGGCGACTGGCACGGCGAGGAAGTCCCCTCGACGGCAGCACGGGTTTTCCACACGTGATGTCTGCAGCCCCTCCGGCCTGACCCACGTTCTCTGCTGAGAAGGTCTCCGTCGGCAGGAATGCTGGCAGGCCTTGGGCACTGCCCTCATCTGGCCGACTGGGGAAAGGTTGGGGAGGGCGAGGACCAGCACGGTCGCATGTCTAGGACGGAGGAGGTGCGGCTTTTCCTGCGGGGCTGCTGAGGGCGTGGGTCTGCGCCCTGGGCTCGGACGCCGTGGGCTCCCTGCACGAGGGTTCCAGTGGCCTTCCCTGGTGTGGTCTGCCTGGATTTCCCTCAGCGGTCAGGTTCTGGGTGCAGTCAGGTAGCTGCTCTGGGACGTGACTAATAGGGATTTTAGTAGCAGCTTTCAGGGAAGAGGAAGGAAAGTGATTTCTTCCTGAAGTTTTGGAGTATTGCTAAGACTTGCTGGTGGGTCCGTCTCTGGAGAGGCGAAGGCCTCGAACAACATGGGGCAGTGCCTTGGTACCTCGATGCCTCCTAGGCGGTCATCTACTGCACGTCTGGTTCGGGTGAGACAGTACGGCAGGGCAGAAACCATGGGCTGGGGTCAGAGCTCTAGGAATGTGGGCCGCGCCCTGGCTGAGGGGCAGACCCGCTCTGCAGGACACTCCAGGCTGGGCAGCGCGCCCTAGTCCAGCACACAGCCTCCGGCCCTCCACCACTGCCTGTGACGTTGCGTCACTAGTTAATATTTAGCTTTTGAGAATTCTTTTTCTTTAAGTAGCCTTGCCTCTGAGAAAATACTCAGGCTGGCCCCGTGGTCTAGCCGTTAAGGGAGCCAGATCCCACACAGCTGACCACGTGGTTCAGATCCCAGTCCCTGCTTGGAAAACATGGCGGGGAAGAAGGGAGGCCTGCGTGTGTGTTCCAGCATGTTGGGGGTCGTCCCGGATGGTACTCAGTGGTTGGGGGGTGTCCCGGATGGTACGTAGTGGTCGGGGGGGGAGGGGGGTGTCCCGGATGATACATAGTGGTGGGGGGAGTCCCGGATGGTACGTAGTGGTCGGGGGGGGGGGAGTCCCGGATGGTACTCAGTGATCGGGGGTGTCCCGGATGGTACATAGCAGTGGTCGGACCCAGTGGGTGAACCCTCATCTTTGGCTCCCAGCCTGACGTCATTGTCATCTCCCATGACTGCCACGACCTCGACTGCTTCTCCAAAGGAGAAAGTGAAGATAAGTGTGAGATCTTTTTTTTAATTAAAAAAATATATATTGGGAACCATTAGTTAGCGTAATGGCTATGTCGCTGGACTCCCACGTAGTCGATCGCGGTTTGCGTCCCGGACCCGGTGGCTTAAAACTCACGCCGGGCGCGTGTGCATGCGTGCCCAAGATCCCGAGAGGAGAATGGAGGAGAAGGGATTGCGGCGTGGCCATCCCCCCGGGGGGTGATTTCTCGCTTTCTGTCTCTATGTCTCTCTGTCTGTCTGGCGAGCGCACACGCCCTATAGCAAAAAAAAAAAAAAAAAAAAAAATATATATATATATATATATAGTTTTATGTGAACTCTTGTACACACCCACTCCCATACATCACCTTGCCTGTGAAGTGCTGCTCCAACGTGAGTCCGTTCCTCACCAGCCCAGCTGGGCATTCCGTTCGCATCGTCACCCACAGGTAAGGACCCACTTCTCTGTCCCACAAATGCCTTGCAAGTCTGAGCTCTTGCAGGGTCACCCTGTGGGCACTGGCAGAAGCCGCGGGAAGAGGCGAGTCAGTGGAGTACCAGGGCTGACAGCACACACCTGTTCGTAAGCACAGGGGAGGGTGAAGAGGCCGTGTGGGACGACTGGCATTCTCTGAGCACAGGAACTGCAGCTACAGGAGAAGGTCCGAGCTGTGTCGGATAATGTTGGGCTGAGTGTAACGAGAACAGGGCCAGGGTCATTTTTATCACAGGATACATGTCACCTGGGGTCAGCAGGTGGTGCAGTGCTTAAGGAGCTGGCCTCTCAGGTGGCCTGCCACGGTTCAAGTCCTGGACCTGGTGGCTTGAAACTCGTGCAGGTGTGTGCGTAGGCATGCCCACAATCTTGAGAGAAGAATGGAGCAGAAGGGGGTGGTGACGTGGGCATCCCCCCGGGGGGGAGTTTCTCACTTTCTGTCTCTTTGGCACACACCCTATAGCAAAAATCTCTTAAAAAAATACAGATATATCCCGCGACCCCCTCGTCCAGGGGACCTGCCTGGTGAGGCCGTCTCCATCCAGCAGCAGGACTCCTCAAGCCTGGCTCTGCGACTCCTGACTCAGCCGTGGAAGGCTTGGTGGAGGAGCAGCAGGTCCACACTGCAGCTGTGTTTGAAGTCCTTGTGCGCCCGCAGCACGGCGTCTGCTCCTGTGGCACGTGTGCACTGCAGGTGGCGGTGCTCGGGCTTCAGGGCAGCAAGAACCCTCAAGTGTGGCCCAGGAAGCCATCGCCAGTGTCCAGCTTCTGGAAGACCCTCAGCAGAGCAGCTCGTTCAGAAGTGCCTGCACTCAGCCTGCTCGCTGGCCAGCAGCCAGAGGGCTCTGCCCAGCTCTGTTCCTCTGTGCTGCCACTGCGTGTGGGACACCAGCACAGGATCCCAGAGGACGCCCCGGAAGAGGTCACCGAGAACGCAGATACAGTGCCATACTGGCCAAAGTTCCTGCAGGACCGGGGAGAGACCCAGTTCAGACACTGGACCCTCAGTCACCAGCTCTGCAATTCGATGAATTCCTCCAGAATGTCAGGAACGGGACCCGACCTCTGGCAGCCTTTGGGTGGCCTTGCCCCAGCAGCCACTACAGGAGGAGGTGACGTCACCGGTGTGCCCCCATCTGTCAAGACTCTGAGCCGCCAGCCGGCTGAGGTGGAGCCCTGCAAGGCGGTGGTGACGTAGTGCGAGGTCGGGTCGGGGGACCGGGGTCATACGCACCTAACCTTCTGCTGAAGCCAGACCAGGCCAGCCCTGAGCCGTGGCTCAAGCTGGGGTGCTGGTGCAGCCGGGCGTCCTCCGAAAGGCTGACCGGTGCTGCCGGCTCTCGGCCGGAGGCGTCCCTGCGCACGCTCATTTTGCCAGAGCAGTCCCCTCAGCTCAGCCACTGTCACGTCTCCTGGTGCTCACTCAGCCAGGCCCCGACCTGGGCCGTGGCTGACCTGGACTTGCAGCCCTCCTGTCCCGCCCCAGCATTGCCCCGCGAAGCCCCTTCTCTCCTTTACTCTTCAGGACGGCTGTGGGTGCGTGGCCCCAGGTTCAGAGCAGCCCTCCTGTCCCGCCCCAGCATTACCCCGCGAAGCCCCTTCTCTCCTTTACTCTTCAGGACGGCTGTGGGTGCGTGGCCCCTGGTTCAGAGCAGCCCTCCTGTCCCGCCCTCCTGCTTTGCTGTCTGGTCCAGCACAGGCGTGGGCCTGGGCATCAGCCTTTGAGTGGGGGGCCAGTAGCCGATTCCCTGGCTCCTGCCCAGCCTGGGCAGATGCCTACAGCACTGGGGGGCTGAATTCCACACTCCCGCTGGGGTAGGTGGCAGGAGAGAGGTGGTCCGGCGGGGGTGGCCCTGGGGGCGTTCTGGTCACCTCAGTTGCCGCCGTAATAAAAGTGCACTTTTTGGGAAAGAAAAAAACACAAAACAAAAAACCAAACAAAGGGAAAAAGGCAAAACTGACACCCTTTTGTTCTGTGCTTTCCTCTGTGTGCTGTCGGCCGAGCTTTCCCGGGGTGCCCTTTATCACAGCAGACGCTGGTTTGTCGGGTGCGCCCCACACTCTGCTATCTGTTCTCTTTCCTGCTCACACCACGTATTGCATGATTGCTCTTCGGGTGATAAACTCAGCGTGCCCCTGGAATAAGCTGCCTTGGTGTTTATTTGCTTTAGGTCTTTACAGCAAGGGTTTGCCCGTTCCGTTCTCTGTACCGGGTTAGTGTTCTGCACCTGCCAGCTGACTTGCCTGACGCCCGTAGTAGAGTGGTGGTGAGGTCGGGTCTTGCAGAGGGATAGAAACGGCTCGAGTCTTCTAGGCTCAGCCTGGGGGTACCCATTTCAGGGGAGAACGCGGGTGTTCTTGCGCTGTAACTCGGGCGTCTGTTGTCAGACCAGAGAATGCCGGGGTCGCTCTCGTTACCGGACAGGAAGGCTGCCTCAGGCCTCCGTGCTTTCACCGTGGCATCCCGTGAAGCTGGGTGCAGGAGCTTTCCTGATTGTACACGTTTGTGAGACCACAGTTGTGAGGGCAGATTCTGCCGTGTTCAGTGCTAGCAGAGACCTGGAGGGAAGAGGAGCCGGAAGGGAGCGTCTGAGCCTAAATGAGGTAGGCTTCTGTCTCTGGAGCAGGGTGGGGGAACGCGATTAAATTTGGACCTGCAATTTCAGATAGGGTGGAGGGTAGGCATTTCAGTCAAAAATGATTAAATAGGAGTGAGTGCGTTCCAGGCCAGCCACTAGCATGGCTGGTTAAGGTGGCTGTGTCCCACATGGCCAACTGTGGTTCAAGTCTCAGACTCGGTAGCTCAAAACACACTGGCTGGAGCGTGTGTGTAGATGCCCAGAATTCCGAGGAGGAGCGGGAGAAGGGACTGGGGCGTGGCCATCCCCCGGGGATTTCTCTCTTCTCCTGTCTCTCTTCCCCCGTCTCTGACTCTCTGAGGAAGGCACATACCTGGTGGCAAAAACTAAATTAAAAAGCAGCATGAAAGAAGAGGTCATCTTTATACCCCACATCCTCCTTCGGCTGCACCAAATGTCTCTGCTCCTGCTGACCACCAAGGCCCCGAGCACTCCTGGTCTCACCCTCTGTCTGTGCACCTGAGCAGGACTGTCGCCTTCGCCCCTAACACAGGACTCGAGGCGCGGCTCCGGTGCAGAGGCAGGCAGTGCCTGTCGGACCCAGGACGCGGCACCAGCTCCCCTCTAGCCCCTGACACTTGGCCTCCCCTCACCAACTTCGACGGCCTTTGCCGCTGCTTCTCCCTTTCCTGCGGTCTCCCCGGTGCCGGGGCGCCCAGACCTCAGCCCGCACCCCGTTCAGGCTGCTGTCTCCCGGCACTGCCCCACGGACGCCCCTGGCTTCGGCTTTTCTGCTGGGCCCCACGCTCGGCCCTGGAAGCCACGTGCCCTTTGCTCATCCTGTGTCAGGTAATGGCAGCCACCCTGCCACCAGCCATCGTTACAGAGGTCAAAGCCTTGGGGACCCATCCCCTTTCCTTCTCCCACCCGTGACCACGGCGATAGCGCACCCGCTCTTTGTCACACGGCTGTGTGCCTCAGAAGGACCCAGACTCGGGCGGGCACTGATGCGGCCTTCTGGGGCCTTTCCTGCGTCTCTGCTTGTGCCCACAGTGGCCCCGGCACAGCAGACAGGGCGGCCTTCCGGGATGGGTGGTTCACTGCGCGGGAGCCGGAGCCCGGGAGCCCGCCAGCTCTACGGGACCTGCACACATGGCCCTTCTGAGCTCCTGTCCCCCGTCCTTGCTGGGCCACTTCAATCTTGTCCTTCGGCATTCCAGCAACACTTGCTTCAGGGCTTTTTCATTGGCTGTTCGCTCTGCCTGGGGACACTGCCCCCGAGATAAGCCCGCTCAGCCGCACCTTGGCGCCTGCCCTCACCCCCGCCCCCCCCCCGGGTTCCCTCCATGACCTCTGCAGGTGCATGGACACTAAATGCTTCGTTAGCGTGTGCTTCCTCTCGGCACGAGCCGGCGCACTCTGCAGGGACAGTGGTTGTCAGTTCGTCCAGCCTCTGGCACTTCAGGCTCTGCCTGGTGTCGCGACAGGCTCTGGGAGACATGGCCACAGATTTGGGAAGGGACAGTGCCGTTCCCTGGGCAGCCTTCTCCCGTCAGTGGGAGGGATGCGAGGCGATGCCACCTGCCCATAGCCCGACACTCCGACCTGCGTCTGCCTGTCTGCTGTGGCATGCTCGGGCCCTCGTGCGTGTGGCCTGCTGTGCTTTCACTTGTGGACAGGGAGGGTGGGGCCAGTTCCCTCTCCAGGGCTCCCGCCCTGAGCGCTGTCAGTAGGCGCAGGTCTAGAGGTCGAAGGGGTGGACGGCTGGCAGTGGACCTGCTCTGGAAGGCAGAGGCAGAGGCAGCCCTGGGTGCGGGTGGCAGCGGCCGACTCGGGTGTGTGACTCTGAGAGGCATGCACGTGAGGGCTTCGGAGGCTCACAGGAGGTGTGTCTCAGGGAACAGCTGTGTGCGAGCTCTGGCCTCTTTCAGCACTGAGAGAAATCTGCTTGTATCCTTGTCAGTGAGTGTGCAGGACCCGGTGATGCGTCCTAGGCTGGCCCACCCCTGGTTCTCCAGCTGCTCTGACTCTGACACCTGCACCCCTGTTCCAGTACACTGCTGGATCATCCCCCAGTGCACTTCTGGATCATCCCCCAGTACACTGCTGGATCCCCAGTACACTGCTGGATCGTCCCCCAGTACACTCCTGGATCGTCCCCCAGTACACTGCTGGATCGTCCCCCAGTACACTGCTGGATCGTGCCCCAGTACACTGCTGGATCGTCCCCCAGTACACTGCTGGATCGTGCCCCAGTACACTGCTGGATCGTCCCCCAGTACACTCCTGGATCGTCCCCCAGTACACTGCTGGATCGTCCCCCAGTACACTCCTGGATCGTCCCCCAGTACACTGCTGGATCGTCCCCCAGTACACTGCTGGATCGTCCCCCAGTACACTGCTGGATCGTCCCCCAGTACACTCCTGGATCGTCCCCCAGTACACTGCTGGATCGTCCCCCAGTACACTGCTGGATCGTGCCCCAGTACACTGCTGGATCGTCCCCCAGTACACTCCTGGATCGTCCCCCAGTACACTGCTGGATCGTCCCCCAGTACACTCCTGGATCGTCCCCCACTACACTCCTGGATCGTCCCCCAGTACACTCCTGGATCGTGCCCCAGTACACTCCTGGATCGTCCCCCAGTACACTGCTGGATCGTCCCCCAGTACACTCCTGGATCGTCCCCCAGTACACTCCTGGATCGTCCCCCAGTACACTGCTGGATCAACCCCCCTAGTACACTGCTGGATCGTCCCCCAGTACACTGCTGGATCGTCCCCCAGTACACTCCTGGATCGTCCCCCAGTACACTCCTGGATCGTCCCCCAGTACACTGCTGGATCAACCCCCCTAGTACACTGCTGGATTGTCCCCCAGTACACTGCTGGATCGTCCCCAGTACACTGCTGGATCGTGCCCCAGTACACTGCTGGATCGTCCCCCAGTACACTGCTGGATCGTCCCCCAGTACACTCCTGGATCGTCCCCCAGTACACTGATGGATCGTCCCCCAGTACACTGCTGGATTGCCCCCCCCTCCCAGTAGCTCTGGGTTGTCCTGCCGCACCCTCACAGTAAGCATTTTATGACGGGCTGGACTCAGTCCTCAGCAGTTTTACTGAGGGCCTGCTGGGGCTGTAAACGGCTACTTATCTCCGAGCCACTTAGGGTGATAAAGGTGACAGGCATTCTTCTGTGTTTACTTACTTAGATTATGTGTTTGGAAGCAAAATATCTCCTTTCGTCTCCCTGTAAAGGTAGTAAGCATGATTTGCTGTGTCCCAACCTGGGCATTTTTTCATGCTTCTTAGAAAAAAGCCCTTGAGAGGCAACAATGTCATCGAGGAAGGCCAAGTGTAGGTCCTCCTGGCCGCCAGCCCGTCCTGTGAGCGCGCGACAACGTGACGGCCCAGGTATCGGGCTCTTCCCTGGTGGGAAGGACACACAGCCGCTGCTGGGCCCGGTGCCCGGGGACGTCTGCCCGACCCGTTCGGATTAAGCCCCTCTGGTGCCACTCCAGGCATCCATCCCGTCCCAGTCCCGAGTCCAAGTCACTCTTGGCAGACATCGTCCTGAGGTCTTGCCGTGGGCCCCCACTCTGGCTCCTGCCACGGTTGTCACTGGAAGAGCCCTCGGACAGGGTCACCCTGGGAATCCTGACCCGTGCCGGCCTCGCGGGCCACCAGCAGACTCGGGGCCTCCTGCTGTGCGGTGCGTGAAGTGACGCCGTGAGGTCCTTGCCCAGAGAGGTCGGAACTTTCCGCCTTCTTCGCCTCGGTCCTGGGAGAACACCAGCCGTCCTACTCGAAGGCAGCCTCGTCTGCCCCGTGCGCCCTCGGATGCTCGTCGGCCAGCAGCGCCCAGTGGCCGCAGGCGTCTTGCTTTAGCTGGCGAGGTGTGCAGAGCTGCCGCGGGGTCTGCTCGCAGGAAACCAGGGGACGCCGTCACCTCACGCCCCAGAAGGAGCAGCCCAGCACACGGGCCACTCTGTGAAAACGGACCCCCTGTGCAGCTAGTGGTGAAGGGGTCGTGGGAGCTGGCACTTACGGAGACGTGACGAGCAGACCTGGTTTGGAACTGGGATTCGGGAAGGGTTTGGGAGAGTACTGGCAGCAGTGGGGGCTCAGCACCCAGCTCCTGCGTCACGTGTAAGAAGCTGTTCGGAGGTGGGCCCTGGAGTGTGAGGGGTGGGGGACAAGGGTGTCCGGGGCACAGCCTACACTGGCTCGTAGCAGGACAGGAGAAGCGTTCGGGGCTCCAGCACGCTGCTCTCTCAGCCAGTGTGTGTGTGCCTGTTTGCTGGTTTGTCTTGTTACAGGGCACGTGCGCTCACAGGGACACAGAGAGAAAGGGGAAAACGAGACGCTCCCCCCAGAGGACGGCCCCCGCAGTCCCTTCTCGCCCAGGCTCCGCTCGGCATTCTGGACACGCCCTCACATGCACTCAGTGTGATTCTCAAGCTTTTGGGTCTGGGACTTGAACCAGAGTCGATCACATGGGGTCCAGTGTCATAATCTCTGCACCACCTGCTGGCCCCGTGTGTCTAAATTTTTTAAGTGATTTCTCATTTTCCCTGTCTCTGGTGAGTGCACGCACCTTATGGCAAAAATCTATAGAAGAAAAAATTAACGTCAAAATCATAAGCCTGGGCTGGCAGGTGGCACTAAAGGGCGCTGGATTCCCACATGGCCAACCACAGTTCAAGTCTTGGACCTGGTGGCTTGCTTTCTCACTTTCCTTCTCTCTTTCCTTTCTTTCTCTCACTCTGTCCGTCTCTAGTCAAATAAAAATAAATTAGAAAAAAATCGTGGGACCAGCATGGCGTAATGGCTGTGTCGCTGGACTCCCATGTAGTCGACCACAGTTCAAGTCCCGGACCCAGCAGCTTAAACTCATGCTGGGTGCATGTGCGTGCGTGTGCGTGCCCGAGATCCCAAGAGGAGAATGGAGGAGAAGGGATTGCAGCGTGGCCATCCCCCCGGGGGGTGATTTCTCGCTTTCTGTCTCTCCATCTGTCTCTGTCTCTCCATCTCTCTCTGTCCTTTCTGATGAGCACACGCGCCCTATAGCAAAAACCTCTCCAAAAAAAAAAAATTTATAAGCCTGAAATGACTTGGTTAGCACTCCAACTGTCCTCCCCTCATCTGCCTGGACATTAGGAGGTGTGGATGGGATGCGGCACCCCCATTTCTGCTGTCAGGTGGGGCCACAGCCATTCCCAGGGCAACACCGATGAACCCCAAGCCGGTTTGCTCCAGAGCCCAGTCTGCACGGTGCTTCCTAGCGGACTGCCAGCTGAGGCTCGGCTCCGTCCCTGGCTGTATGAGCATGTCTGGTGAGTCCTCGGGCACGCTGAGACTGAGCAGCCAGGGCCGGAGACCAGGGAGGACATGAGGGCAGGGATGCAGAACAGAATAGGGGCACGGGCTGAGGGAGTGTGCTCAGGTCAGGGGCAAGAGGCACTTCCACTTCTGTCTGAATTTCTGGAGACTGAAACTTGCTTCGTGCTGAGCCAGCAGGTGGCATAGTGGCCAATGCTGGACCCCCACGGCCCGCCCCGTTTGAGTCCCGGACCTGACAGCGTGCTTTCTCACTTCCCCCATCTCTCTCTCTTGCTCTGTCCCTCTCTGGTCAAATTAAATAAATAAATAAAGTTAAATACAATAATTCTAAGAAAAACGACACCGTGCCTCGTGCTGTGAACCTCACCCGGCTGTGCCGTGTGCCAGCTCTCGGGGCCCGTCTGACCCTGCGGGACGTGGAGTGAGAGCGCTGCTCGTGGAGTTGAGGCCAGGCACACGGCGAACCACACGGCGAGTGTCAGGCGCTAATGTCAGAACACTGTCTCCATCGTCGCCGCCAGTTCCCCTCCGCGGCCTTGGTGTAGGCATCGTCTGGGGTCAGGGTCAGCGATGGACACAGCTCAGTGTGGCCCTGGCACGGACGTCAGCTCTCTGTGCCGTTGCTCCATGTTACTTACCGCCAAGCCCACGCTTTGCTGGAAGCCGGGCACCCAGGGGAGGGTCTGCCACCGGGTGGGGTCATTGGAGGTGCAGATGACCACCGCCTCCTTAGGGCCCCCCACCCCCAGGGCAGTGGGCTGCTGGCTCTTCCTGTTCAAAGCAGACGCCCCCACCTGACAGCCCCGCCCCATCTTCACAGGGCCACCCAGTTTCCCGAGGCGTCCCACGCGTTCGCCTTGCCCGTGGCCAGCACACCTCTTCTGTCCGGTGTGTGGACGCGTACCATGATACAGCGCTGTTTTGTGGGGTTTTTTAATTTTTTTTTTTTCAGAGAGGTTTTTGCTATAGGGCACATGCGCTCATCAGAGAGACAAGAGAAAGCGAGAAATCACCCCCCAGGGGCAATGGCCACGCCACAATCCCTCCTCTATTCTCCTTTCAGGGTTTTGGGCACACGCACACGTGGCTGGCGTGAGTTTTAAGCCACCAGGTCCATGACTGAAATCAGGGTGGACTAAGAGGCAGTCCAGCGACAACTATTACGCCATCTGCTGGCCCCACGGCTCTGCTGAGGGGCCAGGTCAGGCAGGCTCGTCCACATGACTGGAATTCCTCGTCCCCACCTGACAAGGGGTGTGGGCCAGGGCGGGTGGTGGTGATGGAGACAGCAGGGCAGGGACAGAAGCAGCGGAGGCTGGGCGGGCTGCAGGAGCACACAGCAGAGCAGGGCGGGCCGGCTCAGCCAGGGAGAATGGCAGGTTGCACAGAGCAGGCCGGGCCGACTCGGACGTGGGCCTCCAGGCCCTGCGCGTGCTCGCCCTTAGGCAGGGTGGTGGCGTCATGGCACGAGCGGGCCTGCACAGAGGCTGCAGCAAGTGCATCACGAGGCACGGGTGTGGCGGGAACTGCTGGCTGGAGGTTCCGCACATGCTCTGTGAGCCCGCGCTTTATTGTGTGCTACGTCCCAACTCCTTACCTGCCGCCTCCTCCGGGCCATCAGCAAATGGAATGTGTGAGTGGATAGCTGCTAACGAAGCAGTCTGGCTCCAGAAGTACAGCGGATTGGGTCCACAAGGCTGTGGCGTGGCGTGGGACGCGCTCTGTACTAGTTCTGCAGCAGGGCGTGCAGAACACAGGCTGCTCTGAATTGTCGAGGCTGCTGGTGACAGCTCCCATCCCGCCTCGTGCTTCTGTGCCTACCAGGAGCCCTCCCTGGCTGGGCAGTCGGTGTGCTGTAGGCCTCGCCGGGGAGGACAGTGCAGAGTCCTGGGGCTGCTCCCGGCGAGGGGTGCCTTCCGTGACTCGGGCTGTCTGGCCTTTCCTTGGGACTCCAGGGAGCTGGGCCCTGGCTGAGAGCATGTAGGTTGGCAGGACAGCCGCTCAAGGTTCATGGCCTTTTATTTGTTTGAAATATTCTTTGAATTCTCAGTCTTAAAACCCTGTTCACCTTGGGCCAGCCTGTGGTGCGTGTTTAGGGCAGCTGGGTCCCTCATAGCTGACTGTGAGTTCACGTCCCGGATCTGCATTTTGAAAAACACACCAGGTGTGTGTGCACACGTGCCCAAAATCCTGAAGGAAAGGCAAAACGGAGCAGGGAGGGTGCAGCGGGCCCTCCCCCGGGGGCTGCTCTCCCACTTTCCTTTTCTCTTTCTCTGTAGCAAGCGCACTGGCCCTCTGGCAAAACTAAAAAATAAAAACTAACCCTAATGGAAGCACTGAAGCTGCCGTGTGCGAATGCGCCTGGTTCCTCTCCCCAGCCGGTGTTCCCTGCTCGTAACTCAAGTTAGAACAGCAGTGCTGTCTTTCGTGATGATTATGAATATATGTAAAAGACAACTTTTAGAAAAATGTAAAATCAAGGACCAGCAGTTGGCGTAATGGCCATGTCACTGGACTCCCATGTAGTCGACTGCGGTTTGAGTCCCGGACCCGGCGGCTTAAACTCACGCCAGGCGCGTGTGCGTGCGTGCCCAAGATCCCAAGAGGAGAACGGAGGAGAAGGGATTGCGGCATGGCCATACCCCTGGGGGGGTGATTTCTCGCTTTCTGTCTCTCTGTCTCTGTCTGGCGAGTACACGCGCCCTATAGCAAAAACTTCTCTAAAAACAAAAAAAAAAAGAGGGACCAGCAGTTAGCATAATGGCTATGTCACTGGACTCCCACGTAGTCGACTGTGGTTCGAGTCCCGGACCCAATGGCTTGAACTCACGCCGGGTGCATGTGCATGCGTGCCCAAGATCCCGAGAGGAGAATGGAGGAGAAGGGATTGCGGCGTGACCATCCCCCCGGGAGGTGATTTCTCACTTTCTGTCTCTCTGTCTCTGTCTGTCTGGCAAGCACAAGCACCCTATAGCGAAAACCTCTCCAAAAAAAAAAAGAAAAAAGAAAGGAAAAGGCAAAATCATGGGTTACACAGATCCAAGAATGAACACGTGAGCACATATTAAAGACTTGGCTCGGAGGGAATTAGGCAGCTGTAGAGAAAAGGGAAGAATGCACAAAGTGGGTAGAGGAATGTTCGATAGAAAGCGCAAATGCAGGCAAGACTAATCTCTTCCACCGCTGCCTACAATTTGCAGAACTGTAAAATAGTTCAAAGAGTACTGCGGGTTAGAATCAGATAACTCTGAGGTGTGTCCTCTGGACAATGCGTGACTTTCTACTGAGGTAGAAAGTTTTTCTGCAGCCTCTCCCTGTTGGGATTAGAAAGAGTCTCAGCCCCTGTGGGTGGGCTGTGGTGTAGACTGTCGGGGTGCCTGCCTCTATTTCTCTGTGCCTCTGCCTCTTACCTCAGAAGGAACGAGTGAGTAATGTAAGTGGACGCCGCTGTCCGGCCAGCCAGCAGTACGAGCGGGTAGACGCTGCCGCTTTGCAGGCGAGGCCACACGGAGGCCCGTCTCGCTTCCCGGGCCCCCAGACACCGCACACAGCAGGTCTGCGGTCCCAGCTTCTCTCCCGGGAGGCTGAGGCAGGAGCGTTGCAGCAGGGAAGACTGAAACGAAGAAAGCGCGCTCTCGATCCCGAGGGAGGCCAGGGCTGATGACACCTGCAGGGGCAGCAGAGTGCCCACGGCCCACGGCCTCTGCCAGTCCGCCACAGGTCTCCGCAGGGAACTTCAGATCTGACTTCTCGAGCGCTTGTTGGTTAACAGGTCTGTGTGGTCAGTCACAGTTCACATGTTTTCAGCCCGACTGGATTTTTACAGTTGGAGGTGTGTGTGTCCGTGTGTGTGCACACACGTGCACATGCTCGTGTGCCTTCAACCTTGTTCTGTGCCACAGACAAGGACTTGGGAAGATGTGAGGAGAACGTGAAGACGGATGCGTCCGCTTGTCTCCCGAGGAATTCCGGGCACAGCCGTCTCTGTGCCACCCACAAGAACCTGTTCCAGTAGTTACCAGGAGGGGGAGGCTTCGAGGGTGCTCAGAAACAAACGCGCAAGGCCAGGCGGCTCGGCCATGCCGGGGACACTGGGTGCTGTGGGCTCGGCAGAAGGCAGGTCTCGGGTTCTCCTCCTGGGCATCCCCGTCGGCCTGGGCCCCCAAGTCTTACGGCCTGCCCTTGCCGTGCTGCAAGGAACGGGAGTGGCACAGCCTTCTAGGATCCGGGACCTGAAGTGGAAGAGTGGGTGCAGAAACCCAGGAGATGGACAGGCTGAGGCTGTCCAGACCCGGTGCCTTTGCTGCAGGCATTGGCCGTCCTGTCCTTGTGGGGTGATGCTGGCCTTCGGCTTTGGATTTTCTGTCATCTCAGGAGAAAAGCGCTGCCCTGGAAGACCTTCCAGTCCCTGCCTGTGCGAAGTGTCATCGTCCTTAGAAGTCACGTGACTGGTTTCCAAATCCAGCGTCCAATTTCCACCTGTTGAGCCGGCTCTGCCCGCTTCGTTCCTTGGCTCCATGTTGCTCTTTGGGGAATGCTTCCTGCTCTGGACACGGGACAGGCCGTCCTCGGGGCGTTTCCACGGGCCTTGGCTTCACTGGTCACTGGCAGAGGCAGCCTGGTACTGAGGAGGACTCAGTGCAGCAGCCCTGGGGGGATCCCAGACCTCCCCCCCACCATGGCTGTGCCAGGCAGCATGTCTGTCTCCTCCTGCCAGGGCTGGGGAGGGCTGTCATTTCCTGCCACATGGTGCCGAGGAAGGACAAGCTGTGGGCCTCGGGCGCAGCCTGATTATGCTGGTGACCTCGAAGCAGCCAACCTTGCTGCCCCACCGTGGTCTCCAGGAAAGGGCTGGGTTTCCGAGGCCAAGAGCGTCCCCCGACACACACACACACACACACACACACACACACACACACACACCCCGTCTCCAGAATTAGCAGACGACTAGAAGAAAATTCCAAGTCGGCAGAGTTTTCACAAAACGTTTTCCTGGGCGTGCAGAGTGAGCCTGGAGAGGCCCTGGGTGCTTTCACCCACCTCCCCGGCTGCGTCGGGCAGAGCTGGAGTCGGGGACGGCCAGGAGTTTAGGAAAGTGGGATTAGAGTATAGGTTTACTTTGCTGCAAAAATTCCGAAATGCATGCGTAGTTTTTCATCACGTTCTCCGTGTGCTTTTTGCAGCCCTCTCACACGAGTTGTTCATAGTGCCGTTGTGTCACACGTGCTGACTGCACAAGCGACAAGCGCAGGACTGGGATGGAGCTATTGGGTCTTCACAAAGATGGCCCGTGTCACCTGTGAGGTCCTGGCCACACCCCCACTGTCCCCTGACTCCTGTCCATCAGCAGTCTCTGTTCCAGCTCTGCGGTCATGTCACTTCCAGCCAGGCTAGTGACTGGTCACGTGGCATGTGGCGTTTGACTGCCTGGAGACGGCCGGGGCTGCTCTGTGCCTCGGAGGCGCCTAGTCGCCGTTGCGCAGTATCCCAGGTTCCGGCCTGCACAGTTCGCTCCCGGTTCATCTGCCGAGGGCTGCGGTGGCGGTCGCTGCGCTGCTCGTTAGAACCAGGCTGCGGTGCACAGCTCTGCTGGTCTGCACGCCCACACTGCGGCTGAGCACGTGGCCAGTGTGCCTCAGCTTTCTAGGAACCCAGCGTCTTGAGCCGTGCTTTTACACACTCTTTGGGGCCGGTGGGGCTTGGGCCCCCCGCTTGGCCTCCGTGGACTCCTGGGGGCAGGGACGGGAAGGGAGCACGCCCTCCTGTTGTGGCTGTGCTCGGCTCCTCCCCGGCTCCATACTGGGGTGGGTGTGCGTGGGCCCAGCCTCGCCCTGTGCCGGACAGTGGTGGCAGCCCTGGCCCGCCTGCAGCTCTCCCACCACCCAGGGACAGGGCGAGGCGGGTTCCCACTGGGCCCCTGCTGGGAGGCTGAGGCCACGCGTCCCGTGGCATCCGGTGCAGTGGTGGCTGCTGCGCGGCCCTCCGTGGTCCTGGCCCACAGCCAGCTGCTCCCCGGCGAGCTGTAGGTATTCTAGACAGCGGCTTCCCGGTGCTCGCCCAGGGGCTGAGGCAAACCCAGATCCCTCAGGGCAAGGCCCTGCTCATTGGTGTTCATGTCTGTGTCGCAGACCGTGCCCGAGGCTGCTAGTGGTACTCAGCAAGGAGGGTGGGCCAGCCGCGTGCCCGCAGCTCCGTCCAGAACTTCACTTGGTGAAGGGCTCTTTTTTTTGGAGAGGTTTATGCTATAGGGCGCATGCGCTCACCAGAGAGACAGAGACAGAGAGACAGAAAGCAAGAAATCACCCCCCAGGAGGGATGGCCACACTGCAATCCCTTCTCCTCCATTCTCCTCTCGGGATCTTGGGCACGCATGCACACGCGCCTGGCATGAGTTTAAGCCATTGGGTCTGGGACTCGAACCACGGTCGGCTACATGGGAGTCCAACAACAGCCATTACACCAACTGCTGGTCCTGTGAAGGGCTTTTAAAGGGCTCTTTCGGGGCTGGCAGGTGGTATGGTAGTTAAGGTGCCGGACTCCCACATGGCTGACCACAGTTTGAGGCCCAGACCTGGTGGCTTGCTTTCTCATTTTCCTTCTCTCTCTCTCTGGTCAAATTAAAAATAATAATGATGATGAATAAAATAATTTCAAAGGGCTCTTTCTCCTCTAAAAGCCACTGTTTGTTCCTAAGACCATCTTGTGGTTGCACCCAGCTGTCCAAGGATGAGATTCTGGCTCCTTACTGTGGACATCTGAGGCCTTCGCCATCTCTCCCTGTGAAGAACACCTCCACCTGTGACACCCCACCTGTGACACCCCACCTGTGACACCTCCACCTGTGACACTCCACCTGTGACACCCCACCTGTGACACCCCACCTGTCACACCCCCGCCTGTCAAACCCCCGCTTGTGACAACACACCTGTGACACCCCTGCCTGCGACACCCCGTCTTTCACACCCCCGCCTGTCACACCCCAGCAGTGCAGGAGTCGTGGCTTTGGTGCACGCAGCTTTCTGTTGGCTCCGTGCACACGCGGCCTGAGCCCTATGCGGGTCCCCCCATCCCCCTCTCTCCTCGGCACGCCCCCAGCTAGTCATCGCAGTCCTTATGTTGCCCGAGGGCCCTTCCAGATCCCTCCTCGGTGCCCCATGCAGGAGGGACAGTTGCTCTCTCCTCCCAGCCCTCGGAGGAGGCCTTGTCTCTGCACCTGCCGTCCCGCTCACTCGCAGACCCCGCCAGGTCAGCTGTGCCCACCCTGCTGGGTCTTGACCTTCAGCGCGTGCAGCTGGCGCTCGGCAAACACACCGGGCGGGCAGATGGCTAGCAGCCGCAGCCTGCCCCCGCCCCGCTTGCCCACTCCGCGCACTCCGACTTCTGTGAGCAAGGCGGCTTTGGGAATCAGTGCTTTATTAGACCCAAGAGGAACAGCCACGTCCCTGTCCCGCTCCCTTTCCGGCACTACCTGCCTGCACTGTCCGGCTGCCCGCTGCCACTGCAGCGGCACCGAGGCGGAGCCCGCCCTGCTGGTTGGCGATGTGGCCCCGAAGCCCCTTGTCTACCACCTACACTTGAGGCTGGGGCTCTTTGTCAAGTATTCCAGAACCCTGGCTTTCATTGAAAGCTTACTTCTCTGAGAGACACTGCACCCCAACAAGCCTCGACACTGCCATCAGCCCCAGCCTGGACAGCCACGGACAGGGCCACGCCTGTGCCCAGAGGTCTCTGGGCACAGTCTACTGCCTTCCCATGCCGGCCCGGCGGGCCTCGGAGAGCTGGAGGAGCGGTGACGTCCCTGCAGTGTCCGGCTCAGCAGCGCCTGCTCTCCCAGGCCCTTCCCTGCGGGCCCCGCCCTCGACTGAAGGAGGTGAGTGGGGGTGCCAGGCAGCAGGGGAAGGTGCGCCAGGAGGGGACCCTGAGCCGTGATGGCCCTGAGCCGTCCCACGCAGCAGGAGAAGGTGTGCCAGGAGGGGCCCTGCGCTGTGAAAGGGGACCCTGAGCCGTCCCACGCAGCAGGGAGCAGAGGGCGCCCTGTACCCTGGCCCTGGCCCGAGTGGGTGGCTGGGTCCCCAGGAAGTAGCTGGGACAAGGCTTCTGGGGCTGGCCCTGCCTAGCCGCTTGCTGCGTGCCTGCTCGGGACCCTCCACCAGGGCGCCTTTCCTAAGGCCTCCGGGACCCAGGCTCAGGGCAGGCCTGGTCCCCAGGGGTTGAGGAGACGGCAGGGTGGGCCTCCCTGCCAGTGTCTCTGCTGCAGGGGAGGCGTGTGCCCCAGTCAGGGAGCACCTCCACAGCACCTCAGCCGCCGTGACCGCCCCTCCTCGGTTAGGCCCTTAGAGCAGCAGCTCCTCCTGGGAGTGGTCAGCCCACTTCTCTCCCACCTCTGCCTTCTGGGACAGCAGGTGTCCTCTGGGATTGTCCCAGGCAACCTGGACGTGCTGGAGCACACCCCGACCACTGCAGGGTCGGCAGGGAGGACCCGGAGGGTGGCACAGTGCATGGTGTGACGCGCCTCAGTGTCCACGTGGGAGCTGCTGTCCCCTCCGTGTTTGGGCTGGGCCCAGCGACTGCCCGTCGGTGTTCCACGACCTGGTCTGGGTTTGGGGCGGTTCTGTACCTGCCCTAGACCCACCATGTGCAGGTTACCACCCTGCTCGCCCTCTGCCTGACGCCCTTACGGCTCCCCTTCCCCGGCCCTCTCAGGAGTCCGAGGGGGGCGGGCATCCTGCCTCTCCCAGGGGGCCTGCAGCTCGCCCAGTGTCCCTGTCCTTGTGTCCCAGTGCCTGCGCTGGGGGGCAGCGCCCTGCCGGCCCAGGAGAGCGCCGGGCCCCTGGCTCAGCGGCGATGGCCCCGGCCGGCCACTCGGCTCGGGTCGGGCCAGCCTTCGGGGCGCTGCAAAGCCCGGGCGCCCGGGGCTGGGCGGGCCCGCGGTTTGCGCCCGGCCCGAGCGAGGGCGGCACGGGGGCGGGCGCTGCGGCCCAGCCCGAGCGGAGCGGCCGGGGCGGGCCACCCGGCGGGGCATTTAAACCGCGCCGGCCGCCGGGGCCACGCCGGCTGCGCGCTCCGACCCGGCACGATGCGGTCCTCTCTGGCTCCCGGCGTCTGGCTCCTCCGCGCCTTCTCCAGGGACAGCTGGTGAGCCGGGCTGGGAGGGTCTCGGGCCGAGGACGCGCCGCGGGACCTGCCGGGACGCCGGCCCGCCTGCCCCCCGCCTGCACCGGGCGCGGCTCGGGCTGGGCTCGCGCTGGGACCCGGCGGGGCGCGCTCAGCCCGGCTGCGGCGAGGCCGGAACTCCGGAGCCGCCCGCCCGGCCACCGCGCAGCGCAGGGCCAGCCCGTCCTGCCCGGCCCAGCCCGCAGGGCGACCCCGTGGCCGGCCTGAGCGGGCCGGGCAAGCGCGGCGGTGCGGCAGGGCGCAGGCCCCAGGCCTCTGCGATGTGGGTCCGGGTCTAAACTTCCTACCTGCACTGGAGCAGTGTAGACGCCGAGTCCCCTCGAGGTGGGGATTTGTTCTCTCCCGGTCCAGCCCCTGAGCCACCCGCCCTGCCCCTGGACTGCACCCTGCACCTGCGGCCGGGGCTCTGGGTGTGAGCAGGAAACCTCCGCGCACGCCCTCAGCTGGGGGCGGCCGGCCTCGCCCGTTCACACACTCACTGCCCCCTTCCGGTCTGGGATACTGAGACAGATTCCAGGAAAGGTAAAACCGGGACCTCACGTTCTCCAGGGGCCCTGCCTCGGTGGGCAGGGGCGGACTCTGCGCCCGATCGGGCCGTGCTGGCGGCTGTCTGAACGCGTGCGGGCCTGGTCCCGCGGCCGGGCAGCTGGATCCCCTACGGGAAGCGGAGCAGTTCGAGTCCTGGACCTGGCAGGCACCAGCGAGGCTAGCCAGGACCCCAGAGGAGGGGCGGAGAAGGGGTCGCTGGCCTCAAGTTCCCTCCCTCTCCCTCACTCTCTGAAGTGGGCAGCCTGTGGCATGGCTGTTGAGGCCGCCGGATCCCACATGGACAACTGCGGTAGGGTCCTGGCCACTCAAGAAACGCCAGCGCATGTGTGTGTGTGTCCAGAACTCCGAAAGGAGAGGACCCTGGCCGTGCCCCCGGGTGCTTCCTCACTGCCCCGTTTCTGGAAAATGCCCTCTGGCAACTTTTTTTAAATGGCTAAAATGGGGCTGACCCGGGGCATGGCTGTTAAGGCAGCTGGATCCTATAGGAGCGACCTTGGGTTCAAGCCTCAGACCTAGCAGTTGGAAATCACACCAGGTGCATATGTGTGCCTGCCCAGATCCTGAGAGGAGAAGGGGTCTGGCGTGGCCATCCTCCTTGGGGGGTGATTTCTCACTTTCCCTCTCTTTGTCTCTCCCCAAAGTGCACAGGTGCCCTATGGCAATTAAAAAAAAAAGAAAAAAAGAAGGAAGAAAACAGAACCCAAAGAACATACCCATTCACAGTTAGGGATAGTGAGGTCAAACTGGTTTGCTCCAGGTTGGAGGGAAGCCTATGGAAGCTTGCCGGCTACTGCAGGAGGCTGCCCAGAGCAAGCTCCGGAGGGTGGTCAGGCTCCTGGGGCACCCTCCAGGCGATGCATAGTTTTCCACAGGAACACAACCTTTCTTCCCCCTAGTCTTGTTTTTGTGAAAATTAAGTCTCAAAGAAAGCTTATTCTCAATCACAAAATAAAGCCAGTCTCTTGGATTTGATCTGATTATTGACACAGTAAGAGTGTTCATTTCCCCCTAGGCCTTGCTAAGTTGGTTTTTCCGGAAGTTTTCAGAAGGACTCCTGGACTGGACTTTTAAAGACCGTTTATTATCGTCCTGACATTAGGAAGGGAAGCCAAGACACTGTCTCTACCAGGTCTCACCTGTCACGCCCATGCATTCGGGTAGCTTGCTCCGCTCTCAAGGCCCCCGAACAGCCAGAGGTCCGTGGGCCAGGCTGGGAGCCCGGGACACCAGCTGCCTTTGGGCGGCTCCCGGAGCTGACTCTGAGCAGTGGGCCTCGTCCCTTGGTGACGCTGGCTGTCCTGGTGGAGTGGGTGTCCTTTCAGTGACAGCGAAGGCAGCCTTGGTTGCATAACCGTGTGTTCTGGCTGTCCTGGTAAGGGGACGTTCTTGCTGAGCCCACGCAGAGAGCCATGCTGCCGCGAGGCCTTGTGCGTCCTGCAGGGCCAGGTAGGAAGAATTGGACGTTTGTAGGTGTTTCATTTCAGTTTACAAAAGCAGGGTCTGCTAGGTTGTCGGGTTGCAGATCGCCTGGAGAGAAGGAGGGAGAAAGCACATGGCTGACGGGGCTTCCGGAGGATCCCAGTCGCCCTTGCCCACTCACGCGTCCTGTGTGATCAGCCGTGCTCTGCAGAACTTTCCGCAGTCTCATGAGCCTGCCTGCTTTCTGATGAAGCGTCCTGAGACGCCTGACTCAGCCACTGACTTGTCCTGAGACCGGCCACGTGGTGCCACCGCTTGTGTCCAGGACTGGGTGCACAGGACAGCGCTCTCCTGAGGTGGCACTAAGTTGTCAAGGGTAAAACTCTGGCCTACCGAGATCGCAGAGACTTCAGGAAACAGCACGGGGAGACCAGAACCCTGTCGGTGAGGCGGTGTAGTGTTTAGGGCGCTGGACTCCCATGTGGCCGACCACAACTCGAGTCCTGGATTTGGTGGCTGGACACTCAGTTGCGTGTGTGTGTGCCCAAAATCCCGACAGGAGAATGGAGAAGGGATTGCAGGATGGCTGCCCACGGGGTGATTTCTTACCTTTTCTCTCTCTGTCTCTCTGGAGAGCACACATACCCTATAGCAAAAAAATCTCTCTAAAAACAAAAAAAGTACTGGTTAACTCCATAGGCTGAGCTCTAGTCCAGAAATCTGAAATCTAAAATGCTCCAAAATCCAAAAATTTTTGTGTACTGGCATGTAGCTACAAGTGGGAAATCTCCACCTACCTCATGACAGGTTGTACAGCTGGGATATGAAATGGAGGGCACTAGCGTCGGCCGTGTAACTGAGAGGCTTATGAGCGAAAGGGATTTTGCACTGAAACATGCGTCCCGGGGCTGGCAGGTGGCATGGCGGTTACGGTGCCGGACTGCCACATGGCCAGCCGTGGTCGGAGTCCTGGGCCTGGCGCTTTGCTTTCTCACTTTCCCTCCCTTTCTCTCTCTCTCTGGTCAAATTAAACAATAATAATAATTAATAAAATTAAATTGATAAATAACCCTTTAAAAACTGCATCTCATCCCACGATACCTTATTATGTACATGTGAATATGAAGGGTCTTCAAAAAGTTCATGGAAAACATGTATAATGAAAAAACTACATAGATTTTTAAAAATTGGTGCCAAAATAAACTCATAGTTTAAATCTACTTTTCATGACCTTTTTGAAGTTCTCTCATATTCCAAAATTTAAAAGAAAATCTAAAATCTGAGACACTTCGGGCCCCAGGCATTTTGGCTAGGGGTACTCAGCCTGTGCTGAGAGCTATGAGGATTCGGAACCAGAGCAGTGCTTCGACATGGAGAGTCAGCCATTCCCGTGCTGTGAGAATAAGAAGCCAGTCCCAACATCAGAACCTAGACACTGGGGGCTGGCAGGTGGCATGGTGGTTAGGGTGCTGGACTCCCACGTGGGCTGACTGCAGTTTGAGTCCTGGGCCTAGTGGCGCTCTCTCTCTCTCTCTCTCTCTCTGTCCCTCTCTGCTCAAATTAAAATAAATACATAGATAAGATTAAGTAAAATAATTCTTTTAAAAAAACACCTGGGCAGTGTCTGAAACATAATGGGCTGATCTCAGCGGAGGCAGTGAAGGGCCTGTCCAGAGGAGAGACTGCCCTGTGGCCCTCCTCCCTGGGGCAATCTTTCACTCTCCCACTCTGTCTCTGTTTCTGGGCGTGCATGTGCCCTATGACAAAAGCCTGAAAAAAAAAGCGCATACAACCTGGAGCTGGAAACACGTAGTGTACCAAGGGTACCAACGCGAGGGTCAGCACGTTCGAAGCCAGCCCTAGACACCTGGATTCCGGTGGCTCCACAGGCAAGTCTAGCACACACCCACCTGGAGACCAGTGGCCTGGGGCCTGCCGGCGGCACAGGAGGGAGGCTGTGTGACGCTGTGCGGCTGGCCCTCACCCAGAGACGAGGCACCCTGTGATGTGCACTCTCTGTGTCTCTGTCTCTCTCTCTCTCACTAATGGAAGAAATAAATGCAAAAAGGAACCCCATGGCCGTGAGGGGCTAGACTGAAACGGGGGAGTGCAGCCGGGGGGACGCTTCGGTCCCATGACCAGGACCCTGACTGGCCGGGCATGCTCTGGGACTGAGGCAGGTGAGGGACAGGGCCGGCCTCGAGGGCCGTGGGCTTCCCGTGAGCCCAGCCTTTCTGCAGCCCTGCAGCTCCCCGGGGCGGCACCGTGAGGCTGTCTGTCCTGACGGACCGCCGCCCCGCACGGCCCAGCAAGTGCAGCACAGGCTCGTCGTTTGAGAGAACAAACCTGTGATTTTCCAGGGACCCTCTTTCCGAAGCCAGTACGGGTGACCTCCAGATGGAGCCGGTGTGGGCAGTTTGACACGGAATTGCGTCTTCGCAGACTCGTTATCTGTCCCACTGTAGCTGGCAAATTGATCCCCTTTCCACACACTGTGACCGCTTCACTCGCGCGGGGCTGTCTTCTCCGTGTGCTGGGGCGGCTGGTCGTTTCACTTCAGGGTAGGACTGCTCTTTCCTGAGAAAGAGCCCCTGGTGCTGTGCTCTGTCACCCCGTCACCGCCGCCCTGACAGTCCCTTCCCAGGGTGGTTACGTCCTTTAATAGGAGAAGGCGCGGTTCTTTCTCTTTTTAAGAATAGCTTTATTTGATTTTACATAATATTATTATTACTTTTAAATTTGACCAGAGAGAGGGAAAGTGAGAAAGCAAGCTGCCATGCCCAGGACTTGAACCGTGGCCAGCAGCGTGGGAGGCCAGTACCCCAACCACCGCTCCACCTGCCGGCCTAGCGCTGATATTTCTGAGGAGAGGAGCCCTGGAGGAGGGCCACGTGAACATCGTTGCACACAAGCGTCTCAGGAGCTCGGGGAAGCCGTGGCACGTGGGTGCTTCATCGAGGGCACACACCACCCTGCGTTCCCCTGCTCTGCCGAGCCCGAGGACAGACCGGGCTAGAACGCCTCTCGGCTGGAGTGCGGCCTCAGCTGGCCTCGGGCCGCGCAGACGTGGCAGCAGCTGTACCCTTGGCTGCCCTCCGTGGCTGTGGGCGGCTGCTCACAGGCACTCTCTCACGCCCCTCTGGGGAGGGCTCTGCAGCCCCCAGTGCCAGACGCAGGGTGGTTGTTGCAGGGTGGGTGCCCGTTGCAGGGTGGGTGCCCGCTGAGCCCGAGCCCGAGCCCCGTCAGGCCGGCGAGCGCGTGCACACCGGCGGGTTCCAAAAGGTCTGCTCCGTGCTGAGCGCTGAGGGGCCGACCCACGGAGAGGGAGACGGACACGCGGGGCCAGTAGAGAGTCCGCGGCCAGAGGAGGGTTGGGAAGGACCAGCGCCCTGTCTGACGTGTGCAGGGTTAGGGGCGGCGTGTCCTGGCTCCGGCCTATGGGAGGCGTGCGACAGCAGTGACAGTGACAGCCATCACGGCCGCTGTGGGTGCCGCCGATGCCACCTGAGTCCCGCTCAAGGAGGGGTGGGCTGGGTGCAGGCGAGGGGGGAACTCGGTCCAGGCCAGGGTGGCCGCGGTCCCCTTCCTTCTCCCACGCCGCCCACCAGGCGCCCTGGCAGAACTGCAGAGGAGGAAGCCGGAGGGTGGTGGCCCTGAGCCTGGGGTCCTCGTCTCTGCAGTGGGACGACGGTCACACCGGGTTCGTGAGGCGGGCATGGGCTTCAGTCCGGGCTCCGTGTGAGCACGGCCTGGATGTGCATCATGGGCGCCCCAGGCTGGGCGCTGCTCAGGTCCTGCAGAGCTGAGGGGTGTCCGTACTGTCGGCACGTGGTCACAGCCCTGAGCCCGCGTGGGAACCCGTGTGTCCGACCCGAGCGCACGACTCTCCAGGTGATGGGACCGGAAAAGGCCCACGGGCTCCGTCACGGCCTCAGACAGGCCGAGCTCCCTCCTGTGTGTAAATGCACGTGGCGTGGCACCTGGGCCCAGGGGTGGGGAGTCAGGTGAGACCCGGCTCGGAGGGGGCATCCTCGGGGTTCCAGGTGCCGGTGTGTTTGTGCAGGGAGGGGCTCCCCCCACACGGTGGAGAAGGTGGCCTTGACGTGTTGGTCACAGTTTTTCTGGGCGGGGACCACAGTGCCGGCAATTGTGTGGTTGTGGTCATTGACAGGTGGGGACGGAGGGGGGGAGGGCGGGGTCTAATGACAGCGGGGGGGCGGGGCTTAACGACGGTAGGGGGTGGGTGAGGGGGGTCTAACGATGGGGGGGAGCGGGGTCTAACGATGACGGGGGAGAGCGGGGTCTAATGATGACGGGGTGGGGGAGAGCGGGGCTCTAGCTGACCGTTGCAGGGCAGAGATGTGGGGCTCTAGCCCACGGGGGCCGGGCAGCCCTGGTCGTGGCTGGCACTGTGGGGCAGGTGCCGGGCCTGTGCCGAGGCCTGCCTGCCGAGGGATGACGGCCCGGCCCTCCCACCACCTGCCAGGATGGGCTGCGTCGCTGGTTCACGGTGTCGCTGAGCCCGAGCTCCCGAGGCTCCCGGCCCCGGGCTGGCCCGTCTCTGCCACCTGTGCCGGGCTGCGTGGGCATGTCTGGGGCAGCTGCGATGGGGCACCTCTCCAGAGAGACAGCTGTGACTAGGACTCCGGGGCTGCGCCCACTCCCTGGGCTGTGCAGGGAGCACCCCAGGCCGTGGGAGGAAGGCCAGGGTGACGCAGCCGGATGGACAGGAAAGGGTGGAGGGTGGGGAGGCAGGAGGAGCAGGAGCCGCAGGCCTCCCACGTCGCTCGCCTCACCATAGTCCCCATCCCAAGCCCTGGGAGTGGCAGGAGGCCAAGGCAGAGCTGGTGTCCATGCCGAGGCCAAAAGCTCTGCCCAGTGGGGTCACGAAGAGGCCCTGCACCCTCTCAGGGGGGCATGTGGATGGACACCCCCCTGTGCCTCCATCCCTTCACGCCCCCAAGGACCTGAGAGGCAGCTGGTCCCATGGAGGCCACAGCAAGGCCGAGGGGGCGAGTGCCCACGCAGGGAGAGGGCACGGCCTCCCCGTGCCGGGCAGCAGCTGCTCCAGCTGCGCCGTGACGGTCTCTCCTACTGCCCTGCAGAGAGCCAGCCGAGAGCAGTGTGGGACGCTCGGGCAGGGCCAGGCTCCTGCGGGGTGCGGGGCCCACCCGTGACCGCCCCTCCCCCTGCCGCCTCTCCCCTCTCCCTTCCCGCTGCAGCTTCCTCTTTCCTCTTCCCCGCTCTCCGGCTGGGCAGGCCACCTGACTCAGGCCTGGGCTGGCCCGGAAGGCAGCCAGGGCTCAGGGTGGTCGGGAGCCCGCCGGGGCCTCGTTCTCCTGGCCAGCCTGCCACCGGGACCCCCGCCTGCTCTCACGCGCGTGGCTCTCCATCCCTGCCGAGCTGCTGAGTTCTGGCACAGGCCACCGCGCCGTGCCCGTTTCCTCAGGGCCACGCCAAGGCCACCTTACCCACCACCGGCCCAGCGCCGTGTGGCCCCGCGCTGCCCAGGGTGGGTCACCAGGTAGTGCAGGTCCTCACCGGTCAAGCGTGGCCGTCGGGACTGGCTGCAAAGCAAGGAGGGGCCTGGGGTGACTGGGGCCACTGGGCCAGGGGCGTGGGCCTGCCTCCCCGGGGCCCGCGACGCCACTGCGCCGCCTCCCTGCAGCCGCGGCCCCGTGGGCACTTATCCCGGCGACTGGCGGACCACTGTGCCCTGACCCCACCCGGAAGTGCCCCGGCTGTCTTATCGAGGCCGCGGCACTATCGCAGTGCCCCTTGGAAGGAGCGAGGTGGACTGTCAGCTAACAGCCGAGAGATAGCCGTGCGCCGTGTCTGTCCTGGTTACTCAGTAACCAGGACTGGGCCAGGTGGCACTCCAAGATGGCCCCCTCTGGCCAAGACAGCCACGGAGGGTCAGGCAGCAGCCCCCCGGAGTCAGCCGGGGCCTCGCCCGCACGTCCCTTGGCCCCTGGCCTGCCTGGCCTGCCCTCCTGGGCCGCCGCCCTGTGGCCACCAGGGGCTGGCCAGGCAGGGCCCGGCTGTGCGTGCTCCGTCTGACTCCCTCGGGCCCTCACTCACGAGGCGCTCACGAGAAGGGAAGTGAAAGCCGTGGCTGCGGGAGCGGCCGCCACCCTTCCCCCCTTCCTGTGAGCTGGCGGGGCTGGGAAGCCTGAGTAGCGCCCATCGGTGTGACCCCTGACACCCCTGACGACCCCTGACGGCCCCTGACCGTGGGGTGGGGGGAGAGGACAAGGCGCCTGGAGGGGCTGTGGCACCCGGGGAGTCTTGCAATAGGAGCAAGTCCCTGGGGGAATTAGGACAGGTGGGATCTTGTGGAGGCTGCGTGCACCCCCTTTTCTGAGCCCCAGTGAGCCTGAACGCCACGGCTGGCCCCCAAGGCCCGCCTGGTCCAACCTGTCCTTAGCCACCTTCTGGTGTGTCCCCAAGCAAAGAGCACCGTCCCCTCTCCTGGCACACCCTCAGCTCAGCCCTGGCTGGCCCGGCAGGGCTTGAAGCTTGCTCAGCTCTGAACCCTTCCTGGATTCCATTCTGCGGGCCCAGGCCCTCCCCGGGCCTCCATCTGCATGGCCCAGACCTGTGTGCCCACCGCTGGGAGTGGGGATCCCTCCCTGCCCGCTGTGCGTGGGTGGGCAGAGGCAGCCTTGGTACCACGTGGCCAGGCCTTGACATGGGCACACCTGCCCTGGCCCCGCAGGACGGCGGGGCTAGAGGAAAGGGCCGTGGACAGGCAGGTCGGGCGATGGGGCGAGGGCCCTCTGCGGTGGGAGGTCCGGGGAGCTGAGGCGGCATGGGGACGGGGACAGGGCCGGCCCCGGTTCTGCCTCCCGCCCTCGCTGGCTCTGCCCAGCACCTGGAGCTCTCTGGTCAACGCCGAGCTGTGGCTGGTGGGCCTTGCTGGGGCCTGTCGGGGAGGATAGGCATAGCCAGGCCCGGGGCTCGGGCCCAGAGAGGACCTGATTATCGCCGTGGTCAGTGGTCAGAGCACAGTCCCAGGGCAGTGGGCGGCAGCTGAGTCCCTGGCCGACGGCTCCTCCATCCTGCGAGCTGTCGGTGCACGCTGGGTCCACGTGAGGTAGACGAGGAAACCAGAGCAGGGGGTGACCTCTGGGAGCCACCCAGGGAGTGTGCAAGGGACGCCGCTGGGTGCTCCCGGTCCCTGATCCCTGGCCGGGCTGAGCAGGGCAGCTCAGCGCCTCGCTCCTTCTGTGTGTGTGCACGTGCACATGAGGGGTGGGGGAGAGCGAGGGAGGGAGAGAGGGGACCCGCGTGCATGTGAGAGGGAGAGAGAGGGTCAGAGGGGGGCAAGAGGGAGAGAAAGAAAGGGAGAGAGAGAGGGAGAGAAGGGGAGAGAAAGGGGGAGAGAAAGGGGAAGAGAGGGAGGGAGGGGGGGAGGGAGAGGGTCAGAGGGGAGTGAGAGGGAGAGAGAGAGAGGGAGAGAGGAGAGGGGGAGGGTGACCCTCCAAGGTGCCCAGCCATGCCAAGACCCCCTCCCTGCAGTCGGCCAGCCAGAGTTCTGCCCTGTGCCCCAGGCGGAGGATGGAGCCCTGGTTGCCTGTGGTCCCTGCCCAGCCCAGACTGGACCTCTGGTCACTCCTGTTCTCTGAGAAGCCCTCACCCTGGAAGTCCCCTATCTCGGAGCTGTGCGTCACTGCCTGGGCGCAAGTCCAGAAAGCAGCTGCCCCCAGGCCTCGCCAGGCATGGTCTGGCCCACTCCCTGCAGACCTCACGCACCCGGGGGGCCCTGGGACCAGGCACCTTCGGGGCGGGGAGCCGAGGCGCACACGGTGAGACCTGCCTGCAGAGGTCCAACAGGGTGGCTGCGGCACTTGGGGTGCTGATGGCTGTCCCCGCAGGCCAAGGGGTAGGGAGAGGAGAGACAGACCTGCTGGGACACTACATCCCAGGCCGAGGCCTCACGAGCCTTGGGGAAGGCCTGGGCTAGAGGCGGAGCCCGGGGAGGCGGAGTGGGCACTGGTCCCAGTTCAGGGCAGTTCAGGGCCTGGGTGGAGGGCGTGCCAGTTCTCCCTGCCCTTGCCCTGGTGGGGGCACTGCTGAGCTGTTTTCCTGAGCTGCTTGGCTCAGCCGACGCCCAGACTCACATCAGGGAGGATGCGAGCCCTGCCAGCGGGACCAGCCTGGGGCAGGAGGGTACGTGTATGACCCGGGACGCACGGCCCTCTGTCCACCAGGTGGAGCGGCCTGCTGTGGCCCAGCCAGTGGCGGCATGTGCGTGGGTCTGGGCACGCTCTGTCTCGGAGGGACCAACCCACGCCGCACACAGGCCGACCCCGTCAGGGTCTCCCCACCGCCGTCCCCATTGCTCATGACGTGTTAGGGAGACCCTGACTGTGGCCCATCCCTGCTGCGCACACAGACACGGGCACCTTTGCCTGGAGGCCCGAGAAGCAGGTGGGGGCAGATGGCGCGGCGGGAGCAGGGACGCCCCAGTGCCGGTGCTGGGCCTTGGCTTGCCAGGGGTGGCCACCGTGATGGGCACGCGAGTGGGCCCACTCCCCCTGGACCTCGACCTTCAAGGACCCATGGGTGGCAGCTCAGAGCAGGCTGGGGAGGCCTGAGCACCCGCACCCTCAACCCCAGAGAACTGAGTCTGGGTGCCCGAGGTGGAGTGGGTGGTCGGAGGCCCTGGGCTGCCGGGTGCAGCCCAGACCTGCAGCTGAACCCCTCGCGGCTCCGTGTCCTCCGCAGGTACCGAGGCTTCATCTTGCTGCTCACCTTCCTCGTCTACACCTGCTACCACATGTCCAGGAAACCCATTAGTGTGGTCAAGGTGAGGCTGCGCACGCAGACACTCTACGTACCTGGGGCGTGGCTGCACCAGCCGTGTCCCCTCTGCCAGCTGCCACCTCCTTAGGGCTCCTCAGAGCTCCCTTGGACGGCAGTTGGTGTGGGCCGGATGCCAGGACCTGGCCAGCCTCTGCCCCAGGGGCCCTGCCCTATAGCCAGACCCTGTAGGGGCCAGCCTCTGATGTGGGGGTCCCCTTGTGTTGCACACGCCCCGGTGACAAGGCGTCCCTGTCCGCCCACTGCCTGTGCAGAGCCGCCTGCACCTGAACTGCTCAGAGCTGGTCGGCCCCGGCAACAGCACCCACAGCCTCAACGACACCACGTGGTGCAGCTGGGCTCCGTTCGGTAAGGCAGGGCGCCCACCCAGCCCTTGTCCTGAGCCGGGGAGGGCGGGGACAGCTGGGCAGCCTGCTCTGTTCCTGCGCAGACAAGGACAACTATAAGGAGCTGCTGGGGGCCGTGGACAACGCCTTCCTCGTGGCCTACGCCGTTGGCATGTTCATCAGGTACGGCGTGTGTGTGGCAGCCCCCAGAGCCTGCCTGCGTGACCCAGGGCCAGCAGCTGCCTCCCGAGGCTCTCTAGGCAGCCGTGCTGCGGGCCCGCCGGCCTTGAAGGCCACAGAGAAACCCTCAGGCCGTCTGAAGCAGCCCGCACACACGCGTCTGGGGTCACAGACGTCCCAGCCGGCCCTTCCCAGCTGGGGAGTCCTGGGATGGACGGGGTGGCCGCCCTGGGCAGGGCTCGCTGAGCCGAAGCCTGGGAGGGTGTCTTGGAGGACGTGGTACTTGAACTCGTGAAGAAGACAGGGTTGGCAGTGGCAGTGGGCGGGAGGGACAGAGCAGGAGGTGTGAGGGCTGAGGCGCGGAGGACGTGCCCAGCCTCGCCCAGCGCACGGTGGCAGGACGGGGTGTGGCATGCAGGGTCCCCCGGGGCCAGGTCTGGGCTCCCAGTTCAGTTGGCCACTCAGGCTGATGCTGGACACATCCGAGGGGAGCAAGATGGCCACCCTGAGGGTAGACGGCCCGTTCCAGGCCACTAGAGAGAGGGGCAAAGGGGCAGAGTGGGCCCGTGGTAGACGGAGGCCTTTCCTCGGCGTGACATGGTACAAGGCCGGGTGGCAGCAGGAGGAAGAGGCATCAGTCTCAAGCCCCGAGTTTGTGCTTGGGGGCCTCGGGGCAGAGATGCCCGGCAGCCCTGCCTGTGGCCCTGAAGCTGAGTGGCTGAGCAGTCCTGCACCAGAGTGGTGAGGACGCCCAGAGGTGACACCAGGGCCTTCCCTAGGAGGACAGGAGGGCAGCGAGCAGCGCAGGGAAGGGTGGACTAGAGCATGGGGCTAGGGCAGGGGCTAGGGGAGATGGGGCAGGGGCTGGGGGAGATGGGGCAGGGGCTAGGGGAGATGGGGCAGGGGCTGGGGGAGATGGGGCAGGGGCTAGGGGAGATGGGGCAGGGGCTGGGGGAGATGGGGCAGGGGCTGGGGGAGATGGAACAGGGGCTGGGGGAGATGGGGCAGGGGCTGGGGGAGATGGGGCAGGGGCTGGGGGAGATGGGGCAGGGGCTGGGGGAGATGGGGCAGGGGCTGGGGGAGATGGGGCAGGGGCTGGGGGAGATGGGGCAGGGGCTGGGGGAGATGGGGCAGGGGCTGGGGGAGATGGGGCAGGGGCTGGGGGAGATGGGGCAGGGGCTGGGGGAGATGGGGCAGGGGCTGGGGGAGATGGGGCAGGGGCTGACTTGCGCCCACGTGCGGCCCCTGCCCTGTGGCAGCACAGACCCTGCCAGCCGCCTTGGCCAGGTGACCAGTGGCAGGCGGGGCCGGGGCGGCCAGGAGGGCCGTGGGACGGGGGCTCACACTGCCCGCCCGCAGTGGGATCTTTGGGGAGCGGCTGCCCCTGCGCTACTACCTGTCGGCGGGGATGCTGCTCAGCGGCCTGTTCACCTCGCTGCTCGGCCTGGCCTACTTCTGGGACCTCCACGTGCTCTGGTACTTCGTCCTCATCCAGGTAGACGCTGGCCCTCTCTCCGCTCTGTCCTCACAGAGCCTGCTGCCCCGCGGCCACCCTGGGCAGTGGCGGGCCTGGCTCTGTGTGCTCCCCCGCGGGTGTGCGTGTGGGAGGGCCGGTGGGGCAGCCTCGGGCCAGGACCGGCCTCCTGCACTGGGCCGGGTCTGCCCAGCCCTCCTGTCTCCCTGCAGATCTGTAACGGGCTCGTCCAAACCACAGGCTGGCCCTCTGTGGTGACCTGCGTTGGCAACTGGTTCGGGAAGGGGAAGTGAGTGTGCGGGGCAGAGTGGGAAGGCGGGGTTGTGTGGTCCCAGAGCTGAGCTGGATGGGCGGCCTGGCCCCTCGGCCCCTCGGCCCCCGGCCCTCGGCCGCCCATCACCGTGGGAAGTGCCATGCAGGGCACCTGCCGTGTCTGCTCCGGGACCGAGCACGTGTGGTCGCTGTGCCCCATCCTGGCTCCCCCACAGCTGCCTCTCGGCCTCCCGCACTGTGCGACAGGGGCCTGAGAGGGTCTGGGGTGTTGGCTGCTTTGTGCAGGCCCTGCACCACCAGATGAGGGAGGGCCACAGCCGCCAGTTTCAGTGTGAGGTCCCAGAGCCAGTCCCTGAGATCCCGAGATAGGCTCCACTTTTTCCCCTTACTGGATGGGTAAATTCTCTCTCTCTCTCTCTCTCTCTCTTTTTTAAATTTTTGCTTTGGGCACATGTGCTCACCAGAAAGAGACAGAGACAGAGAGCAAGAGAGAGGGGGAAGTGAGAAATCACCCCCACCAGAGGGATAGCCGTACAATAGTCTCTTCTCCTGTCTCCTCTTGGCATTTTGGGTACACATGTGCATATGCCTGGTGTGAATTTCAAGCTGCCAGGTCCGGGACTTGAACTGTGCACAGTCAGCCATGTGTGGTCCAGTGCCTTAACCTCCATGCCACCTGCTGGCCCCAGTAAATTTAATGTTGATGAAGTCAGAAAGAAACCTGTAGGACATTCTCCCTAAAACCGATTATGCTCAAAACTGTGCCATGGAGGCTTCTCACTCCCAGCCTGCTGCTTCGGCAGGTGCGTCCTGGCCGTGGGGCTGGCCTGCCCAGCAGGTGCGTCCTGGCCGGGGGGCTGGCCTGCCCAGCAGGTGCTCAGTGCACGGGGTGCCCCCGCCAGCAGCACTGGGGTGAAGCCCAGCGACCTAGAGTGGACTCGGGCTCCCACCCCCACGTGGCCAGCTGCTTCCTCGCTGGACACCTGCAGGCCTCCCTGCCACGGCCACGGGGCCGCGACCCCGCCGCCCGGGCGTCCTGTGAGAGTGGCTCTCTCCGCAGGCGGGGGCTCATCATGGGCGTCTGGAACTCCCACACGTCGGTGGGCAACATCCTGGGCTCCCTGATCGCCGGCGTCTGGGTGAACGGCCAGTGGGGCCTGTCGTTCGTCGTGCCGGGCATCATCACTGCTGCCATGGGCATCGTCACCTTCCTCTTCCTCATCGAGTGTGAGTGGGTGCCCCTGCAGGCTGGGACAGCCCCGGAGCTGGACCCACCGTGGTGGGGACGGCGACCGTGACCGCAGCGCTTTCATTTGCAAGATAGTCACGTGTCACTTAACGGCACGGACGTCCTGAGGAGCTGGTTTGGCCGTTTGCCCTGTGGGGACACCACGGGGGCATCACACCGACCTGGACGGTCCCACCCGCCACACACCCGGGCGGGGCAGGGCTGCGCATCTGCGCTGTCTGGAACAGCAAGTGCAGGACAGGACGCTGGGGCCAGCAGGTGCTGGGCGCCCACTCGGCCCCCCGCAGTTCCAGGTCCGACCGGCGGCTTGAACGCATGTGTGCGTGCGCATGCCCAAAACCCCAAGAGGAGAATAGAGGAGATGGGGTTGTGGTGGGGGGCCCCCAGGGGCGATTTCTCTGTCTTCCTCTCTCTCTCTCTCTAGCGAGCTCCCTTGCCCTATGGGGAAAACTTCCAAAAAATACGTATATAGTGTTGAAGGGAAAAACGGTGCACGCCTCTAGGACCACCCGGGATGGGCTGCAGGACGGGAGGTTGCTCTGGGGGCCAGTGAGTGAGCGGGGTGCGTGTGAAGGCCGCGGCACCCGTGTGTGCCACACACCTTCCACCGCTCAGCTTAGGCAAAGACACGTTTCCCCTTCAAGAACAAATGAACAGTTTACTGTAGCCTCCTTACAGTACGAAGGTTTAGCTTGTAAATTCTTAGGTTCTGATTTGTTTTCAGTTTTTGCCATGGGGCATGTGCACTCGCTGGAAAGAGACAGAGAGAGGGAGAGTGAGATATTACCCTCTCCAGGGGGTGGCCCGCTACAATCCCTTCTTCTCCCTCTGGGATCTTGGGCACGCATGCACACACCCCAGTGTGGTTTTCAATCCACCTGGTCCAGGATTCAGACCGCACCCAGCCATGTAGAAGTCCAGTGTCTTAAGCGCTATACCACCTGCTGGCCCCAACAGTGAGGTTTTTCAAAACACTTTTGACTCTTTTGTAATAACACTCAGCTTAAAACACACACTGTACAACTGCACAAAGATACTTTCTTTTCATTTTTTAATTGCATGGGGAGCGTGTGTGCTTGCCGGTGGCAGAGAAAGGGAGAAGGAGAGGGCACCCACGGTGACGTGCTCGCACTGCAATCTGTCCCCCATTTCTCTAGGAGTGTGCATGCATGGGGTTTGGGGCACACGCACTTGTCCGGCGTGTGTTTAAGCTGTGGGGCCAGCATGCGAACCTCGGTCAGCCATGTGGCATTTGGTTTCCGCCACATGGGACAGCCCCCAAGCATGGGGCCGCTGCGAGCTGGCCTCTGTGTGACCAGCAGCATGGTGGCGTGTGCCCTCGCGCCACCACAAACATGGGGAGTCCAGGCTGCTACCTCATTACACCCATCGCGGCCACCCGGGCCCAGGAATCGCTGCTGCTCGTGGCCGCACGCAGTGCCTGGCGGGTTCACCTCGGGACTCTGGGAGGTCTGGGTGGCCTGCACTGCACACCTGAGCCGATGTCACCGAGAGCTGCGAGGCTGTGCTTTGAAGTGACCAGTGTCCTACCCTCTGCGAGGCCCCTTCTCTGCCCACCGTGTGTCAGTGAGGCAGGGACAGCGGCCGCGTGGCCCTGGTTGTGGAGGGTCTGGGCTGGCCCCTGCGTCCACGCTGGCCACGCCGGGCTGTTGGACCAGCTCTCGGACTGGCTCAGACCTGGGTGAGGGAGGCCTGGGCTGTCGGGAGGCTCCTCAGAGGCATTTTTTCCCAGACCCAGAAGACGTGGACTGCACCCCTCCCCAGCATCATGTGAGTACGAGCCCCCCACCCCCCAGAAGGGATGTGCCGGGGAGGGCAGGAATGGAGGACAGGCTGTGGCCCCCACTCCCTCACCTGCTATGCTCAAGCCCTTGGGCTGGTCCAGCCCAGGAGAGACCCTCATTCCCTCCAGACCCCATCGGTCCCTGCAGGATCCCAGCCCTCCCAGGGCCGTCCCCACATCAAGGGGTCTCCCCACACCGTGCAGGCTGGGCCGGACGAGCAGGATGACCCTGAGGACCCTGGGAGTGGTCCCTCCACCAACAGGGAGAGTGGCCTGGAGACGGCCCACAGGTGCTCCAAGGAGCCGTGCCCGGAGCCTGCTGCCATCAGCTTCCTCGCGGCGCTCCGGATCCCGGTGAGACGGCTGTGCAGTCGGGGTGCGGCCTGCGGCGCCGGTGGACGGTGGGAGACGGTGCTCGGGGTCCCCCAGGAGGGCGGGCACCTGGTGGCTTGAACAGTGAGTGGGGCCCCTCCCGTACACTCCGTGGTCCCCGTGTGGGTGGGCACTCAGCCCTGTGGGCCTCTGCCTGGCGCCCGCAGGGCGTGGTCGAGTTCTCCCTGTGCCTGCTCTTCGCCAAGCTGGTGAGCTACACCTTCCTGTACTGGCTGCCGCTCTACATCTTCAACGTGGGTGAGTCCGGGGAGGGGAGCTGGGGCGGCCGGGGTGCCCATGGGCCGGAGCAGGCAGGGCTTCCGGGCCGCCCAAGGTGGAGGGTGCCACTTACCGCTCAGGGACCCGCCCCCGGCACACACACACCCCTGCCCAGACCCTGAGCACCCTGGGGCTGGGCTGCCACAGCTCTCACCTCTGCAGGGGGCGGCCCTCCCCCCAACTTGGGCTGGAGGAGCCGGAAGCCCTCCTGGGACCCTGCCTGGGCTGCTCAGCTGGGCTGGAAGGTCCTGCCCCTGCCCAGGATATCGTGGTGGGGAGAGGCCATTTTCCTAGCTGTGGAGTGACTCGTGCCCAGGGGCCTGGGGGCGTTGCACAGTTCACGGGAAAGTGCCACTGAAGCACCAGCTCACCGTGGCGCGGACGTGTGGAGACCCAGGCGTGGCTGTCATAACTCATTTTCTGTGAGCCTTCCGAAGCCTGTGTACTTTTCCATGTGGCCTCGGAGCCGCCAGCTCCACCCTTCCCGGCCCCAGGGGCCCGGAGCCGACCAGCCCAGGACCTGTCCCCGGGCTCTGTGTCCTCCCCATGGTGCCGGCTGAGCAGGGCGCTGTGGGATTAGTCACGGCCAAGCCCCGAGCCTGGCCACTGCCGCTGTGAGGGCCTCTGGCCGATAACTGGAGCGCAGGGCGGTGTGTGACAGCCTGTGTGGCCCGGCACCTGCAGGGTGGGGCCTAGCCGGGCCTGGGCGTTCCTCTTCTGAAGCCAGAGCCCGGCTGGTGACCCAAGGCCCGGTTTCCCTGTGGTCTCCTTCCCGGCCTGTGTCCTAGCAGAGACCGTGGCGGACAGGATGGCCCCGGGCTCTGTGCGGAGCGAGGAGGGAGGTGGCTGGGTGATGCGGGTGGAGGCAGGCCCAGGTGCCCACAGTGGACCCCAGGGCTTCCGGGGCTTGGCCTGCGCGCCCAGGGTCTGACCACGCGTGTGCTCACACAGCTCACTTCAGTGCTAAGGAGGCGGGGGACCTATCCACGCTCTTTGACGTCGGTGGCATCTTAGGTAGGCCCCGCCCCGCCCCGCGGCACCGTGCCTCACCAGCCCCTGCCCCGCTGCCTCGTGGAGGGCGGGAAGGAGGGACCGGCCCAGCAGCCGTGACCTGGGCATGGCATCGGAGAAGGACCTGGGAGGCCCGGGTGGTGCTCTCTGTAGCCATGGCCGCGAGCGAGGCCATGGAGGGAGTGCTGTGGATCCTGGCGGAGCCTGGGCCAGCTGGAGGGCAAGGCTGGGCGTGGCCCGCGGGCACGTGCGAGAGGGTGCGTGTTGCAGGCGGCATCGCGGCGGGGCTCGTCTCTGACTCCATCAACGGCAGGGCCACCACGTGCTGCGTCATGCTGATCCTGGCCGCCCCCATGGTGCGTGCACGTCTGCGCTCACACACGCGTGTGCGTTCCGTACACACGGGAGGGCATGGGAGCAGGCGTGGGGAGGGCAGGACTGAGAGCACAGGGAAGGGCCACTGCAGGTGGGTGGGAGGTGGGCCAGGGTGGCCGGGTGGAGCAGGGGTGGGGGCACCCTGCATCCTAGGCTCCTGAGCAGGAGGGGAGCGTGGAGGGAAGGGGCCGGTGCCTGTGGGACTCCAGGGCAGGAGTGCTCTGGGGCGTGCCCGGCCTGCCGGGAGCCTGCAGTCACGCACCCCCCCCCCCCCAGATGTTCCTGTACAACTACGTCGGCCAGAGCGGGGTGACCAGCTCCGTGGGTGAGCAGCAGCTGCGGGCTCCGGGCCATGGGAGGGCTCAGGGGCCCTGAGTGCGTGGGGGCTAGGGGCCACGTGGCCTCGCCTCTGACGGGCCCGCCTTGTGCCTGGCAGTGATGCTGGTCACCTGCGGGGCCCTCGTCAACGGCCCGTACTCACTCATCACCACCGCTGTCTCCGCCGACCTGGTGAGCAGGGGGCTTGCTGCCGTGCAGTGCGGACCCCCTTCCCCACGGCCCCGACCCCTGTCCTGCACAGCCAGGCCCTCAGAGCCCTCCCTGGCCCTGTGTGCCCCGCGGCCAGCTGCCACGCGCTCTCTTCCCAGGGCACGCACCAGAGCCTGAAGGGTAACGCCAAGGCCCTGTCCACCGTCACGGCCATCATCGACGGCACGGGCTCCATAGGTCTGTGGGCCCCGGGCTTGTCTGGGGCGCCCTGGGTGTGCTGCTGCGGGCGGGGGTGGGCCCCTCACGAGGCCGTGCCCCTGCAGGTGCGGCTCTGGGGCCCCTGCTGGCCGGGCTCATCGCGCCCACAGGCTGGAACAACGTCTTCTACATGCTCATCTCTGCCGACATCCTGGCCTGCCTGGTGTGTGCTCTGGGTGCCGCTGGTGTTGGGCTGGGACCCGTGGTCCGGGGCACGGGGCTTGTGGGACAGGGGGCAGCCGCCCTGTTGCCCAGAACCTCGCACTGCCTGTGGGTGGCCCTGGTGTCCTCACACGCAAGGCTGAGCCCCCGCCACCCCACAGCTCCTCTGCCGCTTGGTGTACAAGGAGGTCCTGGCCTGGAGAGCCTCGCTGAGCAGCAGCCGAGGGTGAGTTCTCTGAGGGCCAGCCCTGCCCGGCTGTGGCTCTGCCTGTCCCGTCCCGGCCCAGGGACCTGAGCCGGCCCCGACGTGCTGCGACCCCAGCCCTAACCTGCCCTGTGTCTCCTAGCTCTAGCCTGGCCCTAACCCACCCGCGATAGTAGGTCCCTCCGCCCGTGACTTTGTGAGTATCTCCCAGCCTGTGCCGAGCGTGCCCTTGGGACAGGAGCTATGCGGGACCCTCTGTCCCCCAGCTGACTCCCCGACTTTCTCTGTCCTCTTTTCTTGGGACTGGCTCTGAAGACCCCAACTCAAGCAGAGCATGGTGCTTGGCAAGTGTCCCCCAGGTCTGGGTGTCGGAGGCAGCAGCACCTTCCCCGGACCCTGGGCTGTGGGCTTGCTCTCCCAGGCAGAGGGGTACAGGGACACCACCCTCTGGGCCTTCAGGAGCCAAGGCCGTGTGGCCCTCTGCCTGGGTCAGAGCAACTCCCACCCGTCCCTGCAACGCGAATCACGTGTCGGTGGCTGGCCTGGTGTGCCGTGTGCTGTCCCTGGTGGTGGGTGTGGAGGTGGCATCAGCAGCATGGTGGCCCCGCAGGGGCGGGGCCAGGCACCCTCTGCCCTCCTGCTCCTCCCAGCAGGACCTCCCTGCTTCGGCCGAGGGAGGGAGCCGCCCAAGGGGAGCCGGGCGGGCCTCAGTCCTGGGGCTGCAGGGTCCCCCTCAGAGGCTCTGGCCGGCTCCCGGGACAGGACGGGGAGGGGCCCGGGAACCAGCGTGTTGCGTGTGTGTGCTCGGAGCTGGAGTCACCACAGAGGACACGGGGTCTTCAGAGGGTGACGGAGAACGTGTATTCTGAGAGCCCAGTACACCAATTTCATAGTTTTGCGCCAAAATATACTTGTAGGTTAATCCCCTTCCCCACAACCCTTTTGAAGTCCCCCGCATTTGCATGTGTGCCATCCCGAGAGGTGAGAGGAGGCCAGGGACGGGGCTTCGCCCAGGGCCGCGGAGGGCTGGGCCGGCTCCCCAGGCCCAGTTGTAAGGTGGCCCGGTCCGGCCCCGCCCTTCAGGAGGCCCGTGGGTGGGCAGCGACTGGCTGGAGCCCAGCGCTGGGTCTGGGGCCGTCTCAGAGGCCCTGCCCCGTGGGGATGCCCGAGGCCGTAGCGGGGACGTGAGGTCAGTGCTCACACTGGCCTGGATAGGGCCAGCTAGGCCGGCTGGCTTGCCCCTGCCCGCCTCAGACGGTGAGAAGAGCGGCAGCCCTGCGGGGGCCCGGGGGCCGCTGCCTCCCTTGTCTCACCCCCCCCTCGCTCTTTCCACGCAGGTACAAACGGATATGAGCCCAATGGAAGGCGCTCGGAGGGTCCCTGAGGGCCAGAGAGGACACCCCCAGAAGGCGGAGCCATGGTCCCCCCCAGCCAGGGCCGCAGGGGTCCAGGAGACTGCACTGGAGGAGGCTCGGGGTCTGCCGGCCAGAGGGCTGCAGGGCTGAGCCTCGCGCCACTCCCTCCCTCGGGCTTTGCTCAGATGCCCGGACCCTGCTGGTTTGGAAGCCGGGACAGGCACAGGCTCTTCGGCCCAGGCGCCGTCCGCGTCTGCTCACAGGCATCCTACCTGGTCCACAGTGTCCGGGGCGCTGACCCCAGCCCGGCCCTCTCTCTCGGAGCCGCCATGACGCCCTCGCCTGCAGTTCTCAGGACAGGACCAGAGTGAGCCCGGGGGCTGCCTGGGCCAGACTGGGGTGCCCACCTCTGGCCCCAGGTGTGCCCATGTGAGCACTGATGCTGGTGGGGACGCGCTCTGCCGGCTCTGCTCCTGCAGTGGAGTGACGTGGACTCGGGAGGCCCCTGCCCTTGCACCACGCCAGCACTGCCGACCAGCAAGCCTCAGAGCTGTCGTACCCTGCGCAGATCACCGGAGCCTTCTTGTCCCGTCCCCGCCCTCCGCGCCAATACAGACGCCCTTTGCCTCGTGCCTGTGCTCCTCCTTGTCAGGGCTTGTGCGGCCACCGAGGCACAGGGACCACAGGGTGGCCGCCCTGGGCCGGGCTGACCAGCACCCGGAGGGGATACTCATGCACCGGCGAGCGGAGCACACAGGTGTGCACAGAGCAGATGTGACCGTCGCATTCCCTGGGGCACCAGGGCAGCACCCACCCAGGGCACATGTGGGTAAGCTCGTGCGTGTCTCCTGCGCCCGGAGCACAGGAACCAGGGCCTGCCGTGGCCAGGTCAGCGCACACGAAGGCCCCTGGGCCTCGGGACTCCCCTCGCACTCGGGCCACGGCAGGAGTCTCCAGGCCCCGCCCTGGGGACAGGCGCCGAAGGCCCATAAACCACGTGAGGAGACGCGTGGGGATGTCAGGCACCTGCACCGGGGAGCCCGGACAGCGGGGAGGGAGGTCACGGCCGCCCGGAGGGAGGGTCCGCGGGAAGCCTGCCGAGGGCTGGGGTGCGCTCCGGCTCCCACCAGCCGCACGTGGGCCCTGAGAGGCCTGGCCCGCCAGGAGGCTTGGGCTGAGCCGGGTCTGGGAAAGACGGCGCAGGAAGGCTGGCCCCTGTGCACTGGCCTCCCAGGGCACCCCTGAGGCTCAAGGCCGCACTCGTGGCATCATGCGAGTTACGAACTTGTTTAACTTCACACTTGGTCTCAGTGAAGCTTAGGATGTCCTGCACAGATGCGACGGCATTTGTAATTAAAAGGCAGTCAGTGGGTTTCTCCTTCCGAGATCCACTGGGAGCCGGCAGGGCGCCCGGGGAGGGCGAGCCAGGCCACAGCCTTGGCCCAGGGAGGACTGGTGGGTGCACGGGGCCCTCAGAAACAGGATGGCCTGAGGGTCCCTGTTCCCAGTTCCCTCCGTAGAGAGGATGTCAGGTGAGGGCCGGGCTTACAGTGGGCCCAGTGCCTCCCAAGGCTGACGTGGAGGGAGGCCGGGCAGTGGGCAGGCAGGGCACTGGCTCTCCTGGGCCTCGTGGACTGCAGCCCACAGCCTGTCAGCACTGTCCAGTCCTCACTGTTGTCCTGAGCCCCCAGACTCGGTGTCACCCCTTACAGCAACAGGGAGGCCGCCCTGCCGGGATGCTCGGGACCGGGAGTCCCTGCGGGTGTGTGCCAACGCCCCATCTGCACGTGAGACAAGGCCATCACAGCCCAAGGACATTCCGTGTCTCGGCATGACTGGCTTGTCACAGAAGCCACGTATGGGACTTTCTGCTCACAGCACCATGTGGGCACTCGAGGGTTTAGACTTTGGAGCATTGAAGATTTGGGATTAGGGACAGTCGACCGGGACCTGTCCCCAGTGTACAACTGAGAAAGCTGCAGGGAAACAAATTCCCAAGTGTCAAGAAGATGGGTGGCATTCAGACGCAGCGAAGGGTGACAGGTGCAGCCACCCGAGGGTCCTTTAGTCCCCGCCACAACACGAAACAGCAGAGCCGGCCCAGCCTGTGGAGTTGGTCTGGATTTGGACCATGGCTCTCATTTGAGGCCCCGGGAAACAGAGAGGATGTCCCTGGGACGGGGAATGGTTGACATCAGGTGCGTGTCCACGGTAACCGCCACTGACTGGCTGGGGACGGGTGGGGGACACCACTCGGCATGGGCCTTGGTTCCCCTGCTGGCACCGAGAGCCAGCCTGGCAGGTGCGGAGTCCTGCCGGCACTTGCTGGAGTGCAGTCCCAGGGGCCTGGGTACTTGGGGTCTGCGCAGGGCCGCGGCGAAGTCTGACGGGACCGCAGGCCGGTCGGCACGTCCTCCCTGAGGTGCTGGGTCCCCAGACTCCGGCCAGTCCTGTGATTCCTCCTCGGCTCCCAGGCTGGCCCTGAACCACCGACCTTCCCCTTGTTCTCATCTCCTTGAGGCGCGTGGTGTCCCAGGACGCAGCTGAGCAGACGCGGGCCGGGCTGCCCGGACACACTGACCCGGCTTCTAGCCGAGCGACCCCGCCAACGTCACCCTCTGCATCTGTCCCTCTGCAGCAGGACTGTCAAGCCCTACCCCAGAGGACTTCCCTGCTTCCCATGTGTTCGGCGGCGGCATGGAAGCTGCAGCCTCAGCGTGGGGACGAACGCCGGACAGTGTGGCTCTGACCCCCTCCTCCGGGGTGCTCTACACCTGTCCACTGTCCCCACAGGGCTGAGGCCGGGAGGGTGAGCACCTGCTGCTTGGGCTCTAAGTGTCCCCAGAACCCTGGTGAGGCGTGTCCCTGTGGGCAGGAGTCAGGGACACGCCGGGGTACCAGCGGCTGAGGGTGTGAGCCGTGGTGAAGGGGAGGTGCTGTCTGGAAGCCAGGGCCTGGTGCCACGCTGGGCCCCTGCCAGCCCGTCCGAGTCCGCAGACCACTGGGGCCTCCTCACCCCGAGCGTGGTGGGAGCAGGCGGAGGCTCGTCTCGGCGAGCACCGGGTTACTGCGCCCAGCAGACCCCGAGCACAGCCAGGGCCCAGCGGGCACAGACGGCGCGAGAACGGCTAGTGTGGGCCCCGGTCGGCCTGAAACACACCGGGCACGTGTGCCCAGGGTCCTGGTGAGCTGGTGGGCTGGGGGAGGGGCGCCCAGTGGTGTCTCCACAAGGGTGCCCCCGGGCTGGCACTTGTACGCGCACTCGCTCCCACAACTGAAGGCCACGTACACATGGAAACTGGAGCTTTCGTTGGATGGAGTCGAGAGGGTGACCGCGCCCTTGGGCCTGGCTCTTCAGCGGGCAGCCCCACCAGGAGCCGCGGGCCTGTCTGAGCATCCATGGAGGCAGGAAGGCCTACTCTGAGTGAGAGCAGGAGGGTCTGCCTCGCTGCCTGAGAACCTTCTCAAACACGGGGCACCATCTACTGGAGGGGCGCGTGTTGGGGTGTCCTTCCTGCAAGGCCACGGAACAGCCGTGTCCTTGTCCAGAAGTCGACTGACTCGCTGGCACAGGGGACCGGTCTAGGCAAGGCCAGCCCTGCTGAGGCCCCGGCTAGGAGGGTCAAGACACCTGCGTCCCTCCAGGGAGCGGCCACGCCCGCCCGGGGGCATGAACGCCAGCGAGCCGTAGCAGACCCATCAAGTCCGTGTCCTTGCAGGCTCGGCCTCCTAGCCCAGCCCCACGGGTGTCTTAGGGCTGGACGGGGCCGCAGTGACGGGAGACAGAAGGCAGGGGGTCGCACGGGGAGCGCGGCCCCGGGTCTCCAGGAGGCCCAGTGGTGCCCGGTTCACACCGTCCTGCGCGCGTGCCTCGGGCCACACACACGTCAGAGCTGACACAGAAACAAGGCAGGGCGTCGGGGAGTTAGCGCCCACCCTACCGCGGCTCCCCGTGTAAACGGCCGCCCGGCCCACGCTGCTGACCCTGACCTAGAGGCTGGCCGCCTTTTGTGGGGACTAAGAGGGTGGGTTTGTGGTCAAGACCCAGGCGTTTTCCCAGAGCGGTCCTCTCAGCCAGCCCTTCAGGAGAGGGCGACACGTGGCCTGTGTGCCATGACCCGGCGTCCACCTGGGCTGGTGTGGAGACTTGGCACCAGGGCGAGGGGCAGCCTGAGCCATCTCTCCTCCAGTCTGCTGGCGCTGCTGCTTACCTGCGGTCCAGCCACACGAGTGCTGGGCCAGCAGGTGGCACAGGGGTGAAGGCGTTAAACTCCCACCCTGGCTTACCGTGGTTTGAGTCTCAGACCTGACGGTCCGGCCAGCACATGTATGTCCCAAATCCCCCACTTCCCCTCTGTATGCACGCCCCAAATCCCCCACTTCCCTTCTGTGTGCACGCCCCAAATCCCCCACTTCCCCTCTGTGTGCACGCCCCAAATCCCCCACTTCCCCTCTGTGTGCACGCCCCAAATCCCCCACTTCCCCTCTGTGTGCACGCCCCAAATCCCCCCACTTCCCCTGTGTGCACGCCCCAAATCCCCCACTTCCCCTCTGTGTGCACGCCCCAAATCCCCCCACTTCCCCTCTGTGTGCACGCCCCAAATCCCCCACTTCCCCTGTGTGCACGCCCCAAATCCCCCACTTCCCCTGTGTGCACGCCCCAAACCCCCCACTTCCCCTCTGTGTGCACGCCCCAAATCCCCCACTTCCCCTCTGTGTGCACGCCCCAAATCCCCCACTTCCCCTCTGTGTGCACGCCCCAAACCCCCCACTTCCCCTCTGTGTGCACGCCCCAAATCCCCCCACTTCCCCTCTGTGTGCACGCCCCAAACCCCCCACTTCCCCTCTGTGTGCACGCCCCAAATCCCCCCACTTCCCCTCTGTGTGCACGCCCCAAATCCCCCACTTCCTCTGTGTGCACGCTCCAAATCCCCCACTTCCCCTGTGTGCACGCCCCAAATCCCCACTACCCCTCTGTATGCACGTCCCAAATCCCCACTTCCCCTCTGTGTGCACGCCCCAAATCCCAGGAGTGACTGTGGTGGGACCATTCTCCTGGGGATGGTTTCCCACTTCCCTCTGTCCCCTCCTTTCTCCAGTGAACACACAGTCTATGGCAAAAACCTTAATAAAACACAAAATGATTTCTTCAGGTGTTCTCGTGTAGGCCTTCCCACGGGGAGTGAGACCCAGGGGCACAGCTGAAAGGCGGGGTGACCACCTGCCCCACAGCCAGGGCCTTCTGCGGCTGAGGTTCGGGGTGCCAAAGCTGGCACCTTCCCCACCTCCATGACAGGGTCTGGGAGAGACAGTGGAGGGGACATGGCCCTGACCTGGCCACCCCAAGCTCTGCACACCAGCCGTTGGGTGACGTGGGGCACTCACTCGCCTACGTGAGTCCTGCATTTTCTGCTTTAAGGTGGGGTGCTGTGTCACTCTCTGGAAGAGGCCAGTTGCTGGCCAGTGGCGAGCACTTGGACCCTCCAGCTTAGCCCAGAGCTTTCCTCAGAGGAGGGGGTCCCTACACTGGGACACGCGGGCGGTTCGGGGGGCTCGGAGCAGACGTCTTCCACGTCTGCGTGCTGGGCGCCCAGGCGGGAGGAGGTGCAGACGTGCGCTCCCCGCCGGCTGCGAGGCTGGACAGGACCCCGCGCTCACTGAGGCCCAGATCCTGGACAGAAGACACTGGCACGGCGGCAGCACGTGACCCCCCCACGCCTTTCCCCTGCCCGAGCACGCATGGAGCAGACGCTGGAGTGCGAGCGCCGTGGGGCTCTGGGCTCAGTCCCAGCGCCTGGAGTCTTCCGAATTGCCTGACGTTCGGTGTGCGCCTGGCTGCTCCACACCATCCGGCCCACACCTGGGAGCGGCGCCCGCTGCCTGAGGACCAGACTCTGCCACCCAGAGCAGATGCCACGGTGCCACCCAGCGACCTGGAGCTGACCCCGCAGGTCCCTGCACTGGCCCTCCCGACACAGCAGCCCCCTCGTAGGCCGGCAGGAGTCACCACCGGGACGAGTCAGGACCCGTGAGCCATCCTGGCGGTGGGTGGTGCTCCTGGGACCCAGAGCCCAGGGCTGTGGGACGAGGCGGGAATGGAGGCGTCCGCTCCCGCCTGGTGGGGCACCGTGTGGCTTCCCTGAGCATGCTCAGCAGGACCGCAGAGGTTTGGCGTAGACGGGCTCCAGGCCATGATGAACCAGGACCAGGAAGAGGCCTCCGAGGAAGACGGCGCTGAGGAAGGCCAGCAGGACACAGCGGCCGACGAACAGGGCATCCACCACCTGCAGGGGCGGCGAGGCGGCTACTGCAGCTGCCCGCAGCCTCCGGGAGGCAGGAGTCGCGCCCGGCTTGCTGCGAACAGCAGGGAGAAGCCTCCCAGCTCCCTGAGCAGGGGCAGGGCGACCAGGCTTGGGGACTCCGGGCTCATCCAGGAGAGTCCGGGACGACCTTAGGTTCTGAAATCGCTTACCCGGGGGTCAGCGGGAAGCTTGTGTGGCCCTTGAGAGCTCATTTTGTTGTTAAAATGTGTTTTCGGGGAGACTAGCTAGGCACGTGAGGGTTAAGGCACTGCATCTCATATGTCCGACTTCGCAGTTCGCGTCCTGAAACCGGTGGCTTGAAAATCGTGAGGGGACGTGTGCCCAAAACCCTGAGCAGAGAATGGGCCACCCCCGGGGTGGTTTCTCACCCGGTCTCCCTGCCCCACCTCTCACAGGCACGCACGTGCCCTATGGGAAAACTGACCTGCCTCGTGGAGGAGTTCACGCACACACGAAAACGCAGCAGCATAACGAGTCCTGTGTTCCCGAGGCCCCACTCCAAAACCATCGGCCCGGTGGCCGGTTCAGGAGGGTTTGCTTTCAGAACGAAAAGGTGGCTTGAAAGCTCTCCTGAGGGGGCTCTGCACCTCACCCGCCCTGTGAGTGGTGCTGGCTCTGCCCCTGGGCACGGCCCTGCCAGAGCACCTGTGCCCAGATGCAAACGGGGTGCTCAGATCTGGCAGGGAAAAGGCATTTGGGGTGCAGCCGGGTGGCTCCCACAGGATACAGGTCCTGGAGGCACCCGCTCACTGCTTTTCTCGATCGCCAGAGCAATCGGGGGCTTTTCAAAATGCCGCTGTTCACCTGGGTGCCCGGGGAGTGGCGGCCAGCTCTCGGGGGCACAATGGTGCAGGAAAGCCACCTGTCCAGGGGACGGGAGGGGACCAGAACCCCCGAGCTCCCGGCACCGCTCCAACTCCCCACCCTGCGCACACCTCGCCCAGCGGGTGGGGGTGCACACAGGCTCCAACCGAGGGCCGCTCACCGAGGGCCGCTCGAAGCCCCTGGGCCACCGACACTGCTTACCTTCACTTCGGCCTCGGGGGCTGGGAGGGCGCCCGCCCGGGGGAGCAGCAGCAGCACCGTCGTGACGGCCAGGGCACCCAGGGCTGCGAGGATGGCGGCGAGCCTGGCCGAGGACACAGGTTAGCGCTCAGCCGGCCGGGCCTGTCCCCACCGGTCCGGTAGTCCAGACACGCGCCCGCCCCACCCGAGCTACTCTGGACGGGCAGTGGTGGGGTACGTCCCGCCTGCTCCCGGGGAGGGAGGCCTGTCGTTTAACTTCAGCTTCCGCACAGATCAGGAAACCGGAGGGGCCCTCCCGCCCGCTGTCTGGCGGACTCCGCTCTCTGTGCACCGACAGGGCCTCACCAGGGACAGCGGGTGCTCTTAGAGGCACCGTGGCCCAGCCCGCTGAGGTCAGCAGTTGCCCCGGGCGCTGGCCTGGCCAGTCTCCCCAGCAGGCCTCCTCAGGGTCCCTGAGCCCGTCTGGGGCCTCAGGACCCAGGACCAGGCCACGCGTGCGCGACGGTTGTGCTGCTAATGGACTCGCGAGCCGCGGGAGGGCAGACTGGTCACCTGAGCCCACGGCAGGCCAGCGGTGGCAGGTCCCACACCACCTCTGTCCCCAAGAGGGGAGTGCGGGCGGGGGTGCCTCAGCCGGGGGAGGACGGCCTGGTCCCTGCGCTGTGTCCACTCTGGGGCTCACCTGGCCACCCCCGAGGCTCCGGCCAGCAGCGTGCACAGGAGCAGCACGAGCACCCACAGCAGCGCCAGGACGAACACGCCGGCGCCCACACCCAGCACGGTGTCTGCCATCCTGCCGCTCCGGCCCACGGTGGCGGTGTGGGGCCTGAGCACGACACGGACGCTCCCACTGGCGTGCTGAGAGGGCCGGTGCACACGGTCCCGCGTCCCTGGATGGGGACCCAGCAGTCAGAATCTGTGGCCTTGCTGGGGACAGGTCACTGCTCTCCCCCGGCCACCTGAGCAGTCGGGACCCCCCCCCCCTTGTATAGTTCCCGGGACGTGGGGCCGGGGCTGGGGACTGGCCCGGAGGCCCAGGGCCAAGGAGAAGCTGGGGCCCGTGGGCAAACTGGGTCAGAGCCGACTCACCGGGGTCTCCACGGCGCTACCCACTCTGCCGGCCAGTCCTTGATTCGGAAGGGAGCCACGTCCTTAGAGAGAAGGAGCCACCGTCACAGGGCAGACACGCCGTGGGGGCGTCCTTCCCGGCCCACGTCACTGGGCGCAGCGCCGAGCTCGGGAGAGTGTGTGTCCGGGTCGCTGCAGACACACGTGAAGCCGGGTTCGGGGCACACCCGTGTCCTGTTCCGTGTTCACATACCCCTCGAGGCCAGGTGGTACCTACAAGGCCCCCTCTGGAGGTCAAGGGCCCTCCCGCCCTCCCAGGCCCCAGTGCCCACGCTCTCGGCTGGCGGCCGACAGCATAAGGCCTGCCTTGTCCTCCCCACGCCCCCTTCTTCCCCCCGACGGCGCCATCTTACTCGGTCACATCGCAAAGACCCTCTGCCTCGGGAGGTCAGGCCCTAGAGTCGGGCGTGCTGCACGTTTGGGAGCCGTGGCTCAACCCTGCAGGTGTAGCACAGTCTGGTACGGCCCGTCCCCCGCTGTCTACACCGACGGCCGAATGCCACAATACCGGTCCTGGAGGACGTTCCGCTGTGAGGCCCCGGCACGGGTGGCAGCCAGCGCTGCGCTCAAGTGCGGCCCTGAGCTCCGGCCGGGGATGGGCCTCACTTGGTCTATGCCAGACTTCACCCTGTCCTGAGCGGGAGCAAAGCCAGTGCGGTGGGCCCGTGGCTGCAAGGAGCTGTGGGAGTAGTGTGTGCAGGCACGTGGGAGAGGAGCCCACGACAGGGAGGGGCTGGGCCACGGCCATGCCACCTCACGGGGAACACCCCCCGGGGTGCACGAGTACGGCCTGTGACCCCAACATGTCAGCGTTTCCCAGACTGTGGGCCTTTGCCCCTGATATTGCACAGCCTGAAATCAGCCCCCAGCCCCAACAAGCCTCTGCTACTTGCAGGGCCAGCCTCTCCACACCCTTCCAATCTCGGCTTAAAAGTCACTTCCTCAGAGAAGCCCTCCCTGACTGCCCTGTCGACAGCAAGCTCCCCGTCTCGCCCTCACGCTCTCTCCTGCAGGGCACGTCTCACAGGCTGTACTTAACGCTTTGATGGATTTGTTCACAGTTTTATCCCCTGTCCCACTGAAATAGCCCGTCTCACAAGGACGGCCTTTCTGTGTCTCTCACCACCGCATCCCATTCTCAGCACAGAGATCATGCACTGCCATCTGCGGGCCGGGGCGTGAGTCTGTGCTCACAGCCCACCACGCCAGTGGGGCCAGAGGCCCCGAACTCCCGGTGACATGCAGACGCGCTGGCCAGGGACGGCTCCCACGCAGCGGGCACCTGGGTGACAGCGCAGGAGCACAGCAGCAGCGTGGGCCACCCTGGAGCAGAAAACCACACCTGCTCTGAGCCTGAGCAGGGCTGGCCCAGGGCGCGCCTACTGGGGGCTGTGGGTGAGGTCTGCTCAGAGAGGGGCCTCGGGCGCGTGGTGCGGAGCCCTGGGGCCTCGAACTTGGATCCGAGACGCCTCTGCCTGCCCGGCGACCTCCTCAGGCCCGGGGTAAAGCGCAGCAGGAGAACTCGACCCTGCGCCTTGGGGCCTCCACCACCAGCGTAGGGGCGAGACTGCAGCTGAGGGCAGGCGGCCCACGGCCTCTCCTAGGCCATCCTGGCTGTGGGCCGGCTGCCCCCAAGTGGGCACCGCTGAGCTGAGAGCCCCGAGCTGCTGTCCACACGCCTCCGTGAAGCCCGGGGAGGGAGACAGCCAGGCGGGGGCGTGAACACAAAGGGGTGGTGAGAAGACACTGTCACAGTAAAGGCTTCCAGGACCAGCAGCTGGCATGGCAGTTAAGGTACGGCACTCCCGCATGGTTGACCACGGTTCGAGCCCCGAACCTGGTGGTTTGAAAACCACACTGGGTGTGCAAGCGTGTGTGCCCAGTCTTGGGAGGAGAATGGGGGAGAGGCCACTGCGGAGCGGCCATCTTCCCTGGGCAATTTCCCACTTTCTCTCTCTGTCTCTCTGCAGCGAGCACACGTGCCCTGGCGAAACCTAAAACAGAACAGAACACAGTAAAGATTTCTGGGCCAGAAGGCGGTATGGAAGTAAAGGTGGGGTCCCATGGCCAAATGCGCGGTCCACGTCCTGAACACAGCAGCTGAAAAACACGCTAGGTGCCGTGTCTCCAAAAAAGGTGAGAGGAGAATGGAGAAGAAGGGGTTGTGGGGTGCGCATGGCCTGGGAGGTGCTTTCTTTCTCCCTCCCCAGCCCGTCTCTCCCAGAGAGCACGCGTACCCTGCAGCAAAAACTATAAAAGAAGAAGAAGAGATTCCTGTGATGCCGCCGGACTCGTGTTCTGACGTTACATCGGATAAGGAAGAGCTGAAACAACACGGGCAGCGCTGCGGGAGGCAGTGCGAGCTAAGACACCCACCGCTGTTTGCTCGGGGGAGGGCGTGGCCACGGCACAGAGGGGGCAGTGAGGGCTCGCCCTGGAGGGCCATACTGGGCACGCACACACGTCAGACATGACTTTCAAGCTGCCAAGTCTGGGATTCGAACCGCAGTTGGCCACGTGGGCGTCCAGCATGTTAATCACCAGGCTACCTGCTGGCCACACTGGTTAATTATTAAGTATGCACATTAAGGGGCCAACAGGTGGCGTGGTGGTTGAGGCAGCTGGACTTCCACATGGCTGACCACGGTTTGAGTCCTGGACCTGGCAGCTTGCTTTTTTTTTTTTGAGAGGTTTTCGCCATAGGGCGCGTGCGCTCGCCAGACAGACAGAGACATAGAGACAGAGAGACAGAAAGCGAGAAATCACCCCCCGGGGGGATGGTCACACCGCAATCCCTTCTCCTTCATTCTCCTCTCGGGATCTTGGGCACGCACGCACACGCGCCCGGCGTGAGTTTTAAGCCACCGGGTCCAGGATGCGAACCGTGGTCGACTACGTGGGAGTCCAGCGACATAGCCGTTACGCTAACTGCTGGTTCCCCAGATTGGGTTTTAAGCGGCTCCTCCCAGCAGCCCTCAGACGCACGCGGCAGGGAGGCCGAAGCAGGCCTGCAGGCCCCACAGAGCAAGGCCCAGGGAGGGTGCGGGGAGGCCCACGGTGCAGGCTCACCTTGGCAGGACAGAAAGTTCCGGAGGCCACGGGAGTGCACTGCCCTCCTCGGCAGGAAGCAATGCCCAGCCACAGGCTCGAATCCCTGGGCTGGCCTGAAACATGCCGGGTGCCTCGGGGCACCAGGGTCCTGAGAGCTGGAGGGTTGAAGAAGGGAGGCCACAGCGTGACCAGGCCCTGTCCAGGATGCTTTCTGTCTCTCTCTGCTCCTCTCATTAAAAAAGTTCTGGAGATGGGATTCACGACAATGTGAATATACTTCTTTAAAAACCATTATTTTTAAAAATGTGCTGTAGGGCACATGTGTTCACCAGAGAGAGAGAGAGAAACAAAGTGAGAAAGCAAGCCGCCAGGTCCAGGACTTGAACCACAGTCAGCCATGTGGGAGTCCAGCGCCTTAACCACCATGCCACCTGCCAGCCCCAGTGTGAATATCCTCACCACCACAGAACTGTACCCCTAGAACTGGCTAAGACTGTAAATGTTGTTATGCATTATTTATAGTTTTCAAAAAGTAAAACAAAAAAATATAAACAGAAGCAATATTAGTATCAAACAAAATAAAGCTCTAAAAATATTAACAACAGTCACGAAAGGAATAATTTAGCAAAAAGATACAACTCAAAACAAATAGGCACCTACCAACAAAGCCTCAAAACGCACAAAGCCGAAACCGACAGAGCACGACGGTGGCCGGGCGACCCCAGCCCAGTGGGCGCGGAGCCCAGCTGCCGCAGAAACAGCTGCGTGGGCCCCGACAGGGACGGCCGAGTGGCCGCGTGGCAGTACGGCGTGAACAGGGCTCCACTGTCTCGGCAGGAAAGTCCGGGTCACCCCACCCAGTGTCTCTAGGACCCCTACTGGTCACGCGGGGATGGCTGCGAAGGTGGGCGAGGACGCTGCCGGGCGGGGCTCCCAGTGCCCGCTGCTCAGGGGGGCCCTGGCAGAGGCTACTGTGGCCCTGGGCCAGCCTCTGCTGTGCAGCCGCTCACCGGGGGACACAATGCAGCCCTGCCTGCAACCGCTGAGAACCGACACAGCCCAGCCCAGTGGGGCGCCAGCAGGTAAGAAGTGTTAGACCCCAGCCAGTTCCAGGACGGGCACCAGGATCCTGAGAGCAAAGCAACCAGCCTTCAACAGAGTGGGGGACGCCAGACAAAAGCCCATTCCGTCTACGTGATGCTCGAACCGGGGGGGCCGAGCCAGGGGCCAGGCCCTCACTGCACCGTGGCTGCGGCAGGATGGTCGCGAGCTCACAGCACAGGTTCACGCAGGAGGCCGCACGGAAGGAGGTGGGAGAGGCAGCGGGAGGATCGCGACAGAGACCCTTTCTGGAAGAGAGAAGTGCCACCCTGCATATATCCGACCCCACCGAGAAAAAGAGACTGACGGAGTTCAGGCATGAGCTTACACCGCATGCACGCAGGCCTCCACCAACACACGTTTCCCGTGCACCTGAAGCCTCCTCTCCTGCACCATACACACACGTAGCCCCATGTGAAAACAGGACACGTGTGTTGTCTGGGGACAGGATGCAAAGTGCCCACGAGCACAGACACTGGCCGAGGCACGTGCTGCCGCGGTGATGGGTGTGGGGACACGGAGGCCACCATTCCTACGGCTCCAGTCCACAGAACTCTCGGAATAAAAGAAGCGCGTGCGTGTGATGTAAGTGCGCGTAGCCCTCTAACAGACGTGCAGGCTGCCTGCACTCGGGCCGTAAAACTGAGCCACACGGGGCAGCGGGAACCACCCGCACGGAGCTGCAGGCAGACTCATGTCCCGGACGGGGGATCCGAAGGAAAGAGCCCCATTTTCCCTCGTCTGTGAGTTCATTGCAATTCTAACCAAAATCTAGAAGCAACTATTTGTGAAACTTGAAGACAGACCGTACATTCATATGGAAGAGCAAAAACCCAAGAATAGCCAAAACAATTTTGAGAACTAGGATGGCAACTTGCCTCTCTTGCTACCAACTGCTACAAGACATGCTATAAACCGAGCGGATTAAAACAGTGTGACGGTGGCGCAGGGACACGTGGCCGCAGCACATGCAGGAGCCCAGAGTCGGATCGGCGCATCCGTGAAGACCTCTCCAGGACAGGGTGGCTTCAGGACTCAGCGGTAAAGGGTGTCACAGGTGACGCGGGGGCGAGCACGGTCCAGTCAGAAACGGCACTGCTCATCTGGTTTGCGACACACACAGAGGCCCGTTTTGAACGGAAAGTAGCCCAGTGAGGCAGCAGATGTCTGGGTATGCAAACGCTCAGGCTGGCTGCGCCGCAATACGGACGGAAGCGTGTCAGATGCTCCACCTAAACTTAGCATCGCGGACGGCACCTGCGCCCATGCAGGTGGGCCCGTCAGCCACGCAAATGCCACGAGCTGTGGACTCGGTCTGTGAACCACAGAGGAGTGTAGTTTCCCCTTGATTCACATTTAATCGCGTTCCTGGAAAGCCGACCGCATCTGTTTATGGAAGTGGAACAGGTGACCCGACGCACGGCAGCCTGTGGGTCCCTCAGACAGCGTGCAGGACGTGGGACGGTCCCCGCCGCGCATCACAGGACACCTGGCGTCCTTCGCAGAAGCGGCTGGTTTCATTTTCTCAGATTCTGGAACATTTGCACTTACGTGAGAAACCTTGGGGATGAGACGCAGGCCTGGGTATAGTTAATCAGGTTTTGTGTTGGCCTCGCACGCACAGCCTGAAGGTGATTTAATACAGCATTTTCATATTGTAGCATTTTGACTGCAAGCTATCACACGAGGTCAGGTGTGGAATTTTCCACAAGTGTTCGGTAGTGCTCAAAAAGTTTGATTTCGCAACATCCTATGAATGAGTTTCCGGTTTTCAAATCAGAGATGCTCAGCCTGTATTTAATTCCTGTTGTGGATATTACACAAATAGCCATTCAAGCTGGACCAGCTCTGGCCGGCAGGTGGTTCTAGGTCTCGCCAGAGCGCGGCCGCGCAGCTCAAGTCCCGATGAGGTGACGTGGAAAGTATGCCAGAAGCGTGTGCGTGCACACCCAGACCCTGCAGGACGGAGGGCAGACGTGGAGGCCACCCCTCAGGGGAGCCCTCTCACCCTCTCTGCTTCTCAGGCGAGCACATGTGCCCTGTGCCAAACCTAAAATGAACAACAACAAAAAAACCAGACCAACTCTAACTTGTTGACACTGGCACCATTCGGAGTGCTGCCCTTCGACCCCACAGGGACTCAGTCTGGAGGTGACAGGGGCCACACGGTATAGCTTCAGAGTAACGTCAGCACGTCCCCAAGCTGTCCTTGGTGTGGACTGTCACTTATAACCAAACACCCGTTTCCTCCTGCGTGGGGCCGGGTGTGCTGTTGGTGCACACTGGACACCGCCGGGCCACCCGAATTTCACGTGAGAGCAGGGGCTGTGACAACTCCCCACGCTGGAGTAGCCAAGCTGTTACTGCAGAACACAACAGGAAATAAGAACATCAGTGTTCTTCTTCAATGGCCAGAACTTCAAACCTTATGAGCCACGCTTCGCCCACTGGATTTCAAGTCTGTCCGTGTGCGTGTCTGTGGGTTGGAAGAGGCAGGTGGGCCGGGGGCGGACAGTGTAAACACGACCTGTGCAAGACGGGCCCACATGGGCAGGGCCAGGCTCCCAACCAGAAGCCTCCGGATCACAGAGGACGTGTGTGTCGCGGTGTGGGTCGCTGACACTGGCCCATCTGGACATCAGGCCCTCGCTGGGTTAGTTTCTATCATGGAAGAAATAAACTTAAACTTTTAAAACTAATTGCTAGGGGTACAGTGTTGACCAGAAGGCGAAAGCACCCGTGAGGCGTGACACAATCCCCCTTCCTCCATTTGTCTGTCCCGTCAGGATCTGGGGACACGCATGCACACGCACCAGCATGTCTCTGAAGTTGCCAGGGCTGGATTCAAGCTGCAGTTGGACACTCGGGCTCTGCCTCCCTTAACCACTAGGCAGGAGCGCTGGCCCTTTCTCAACTTGGTACAAATAAAGAAGGCAGACTGGAATGGCAGAGATGTCGCCGGATTTAAGGATTTGAACACCCTCCTGTGCAGGGACAAGCAGAGCCACAGAACAGTCTCCCCTGGGCTCATGCGGTGTGGTCTTCCCTGGCCGTCCCACCTGGCTCAGAGGAACTGCCGGGGAGCCCTGCCCGTGATCCAGAACCATCTGGCCAGCACCACTCGCAGCCCAGGACGGATGGCCCAGGATGGACCTCTGGGACCAACCCCCAGGACCCAGGACCGACCCCCAGGGCCGATTGCCCAGGATGGACCCCCAGGACCGACCCCCAGGGCCGACTGCCCAGGATGGACCCCCAGGACCGACCCCCAGGACCCATGCTCAGGACTGCCCGCGGGTGGCCTCCCCCTCCTCGACTCCTGCCCCCTCCAGTCCTGAAAGCCACGAGGGCAGGGGGCGCAGGGTTGACTGGTGCCTGGTCAGCACAGTGGACCCCAGCCCGGCACAGTGGACCCGGCCCGGCAGTGGACCCCGGCCTAGCACAGTGGACCCTGGCCCAGGTGGACCCCGGCACAGTGGACCCCCGCCCGGCACAGTGGACCCGGCCCGGCGCAATGGATCCGGCCCGGCACAGTGGACCCTGGCCCTGCACAGGTGGACCCGGCCAGCACAGGAGGACCCGGCCAGCACAGGGGGACCCGGTCCGGCCCAGGGAGACCCCGGCCCGGCACTGGTGGACCCGGCCCAGCACAGTGGACTCGGCCCGGCACAGTGGACTCGGCCCGGCACAGTGGACTCGGCCCGGCACAGTGGACCCGGCCAGCACAGTGGACCCTGGTCAGGCACAGGTGGACCCGGCCCGGCACAGGCCCAGCCCCCGACGGCTCCGAACGGACACGACCACGGCCCGTCCCCTCCCAGCAGCCGGGAGGAGGTCGCAGGAGGGCTTTGACCCGGCGCAGACACTTGAGTTCTCCCGAGACTAGACCGGGTCCTCGCCTCCCTCTCGCCCACGCCTTCCTCCTACCCCCGGCCCCACCCGGCCCTCACCCGCTCGGCCGGTACTTGCACCTCGGGTCCCGTTGTTTCCGCGCCCGTGGGCTCCGGTCTACCTTTGGCCCAATCACAAGCGGGTTTTTATTCAGGCGCTCTCGCACTCACCAATCACCACCGCTCTTTCAGCGCCGGCTTCCCGCTCCGCGCCTGGCAACGCCTAGCGTGGGCACGTCAGCGTCCGAGGCGCTCTTCGATTGGTCGGTGCCGGGCAGCCTCGGGGCCGACGTCAAGGTCGATTGGGCAGCAGGGGCCAGGCTCCGCCCCCGCCCTGTCAGTCACCGGCCTCGGGAGGCCCGGGGCCGAGGCAGAGCTCCTCCTCCCCGGCCTCCCCGTCGCCATGGAGACTGCGCCGCCGGAGACGCCGCGGCCGGCGGCTGCTTGGACCCAGATCTCCGCATGGCGGCGCGGTCTTCGCGCGTCTGGGGCCCGAGCGCTCAGCCCCGGGAGCAGCCCTTCGCCTTCCCGGGCCGGCGGGACTCCGGGGCCGAGCGAGCTGCCCTCGCCGCGTCCCCGCCCCGTCTCCGTCCTCGCGGTCCCGTCCTCGTCCCTGCCCCCGTCCTCGTGGTCCCGTCCCCGTCCCTGTCCTCGTGGTCTCATCCTCGTCCCTGTGCCCGTCCTTGTCCCCGTCCTCGCAGTCCCGTCTCAGGGCGGTCGCCTGCCCAAGCCTCTGCTCACTGCCCGCAGGTCTGCCCGACCGGCCTGGGGCTGGAGCGGGGCCGCCATGGGAGCTGGGGACCCATCCACGGGTCCAGGGGTCACAGCGTTTGCTGCAGGGCGGTGCGCCCCGGAACAGTGGGCAGCCACGCTGGAGCCCGGCTCCCGGACCACCTCGCCTGTGCCCGGCGCAGTCCCGGCTGGCCAGGCCTGTTGGGAGCCCAGCCAGGGGACAGGGAGGCTCCCCAGGGCTTGGGCGGAAAACGCAGCCCCAGGCGGAGGGCTGCGGAGTGGACCTGGGACCACAGGCCAGATTCAGAAACATCAGGAGTAAACTAGCCAGCCTCGAACAGGGCTCTCCGGTGTTCGGAGCTCGGCTCCCGGGGGAGGCCTAGTTTTAGGAATCAAATGGGAGACAATGGCTGCTTCTCACTGATCAGACGGGTCGCCTTCATCCCGTGTTCCCGCCTTCAGCTGCAGTTACACAGACTAACCAATGATTTCTTATGTGTTTAACAACATAATCTTTTAAAAACATAATTATTTAACTTTATTATTATTTTTTTTTAATTTGCTGTAGGGCATGCACACTCACTAGGGAGAGAGAAAGTGAGAAAGCAAGCCCCCAGGTCTGGGCCTCAGACCGCGGTAGTGTGGGAGTCCAGCACCTCCACCACCAGGCGTGTGCCCGCCCTAACGACTTACTTACTGTGGTTAAGAAAGCCACTATTATAATGGGACCAGCGGATGGCACAATGGTTACATCGCTGGACTCCCACGTAGTTCACTGTGGTTCAAGTCCCAGACACAGCAGCTTTAAAACTTACACCAGGCGGGGATGCATGGGTTCCCAAAATCCCCAAAGGAAAACGGAGGAGAAGGGACAGCAGCATGGCCACATTCCCCACCTGGGGGGAGTGATTTCTCACTTTCTGTCTCTCCAGTGAGCACATGTGCCCTATTGCAAAAATCTCTCTAGAAAGTAAAGTAAGCCATTATTTGGGTTCTTTGTTGAGTGTGGTTTTAAAAGCTAATTTTAACTGACATGTAGTGATGGTGCATGTTTATGGGGTGTAGTGTGCATTTTCAGACTAGGTATGCAAGGGGCCCTGGCGAAAGCAGGCCAAGGTAGCTCATGGTGTGGTGTGGCACGTTCACTGGTGGGCACCGGGGGACAGGGTAGCTCGCGGTGCGGTGGCGCGTTCCGAGCTCGGGTGGAAAGGGTAGCTCGCGGTGCGGCGGCGCGTTCCGAGCTCTGGTGGAAAGGGTAGCTCGTGGTGCGGCGTGGCGCGTTCCGAGCTTGGGTGGAAAGGGTAGGTCACAGCGTGGCGGGTGCGTTCACTGGCGGGGCACCAGGCGACCAACCGCACTCACAAGCTCAGCAGGCCCCAACTTACCTAGGAAGCTCTTAAGCAATGTGTAGCCATGGCCAAACCTAATTTCTGTTCATAGCTGACGTCTCCAAAAGGATGTTTCTTTCGAGTGTAAGACTTCACTTTGCGGAGCGATTCCTGGGGGTTCAGTTTGGCTGAAGCTTCTGTGATGTCTTCCCGGAAGAGCTGGGGTAACGGTGAGCCCTCACGGACGGGATGGCCGTAACTGGGCAAAGGGGCCGAGGCAGAATGGGCCCTGAGGACCCGGAGACTCACAGGAGAGAAGCAGTGGGGTGTGCCGTGTCCAGCCTCGCTGGCCAGGACTAGGCCAGAAGGCGGCCTGGAAGTGCGAGCTTGGGGCAGTTGGCCGTGTGCTCTCCCAAGGACTAACTGAGCAAGAGTTAACATAGGCAGGGCTGAGAGGCGCTCTGTTTCTTTTTCAAATTTTGCCACAGGACGTGTGCCTGCCAGAGAGACGGAGAGCGGGAGGGAGGCTGGGGAGAGAGAGACGCAGCCCCCGTGGGGTGGCCGTGCGGCCATGCTTCCTACGTTTTACCCTCCCCTCGGGGTCTGGGCGTGCACGCGCGCTCACACAGGCGCCATTGTGTTTTCAGTGCTGTCTGGGACTCTAGCCGTTCCGGGGGCGGCGTCCCTTCGGCCGCCTTAACCACGCTGACACTGGCTGGCCCACCACTCTGAACTTCTCACTCTCCGAGTAGCTGTGGTTTCTACATTTCCTCTCACATAAGAAGGGACCCTCCAACCAATCCTCATCTCACCTGGAACTGGGGAGGCTTAGTTTTCTTTTTTTATATTCTATTTAACTTTATGTTATTAATTAATCACATAATTAATTAATTATCTCTGTTCCTCTCTGCGGAAGTGAGATAGCAAGCCACCAGGTCCGGGATTTGAGCCACGGTCGACCATGTGGGAGTCCAGCACCGTTAAACACCACGCCACCTGCTGGCCCCACAAGGGGCTTAGTTTTCTCATGCTCAGTGATATTAGACCCACTCAATGAAATTGAGACGCTGTCGCCAGAGTGCTTCATCTTTTTGCTTTTCTAGGGGGCGTGTTTGCTCCCTGGGGAGGAAAGAGAAAGCGAGTGAGCGAGCGAGCCAGCACCTCCCCACAGGGAACGGCAACTCCACAACCCTTCCCTCCATTCTTCGTTTGGGACTTTGGGCATACGGCACACGCACCCGCTCGTTTCCCATGGGCCTGGGACCACACTGAGGCAGCGGCTGCGTAAGCTCCAGGCGCCTTCACCACCCAGCCGCCAGTGGCCCCGGGGCTTCATCTGTTGCCGCCCTCAGTCTCCGTGTCCCTGAATCATGTCCCTCACTCTGGAGAAGGCTGATTATAGGATCATTTGAGCTTCCTCTTTTAAAAGCTGTCTTCTGTATGCCACGTCTAGGTAGAACACACTGCTCCATGCCTCCGCTGTGCACAGGTCACACGGGGTCTTCAGAAGCTCACAGGAGAGTGTGCATTATGGAAAACTGTGTGGATCGGTTTAGGTTGTTTGTTTGCTTGTTTGCTATAGGGGCATGTGAGCTTGCTGGAGACCAGGAGAGAGAGAGCGAGAAATCACTCTCCGAGGCAAGATGGCCTGCAATCCCTTCATTCGCTTGGAACTTTGGGCATGCACGCACACATGCCCGGCATGATCTTCAAGCTGTGGGTCTGGGACTCACACTGCAGTGGGATCCAGATGCCTTAACCTTCATGCTGTCTGCTGGCCCTCAAAGTTTTTTTGTACCAAAATAAACTCCTACTGTAATTCTATTTGACCAGGAACATCTCGAAGTCCCCCTCGTGTTCTTCGTACGGTGTTTGCAGAGGCCACAGAGGTGCCATCACGTGTGAGGGCGCTTTGTCAAGTGAGTTTCTTCTCTTAAACAAAACACCAAGCAGCAAGAACAGCAGAAACCAGGGTTTGATCTCCTTCTTCCCAGAAGTGGAGTCAGGTTCTGCTGCCTGAGAGGGGGACGGACAGAAAGCGGTCAGTGGTGAGGCTCATGGGGGGTCCAGGAGCTCTCTTGCCCACTTTGGTTTTCTGAACTCTTTCTTCACTGTCTCGTGTGTGATACTTCGGATTTCGCAGGTCTGGAAGGTCGGGTGAGTAGTGGAGGCTGGAGCGCAGCTAATCCTGCTGCCTCCCTGTTTTGCTCACTGGGAAACCCAGTACAGACATTTCCCTCCAGTCCTGTCCTCAGTGGGTGAAGCCAAGTCGGTGGCCTCCCAAGGCCCCCTGCATCCGCGCCACCGTTTTCTGGGTCACCGTAACTACCAGAGGCTGCGGCCGCGGCCCGTCTGGTCTCATCCCCTGCTCTCCTTTCTGCGCTGGAGCGTGTGCACCCACGTGAGCATACGAGCGCAAGCGAGCGAGCGAGCGAGAGAGTCGGTGCTGGAGCGTGTGCACCCACGTGAGCATATGAGCGCAAGCAAGCGAGCGAGCGAGAGAGTCGGTGCTGGAGTGTGTGCACCCGCGTGAGCGTACGAGAGCGAGCGAGCGAGCGAGAGAGTCGGTGCTGGAGTGTGTGCACCCGCGTGAGCGTACGAGAGCGAGCGAGCGAGCGAGAGAGTCGGTGCTGGAGTGTGTGCACCCGCGTGAGCGTACGAGAGCGAGCGAGCGAGCGAGAGAGTCGGTGCTGGAGCGTGTGCACCCGCGTGAGCGTACGAGAGCGAGCGAGAGAGTCGGTGTTGGAGCGTGTGCACCCGCGTGAGCGTACGAGAGCGAGCGAGAGAGTCGGTGTTGGAGCGTGTGCACCTGTGTGAGCGTACGAGAGCGAGCGAGCGAGAGAGTCGGTGCTGGAGCGTGTGCACCCGCGTGAGCGTACGAGAGCGAGCGAGAGAGTCGGTGCTGGAGCGTGTGCACCCGTGTGAGCGTACGAGAGCGAGCGAGCGAGAGAGTCGGTGTTGGAGCGTGTGCACCCGCGTGAGCGTACGAGAGCGAGCGAGAGAGTCGGTGCTGGAGCGTGTGCACCCGTGTGAGCGTACGAGCGCGAGCGAGCGAGAGAGTCGGTGCTGGAGCGTGTGCACCCGCGTGAGCGTACGAGCGCGAGCGAGCGAGCGAGAGAGTCGGTGCTGGAGCGTGTGCACCCGCGTGAGCGTACGAGCGCGAGCGAGAGAGTCGGTGCTGGAGCGTGTGCACCCGCGTGAGCGTACGAGCGCGAGCGAGAGAGTCGGTGCTGGAGCGTGTGCACCCGCGTGAGCGTACGAGCGCGAGCGAGCGAGCGAGAGAGTCGGTGCTGGAGCGTGTGCACCCGCGTGAGCGTACGAGCACGAGCGAGCAAGAGAGTCGGTGCTGGAGCGTGTGCACCCGCGTGAGCGCACGAGCGAGCGAGCGAGAGAGTCGGTGCTGGAGCGTGTGCACCCGCGTGAGCGTACGAGTGCGAGCGAGCAAGAGTCGGTGCCCTGGACGGGCTCGCCACGCCCGCCAGCTCCTCAGGGTCTGTGTGCCCTCAGGCCGATGGGACCTGATCCCGGGTCAGCCCGTGGCTTCCGTCACTGTTGTCTGCTACACACGGACTGTACCACGTGACCAGGCCTGCCCTCTGGCTTTGTACAACCTGCGAGCGAAGGACAGTTTTTACGTTTTCCGTGGCTGGAGAAGAGCATAGCAGCGCTTTGTGACCATGACCGTGGACGCTCCAGTTCTGGTGCAGGACGTAGTCTGCTGGGGCACAGCGTCCCTTTGTTCCCACGTGGCCCGTGGTGGCCTCTGTTCCACAGCGGCAGAGTGGAGCAGCACCACGGAGAGGGCCCTGGCCTGAAATAGTTACATTGAGCGCTTTAAGAAACAGCTGTGACCCTTCCCGGGGTAGAGGGCTGTATGGATGGGTCTGGGGGCACCGGGATAGAGACACTGTCAGTGGGAAAACTCAGTGACAGACGCAAGGTCCTTCCTAAGTTCACGTGGCTGGTCGGTGGGCAGAGCTGACACCAGAATCCGGGCTCCACCGGCCCCTATCCCGTCCTGCCACGCTGTGGCTTTTTTCCTGCAGAATCTGCTTAGGCCGGGAGAAGCCTCGAGGCTCGCACAGTCAGCCCGCACGCGTCCCCGTGTCTGAGCCACACCAACGCGTGGGTTACACAGGCTTGGTGCTGGGCGGGGAGGGAGTGTCCACAAGCCCCCTGGCTGATAAGGGCTTGGGTGTGTGAACCGAGGGGCCTCTCCAGGGGAGCACCCATGCCTTTCCAGGATTTGAAGAGGAGTCCGCCCCTCGGAGATTGGGAGTGAGGGCTGCAAACGGAAGCGTGTTTGGGGCCGAAGCAGCCAGGTTGTGGCAGTGGAGCTGTTGGTCCCCAGAGTCCCTGGCCCTCATCACCAGGCACTTACCCCTAAGTGCCACCGCCTTGGCCTTGGAGGTGGCGAAGTTCATCAGATTCAAGGACAGGTAAACTCGGAGAGGGATGAAATTCTAAAATCTTTCTCTCCAAAGAACGTTCTGATGGATGGAAACCACAGAGGAGCTGGGGTCACGGACGAGCAGGAGAACTGTCGGGCAGGAGGCCAGGGGAGCAGGTGCCAACCCCAGGCCGAGAGGCGCACGGCCCTGCCTGTGCGCGGCGATGGCCCGGAGGTCTCCGGGGAGTTCAGTGGCTCTGCTGTGCCAGAGTAAGCCAGGATTTGGGGAGTCCTGGGAGCTGACGGCGGGACAACAGGCAGGCCACAGCCCGCAGAGCACCGTCAGCACACTGACATGTTGGAGAAGGGGCAGAGTCTCTTTGGTGAGACCAGAAGCAGGCAGTGCTTCAATCTCGGAATTACGGCCGGTTCCCACCAGTCGGGACGGACTGCAGAGAACATCCACCTGCTGGCTCAGCAACTGGGCGTCTGAGGACGGTTGCTCTCCCAGACTAGGGAGCTGGGTCAGCCTCAATGCCGTGAAGTGCCAAGTTAGATGTCTAAGGGCCGTGGCTGCAGAGGGGTGGGTGCCTTTGGCTGATTTGATGGGCCTTTCACACCGGAGGGGTTCCGAGGCCTGTTTCTTGAGCTGAGCAGTAAGAGAAGGGCTGGGTGTGCAGCTCAGCAGTGAAGGTGCGGGACCCACATGGCGACCACGGTTCAGATCCCAGCACCGGCTGCGCAGACCATGCAGACACCCGTGCGTGGGACGGAGAAATGAGCAACAAGAATGCAGCATGACCATGCCCCTTCAGAGGGGCCTCTCTCTCTCTCTCTCTCTCTCTCTCTCTCATGTACGAGTGCAAATGTCCACTGGCAATTAGAAAAGAACAGCAGGTCTGGCAACGTGGCTTGGCTGCCCTCAGGAGGTTAGCCCACGCGTAGCCGTTTTCTGGCCAGGCACCTTCTGCTTATTGCTCAGGGCCAGCGATGTGTGTGTGTGAGTGGGGGCCGCGGGGCCGCACGCTCACCCCTCCATTCCCTTGAGAGACACTGAGTGCCACTGTGCGCCCACGTTCGGGAGAGTCGGGTCAAGAACAAGCTGGTCAGCCCGCCCCGAGCCACTTCCTGTGGGAAGGGCCGGGCACTCCCTAAGCAGACCCAGGGCAGCGCTAGGGCAGCCAGGGCCGGCACAGCACTTCCTGTGCCCCCAGCGAGGTGGGACTGTCAGGAATGGCACGTCTGTCTCCCTCCCTCTCCTTCGTTAAAAAGGACAGGGACTGGCATGAGTGCACTCACATGACAAAGAGCCTGGGCTGTGTCCTGAGACCTCTGTGAGCGCGTTGGCGTGGGCAGCCCTGGGGCTCAGGTGGCTTGAGACAGGAGTGTGCTGCAGCGAGGGGACCTGAGAGGACACGTGTCTGCCTGCCTCCGCCTCTCTTCCTCACGGAAGATGTAAGTAGATTTCTTCTTAAAAAGAAGGAAAATGTGTACCTGCTGGTTTCAGTGTCCCAAAGAAGCAAAGTGAGGCCCGGGAACGGAAGGGGCAGCAGGGGCAGACGGAGAGTGCCACGCAGTGCTGGGGCCATGTGCCAGGGCTCGGTCCCGGTGACCTGACCGTGCCGACTGCACCCAAGAGCCTGGCTGGTAGGCAGGACCGATGCCCGTTTCTCCCTCTCTCCCTCTCTCTCATGAAAAGTAAAAAAAATTTAAAAAGACTGGCAAAAGGACATTTGATAAGGCGGTCCAGGACAGCCCGAAGCATGGGGGAGCCCAGCAGCTGGGGGGGGGGCTGCCAGTGCACCCCTGAGCAGAAAAGGGGGGGCTCCGCAGGCCCATGGGAGGCTAAGCTCTCTTCTGAGATGGGGGTCGGGGCGTTCAGCTGGGGAGCGACGTGCCAAGACCGAGCCACTAGGAGTAACCACAGCGGGGACGTCCCTGTCTGACGCCTGCCTCGTGCAGAGCCCTCCTGCCTGCAGGCGGGCGGCATTTGTGTGTGACCCGTAAGCAGCACTCTCTCATGCAGGGTGCCAAGGGTGACAGCGAGCTGGGGCTTGATTTAACGTCCCTTTGTTCTCCTGCAGACGCAGAGGGAGATACAAGGCCACTGAGCAGCCAGAGAGACCATCTGTCACCAGCGCCCCACCTAGCCCGGACTGGCAGTGCGGGCATTTCTGGGGAGGTGACGTCAGCGGGCGCCCTGTGAGCTCTGCACTCGCGCTCTTGTGGATGGCAGGGCTGAGGCACGGGCATGGTGCCAGGCAGCCCGGAGGCAGTACGTGGCGGCTCGGCTGCAGGGACGCTCACGGCCTGACAGGGCGTGCGGGTAGAACCGGGCTCTGGGTGGGCAGAGTCTGAGGCCTCACAGTTCAGCGGGCGCTGCGCTTCCTTACCGAACCCCGTACCCCGCTCAGGGGCCGCCTGACCCTTCCGCTCCGTCAGGGCATCCTGGGGCGAGGTCGCACTGAGGCCGCGGGAGTGTAGTGGCCATCCCCGGCTCCGGGTGAGGCGCACTGGCTGGACTCAGCACTGCGGGTCTGCAGATGCGGGACCTACCATGCCTGGCTCCGGCGGGCAGGTTCTCTGCGGACGGCTGCTGTGCAGGGGTCAGACGCCCAAGCGCATGGCTGGAGGTCTGAACGCCAGGTCAGGCCCCTGGGACAGCCCGGCTGGAGGGCGCAAAGCCCCTGCCCTGCACTGCCAAGGCCACTGTCCACAAGCAGTTTCAGTTCTGGGACCTCCTCCCCCAGCACCCTGTCCTTGGGGACACCAAGCCAAGCTCTTCTCCATGAAAAGTATTGGCACGGAGTTTGCCACACACTCAGAGGCCCTGAAAGAGCAGATGTGATTTAAAGTAATCCCACAGCCTGACGACAGGAAGTAAACAGAATCACTTCTTTGGCTGCATAGCCTCGTGCTTCCTGGGTGGGACCCTGGAGAAGCCAGTGAACCTGTGAGTAGGGGACGAGGAGGAAGGGGGAATGGCGAAGGGCAGGGCCCTGAGGAACCCCTCGAGGAGAGAGGACACGGGTGAGCAGTGGCCGAGGCGGTATGCGGACGGCGCATAGCCAGCCCCGAGGCCAGGCTTCCCAAACTGGCCAGCCCGTAGCAGCCAAGCACTGTGCGGTGGGCGCTAGGTCTCATGTGGCCGAACCCCGACAGGAGGGAGCCGGGGGAGAACTGCAGGGGGGCCAGGACCCACCAGGGCTGCTTCCCTGCTCCCGCCCTCCCCTCTCTTGCCCGCTCTCTTGTGGGTGCACTCCAGCCTGTAAAACAGGTCCCAGACCTGCTCCCGGAGGTGCCCATCCATGTCGGGCTCCAGATCCAGATCCAACACGCCTAGTAAAGGCCAAGGCAACCACTTCGGACGCAGCGTTTCCCTGAGATGGTGTGTCCCCCAGCGTGGCACAGAGATGAGACCTCATGCATGTCCCCGTGTGAGACAGCGAGGGGACTCCCGGGGGAGGGCTCTCTCAGGCCGAGCAGGGGGATCCTGGCACAGGAGGAAGCTGCGGGCCAGGGCGGGTTTCCAAGGTGACACTTGAGTATGGCCGTATGTGTGACAGAGACTAGCACGGAGAGTGAGGGGGCGGACCCCAGGCCCAAGGGACAGCCCCTCCCAGTGCAGGGCGTGAGGGTGCGAGGCGGGGGCTCGGCCTACACACTCTGAAGCCCTGGGAGATGGCAGAGGCGGAGGCCATCCGGCTGGTCACAGAGGTTTGCACACGCGGTGAGGAGTGTGGACTGCGTCCTGCAGACTCAGAACCACCGAAAGATTTCACATGGAAGGTGTTGATACTTTGTACGAAGCGAAGTCCCTTCCACGGGTGCCCGCCCAGCCATCTGGCCACTGCTGGGTGATTCCAGCTGAGAGCTTCCCCCACGCGCGGGCGACCGTAGGTCTCAGAGATGCTCCCGCGGAGCTTGGGCCTCTTGGCAGTGCTGCACCTGCCGCTGCGTCCACGCTTGGCGTTTGTGCAGCACGTGAGGGCCGCTGTCAAAGTCCGTGAAGACTCCACCGGGCCTCCCTTGGCTTTCAGTCCTCCAGGTCCCAGAGCCTGTCAAGACCAGCCTCCTCACCTCGTCTCCAGACCTTCCACCTCGGCTCGGCTGCCGGGAACCACGCTTGCCGGGCATCGCCGTGCCTGGGCTGCATTCCTCGCAGGCCTGGCACGCCCCGAGGTGCGAGCTGCAGCTGGGCTGGCTGCCACGCGCCCGTCCACGATCCCGCGTCCTGCCTGGTTACGGTCACGTCTCACTGTGCCTTGAAAGCTTTGATTCACTGAAGCTGCACATTCTGCTGCGTGTGAACCGCTGCCACGCCGCTCCCCACCTCGCTCTGCACATGGCCTGCTCCGGAATGCCGGGTGGGGTGTGCGCTGCTTCGTCTACCGGGACCGTGGCCGACACACCGGCTGTTACAGCCATTTTTAAAGTCTTGCCAATTTCTCTGTGACTCTCTGCTTTCGCACTGGTGAACCTGTGTGTGTGCGTGTGTGTGTGCGTGTGTGTGTGCGCGCGCGCGCACTGTCGCTATCTGGCACATGCCCTTGCCAGAGAGACACGGAGCGAGTGAGAGGGAAAGGAGGAGTGAGAAATCGCCCCTTCTGCTCCTTCCCTCTCCCCTCCTGGGGTTCTGGACACGTGCCCACACTTGTCCACGTGATTCTTAAGCATCTATCCGGGACTCGAACCGTGAGGCCGGCCATGTGGGATTCAGCATCTTAACTGCCAAGCCACCTGCTGGCCCCTCTGTGCCACTGATGAAGCGCTGTCTAGCGCAGGACTCAGTCGCGTGGACACCACCCCACAGGCACCTGCAGCTCTGCCTGAGGACCCGTTCCACGGTCCTCACGTGCTAAAGGTTTCCGACCTGTCCTGTCGGGGTGAAGGCCAGGGTCTGGCTCCTCCCACTCACGCGGCAGCCACGCGGCAATGCCCGTGCACTCGGGCCTGTGCGAGGCACCATGGGCATGAGTGGCGAGGTGTCAGTCCTGTCTCAGGGCGCAAGGGCAGCCGAGGACGCGCGCTCACCAGCTCCCCGCAGGCACACGTGTTCATGCTCCGGAGGGCAGGCAGCGATGCGAGATGCAACAGATGACGGATGAAGGGGTCTTCAAAGCTTGCAGGAGAATCTTGGCGTAGATTTCGTTTTTTTTGCCTCAGAGTAAGCTCGCACTTTATCTTCACTCTCCGCAAGCCTGCAGCAGTCCCTACGGAGGACGGCGACACCGTGAACCACGGCCGTGCACCGAGAGCCTGGAGGAAAAGCACGCTTCACAAGTGGCGTCTGCCCGGTCCTGGGCCACGAGCAGGGTGTGAGATGAGTGCAGAGAGGGGGCGGACCGCGGACCAGAGAGGAGCCGCCGTGCCAGGAGGGCATGCTGGCGAGGCAGCGGGGTCGGGGTGAGGCGAGCTGAGGACCATCTGAGGCGGTCCGTCCCTGGGGCCAGCTCACAAGTGTGAGCAAGACAGTGAGCATGGGCAGGGCTGCACCGTCGCGGCTGCCGGCGGGCCGGCGGTTCGATGCCGCGACTCCTCTCCGGTGCACCCGTGTTGTCTGGAATGAACGGACCACGGGGACCTGACACCTCGAGCTCTTTGTGAAGGCTGCACCTCCTCCGCCTCGCGTTCTCCTGACACTGAGCTGACCTGCTCCTCTCTGGCATCTGTGTCCTGCCTCTGCTTTGTCTGCACACCACGCTCGCTCTGCCCACCACCCAGCATGCACCCCACTGTCCAGGGCACCTCCCCACTGTCCAGCACACCTCCCCACTGTCCGGGGCACCCCCCCCCGTCCAGTGCCCCACTGTCCAGCACCCACTGTCCAGCACACCTCCCCACTGTCCAGCACACCTCCCCACTGTCCAGGGCACCTCCCCACTGTCCAGCACACCTCCCCACTGTCCGGGGCAACCCCCCGCCGTCCAGTGCCCCACTGTCCAGCACACCTCCCCACTGTCCAGGGCACCTCCCCACTGTCCAGCACACCTCCCCACTGTCCGGGGCACCCCCCCGCCGTCCAGTGCCCCCCTGTCCAGCACACCTCCCACTGTCCAGCACACCTCCCCACTGTCCAGGGCACCTCCCCACTGTCCGGGGCACCCCCCTGCCGTCCAGTGCCCCACTGTCCAGCACACCTCCCCACTGTCCAGGGCACCTCCCCACTGTCCGGGGCACCCCCCCGCCGTCCAGTGCCCCCCTGTCCAGCACACCTCCCCACTGTCCAGGGCACCTCCCCACTGTCCAGGGCACCTCCCCACTGTCCAGGGCACCTCCCCACTGTCCAGCACACCTCCCCACTGTCCAGGGCACCCCCCCCGCCGTCCAGTGCCCCCCTGTCCAGCACACCTCCCCACTGTCCAGCACACCTCCCACTGTCCAGGGCACCACCTCCCACTGTCCAGCGCCCCCCTGTCCAGCGTGCCCTCTGACTCTGGCTTGCTCTCCTGACTGAGCCACTGCAGCTCCCTGATCCTGGCGCTGAACTCGCGTCCTCCTGGGCCCTCTCACCAGACGCCCTGGGCCAGCTCTGCATGCCCTCTGTGTCCCGTCCTCCTTGGATCTGACCTGCCCACCCTTTGTGCCACCACCTCGCCTCAGCTCTGTGCTGGCTCCTGCCCTGCGACCCGCGCCCGTTCGCTCAAGGCGGGTCCAGTTCTGGCAGGACAGTGCACCCCTCCAGAAGCTGTGGTGCAGTGGACAGACGCCAGGTTACCCGGATGCAGGTGGCCTGTGCTGACCAGTGTCGCGCGACCTCTGCGAAAGGACTGAGCGGGGACACGGGAGGCCCTTAAGAGGGATGTCCCTCGCTGGAGACGCCCTTTCCAAAGGGGCGGGGCAGTTGGGACCGGGACGCGTCTCTGCGGGAGGAAGGGCAGTGGGGGCGGGACTTCCTCGGAACGCCGGTGCCCTTGGCTCCGGGGCTGTCCATCTGGGAGGCTGCCCTGGCTGCGCCCTCTAGCGGCCGTCCCCGCCGAAACCCCGCCCGCCGGGAGGAGAGCAATTTAACGCCATTTCCAACTTAAGCACCCTATCTACCGGGCGTGAAATTAGTTCCAGCAAGCAGCAAATTTGCTGCTAATAAAAATATTTAGCGATTCACTCGTCTTTAAATCGGCAGCAGAATATTCTTTCACTTGCATCGATGCTTGTTTCTCTAATTCCAATATTTGATAACCAAGCTAGCGCTGTTTGGCTAGCGCTGTGCCCCAGCGTTCTCCCGTGGGGGGATGGCGTCCCACGCAGGGCCTCTGTCAGAAGTAGGCCTAGGTGCTCCTTGGCTCAGGCCACAGAGCGCTGTCACCGGTCTGGGGTTCCTGGGTGCGGGTGGGTTTGCGCTGCCTCGTGCCTCGTCACTGAGCTCGATCTGATCTGTCTTCGCCTTTGTCTGCCTCAGAGGCGAGTTTTCAGCACGCGGCGGAGACAGCGCAGGGCGGAAAGTCCTCGCTGTTCGGACAGCTCTCTGTCGGCCCCTTCCATGTGCGCTGGCCGCTGCAGGCCCTCCTCCGGCTCCGCTGTTCCTCCAAGCTGTGCATGATGGCCAGGCCCCAGGGACAGGAGGTCACATGGACCCTGCGGCCTCCTTTCCCTTCAGGGGCTCCGAGAAGCGGCCAAGGACACCTGCCTCCCAGAGACTGCGTCTGCGGAATCTGTCTGCCACCGGAGGAGCCCCGGCTCGGGGTAGAAGTCAGTTTGGATCATCCTGACAGGCCGTCAGGTTGTAAGGCGGCTCCGACACGCCAGCCACCCCTTCCCGGGTCGGCAGCGAGGCACTGAGGTCAGCCTCGGCTGGGGGCCCGGCAGGCTGGTGCAGGGGCGTGGACCCGGGCGCACACGGGATCACCTCGCCCTAGCTTCGCACACAGCAGGCTGGAGGGCGGACTGGAGACGCAGGGGCACTCGGTGGTGGCCAAGAGACCAGCTCCAGTGGGAGCTCAGACCTAGCTGTGAAGGTCTGGGGACCGGAGCACCTGGGCTCCCCCTCCCAGGCTCCTTCACAACACAGAGGCACCCCCGCCCCGGCCCTGTCACCGGCTGCCAGGGACTCACCGGCGGGCCAGGATGCGTGCCCAGACTCCTGGACCCCCTGCTGCCTGGGCCTTGAGGTTAGACCGAGCGAGACCCTCCGACAGTGACGGCAGGAACCCGCGTGGGCATCCACCCTGCTGTGCGTGCCCCTCCTCTGGCACAGTCTCAGAGTCGCGAAGACGAGGTTCCTCGAGAAGCTCGTGGAAAGCGCAGTGTGAGTGCACCAGGCACAGCGTTCACACTGTTCCCTCTGGACTCTAGCCCCGTGAGCTTCCCGAGGGCCCTGGTGTCTGTTACTGAGTGAGGGCTCCTGAGCGTCCTAGTGTCTGGGACCTCGGTGACTTCCCCGCAGCTGCTGCCCCAGTGGGAACCCCCAGATGTGAGTTATGGGGAAACGTAAAAAGTGATCTAAGGGGCAGCCCTGTGGTCTGGTGGGTCGGGGAGCTGGATCCCACTTGGCTGACTGTGGTTCGAACCCTAGGCCTGGGAGCTGGAAAGCCCGGGTGGGCACATGGGCATGCACACGCCCCCAATCCCCACAGATGGGGAAGGGGAGAAGGGGCCACTGCTGTTGGGGCTCCCCCTCCTTCTCTCTCCAAACTCTCTCTCAGAGGGCAAGTCTGCATGCCCTCTGGCATGAAGAATGATAATAATAATAATATGATAAGTGAACTGAAGAATAAGCTCTATTAAGTACTTTAGCAAGAGCCAGATTTAAGACCAGGATAAAAATAAAGCCAACTAATTTAGTAATTAAAGCAGAAATGAAAGCTCTGGTCCGCGTCTCAACGTTCTCACGTGCAGCGTGCAGCCAGGGACTTCGGGAGTGAGTGCCCAGAGGAGCAGGTGGCTCAGAGGCGTGGGCAGAGGCTATTCCGTAGAGCTGGCCAGCCGGGGGAGCGGGCAGTGAGGGGCCGGCTGGAGAGCAGAGGGCTGGGGAGGGGAGACAGCAGAAACTGGAAAGCCTCGGCCCGGACGCAGCTGACAGAGACCGGGGTCAGAACGCAGGGCAGGCTGTCACAGGGCGTCCTGGTCCCTTGGCACCGCCTCCTCTTGGGCCCTCTGGCTGCTCCGTTGCCACCCCCCGGCCTGCCTCTGCCAGCCCACACGGCAGGGCCACTCCTGCAGCCTCTCCCTCTGGAGCTGGAGCTGGGTCGCAGGCAGGTCCTGAGGGTGGACGGAGGTGCTGGGGGGCCGGAGCTGCCCGTGTCCTGGTCTCACGGGTGGGGCCGGAGCTACCCGTGTCCTGGGCTCACGGGTGGGGCCGGAGCTGCCCGTGTCCTGGCCTCACGGCGTTGGTGGGTCTCCCGGAGCTGCCCGTGTCCTGGTCTCACGGCGTTGGTGGGTCTCCCGGAGCTGCCCGTGTCCTGGCCTCACGGGTGGGGCCGGAGCTGCCCGTGTCCTGGCCTCACGGGTGGGGCCGGAGCTGCCCGTGTCCTGGCCTCACGGCGTTGGTGGGTCTCCCGGAGCTGCCCGTGTCCTGGTCTCACGGCGTTGGTGGGTCTCCCGGAGCTGATGCACGCGGAGGACACCCACAGAGCCCCATCATGTCTCGGCAGACGCAGCCCCAGGTCGAGTCTTCCAAACCGAGGCCCGGCGGGGGTCTGCGGTCCAGAGGCCCCTGTAGAGATGTGGATGCTGCTCAAGACACTCGCTCCTGCAGTCTCGAGAGGGACCTGGGTTTCAGGGTGGCTCGCGGGACAAGCTGGCCGTCCGCAGGACTGCAAAGGGGTTAGGCTGCTGATCTTTGCTATCATTAGTCATCTCAGAGGTCACGGGTCAAGCAGCTCATTTTTCTCCAAGGGAAACGCAGCCCCCCACGCCAGCCCCAGCTCGCACAGTGGAGATGCTCGTGCGTGTCAGGACGCGGCCGAGAACCTGAGGACCGCGGCAGCCGTGCGAGGACGCCGGGCACCGCGGGAGGGCGCCGAGCACCTCTGACGTCCTCTCCGTGCCGGCTTCCTCCGCTGGTGCAGCAGACGCCTCCAGAGACGCCACCAGTGGGGCCGTAGCTGCCGTCCAGCTCGGACGGGCCTGTGGGGCCGGCCGTCCTCCTGCCGCCCTGGTGACCTCACAGCGGTCTGGAGCAGGAGTCGCATTTGGGGCAGGGTCATTCTCGGCCGGGCACCGTTTAGTCACCAGGGTTCAGCAGACCCTGGCCCTGCCCGTGAGGGGCAGGAGCGCTGCCCGCCCCGCTGCCATGGGCGCATGCCTCTCAGGCCTGACCGCGTGCCGTGTTCTCGTGAGGACGCCTGCCGCCAGTCGGCACCCAAAGGACGACCAAGAATGTCTCTGGACGGCAGCGCACACCTGGGGCAGGGCGGCTGACCTCCACCGAGAACCCCGTCCCGAGCCGCACGCCCTCCGCGAGCCCGCAGCCACCTCCAGAAGCTGACTTCCCGTCGTCGCCTGCTTCCTGCTTTCCTGACAACGAGGTCAGCTGACCCTGCTCGTCCCTCCGTCCTTCCCTCCCCTCGGCTCCGGCCTGACCCTCCCACCCCGTGTCCCCTCTCCAGACGCCCCTGGCCTTTGCTCTCTTCACTCCAGCTGCAAGGCCCCCGCCCTCGGGCCCTCCTCCCCTGCACACCCGGGACGCCTGCCTGCAGACGCCTGCCGGTGCCGAGGGCTGTGGGGCTGCTGAGATGCACCCGTCCACCTCCTCGCGTTTGTAATTCGCCCGCGTGAAGGGGAGACAGGGAAGGCTAGCACGCAGGGCGGCCATGGTCGCACCCCGATCCCCTCTCCATTTCTCCCTCCTCCCAGGACTTCGGGACGCACAGGTGCCTGGGGGTTTTCCAGCCGCTGGGTCTGGGCTCAGAACCCGCAGTCGGCCTCCTGGGATCCGGAGCACTGCGCCACCGCTGGCGTGTGACTTCCACTCCTTCCTTGCCGTCCGCAGAGCCCGTCCCCAGGCCCGGCCTCCGCCGCCTCCCCGTCTCCCCACAGCCCTGCTGTAACTCAGGGCTCCCCCTCCCTTCTCGGCTGACGTGGCCTCAGCGCGTCCGCCCTGGTGCCTCGCCCCGCGCTGCTCAGGCTGCCAGCTCTGACCCGGAAGGCCCAGCCCTCCCGCACGTACGCCACACACACGGCTGTCACTGCCGCCCCGTCATCCTGACGTGGCACAGCCCGGTGGCCGTCCGTCGGCGTTCCCATGAGGACTGCGCCGTGACCGTGGGGTGGCGCGGCCACCGAACCGCGAGGCGTGCCATGCCGGCCTCTCCCTTCGGCACACCTCCCTGTTGCCTTCGCTTTGCTCCGTCACACGTCCCGTTGGCTCCCCGGGCTCGCCGGGACCGTGCCCCCCCCCCCCACCCGGTCTAGACGTGGACATCGGGTCGGCCCTCAGTGCCCTGTGGTTTCGGTTGGTGTGAGTGCCCTGAAGATGCGACACGCACACTGCCTCTGCCTGCCCCACCTGGACTGCACCAGCGTTTCGGGGACTCCTTTCGTTCCTCTCCTAAGTGAGCTGGTAACGTTTCGGTTAGTTTTCACCATAGGGTGCATGTGCTTGCCCGAGAGAGGCGGAGAGAGGGAAGTGAGAAGTCACCCCGGGGAGAGGCCACGCCACAATCCCTTCTCCATTCTCCTCTTGGGACTTTGGGCACACACGCACACGCACCCGGAGTGACATCCAAGCTGCCGGGTCTGAGACTCGAACCACAGTCAGCCTGGGGTGTCCAGCACTTTGATGAGCACGCCGCCTGCTGGCCCTAGTGAAGCGAGCGGCTTAGCCCTGGTCCTGCGTCTCCACTTTCTTCGTTTCCTCCTCTGCTGTGATGAGGCAAGTGTTCTGGAAGCCTCTGTAGAGGGCGCCCCCGAGGTGCTGGCGTTTGGGGATTAGAACTTGCACTGTTGAGAACAGTTCAACGTGTCGGTAGTCAGGGCGGAGATGTCTGCTGCCCCCCTCGGAACTCGGAAAGCCTCACACCCACATCCCTGTCTCCAAGCTGCTTCCGGAAGGTCCAGGCCATTCTGAGCTGCTTTCCTTGTACGACCGTTCCCTCGGGGTGAGGCTCTAGGCCCCACCCTCCCGCCTTCCCTCTGCAGTCTCACGTGGGTTCTCGCTCTGGCCCATTGCAGCCCTGTCGCAGGCTTCTGGTGACAAAGGCCGTACCTCATGCCAGCATGGCTCGTGTAGGGAAAGACAGGCCAGTGGCCTTTTCTTACCTGCAGTCCCTCCGGTGACCTCAGCTGCTTTGGGGGATGACACCTGCGGGGCCGTCCGCCCCACCACTCCCATTCCTCGTCCTCTTTCTAACGTGTCGGTTTTGTTAAGGTGCAAGTCACGCGTGGCATGTTTACCCACTGAGAGCCACAAACGGCCGAGTGGTGTTCAGAGTTGTCCAGCCATCCGCGATGAATTCGAGCGTTTTATCACCCGAACACCAGCCCCGTCTCCAGTGACAGCCCCTCCCCACGGGACTCTGCCCACGTCTGCCCTAGGCACGCACCGTCTCCATCTGCCTCCGTGGGCTCACCTGCTGCGGCCGTCTCGTGCACATGAAGCCAGGCCGAGGTGGCCTTTCTGGGGGCCTCTCCCCCAGTGTGGCACTTTGGGGTTCAGCCGCGCACAAGCTGGCGTGTGGCTCCTCACGAGGGCTGTGCAGTGTGCCCCGGCGATGGACCGCTTGCCCCGGCAATGGGTGGACGGGCACCCGGCAGCTTCGCCCTCGGGTCGACGCAGACGTCCAGGCCCACACTTTCTTCTCGCCCTGGTTCCTGAACTCCGGTGCTGCTCCGTGGCGGCCACTCTCAGTAGCTGTCAGCGGACGTGGCCTTGAGGTCCTGGGGTAATTCCTTCCTGTCAACTCCCTCGTACCTTCCAGAACACCTCTTAGCTGGGTTTTGGACCTTCTAGAATGGTTCTCAAATACCCCTTTCTTTCTCTCCTCGTGGGTTTGCATCTGGATCTTGTTTAAAACCTCTTTTCATTGGGAACCAGCAGTTAGCGTAATGGCTATGTCGCTGGACTCCCACGTAGTCGACCGCGGTTCACGTCTCGGACCCGGTGGCTTACAACTCACGCCGGGCGCGTGTGCGTGCGTGCCCAAGATCCCGAGAGGAGAATGGAGGAGAAGGGATTGCGGCGTGACCATCCCCCCTGGGGGGTGATTTCTCGCTTTCTGTCTCTATGTCTCTCTCTGTCTGTCTGGCGAGCGCACGCGCCCTATAGCGAAAAACCTCTCCAAAAAAAAAAAAAAAAAAAAAAAAAACCTCTTTTCATTGACTAGCAGGTGGCATGGTGGTTAAGGTGCTGGACTCCCACAAGGCCAACCACAGTTCAAGTCCTGGACCCAGTGACTTGAAACTCACACCAGGTGCGTGTGCATGTGTGCCCAAAATCTCAAGAGGAGAATGGAGGAGAAGGGATTACGGCGTGGCCCTCCCCGAGGGGGTGCTTTCTCACTTTCTGTCTCTGTGGCGAGTGCACATGCCCTATAGCAAAAATCTGTCTCAAATATATGTATGTGTGTCGTCAAAACACACTCACGCATTTTCTGCTGTTGTTGACGCCCTCACTTCACATTTAGGGCAGACCCACAGAGAGCTCATGTTCACACGTGGGGGCTGGGCCCCGGCATCTCCCCGGGACTTCGTTCACCTCTCTGCCCTTAGATGGCTGCTGTCAGGTCTCTGACCCGCGGCCTGCTGCCGGACGCGGCCTCCTGGCTGTCGGCCTGCTTTCCTGCCCCGGTGCCAGGACCAGCCTTCGGAGCAGCTCTGGCCTCTGCCTTGTCCCCACGTCCCCTAGTGCCCCTTCCCTTCTCTCTCTTCTAACCGCCTCACGCTGGTGAGCCCTCCGCCCCTGTAAACTCTGGCGTCTGATGAGGGGTGCCCTCTGTCCTCGGCCCGGCTGTGGAGACTGACCTGCATAGGGCCCCTCGTCCTCGCGAGCAGGACGCCGCCCCGTCACCCGGGCCTTCCTTTAGGGTAGAGCTCTCCCCGTGAGCGGGCCGGGACGGCTGGTCACACAGGCCCCGAAGCGTCACGGTGCTGCTGCTGTTACAGACACCTCATTTCACGCTGAGCGCTCACCTGGCTTTCGCTTGTGATGGGCATGGGGCTTGGCTCCCCGTGGCGGGACACTGAGCGCGGTCTCGGAGCACCGCTTCGGCTTGGTGTCTAGAGAGCGCTCCGACTTGCAGTTACCGGGTCGGTCCAGGGTAACAAGCGTCTGACCCGTCCACTGAGACGCCACTAATTTGCGTTTGCGTGCCGTTTCCCCTCCCCGCCAAAGTTGTCCGGGTGCCATCCCTCCTTCGGGGAACTGGGCTCTGACACCTACGCCAGAGCGAGCCGGCCCACCTGACCTGTGGGGCTAGCCTTGAGTGCAACCGCTGGCTGCAAAGGGGCCGGCGGAGCAGCAAGAGCCGAGTCTTCCCGGACGCTGGGAGCCGCGCTGTCCCCTCTCCCAGGCCGGCGGGCGGGCCCGGGAGCCCAGGGCAACAGAGCGGAAGGCTGAGGGCGGTGAGCAGCGTGTGGGGATGCCCAGGGCGCGGCGGGCAGCCAGCGCCAGTCCCTGGGCGCGGCCGATGCCCACGGGCCAGCACACACCCACGCGTGGCTGCTGTTTTAGGGCTGAAACGAGACCAACTTTTCCGAGGCCCGCCGGGGTATCTGACTTTCCAGGTCTACATTCCTCACTCTGTCATCATTTTGATTCCTATTCAGGCCCAGGGGGCTGCAGGTGCTCGGCTGGGAGCAGAGCCGCCCGCAGGGTCCCAGCCGTAGAGCACAGCACGTGGGGCCGGACCCTTTCCATACGCTCTCGGGCACCTAACGTGGACTTGAGTTATTTATGTCGTGACGCAATCTAAAGAGTGCAAACAGAAAATACGTATCACTTCCTGATTGTCATTTATAACAAATTAATTAAATGCTGACAAGATTCTAAAAGTAAAGCCATGTAAACCACAGCAGTGCAGGCTGAACCACAGTGAGGCGCTACTCTGCCGGCACCGGTCTGCTCTCCCCTGACGGGTGGCTCCTGGGGTCCCCAGGCCCTGGGTTCGAGCGTTGCGAAACCTTTATTGTCTAAGTCGAGGGGCAGCACTGGGCCTCCGTGCCCCAGAGCATGGGCACACGCAGTCCCGCTCCGTCCCGCCCGGGCTCGGGGGCACACACGCCTGTCTTGCTGTCCAAGCTCTGGGTCCTGGAGTTGAACCGTGAACCATGCCATCAGCCGTGCAGGACCTGGCTCCCTTTCCGGCGAGCCACAGGGCCAGCCCCACGTGCGGTTTTGAAGTCTCGGATCTGCCTCTGTCTTTTGCCCTCGGTGAGCTTC